>OZ020268.1:8413531-9021864 GCA_963971225.1 Melieria omissa
CAAGTCAAGTCAAGTCAAGTCAAGTCAAGTCAAGTCAAGTCAAGTCAAGTCAAGTCAAGTCAAGTCAAGTCAAGTCAAGTCAAGTCAAGTCAAGTCAAGTCAAGTCAAGTCAAGTCAAGTCAAGTCAAGTCAAGTCAAGTCAAGTCAAGTCAAGTCAAGTCAAGTCAAATCAAATAAATCTTTAAAGAAAAGTTTTCAAACCGCGTCTAGAGAGAACAGTGCCGCCTCTTTCTCTTTGCTGAGTCAGCTCCAAAAATGAAGACCCAGACTTTTGGTATGTCGTCAAAAACAAACTATTTTTTGATAACAACACTCAAAACGGTTCTAGTGTGATGTCTTTTTAGAGAGTTAAGTGTTTTATAAAAAAAAAGATATTCATAAAAAATTTAAATTCTGTTTTCTGTTTGTATGTCCGTTCATCGCTCTGTCTATCCGTTCTTGTGTCTAATTGTAGGTGCACCTATGCCTCGATCGGCAAGTCCTTCTGTCTGTCTATCTATACGTTCGTCTATCTTTTTCTACACTCAGTCTCTTCATACGTTCTTTTGTCTATCTGTCCATGCAACTATCTGGAATTTAAATCGCCTCAAAGCTCAACAAAATACACTCACACCAAAGCGGAAACAAAGAAAAGCCAACAAAAGTACAAAAAAGTGAAATTCTATCCTGTAGGCGTAAAGTTGATTTAAAGAGCGAAATAAAAAAATGATGAAACACAAAGGCTTTGAAAGCGCACAGCAAGTAGTGAAAAAAAATGGAGCAAACTATGCGAAAAAAGTCGTAAAATGTATTTATGGTACGACTACACCTCCCAACCAATACAATCGCAAATTTATGCGCTTAATACCTATGTTTGTGTGGTGGGGGCGTTTGTCGGAGCGTCTTTGTTTGCGAGTAAATATGGCTGCGCATCTCACTGTGGTTGCTTGTGTGTGTGTGTGTTTGTGTTTGTGTGGAGGTCACTCGGTTCTTGTGCAACTTTTTTGCATTCTTTGTTCACTATGGCTTTTTTGTTGTTGACGCTACCAACTTGCACAGCCAAAACGCTGAATAAGCCTCGGGAGATTTCATGTCAGGTTTTGTTGTACTAATCTTGAAATTGTTACACTTGCCGATATTTGCTGAAATTAAGAAACGCTCTGATGTCATGGCAGCGGACTTGGCTTATATTTGGTAAGTTGGGCGGGAATTAAAATTGAAAAATGTCCTTTAGACTTCAATGATTTACTTTATGTAAGTTTTTAGCAAATTTTTTGTATAAAAAACTAAAATTTAAGTGGTATGTTTTAGATATTTCAGTTTAAGTAAAAAATAACAACGAAAACAGATTTGCTCAGTTTTAATAGATCTCTGAGTTATGTTCGCCAGCGTGTGTTAGATATAGAATGTTCCAGGACATTATACTACAAGTATAGTGGTGTTAAAAAAATTTTCAAGGAAATTTTGGGTTTTAACATACTTACTTTTCAAGAAAATTCTATATAAATTTTCAAGGATATGAAGGATTAAAATTTTCAAAGGACCTTTTTCATATCCTTTTTTTTACAAATAGGTAAAGCATACATTTTATTTACATTCTTGAGCTTTTCCTCTTTCATTTAATATACATATAGCCATATTCTAACGAGGCTAAGTGTTTTTAAATTTTGTATCCCCTTCAAAATTTTGCAGTCCTTTTAAAAGCATAAAGGATGTAGAAATGAAAAACTGAGTACGCAGTATTACTATATTTGGCCTCTAGTTTCACGCTTATATAAAGTTTGCCCAGTGTGAAAAATTCTGTCGCACGGTGTAATTCAGGGCTCTGCAATCACTAAGTAGTAAATTCAGTACTTTATCGCTTCTTTTCGTTTATAACCAATAAGAGATGTTTGAAAAATAGTAAAGATCATATAAGACATGGTTAGAGTCTAATCTCAAACGCTTCAAGCACTGAATCTTCCTATGAAAAGGTCACATAATAACTCTGTATAGGTGAACGGAGAGGAGGAAGAAAATATACCTCACTTATTACGCAACTGTCCTGTCCAGCCAGAAGAAGGATGATCGATTTGAACTTCTTCGGTTGTCTAGAGGACCAAGCGGATAAGACCATTCGCTGTCTACTTAGCTTCTTTAATAGCCTCAACTGTTTCAACGAGTGAACGGCTCTATGCTCGATGGGTCGTCTTGGCCTAAGTGTGCTCCTCCTGGCAGCCACACTTACCTACCTACCTACTTAATATTGCATAGGCTCGCATAAGCTACTGACCTAATGAATTTCTATAAAGGTCCTTTGTGGAGCCTTTTGAGAAAAACAATTCAGAACAGAACCTACAAAATCTTTGTACATGTTCTACATTTGTTAAATACTCGTAGGTTTAATTTAAAAATTCTTGTTTTAACATAGTTCTTACATGCCAACAATCATGTCCTTTGTCAAGCCGTCTAACTTAATCCAACCTTCGTTTCTTTTTCACGATTCTTCTTTCTCTCTCTAAAAAAAGTAGGTTTCTAAGAGGCGGAAAAAATGTTTTAATTTCTAAATTTCAAATCGTTGATATTATAAAATTTAATTTCATATAAAGTCCCACATCTCTCTCTCTCTCTCTCTCTGTCTCTGTCTTCATACGCTCAATGGTCAAAGTCGTTAGCAGCAGCGGCTCGGCGCAAATTGTGCAAAATGTTTAATGGCCCATATCCATTTAGACTTTTGCCAGTGAAGCTACACCATGCAGTGGACAACGGACAACCGGCGACGGAACTACAACGCTCGTGCTGGACAATAAAAATGCGATTATGTTCATATGAAAACGATTCCACGGCAGAGATACTACGTGCACGAAGACATGCGGACATGCTTTGGTGTGAGCTGTGTGTGTGTCTGTGTATGTGTGTTTGCTCTCCGAGGACTATTAGCACTTTGGTTTTTTGCGGTGAGATTGGATAGTGAGGGGAAAAAATAAATTAACTGCAAAAAAAGTATGTGTATGTATGGTGAAAGCACAAAGGACAAATGTATGCTTCGTTGACCATAGTGTGGACATTTTTATTAGCATACCGATTAAGCGAAAGTATTGTGAATATATGAACCAAAGACACTATGAAATTTAAGATTACATTGAAAAAATAGAGGTCACTTAAAGAGAGACATTTTTAAAAAGTTAATATAGGTAGGTGTTTTAGGTAGAATTAGAGATTTGAAGCTCAACATTTGAGGTTTTTTGCTTAAACTATTAGAACTACAGCCGCTAGTTGTTCTTTTAATAAATAAAGAAATAAATAAAATAAAATAAAAATAAATAAACAAATAAATAAACAAATAAATAAATAAAAAATTAAATAAATAAATATATAATTAAGTAATTATAGATTGATTAAGATGATAGATTAATAAATAAATGGCGCTTAGCACTCATTTTCGTTAGCTGTCCTAGTCGACTTTTTTGCAGCAATTTCACGGTGCAAGAGTTCTGAATGCATATTTCAGCGATTTTTTTCAACACAAAATTGAACCATAAGAAATGTGTCTAAAATGGTTTCCTATGAAAATTGCGCAAACTTTCGAAATGTGCAATCAAAATTTCGTAAAAGTACTAATTGAAAAAGTTATGACTATTCAACGAACCGGACTATTATTCCAATAGAAAACAATTACTTATTTTAATTTTTATATATTTTAAATTGAAATCGTGAAGAATTATCAGCAGCTACTGAACTACTTACACTCAACTTGAAAACGAATCATAATAAATAATTGGTTAGTGCTGACCAATTGTATATATATTCTTTAGTAGAAGCGCAAAGACTGGAAAAACTTTCTTATGCGATTTTTCTTTTGACAAACGAGTTACGGTCGATGAGATGGCAATTGTAAATGGAATTTCACAGGCTACAATATGGTAGCAAACTTATTGTACCTTAGTAATGGATTTTTTCGAGAAAAAAATCAGTTAAAAAAAAAATTTATAAAAAAAATTTTTATAAAAAAATTTTTTTTTTTTTTTAATTTTTTCGCTTAAAACTTTTTATTAGTCCATCTTACGTATCTAATGTTGCACATCAACATCAAGAAAGGTATGAAAAATACCTTTCGTTTGATACCCATTTCGTGTAAATCAGTTGCAGATTAATTGAGTTTTTTTGATAAAAACTTTGAACTTTGACCCCGAGCCACGCCTTTTATGGGCGTTTCCAGGCACAATTTTTAGCTTGTTAGATGCAGAAGCCAACCCTTTATAAAAAAGCATATTCATTTATTTTTTTCACGAGGGTTCGCTATACTGTTTTTATGCCTCAACGAAAGTGGGGGTTTTGGGACATTTTTGTCGAAAACACAGCTTGAATATGTTTTTTTGGATTGGTGTCTTAAGCTAATTTGTTGGTCGTTAAAATAGCAACAAACTTGCAGTACAGTAAAGCGATATTTAGAACGATTTAGGACCAAGTTGCATTTAAACGTTAAGACTTAAGCGACGAACTCAACTTAATGAGCAAAATTCAAAGTCGGATTTTTCTTAAACTAGAGCCAACCCAGCCAATAGAAAAGTCGCTCAATAGGTCCCCCCCCCCATGTTGGAATTTTCGACTTGCACAGTGTTACCTTCTGAACGACGGGCCACTTATGTTAGTCGGATGGTTGGTTTATGAGATATGTGCTCATAATTGAAATAATAGGGGAAAAACCTGTTTTCGAAAATTTTTCGAAAACGCTTCTTAAGATTATTTTTTGATTTTAAGTTTCGTGTTCTGCAACCGAAGATTAGTCTGAAAAAATACTTTTGTTTTTAGGAGCATTTTTCGGGTTGAGTAGTGTTATTCGTTTACGAGATATGTGCTCATAACTGAAATAAGAGAAACGTGTTTTTCAAAGATTTTTCGAAAACTTTTTTAAAAAAAGTTTGAATTTTCAGTTTCGTGTTCAGCGGCCCAAAATCAGAAGTCTAGAAAAAGTCTGGAAAACAATTTTATTTTTAGTTGAATTTTTCGTGTCGAGTAGTGTTATTGTACTTTTTCAATACGTATCTGACCGTTATTGGTTTTCGAAAAAGGAAACTTTACTTGCAGCCCGCTTAAATTATTATGAACACAATTTTTTACCATACACCGACTTGTCTCATTTATGGCACGAAAAGTAGCATAAATTAATTTGCGAATACAAAAAATTTTTGCCAAAAGCCAATCTCAGCATCACCATTTCAAAATGCGGAATTTTTCTCGCCTAAACGGAAACAATGCGATTCCAATTATGAACTTTTTTTTTGTATATTATTCGTTGGCAGTCTTTAGCGTTTAATAAATTAATGAAAATAATTAGCTGCAACAGCGGAAAACACACACACACACACACGTTCAAAATGAAAGCCGCCCGTGGAGATCCTGCATGAGATAACGGTATTTCGGCTGCAGCGCCAGCATAACGGCTCTCTGCTCAATAGAAATAAAACCAATAATTTACAGATTCAACGGTCACGAAGCGTCGGAAATGAAACTGAAAAAGCGGCCAGAGAAATACTGGCGGATAAAATATTGGCCAAACAGCCGCCGCACCCGCTGCGCGCGCTGACGTTAGCAGAACTTGCAACGCTTTCAATTTCAATGTTTCTGCAATTTTTTTCCCCCTACATTTTAATTTGAAAAAGTGAAAATATGTTGTGCAGCTCGGACGGTGTTGCAGCTGAAGCGGCAAAACGGAGCGTAGGAGTAATGGAGAAAAGTGAAGGAAATTGAAATTGCTGCTGAATATACACACAGATTAAAAATACACATTGTCCGCCAAGAAGCAGCGGATGCATGGCGGGCGGAAAGGAGGAGCGACGATGCTCTGGGCACCAACACAGCATTAAAAGGGAAATTAAAAAATGAAAAAATAGAAACAAACCTGACGGTTTGGGCGAAAGTGAAATTTGTTTTTCTTAACTTTTGCTGGCAGAATGCAAAGTAATCGCATGCACCGTTGGCAACCATAAAAAAGCGCCAACTTTTATTTACTTATCGATAGTTGTAAAGTGTTATTGTTGTAATGAGTTTTGTTCTTTTATGAAACTTTAACGTAAGTTTGTCTGCTGCGCTGCAATGAGCAATTTAAGCTTTGCTTTACTTGAAAGGTTTCTTATCAGTGGCACCTTTTCTCACTTCTTGGTGTCACTCGCAATGCAAATTTGTCACATTTACAGTCAATTTAAGTGACAGCGACATTGTTATCGATGTGCTAAGCCACAATTTGCAATTCACTATAAATCAAACGGATTTCTCAGACATAAGCAGTCAATTTTAATGTTGACAGTCGTTGCTCTTATCGACACATCCCGAATTGCCGCTGTCATTTTTCAAGCGCGCCAACATGTTTTATTTTCTCAGCAGCACCTGCTGTCAGTGTGTGTGTGTGTGTGCGTGAGAGTGTTTGTAAGATATCTTATATATATTAAATATATAAATATATTTACTGGCAACACCATCTCACATCGTTTGTCATTACTGCAACATTAGAAAGTGATACAAAATTTGTGGTAGCAAATATTTGTGCATGGCTTTCTCTTCTTTCTTTCGACTTGTGGACATGTCGAGGGGGCAGAGCCTATGACAGGAAAATAACTGCATAGCCAGTGGTGTTTAAAATTAGCTTCACCTGCACCTACATCGCTGACAACGCGTAACAAAGTGTAAAACCGAAAACCAAAAACCATGCAAAAACCCCTGTAAGCATCGCCCAACAACAGCACAACGCTCGTTGAAATGGCCGCAGGCATTTGATATACCGTTAGAAAAGGCAATAAAACCCGCCAAGAACTGTGTGGCAGCAGTTTGTTGCAACCACAGCAGCAATTACGGAACTAGGTGAATGCGGCAATTTAATTTTCTAACGCAACAGTTTTCGAAGCATTGCAGCCAATTTTCGAAAAAGCTAAAATTCACTTATATTCAAATGGCGGAAGTCCTGTTCGAAGTGAGTGCAGTGTGCCATGTCACGCCGCTGTTAAGCAATCCCAGGGCCATTGAAGGTGTCACAACACAAATAATGTCATGGCGCATGTCCTTTTAGCTCTGTCACTTCGAGGTTAGGTGGTCGCAAACGAACTGAAATATGTATTCAGCGACATTGATTGGGACATGCTCCACTGATGAGTGATTAATGATGGCCTCTGCCTTTGTCGCTGAGGTGTCAATTATGAAGTGGCGGATGATGCCTGCCGGCGCTGGCACCGACCGTACACATGTCGATTGAGCTCACAGCTGATGCAGATGATTAAGTTTAATACTCCAGATTTGCTGTGATTTGTACTTGAATTTGAAGCTGAGCGGATTTTGAAGCAAATGTCAAGGTGTGTGCGTGTGTGTGTGTGTGTGTATACGACATGACTGTGTTGTATCTTGTGCTTCGTAGCTGTGCTTGTCTTAAGCGTTCAGGAACTTTGACGAAATCGCAACCATAAAGCTTCGTCTTTATGTGTCTCCTGATAGTTTGATATAAAATGCCACATACACTCTTACATCTTAAATACATACGTACACATACGCGTCGTATGCATTTATAGGAAATGTATGTGTGTCTCTTTGTACTCGTCTGTATATACTCGTGATGGGTGCTTGGCATGTTGCGAGCACTTTACGTTCGTACACAAATGACTCATTAGTGCGTATCCCGGTTCATGAAACTCATTTGCCAAACGCCAGTTGCATGATGGTTGAAAATCTCAGTCAACGCAATGTAAACATTTAATAAAATTGAACACAAACTTTTTTATTATTTAAGAAGTGAGTGAGTGAAATTTAATATTTTTTAGTTAGTTAGTTGGTAAGTTAGCTATTTAGTTAGTTTGTTATTATTAGTTAATTAGTTAGTAAGTCAGATAGTTAGTTTGTTAATCAGTTAGTTAGTTAGTTAATTAGTCAGATAGTTAGTTAGTTAGTTTGTTATTATGAGTTAATTAGTAAGTTAGTTAATTATTCAGATAGTTAGTTTGTTACTATAAGTGAATTAGTTAGTTAGACAGCTAGTCAGTTTGTTAAACAGTTAGTTAGTTAGTCGGATAGTTAGTTAGTTAGTTTGTTATTATTAGTTAGTTAGTTAGTTAGTTAATAAAATTGAACACAATCTTTTTTATTATTTGAAGAAGTGAGTGAGTGAAAGTTTTCTTTTAGTTAGTTAGTTGGTAAGTTAGTTATTTAGTTAGTTTGTTATTATTAGTTAATTAGTTAGTAAGTCAGCTAGTTAGTTTGTTAGTCAGTTAGTTAGTTAGTCAGAAAGATAGTCAATTTGTTATTATTAGTTAATTAGTTAGATAGTTAGTCAGCTAGTTAGTTTTTAAATCAGTTGGTTAGTTAGCCAGATAGTAAGTCAGGTAGTTTGTTAGTTAGTTAGTCAGCTAGTTAGTTTGGTAATCAGTTGGTTAGTTAGTCAGATAGTTAGTTAGGTAGCTTGTTAGTTAGTCAGATAGTTAGTTAATATGTTATTATTAGTTAGTTAGTTAGTCAGCTAGTTAGTTTTTTAATCAGTTGGTTAGTTAGTCAGATAGTTAGTTAGGTAGTTTGTTAGTTAGTTAGTCAGCTAGTTAGTTTGTTAATCAGTTGGTTAGTTAGTCAGATAGTTAGGTAGGTAGTTTGTTAGTTAGTTAGTTAGTTAGTTTGTTATTATTAGTTAATTAGTCAGTAAGTTAGTCAGCTAGTTAGTTTGTTAAACAGTCAGTTAGTTAATTAGTAAGTAAGTTAATTAGTCAGCTAGTTAGTTTGTTAATCAGATGGTTAGTTAGTCAGATAGTTAGTTAGGTAGTTTGTTAGTTAGTTAGTAAGTTTGTTATTATTAGTTAATTAGTCAGTAAGTTAGTCAGCTAGTTAGTTTGTTAAACAGTCAGTGAGTTTATTAGTAAGTTAATTAGTCAGATAGTTAGTTTGTTGAACAGTTAGTTAGTTTGTTTGTTATTATTAAATAATTAGTTAGTAAGATACTCAGCTGGTTAGTTTGTTAGTCAGTTAGTTAGTTAGTCAGATAGTTAGTTAATTTGTTATTATTAGTTAATTAGTTAGTTAGTTAGTCAGCTAGTTAGTTTTTAATCAGTTGGTTAGTTAGTCCGATAGTTACTAGTTACAAACTACCTAACGTTTGTTAGTTAGTTAGTGAGTTAGTTTGTTATTATTAGTTAATTAGTCAGTTAGTTAGTTTGTTAAATAATCAGTTAGGTAGTTAGTTAGTCAGCTAGTTAGTTTGTTAATCAGTTTATTAGTTAGTCAGATACTTAGTTAATTTCGTATTATTAATTAATTAGTTAGTTAGTTAGTCAGCGAGTTAGTTAATCAGTTAGTTACATAGTAAGTTAGTTAGTTAATTGTAAGCGATTTAGAGTTTCAGTGGATATCACTATAGCTGGAGGCAAGGGCGTAGCCAAGGAGGTGGGGGGTCGATTGAAAATAATTAAAATTTTCAATCACTATGCACGATATGTACACATTAGCAAAAAGATCTTTTCAACTATAAACATTTAAAACATTTAAACATTTATATCAATATGATTTTTTAAAATAGTTTCCTTTAGGCTCAATAAAGAGATTTGCATGATCTAGAAGCGCGTCTAGTGAGTATATATTTTAGATTGTCGAGCGGAATGTCTTGTAGGATATTGAAACTAGCGTCTTGGATGGTTTCTCAAAACGCCTCAAAACGCCTTTGTTTCATAGGCAAATGCTTTCATGACCAAGTTCTGGATATGCTCTTAGCTGGCGGGTATTAGCTCAATATTAGTTCAATATCAATATATATTGACAATCAATCTTCAAAGTTCTATCGCCATATTCTCATCATGGTTTTAACAAGACGACGCAGTAAAAACACATCCAAAGTTCTTTAATTGTATGCAAAAAACGTGGCGATAAGTTTGACTTACCGACGCATTGAATGCAAGTTTTTTTTTCTTAATTTTTGCAGGCAATTTGCATTTCATTATGTAGCCAGAATCTTTGTTTGCATGCACAATGTGATTTCCCACTTCTATGGCTTTCTGAAGTTGACAATGTTTTGCAAAACAAAAACAACAATTATCGAAACTAAAAATGTTTGTGGACGCCACAAAATTAGTCGATTATCAATTTAACATAGAAAATTTGCGATTCAAAGTATTGATTCGAAGTATAGACTTCAAAGTGTTTTTCTTATGTATATGTATACACAAATGCATGTTTCAATGTTTGTGTTGAACATATTTACAAAATAAGTGAATAAAATTGTGGGTAATAGTGAGAATAAAATGATTGAATTGAAGGTGCGGTTAATACTTGAAGATAACAAGAAATCGCCGGAGATTACGAACATTTTTGGTAATACATGTGAACAATTTTAACTATAAAAAGTGTAATAATAAATAATCAGATGAAATCAATGAAAACAAAACGTGGAGCCAAAATAGTAATTTAGTGCTTTCAGTTGGGAATATAATGGAAATATGGCGGTGTGGTGAGTTTTAAAAGTAATCAATAAGCGCTTCTGGAACATTGTAAAATTTAATTTAGCTTTAATTGTTCAATTCTATTTAGCTAACCGAACTTCTAGAAGAAAAGTGGCAATTATAAAAATAGGAAAAAAGAGCAATAAACCAACTGCAGCATTTGGCTTATCTTTTAGTTAGCAACATGTGACATTTTCTCCAGATTTGACTCGTTTTGACTGACACTTTTGTTTGGGCAATATATTTATTTCACTCGACAATGTTTCTAGAATATTAACAAGAACTATGTATGGTGCTTCAAATATGCCAAGTTTCTACATTAAATTAAATATAAGTAAATATATTAGGGGTTTACACCCCTTGTTACTTTGTTAGTTCGGTGCTCGGTAAGTTTGTTTATGTAAAAAAAATCGAACAAAAACAAAACCAACGTAGAAAATGACTGAGTACCGAACTAATACAGTAACGAGTGTGAATACCCCTATTATTAATAAATCTATCTGATAAATAGGGAAAAGGAGAAATATATACTAAAAATATGCATTTGGATTACTTACAAGACTGATGTGCCATTTGATCAAGAAAGCCTGGATTCAAATTGTATTAATCCTTTCGACCCCAAATTTTACCATGAAACACTAAGAAGTGAACACACGACATTTGAAGCCGCTACGCCTCTTTGTTAGAGTTCTAAAGCCAGTTTACTTTTGAATAATTGTAGCTTTCAACGGGTTGAATGTTGTATCAATATTTTTTAATTACAAAAAAATTACTTAATATTTGTAGAAAAATACAAAATTATCACTTTTTGATTTTATTCAACCATTACTAAAGAAACAGAGTTTTGATCAAACGCACCCAATTCGTAGACTTCAATTAGAACACAAACTTTTCCTGATATCGCTGCAAGTTATTGAAATTTATTTTGGCGATAACAGTAAAATTTTTTTAGTGTGCTTTGAATACAATTCTAAAAATATTTATTTGTCGATGCCTTAAATTAAACCCATAAATCAATCGTGGCTTTTGCTGTAGGATGACAAATAGGTGAAGTTGCTCTTAGGTAACTTTGGGGTCGAAACGGTTATGTGCGCATATAGTTTTTTTTTCATGATTTTCAATTATTTTGTGTGCACTTAAAGTCAGCCACCGAAAGTTCAGTGGTCTTCAACAGCTCAACATATTTACAAAAAAAAAAATCGTAAGTGAGAAATCTCTTTGCTCCATTCGAAAAACCTCTTAACCCCACTTTGGAATCTAGTAGCCTCTTACCTAGTAATCAGACAATTTTTTCTACACATGCCGAGAAGGAACAAGTGATAAAAGAGTGTGCCGTATGCGTGAGTACAAATCACGGCTGCACCAAGTAGGCGAACGTGACAGCTGCCTTAATGCGTGCAACATCGAGCACATCAACGGTTATGGATGACCAGTTCGCCAGTTAGTGCCTCCACGGCATTACCTGCCTTCGACCGAAATGAACTCGTGTCCATCTTATGCTCGACGACACCATCCGCACGTCAGTGACTCTTAATACGATCAACACATTTTTTCTGCCATTCTCGCAATCAATTCCCACTCAAGCTGCAGCGAAAGCCGAAAGAAAATCGGAAGTGTAGGAAGAATATGGCGAAAAGTGCTAAAAACTGCCAAGGCTTCATGCAATAGTCGTAAGTGCACTATTTCCATAGGGATTTCCAGCTGTCAGTGTGAGACTGCTGCAACACCAAATATTGTCAACTGTCAACGACGAGGCGAATATTCTCCGCACTTTGACTTTTGGCCTTAAAGCAAACAAACACAAACAACTGTAATATGAGCGTGTCAAGTTGGCAATGGACACAGTAAGTGGTGGTTACGGTTTGTCTTTTCCTAGTTTTTGTTTTTATGAGAATACATTTACTCCATTTAGATGTTGAAACCAATGCAGAACAAAAAATTGACTTGAGAACACTCAACGATTTTTTCAAGTAAATTGTTTCAGTGTTAAGAAATGTGCAATTATTTTGTGAATATTACTGAATATTGTAATTATTTTATTAATTTTATAAATATTAATTTGCAAATATTGCTGCTGTAAAGTTGTCAGAGTGTGTGCAATGCAATTTTTGTTGGTCACAACTGCAGCTGTCGACAGTGAAAATCAATTGAGGAAAATCAATTTCCGATTGAAATGTAATTTTAATGCCAGCTGTAATGTATACGTCCATTAGCGGTACAAGTGCACGCACACGCACACACACACACACACACACACACTCACACATACAACGAGGCCAGCACGTGCAGCGAGGCCGATAAGCTAAATTGGCTTGTTGCGTAATGATGCTGAAACGTTAACTGGAAGCAAACGATGCTCGCCGATAAAGTGCCGTTTAATATTTTGATAATTTTTTTAAGCTTTAACACTTTTCAAGACTGATTACAGTAGCAAATTGTTGGATAGTGAAACAAGGGGGCACTTTGGTGTTTAGGGCAATCAAGCTTACGCGAGAAAAGTGATCTCTCAATCTAGAAACGTAAGCATAGAAGAATAGAATCTGGCTACTGCCCATAGAAATTTTTAGTAAGTTTGCTGATCACCTGCTTGAAAATACAGTTTAACTTGTACAAAATGGATCAAAGTTCTAAGAACGAAAAAATGACTGAAACTTCGAGTCTTGACATCTTCCTTTCTTTTAAGCCACAACTTTTCCAGATTTTAATATCTTTCAATAGCAAAAAACACACATTTTTGTTTCTATGATTTGTCTTTATATCAAAAATTGCAAGTTTCTTTAAGTCGTTAAGAGATTTGTTTTTCATTTGCCCTCAAGTGATGCCGATTGAAGTGTGATTGATTGTGTTTCAAACTCGTTTTTTTGTGCACAAACAATATTGTAGCAAAAATAAAGTCTTATTTGTCACAGCCCACCAAGCAAAATGTGAGAAATAGGCAACAATCGTCAGTGGCAACAAATTGGCGACTCGACGATTTATTGCCGCAGTGACAAATTAGCAACATGTCACGAAAACACGTTGTTTTTCAGGACTTTGAAATATCGAATTGATATACAAGTACATATTTTGTATTTCAGGGAGATTGATCGCATTTAAAAAATTTGTATTCATTCGTCGACGGTTCATTGATCAACAGCATTGATTCAAGCTCAAAACAATGAGAGCAACATTGAATATTTGTATGCAAATGAAATTCCATCCCAACCAAAACTGACTGACATTTTATAAATTGTTAATTTCCCAAACAATATGATGTATTTAGATATGAAAAAGAATCGTCCAGGCGATAAGAAAACGACTCGTCAAGGCGAGTTGCTTTCGGCGGACGTTTTAGAACGACCGGCGATCAATTTGTTGCCGGGGGCGACTCGTTTTCTTATTGCCGGCAACAAAAAATGTCTGATGGGAGAGATTTACATTTCTATACTACAAAATATATATTTTACACATGCAAAGTTCTGCCGAACATCAGCTTATGACTCGTATGTGCCGATGTATGCACGACACGAGGGACAGGAATGATGAGCGTTACGGCACGAATTGATGAAGTGCGGAAGACAACAGAGGCATCTGTAAAAAAAGAAATCATCCCATTCAACTTTTGCCACTTATCAACTTTTTAGTTACTTCAGTGCAAACACTCACCCGATCCGGCACAACATGATCGATAGGAAATGTGTCATGGTCGACGCTCGATACTCAACTAAAGTGTACACTTGCGCACCGCATTCGGGACACTTTAAAGGCGTCGGCTTGGAGCCCACTGCCGGATGAATGGGCTCTTCATTGCAATGCCCTTCCAAGTCGGACAACCCCATATCTGCTGAATGGTACGGGGCCGCTGCTATAATCACTCTGAATCAAGCAAATATTTCGACTCGAGTGCACAAAGAGCAAAGTTGTGTGGCTGCTGGCTAACACTGCACTGCACTGGAGTCACGCAACTGTGTCACACCGACGACCTTCTCGAATGAGATCGCTTTTTCTAATTGCAGCTGAAGGTTATAATTGTTTTTGTGTTTTAAATTTTTCGTTTAAAACTTTAGATCCGTAATACTCATTAGTGGACATATGGACATATTGTAAGCGTTTAAATGCAGTCAAAACAGCTTAACCCTTTCGCTACGGGTTTTTACTGGAGAAAGTTAACATTCTAAATTTTACGTTTGAGGTTCTATTTGGTTGTGTAGCAACATTCCATAAGACATTTTTAAATTTTTATACTCAGACCCTGTATTTTAGAGTGTTTTTCTATGAGAGCAACCACATCGTTGTGGCTGTAATAATTACTTAAACATAAAATTTTTTACGCATAACGAAAATCGGAATATTTCTTCATTTACTTTAGCCAAAATTAAAGAAACAACAAAATTGAGAGAAAACGTCAAATTAAAAAGTTATCTAATTTTTCTGCTCCTTCTTCCTTTACTATGTCAAGACATACCATTAAAAAAACCTGTATACTTCTCATCTTTATACTGAAATATTCAGTTTATTAATTTCGTATTTTTCCTAAAACTTCAAACTATTCTAAAGACCACAAAAAAATGTCTTCTTGAAACCACAGAGGATTCAGACGTCCACAAAGTAGCATGTTGCCATATGGCAACAAAATAGCGAAAGGGTTAACTGTAAGTCGCTTATTTGAAAAATCCTCATAACTGAAATAAAATAAAATGTTTTGGGTCCAAAACATAAATTTACACTATTTCAGCTCCGCCTAAGTGAAACATTTTGTGTCACATTTCATAATTTAAAAAGTTGATTAGTTTTCATTAGAAAATATTTTGAATAGTAGAATAGTTTGAAGTTAGATTAGTTGACATTAGAAAATGTCAGAATTATAATTTATTTTCTTTTGACTTATCCGAAGTACGCTTAATTGAAAGGAATTTTAATTAATCGGAATTCGCTTAACTGAAAACACCGGTTAACTGGAACTCAAAGGCCGGTTAAATCGATTTGTAGTTAGTTGGAATGGACTGTGTATGAATAAATTTATAATTAAAATAGTATTTAACTTACAAAGTCATTAAGGGGCCCGAACACTGTAAACTGCGATTTTTCATATGTTTTTTATTTTATTTATTAAAAAAAAACGGACGTTCCGATTTACATGAAACTTTACACATATGTTAATAAATGTTTAAATTACCTTTTTTACTACCTTTTTTAATTCGATTTGCCCCTTTCAAAACTTAAAACGCGATTATCTCGAAACCATGTTTTTTGACCGCGTTGACAGCATAACTGAAAAAGTTTTTATCCGATCGACCTGATTCAAATTGCATTCTATTCGGGAATAGTGTCGCTTCTGCTCGACGTAGCCGTTTTTCGATATATGCCAAACTTTTTTTTTTATAAATAATTTAGTGCAAAATTTTACGCGAAAAAAAAAATTTTTCTTCAAACAGCCGCCATTTTTTTTCTAATCAATATTTTTAAAATCCCCTACGTCAAACAGTAGCCACTAATGTATATTTCAAGAATCTTTTTTGTTTTTTGCTCTAGGAGGCTCCGTTATGCTGATTTGCTGTCAACGCGACAAGGGTCATTTTAAAAAGACGACATTTTGGATCAGCTACAGAATACAAACATAGCCGCCAAAAAAAAAAAAAAAAATTGTTTTCGATAATCTAAACATTTATTAACATATGTGTAAAGTTTCATGTAAATCGGAACGTCCGGTTTCTTTAATAAATAAAATAAAAAACATATGAAAAATCGCAGTTTACAGTGTTCGGGCCCCTTAACGTACTTGAAATCAAACTGTCCAGGTAAATTAGATAACTGCAGAATTTGAAATTAAATTTCAAAGGCTCGGCAGTTGCCCAGGTTTTAGGCCTGGAAACTAGGTCAATTAGAGACCACTTGTCAGAGTTTTTCGAATCTGAAACTGAGACTTAATTAAACAATTTCGTAGAAATTAATGTTTTCTTCGAGTGAGAGAAGTCCTTTTATATGTATTCATCAAAATCTGACAAAAACCCGGATTATGTGAAGGTAGAAGCAGTACTTTCAGGATTCAGTCTCAGAATGCATGAGAGATATGTATAAGTGGCTATATTGCATCTGTGTAGGTCTTCTGTTGGGTCTAAAAACTCTTAAAGGTAGAAGGTCAAAGATCTATATGTCATTTATTTCTGTTCTGATTATTGGAATTGTAGATTATTCTGCACTTCTGAGTAAATTCTTAATGTTCCTTCTCGCTTTTTATGTTAGCTTTAACAGGATGTGTTAAGGATATAACGAGACCATACATCAAACCTTGAGTGTATCGAACAATAGTGTTTAACACTATTTCCAATTCTTTGCAGTTTGATGCTTGATGTCTAAAAATAAATTCTCTTTGCTTAGCCCATTCGAGACCGATTGCATACCGTGTGTGCAATGGATTTCTGAGGTTATAAGACAGCCTGCACACCGTATGTGCAATAACAGTAATGTGTAACAGTAATTATCAGTTATTCTCAGTAAACTAGTCGTCGAAATACGATTTTTCCGGAACTAATGAAATGAAAAGAGTACAGGAAAAAACAAAATTGGCATTGATTTTACTGCGTACCAAAAAATCTAAAAATTATCTGAAGCCTTTCTTACATGTAAAATACTATGAATACGCATGCTCGCTCCTGGGGACCGTGTTCGAAAAAAATCGTCGTCTCGAATGGGTTAGTTATAATTTCCCTTTTTAGCTGTAAATCTTTGGTGCAATTGCTCACAATTGCTCAGACTGAATTGAGGAAATTTAATATTGAAAATTTTAGTTCGAGAGACATATCGCTCCTTTGCTGCAAGAACGTCATAACTCAAAACTACATCATTTCGAGAAAATTCAATTTTAAAGTTTACCATTACAGGCATTTCAAGGTATCAAAAAATTTTTCATGTCGTCTTATGAGCCAAGTATTGAATATTTTACAAAGTGGTTTTGACAGATAAAAGATCATATGCGGAGACACACAGGTTTACCATAAACTGAATTTTTTTTTTTTAGTTATAACGTTCTTGCAGCGAAGGAGCGATATACAGGAAAATATGAGATCAGGATACATGTCAAGAACCTTCAGTTTTTAGGTCACTGGTAAATTTTACCAAGTAAAGTGTTCAACAGTGCTGCCAGATAAAGGCGTTTCCCCTCTTAAATTTGGGGTTTGATTGTTTAGATTGGGGGGAAATTTTATGATAAATTTCTTAGGGGGGGGGGGGGGGGAATATTTTACAGACATATTGGCTAGTGGATCTTTTTAATTTCATGTACCAAATAGAATGAACAATTTTCACAAAATATTAATTTGAATATGAATTATAAATTTTGGTAGAAATTTTAGTTTTTAGGGGGAAATGGACTTCATTTTAAGGGGTGTTGGCATAGTAGCGTTTATATATGTGATGATTTCACTTCACTGTAGTAAAATGTAATACTTTTCAAACGAAATTTTTCTGTGCTTTATAAAGCATAGATCCAGCATTTTCCTTTTGTTGATTTCGAAGTAAAGACGTACGTATTCTTTCACTTAAAATAATTGCAACCACAAAAAATCTTCATCAAAGTCAAAACTATCCTTTCCAATTCTTCTGTTTGACTCAACATGCGTCGTCCTTATAAAATCACACCATCCAGCATATCAAAGACAATTAAATACTTTTCAAATAGTTTATTGTACGACATCGAAATGGTCGAATGCCTAAATTTTCGTACCTCATGATTCATTGATTGAGATTCATAATGTGCCTCGAATATTTGTATACATTTCACTACCGAAATTTAAATAGTTTTAGGCATATTGGTTTCTCTGGTGAAGTGGCTTTGCGCACAAAGCTCTGTCCAGCAACTGTTCATGACTTGTAAGTTCCGATGTAGGCACCACACGAAGAACACGAATGTTCAGCGTTGCGACACGAATTGACGAAGTACGGCAGACAGCACAAGCATCTGCAAAAAAACACACCATACGAGTACGAATCAACTTTTGCCACATATCCACTTATCAATTAATTTGGTGCAAATACTCACGCAGTCCAACACAACATGATCGATAGGCAATGTGTCCTTGTGGACGGGACATACTCGATCGAAGTGGAACCGCGCGCACCGCATTGGGGACACTTTATTTCGGTTGGCCTCCGGCCCACGATCGGATTAGCGCCGTTCCCAACCGGTCCGGAAGAGAGCGATTTGGGCGATGAACCGTATCCAGTTGGCGCTGTTGCAATAATGTCACTAGACATGGCGACGTGGATGCTCAGACTTCTTTATGCAACGCTGTTAACCGGGTCTGTGGAATACTTCAACTCGAGTGCACAGAAAGCGATGTTCTCCTGTTGCCTGTCGGCACTTGACTGCCTTAAAATACGCAACTGTGCTGCTGCTTTCATTATAGATTATATAAGCGCCAAATGAAACTCCTTCAATTGCAGTGAAATTGGAATTGTAATTGTTTTGTTTTTTAATTAAACAATTTCGAGCTGCCACTTTGCTGCACATACCTATGCATACACGAATTTAGCCCAAATACACTGACCGTACGTCTGCTTAACCCTTTCGAACCAAAAGTTGTCTGAGAGCAGCTTCACCTATTTGTCAATGTTTGCTATACGACACGAATGATTTATGGGTTTAATTTAAGTAGGCACCAACAAATTAATATTTTTAGAAGCGAATTCAAAGTAAATTTCAAATAGGTTACTGTTATCGCCAAAATAATTTCCAATAATTTGCAGCGATATCAGCTAAAGTTTGTGTTCTAATTGAGGTCTACGAATTGGGCGCGTTTGATCAAAACCATGTTTCTTTGATAATGGTTAAATAAAATCAAGAAGTGATAATTTTGTATTTTTCCATAAATATTATATATTTTTTCTGTAACTAAAAAATATTGATACAAAATTTATTTAACCCGCTTAAGCTAAAATTGTTCAAAATTAAACTAGCTCTAGAACTCAACAAAGAGGCGCGGGCACACTTCTTAGGCAAATGTTTCATGATTTAAATACCGAAAAATATTATCGTGATAAAGTGTAAAGTTCGGGGTCGAAAGGGTTAAAGCTGCTGGGGTAATTGAGCTTTTAATTTGCTAACCGATGCACTGAAATGTAGACGTGGTTACATAAAGGACGTTCACCATATGTGGGTTAAGTTTGCACTTATCACCTTTACATGAAAACTCATTAATGACAATTTTCAAAACAGATTTTCGACGTTTCGACGAGCTCTAAGGGCATTGGAGTGTAAAGTAGATCAAAACCAGATTAAAAACCATTACAGGAACGAATTGAATGTTGCAGTAGCCTTCACTTTACTTCACAACGGAGAAAAAGCAGTGGAACAGTCTTCCTTTTTGTATCGTGTTATGAGTTTTGTCTCAGTTGACGTTTTTAATTTGATGTAATTTAATTAGATGTGACTTTTTACATTAAATGGAAGTGGAAGTTGTTTTATTTTCTTATATAGTGAAATATTTTCTATTTTTGCATTTTATTTTATTACACAACAACATTGAGAAAGATTAGTATTCTAAGAGGTTTTTTTTTGATATTTTCCAAGACTGTTTGGCATCACTGTCAACAGTTTGAAACCCCGTTTGAGAGACATTGGAATGCTAAGGTTAGGCTCACCATTATTGGATAACAGCCGCTCTTGGGCCTCCTAAAGGTAGGCAATATTAATTGAAATCTCAGCTTGTTTGCTTTCTACTAATAAAGGGTTTTTCAATAAGAGCGCTACAAAAGTTTTTTTAAATAAAACAAAAACGGTTTTGGATATCAATGAAATTCTTTATTCCTGTGAAAGTACATTCGATGCCATTATGTATGGAACTCGATTTCTCTTGCATGGCCACCACGGGCACGCTTGCAGAAGTCCAGACGCTGAACCCAATTTTCGACGGTTTTTAAGCATAAATCGGCCGATACTGCCGCAATTTCACGTTCGATATTCGTACGAAGTTCATCAATCGTCGCTGGCTTGTTGGCATAGACCTTAGACTTGACGTAGCCCCACAGGAAATAGTCCAACGGCGTCAAATCGCACGACCGAGGCGGCCAATTGACTGGACCATGTCGTGAGATAACACGTTCACCAAACTTGGTTTTCAATAAATCGATTGTGCGATGCGCTGTGTGGCTTGTGGCGCCGTCCTGTTGAAACCACATATTGTCCAAGTCCATATCATCCAATTCGGGCCAAAAATATTCGGTTATCATTGAACGGTAGCGATTCCCAGTCACAGTAACGTGCCGGTCTTGATCATCACGAAAGAAGTACGGCCCAATGACGCCCCCGGCCCATAAACCGCACCAAACCGTAATTTTTTCGGGATGCAATGGTGACTCATGGAACATTTTGTACTGTGCCTGTGGATTGAAATTTTTCCACTAGACGCTCAATTGTTGATCTGGCAGGACAATTATGACGACCATAAATTGGACGTAGCGCTCTTAAAGTTGAGGCCACTGACTCCGAATTTCGGTAGTAAATTTTAATAATTTCGACTCGTTGTTGGACCGTATATCTTTCCATGATGAAATGGCAAACCTTACTGAAGAGAAATGTCAAAAGAGCGGAAAAAAATATGGCGTCGTTTGCTGTCCCTATCGGTCTACTTTTGTAGCGCTCCTTTTGAAAAACCCGTTAGAAATGCTTTTGTCATTCGATACCAAAACAAACAAGAACACGGGGAATCACACAATTCACACACAAATTGGTTTATTGTTCATACAGGGTGTTTTTTTTAGAGGTTTGTTTTTCGAATAGAGATAAAACTGGCATTTTGTGGTCAAATCTGGCAACTCTAATGTCATTTACATATGTTCAGTTTGGTTTGCCATTTCATCATGAACAGGTTGACAAAAGAACAACGCTTGTAAATCGTGCAAATTTATTTCGAAAATAATGGTTCAGTTCGCGAAGTTTACCGCAAGCTCCGTCCATTTTATGGTCGACATCGTCCATCAGAGCAATTAATTCGGTTAACCATGGGTCGTTTTCGCACTACATTTACTCTATGTGATAATACGCATCCGCAGAGACTTCGAACAGTGCGCACCGAAGAAACAATTGCCGCTGTAGAGCAAAATGTTGAAGAGGACCCGAATGAATCGATTCGCCACCGTGCACAGCAATTGGAGCTGGTTGAAAATTGGACCTGTAGAATTGGCTTTATTCGAGCCAGCCGCGGCGGCCACATGCCCGAAATCATTTTGAAACATTAATGGCATAAAATTATCCTTCCAATAAAGCCAAATTGATGGACATTAAAACGATTTTCTTGTGTTTTATTTTAATTCGAAGTTCTATACCTCTAAAAAACACCCTATACATATATCTTCCTGACAAGTATTTATATTCTATCATTTTTGTTTGTCAATCAAATCGTTTCACGATGCTTCTTTCCATCATTTCGCCAAATTTTTGCCTACGATTTCTTCTGTTTGTGCAAATGTAAAATAATTTTCACTCGACTTTGGTCGTTTCTTTTCTTTTAACCGTAAATGTCAATGGCTTCATTGATAAGTAACGGTACCTACCATGTGATCGCATACGCTTATGCTGCCAGATCTACACATAAATAATAAAATAATAAGACTTAGAATTGCTGTACCAATAATTTTGTTTCAGTTTAATGAGTTTTTATTTTTTCTGTGTAAATAAGTGTGAAATAAAATTCATTTCATTTTCTATTTCATTTCCATTAAATTTCTTGATTTATTTGAAAGTTCTTGATGTGGCAGTAATAGTGTTTGCCACTGTATTGATTTCGAAAAAATATACAGAACAAATATATGTAACTGTTATATGTTGTATATATAGGTATGTTGTGTATATGTATGAAGTATAACGAACGCATGCACATATTTGGATTAGTCGGCTTCCCTACGATTAATATCTTCCAATGTAGCCACGGCACATGGGACAGGAATGGTCCGTGTTTTGGTACGAATTTGCGAGATGCCGAACTCGAGTTTTCACAAAGCACTGGCAGTACGGACATTGCAGCTCCATTGAATTTGAGCCCACGTATGGAATGGAAACGCATTGGAACGGCGGTGGTCCTGCTTGAATGTTGGTCACTGTCATAGGCGCCGATTGCACTGCGGGCGCAAATCCGCCGGACGTTGTTGGACTGTAGGTCGGCGGTGCTGCCACCTCATAGCGCAACATCTCTTTTTTGAGGCTTTCCAATTGCTTCTGCACAGCGAAATATGGATTTTTGTCGGTCATACCTACTGCACTTGACAATGAATCTCGGTGGACGTAACGAACTGATCTCAACGCTGGCGCTCACTAAACTGACCGCAAAGTTACTAAGCCACAACAACGATTTAGTGGCATGGTTGCCCGACGCCTGCAACAACAAAATTTACTGGACAAAAATAACAAAATCGCAGGACAAATAAACATTTTGTTTTATTGGTTGGTTGGTTCGTTGTAGTGGCTGCCTCTGTATGAGACACACTTAGGCGTATATGACCCGTTGTGATGCCACAAATGCCACTTGAAATGTGTATGCAACACAATTTTTTTTCCAACATGTAATACAACACGCATTTCAAACGAATGAGGGAAGGGAGGGACCTACAGTTTTAAGTTTTGGCAGTTGTCCTTTCAAACTTAGAGGTTTTGCCATTGCGCTACCCGCTGGACTATCGAGGCCGGCCGTTGTTATAGTAATAAGTAAAAAACAAAAACAATTCAGTATATTTGTTGCCATTCGAACAAAATGTGGTCCATTTTTCTAGAATAGTAACCATATACCAAATGATAACTATTAAAACGAAGTTTCAGACGTTTGTCCCCTTTACTCTCTTTGATATTTTAGTTTTGGTTTGGGGCATAAATGTACAAGCACAAAAAAATAAACATCTTGAAAAAACATATTTTGATGGAACCAATTTGTTGTCTAATCACATTACACGAAACAATAATAATTTATAATTTTGTTAAGAAGTGCATTGACATTGTCTGGTACACTGATGGCTCAAAGATGGAAGGCGGAACGGGAGCTGGAATATTTAATACTAGCTCCCAATTAGCAGTTAGTCTGGGAGACACGGCCACAGTCTTCCAGGCTGAGGTCTTTGCCATAAACGAGTGTGCCAGGAAGATACTGACTCTCAATGTCAGGAGAAAGAGGATAATCATAATGTCCGACAGCCAGGCTGCAATAAAAGCTTTGAGCTCGACGACGTTTGACTCCAAACTAGTCTGGGAGACAGCAAATTATCTCCAAGACATTTCAAAGGATAGCCGGGTGATAATACACTGGGTTTCTGCGCACTGTGGGCACGATGGAAATGAGGAAGCGGACAGATTGGCAAAGGAAGGGGCGGCAAAACGACCTGAGCCAATCATAGGTGTCAGCAGAGCTCATTTCAGGCATTGTGTCAAACAGGAATTAAAAAATCGGGCCAACCAGAAATGGTTCAATACGGTGGGACAACGCTGTTCCAAGCTATTCTTTCCGGCCTATTCGGAAGGCAAATCTAAATACCTATTGGACCTAAGCAGAAAGGAGCTTAAGTTCATGACGGGAATTCTGAGCGGGCACTGCCTGCTAAATATGCATAAAGCGCGACTGGGATTGACAGATAGAGAACTATGCAGATTCTGCATAGAAGATGATGAAACATCCGTGCACATCATAACCGAGTGTCCCGCTCTCTTACACGCAAGGAAGCGTATACTGGGAAGGGAACTAATTCAGACAAACGAGCTGTCTGGAACTAATCTGGGGAAAATCAAGGAGTTCCTGGACAGTATTGGGGGAGATGAACTCCTCCAATAAAGAAAAGGGATACGACACAATAGTTCTCTTTGGACGCAGTGTCTCGGGCAGTTGATGCTCGGCTCCGGTATCTATTCTATTCTAAGAAGTGCATAGCACGAAAACTCATAATCGATATCACTGATTTACTTTTGATTGGCTTCGAACGTTCTAATAATATTTTTTGGGCACCTTTAGGACTTCCAAACTTCATAACCAAAAACTTGTGCAAGCACTTTTAAAAGCACTCATCACACTGACTGTAAATTATTAAAGCAAAACCATCCATCATGCAACACGATGTTTTAAATGTGAAATAAGACATTAGAATTAGAAGAATATCACATTACCTGAACTTACTCTAAGCCAACAGAAGCGTTTTTTGCATTCTTGGTCAGTGAGGCCTCGTCTGGCCAGACGACAAACTGCAAATGTGTAGTAACTAATTACTGCACATCGAAGGGTTAATTTATTACACAACAACATTCAGAAAGATTAATGTTTTTTCTTTGTTATTTTGTAAGACTGTTTGGCATCACTGTCAAAAGTTTGAAGCTCCGTTTGAGAGACATTGGAATGCTAAGGTTAGGCTCACCAGCATTGGATAACAGCCGCTCTTGGCCCTCCTAAAGGTAGGCAATATTAATTGAAATCTCAGTTTGCTTACTATCAAAGAATATGAAGTGTATAGAAGACGCATCTGAGCTCAAAAATTCAAATCTTTGTTTACGAGTTTCTCAGTGCGCGGGAGCCACAAAAGGGAAAGAGCGGTACCCGCAGGAGAGCGAGTGCTTCAGTTTGCGCTCATTGGCTGAAATGAAAGTTCCTCTTTACCTGTGTACACATGGTCCTATCAGGATAGCGGACATGGATCGGTATTTGCGCCCCTAAAATTCAAAGTTCTATGTTCCATAAATATATAGAATTTTGTATTCTATTCTATTTGAACTCTATAATATGAAATTTCAATTTTTATGCTCCCTCTAAATTTGTTTTTGGGTACGCCCATGTGTGTACATTGATTTGTTGATGGCTGCCTTGGTCGCTCAAGCATTTCTGGTACGAAATTCTGCATTTATTTGTCGCCAGCAAAGGGACGTCACTTAGCCAGCGTAACGACCGTCGTTTCAGCGAACGTGATGCAAAACAGCGCTAATGATTTTTGTTCTTGTAGTTTTTGTGTGTATGCTTTTTTGTGTTGCTGATTGGTTTTATTACAATCTTTCAGACGGAGCCTAAAAAAATACATACACTAGTCAGAATAAGTTTGCATACAAGGGGTACGTAGTTTTTTCATATGAAAAATAAATCAAAGTAATTTTTCAAAAACAAAATATTTTATATTTTTTCCATAAATGTAGTTCTTTTACTCTTTAAAGATAATGGGAACAAAAACTTGACAAAACTGTAAAAGAAGGGCCAAAAACAAAATGTGCTATGAATTCACCTCAGAACAAGTTTGCGTACAAGATAAGGTTATGTAGGAAAAATTTGATTTAAACTAAGTTTTGTCCAAAAATTAATAACTTTTTGGATATGCTTCTCTTATTGGAACTCGCTGTTAATTTCAGATTTTTGTTATTAACAGGATCCTCTTCAAATTAGTTGATGCCTTTTAATGCCAAATATGCCAAACCATTATCAGATAATAATAAATCTTCATAGATAACTTCATAGATAACAACACATAGTTCCGGAAATCCTGTTTTCTAGACTCTTTGATGGACTCTTTCACGAAAGCAATTCTGTGCTCCTTGTTAGTAAGCTAAATATGGGCTTCTTACATGCAGTTATGTAGGGGAAATACGTTTTTTTCATTACTTTTCTTACAAAATCACTGCACCTGGGTATTATAAAATATTTCTGTACATTTCTGAAGATATTGGATACAACTAGACTTAGATTATGATGCACTGATCGCAAAAAATTGTAATCCTCTTGCTCGGGTAGCTTAAGAAAATGGCCAGATCGTTGTAACGAAGCGTAATAATTAGTGTATGTGGGCCGTAAAAAAAAAGTTCCAAACAGCGGGATTTAAAAAATTATTGCTGGCTAATGAAAAAGTTCTTCCTTTCTTTCCATTTTCCTTTTTGATTGGCTTTGTTGATTACTTATTATTATTTATTTTTTATTGCTTGCAGCGATCATATATTGGGAGCAATATGAGACACCATGCAGGCTTATAGAAGAAGAAAAAAACCAGCCAGAAAATAGAAATCGTTTTACAATTTCAGCTTTCCGCCAGCGCAACAACAACAGTACATCGTCTTCAACTCCCAATCATCCCACGCCGCAGCAGTGAGCTAACGCAGACTCGCTGCAGTGAGCGCAACCAAAGAGCGCAACACAAAACTACATTCTCGCTTGTAAGCGCGGGACTGGCGTGGGTTCCAATGTTGGAACTCGCCATACAAAATTGTTGCTTGTATGACATGCGCATCCTGTGTTTATTTTCTTTCTTTCTTCAAACAAGAACACGGGGAATCACACGATGCATACAGAAATTGGTTTACATTTCATGCATATATCTTTCTGACAAGTATTTATTTTCGAGCATTTCTTGTCATAGCAACGTGGTTAGCAAACTTTTTCGGAACATTTCAATGAAGTAAATACAGATACAGACATGCAATTTTCAAGATATTAAGATGCACTTTGTTTTTTAACCTCAACCAGATTTATACTAGAACAAAGACAACAAATTTTACAGCCAATTAATGGTTGTGTAATATATATTTATTTTGAAAAAATATGCAAGACAAATATATGTTATATAATGCATACATAGGTATGTTATGTATATGTCCGCGTGTACATATTTCGATTAGTCGGCGTCCCTACGATTGATAGCTTCCAATGTAGGCTTGGCACATGGGACAGAAGTGGTTCGTGTTTTGGCACGAATCCATGCAATACGGCAGACAGCACAGACAACTGGCCAATCGTAAGTGAAACGAAATCAAAAATTAAACACAAATATTCACATTAAGTCAAAACGTTAAAATGCGCTCACCAGGTCCACGACAGTAAAAGGCACGCAATGTGCGTTTTCGATGTTGCGCGATGCCGAACTCGAGTCTTCACACAGCACCGGCAGTACGGACATTGCAGCTCCATTGAATTTGGGCCCACGGGTGGAGTGGAAACGCATTGGAATGGCGATGGTCCTGCTTGAATGTTGGTCACTGTCATAGGCGCCGATTGCACTGCGGGCATAAATCCACCGGACATTGTTGGGTTGTAGGTCGGCGGCGCTGCCGCCCCAGAGCGCGGCATCTTGTCTTGGCTGCAGTCAGCGTCCAATTCGTTCTGCACAGCGAAATAGGGATTTTTTTCGTTCATACCAACTACACTCGACAATGAATCTTGGTGGACGTAACGAACTGATCTGAACGCTGGCGCGAACTAAACTGACGGCAAAGGCGACAACGACGTTTTGGTGGCACGGTTGCCGGAAGCCTGAAAAAAAACAACAACAAAATTCACTGGAAAGAATAACCAAATCGCAGAAAAAATAAACATTTTGTTTTATTAGGAAAAGAACAAAAACAATTCAGTATCGTTGTTGCCACTCGACCAAAATGTGGTTCAAGATTTTTCTGGGATAGTAACCAAAATGTAACCATATACCAGATGATGTTAAAACGAAGTTTCAGACGTTTGTCCCCTTTGCTCTCTTTGATATTTCGGGCATAAATGTCCAAAAAAAAAAGAAACATCTTAGACAAACACATTTTGATGGAACCAACTTATGTATTTTAACATTAAAACTTGTTTAAAATTTCAAAGATTCAAAGAACAATAAAATTGATTGATCAAAAAAACCAAACCAAATTTAAAAAAAAAATTAAAATAAAAAAAATGTAATTCAAATTTAAATGTAATTAAAAAAAAAAGAACATTTTAACACTAAAACTTGTTTACCATTTAAAGATTCAAAGAAAAATAAAATTGATCACAAAAAAATCAAATCAAAATTAAAAAAAAAAAATTAAAATAAAAAAATTTAATTCAAGTTTAATTTCAATAAAAAAAAATTAAATTAAATTAAATTGATAAAATCAATTGCACAAAAAAAAAAGAAACATTCTAACACTAAAACTGTTTTACCATTTAAATATTCACAGAAAAATAAAATTGATCACAAAAAAAATCAAATCAATATTGGAAAAAATTTTAAAATAAAATTTAATTCAAATTTATTTTCAAATTAAAAAACAAAAATTAAATTAAAATTATCAATTATGGTTCAAAATAAACAAAGTGGCAACTGTGTTTTGTGTTCAGCGGCGACAGCGCGGTAGCTCCTCCCAAACTTTTCGCTGCGACACTCTGCAAATTGGCGTTGCAAAAGTACAGGCTGCCAGTGCACATGTGAGTATGTATGTATGTGCGATCGTTAACTGCGAGCATTATTGACATCAACCATGAAAAGTTGATTAACAGTGCAGGCAGCTCAAAGTGTGACGAATCAATCACACCCTACGCTAAGAAATGTATGTTTGTTATGTTATACATACTCGTACATACGGTGCATATGTATACTTATTAACATATGGCATTCTTTGCCAAAATATTTGAATCAAATGTTGCGCTCTATTCCAAAAAAGTTTTCTAAAAAGATTTACAGCAGCAAAAGTAGGCACTACATCAATCATTTCAGATGTCATTATGCATCTCCCATACTTCGCACATTTGAAGTTTTTAATTAAACAAAAATTTCCTACACGCTCCCCGCATAGAACACAATCGACACAACGCTGTCTGTAGGGCGATTTGGTGCATGAAATTCTAGCTCTCAAAATTTTATCGTTTCAGTTGACGCTGCAGTTTTCATAATGTATTGGAAGCCGTGACGGTTCATATTCTGAGTTGCTATTAAAGTTCCAATAGTTAACTGTAAATATTTACACTCCAAAACGCTATTAGAAGCGATAATTTCAGTTCACTGAGAGAAGCAGAGAGAGAAGAAGAACGAAGAGATTGAAGGGAAAATGCAACACAACATTTTTATTGTATTTTATTTTTGTATTTGTTTGCTCATTTTGTTGTACTAATTGATTGATAATTTTGTAATTTTTTGCAGCACCCGGATCATTAGTTTTTACATATCAACAAAGCGCTTTCTAGTAGAAAACTTTGTACGCCATGTGACGAATGATTTTAAAAAATTTTTAATTTTGTCTAATGAAATTTGACTTTGATTGGGGGGCGTTAATTAGTTTCTATATATGAATGGCATATTGCCTAAATATGAGTGAGCATAAATATGTCCACAAGTACATACGTACTTACCCATAATCGTTTCTCTTAGTTGATTCACTATCGACGAGCTTAAACCGCTGAAGCTGAGCATTAAACTAAAACAATATGAATAAAAAAGAAATGGGTCAAGTTGTCTTATAAAGACATTCTGAAAATAAACAATTTTATTTTTTTTAACTTTAGTAGTTTGGCAATGGCTGAGACTGCAATTTTCGTAATTTTTTGTAAGCTTTAGCAACAAGTGTGTAGGCTAAATTTTTCAGATTTTATATTTAATCAGTTACGTCAACATAAATAATTGCAAAGATATAAATAATTGCTGATTGCATACTTTTAGGATAAATAAAATATATTTTGTCGAAACAGGAAACTTTTTAAATTGAATTATTTTCTAAGATCGGAATATATCGGAGGATCTAATTACATTATCCGACAACGAAAGAATGCTTCTTAAAATAAAAAAATCCAGGAACATACTTTTACATACTTTTTAGATATTTTCCTCTAAGTTTTCGTAATTTTTAGGTTTATATTTTGAAAAATATTTTAAATTCAATGTGTAGTAAAAACCTCAGCTTTACAAATTTTGAAAAAAAAGTGAAAAGCGACTATGCCCACAGTTGTTCTTAAGCTATGTGGAAAGTTTTAGCAATTTTTTGCTAACCATGTATTTTTACGATTTTTTTTGCTCAATAGATTAAAAAACTAATCACGATCTTTTTTTTTGCTCAATAGATTAAACAACTAAAAACATGTCAAATTTTTTGTAAAAAAACTTCCGACTTTGAGCAGCTCTTGAACTTGTACTAATTATTTTTTCGCACAGATTTTTGGAGGTTTTCTTAGTTGGAGTTTTACCTTTCAAATGACATCAAAATATTTAAATTCGGAGACTATAAATTTTTGGAATTTTGTCTATGAAACGACCCCTCTGTTTTGGTATTTATTTTGCTTACACAAATCAAATGAAAAAGGGGAATCACCAAATTGACAATGTTTGCTCGCACGCCTGTGAATGATTATTACGTACAAACAAATTGTTTTTTAGTTTGGACGTTCAAATTAAGATCTTAAAAAAACTTAATGAAGTTCCGGTGAATTGCTTGGCTGTGAATTTATGGATTATATGCAAATTTTAAGTGACTAAGAAAATGAGATTTGTATGCGAATAAAACTTTTGAAATTGCTCACAAAATTTGCAATCAATAATTTTTTTTGTTTTTAGAACTTAAATAGATATAAAAGAAATATTGCAAATTAATATGCAAAACAATGATTTCAAAGCAGAAAACAGCTTAGAAATTATTTACAAAAATGTATTATTATTCCAAACATAAATACCAAAACATGCATTTCAAGTGAAATATGCAAAAATATGCTCAACAATTGAATGACATTTTAAAGGAAAGTGTCTGATTCGGAAGGATATTTCATTCATTTTGCTGAGAAGATTCACAAAAAAAAGTGAATTTGCATGGAAATCCGCGCTCTAGTCATAACTTTCCTCTGGGCTATGTTCTGTGCATTGTCAGACTTAACATAAATCAACTGTGTCAATTGTATAAAACTAAAACGTAACATTGCCTAAAGTATGGTTGTAAAGTATAGTTGTTGTTGCCTTGCAGTTCTACACACTAATACTTGAGACACACACAATACACATTCTCATTGTTATAATTGCACCCAGTGGCAAGATTTATAGAAACTCAACTTAAATACAATCAAATGCTGACTCCAATATTTATTTCTATAAATATTATTGTTTCAAGTTTAAACATAAAAATATGTACGAGTACGTACTATAGATATGTATGCATATTATTTGAGTTAATGTCATATTATTTATAACTGAAAAAATTCACAATAACATGAACGCGTCAATTAAATGACAAATTATCAATCATATAAAATTAATTCGAAATGAAAATATTTGCCACAATTATGTACGAGTACGTTTGCCATGTTATGCCATTACTTACATTCGTACATAAAATATATTACGTTTACATATTTGAGTATTAAACTTTAAATAGTGAACAAGTTTGCGTATATCGCTTGTGTGGGATTAATTACAATTTGTTACTGACCAAGAGTTCCTGCTTCTTTTGTTGCACATTTGAAGTAATCATATTAATCGGCTTTAATTTCAAAATTAATTTTAATACATTTTTATATAAGTATATTTATCTATTAGTGACTAAGTATTGGTTTGGCCAGGTGCTGAACAAAAATACCGTTTAACAAGTGTTGGCTTTGTTTTTTGATACTTAGTATGGAAAGGGAAACCAATTTGAATATTTACCTACTAAATTGAAGGCTACATAGGACTTGTAAGAGATATACAAGGAGGTGTCTCTCCTAGGGGCGTCAGATGGCAGTTCCAGCACTCTGATAAGGACTTCAGTCACTTAATGTAATGAACACCAGTCATTAGACTTGTTGAGGCCATGTGCTCCCAAGTGGAGTGAATAAGGAGAACAATTTTATGCATTTATGTATGATTTTAGAATATATGGAATCAGTTCAACTTTCGTAAGCAACTTTTGATTATAGTTTATGCATGTTTATGTTTATAGTAGAAAGAATGAGAGTAGACAAAAGTGTAGGTAATGAGCCAAATAATGGTTACGCAAGGACTTCATGTTCTTCTGTGTTACTGTTCTGAGTTTCTTTTACAAATCTTGGGGATCGGACAACGCAAGCAAATTAATTTAGTTCATTGCCAGTAACAAGAGAATACGAGAGTGAAAGTTTTGTACGAGAGAAGGCTGGACATTTATAAACAAAATACATTGGGCTGTCTACTTCCTCCAGGCAGAATGTTGAATTCACGCTGAGGTCCATGGTGGCCATACACCTGATTCGTGGATTGTCTGACCATCCATCGAAAGTACTTCTTTCCGTATTTCAGAACAAATTCTTTTGCCATCCTGTTTGGATCAATAAAACAATTCGTGATATTTCTTCATTCCTAATCTCAAAAAGAATTCTTCAAGGTTACTGCTGGCAATGGTGTAAAAATACTTTGCATTGCTTCATCCTTCATTCAGGAAAAACTGTGCTAATTTTTCTAATAATTTAGCGAATGCTTTTTGTACAAGACATACGATTTCATTCAATCCAAGCTATATGGTTAGCTAATTCAGTCTATTGATTCTAACAAGTTTCTTAATCCTCAGTACGCCAATCAGCCTATCAGTGCTGCCATAGATATTCAAATATGTGGCTACGAGTAGAAACTACTTAACCGATTTCAATTTAACTTAACCGAATTTAAACACAATATCCAGGAAAAAGTTTCTGGACATTATTTCTGCTATCATATTGAATAACGTCGGATAGGTGAGACAGCTTTGAAATTTGGTACAACGCAGCCCCATGAATCTGTTAATCGTCTGGTGAAATATTATGAGCTTTGCACAAAGGGCGTGGCAGTGTTTCTGTTAACAAAATTTTCCGATAACTTTGGAACTATGAGTCGCGCACGAATGAAATTCAGTGAGAATTCGCCGCTTAGATGCACCTTTCAACTGGAAAACTGAGGTACACATTGAACAAAGGGGCGTGGAATCGCCCATATTACTAAAATTTTTATTATGAAACAAGTCTCTAAATACTGAAACAGGTAAATTGTACAGGCATTGCAAGGGGAGCATGGTACTCTGCAAACAATAAAAATTTTAGTATCAAACAACTGGCATACAGACGTATCAAAAAAAGGGGTATTCATAAAAGCTTTCAATATAAATATTTTCTCGTACTATTGCCGGGTGTATATTAATATTAAACAATTTTGATTTATTCAATAGTATCGATAGTATTGATATTTTGCTCTTAAGCTATAAAAATTATCGATAGTTTCCCATCTCTACCACACAACATGTTTTATTTGCGTTATTAAATGCCAACTAAGTATGTGTAGGCAAAACTTGTATAACATAAGCAGCCAAAACTCTTAGCTGCTTCTGCCAACTTATGCACTAAAATTACGGAAGCTTAGACAAATTGAAACGATTAAGCTTCAGTATTTATGTGCGTCTGTACTAGAGTCCTGCACGAGTAGGCATTTTTGCTATTCGAAAACATTCAAATGCTTTTGAATAGAATACTTCACTTCATCTCTGCGAACCGGTCCGAATGAATACGAGCACAGCTCTCTTCGAGTACGAGTAGGCTCCGAGCAGAAACGAGTAGACGTACACTATTTATTCATATTCGCTCGAAGCGGGAAAACGAGCACAAAAGCATTCGAATAATAGTACACACTGCTTCGAATATATTCAAATATACTCGTTTTATTATTTCTAAGATTGTTTAGAGATATTTATGTTGTATATTAATATTTATTTATTTGTTAAGCTATTTTCTTCAATTATTTCCATTTTGCGTATTAACTAATAAGCCACTTCAACCGCACCACAAATATACACATGGAAAAGTGACATACTGCGCATAAAAATATTTGATGAAACTGTTGATCTTCGAATACTTCGCAATGTTCTCGATAACGAGCACTGCAGTATTCGCTTCCCACCGAATACGAATAGAAACGAGAAGTGACGCTCGCTGGTTCTCGTTTCTATTCGTTTCGTTGTACACGTTCTTCGAATACCAAGTACCCGTACAGTATGTAAAGTAGTGTAGTCGCCACAATGAATATATTCATGCAGGACATTAGTCTGTACATAAGTACAAATTCATTGGCCACGTATCTTGGACAGTCGGCAAGAAAATTAATTACATGAAATTTGTATCTAGTCCGCCTTGTAACTAAATCAATCAAATATTACAATTAAATATTAAACTGAACACTGTAATGAGCTACATGAGCTGTTGAAGGACATAAACGAAGCACAGTGAATAAACTTACAACGGCTGGCTTAGCCACGGCGGAAAGTGAAGTACCGGCGAAAAGGTGTTCGACGCGCTAATTGGAGGCCGACGACGAAGAGGGAGACCATGTCTCCAGTAAAAGAATCAAGTTGAGGATTTCCTATTCCGTTGGCGCCTGGAAAGAACTTTTGCGGCAGACTCTAACCCGGTGAAATGCTGCTAAGTTCGGTTAAGGTAGAAAACAATTCAAATGTCTTCTTGCAGTCCATAAATGAATCCAAATACTCTACTCAGAGAGTAAATTTTTAGACTTAAGTGTACCAGGGTTAACGCTGGTATGTTATTTTTAAAGTATTCAAGCAATGAAAACGGTTTTCAGATACACGATAGTTACTGTTCATACAGTGTTCAAAATATGTGAAATTCGTTTAGGTTCTTAGTCAAAAAATGTCATTCTTATTGATAGCAGACAGTGGCACTTTTATTTTCCCATTGAACTCTTTCCTACAATTTGGTGCATTAGGAATTAATTTATTACTTTGATTGTTAATTAAATTGATTGTCATTTCATTAACAATTAAAGACCTGACTTGGCCACCTTCTACGTTCTCAACACATTTCCCATAAAATAAGAAAATCAAATTAACGAAAACCGTCTGTTAACAAGCTAATTAATTTACATATTGATTATATTGATTTTTCGACAAATTTTCAGCTTGTTTGAACCCTTTTTGTTGTTATTAATGATATATCAAACAATTTAACTCAAGTCACTTTTTCCCTTTTGTGCTGATTAAAATTTTCAATTGCAATTAGCGCGTTGTGCGTATGTACAAGTATGTGTGTTTGTGTGCGTGTAATGTATGTCAGTTATATTAAATTCATAAAGGTTAATAAACAATTATTTAAAAAAAGTAGCAAAAAAAAAGTGAAAAATTAATCACGCGAGAACAGCCAACACAATGACAACGACACGTCCGGCCTTTATTGGACACGTGAGCGGCGACTGCTGATGGGATCTGAATTTTATTGCGCTGAATTATGTGTTAATAATTGGGCTATTCGTTTGTTTTAATTAACACGTAATGCTGTTATGGTGTGTGAAAGGCGGACAGCAGAATAACAGCTGCAATAAATAGGTAAATGTTTGTACTGTTTAGTATGCAACCGATGTCCACTTTTTTGGGTCAATGCAAGGAAGCGTCATAGCAAACAACGGCGAATAGGATGACGAGGACGATTAGGTTGTTGTCGACACAATGATCAAATAAAAGCTTATGCCCTAAACTAGGTAACAAAACACTTTTGTATAGGATTTTTCAAGCGGAAATGAAGATGTGAGCCATAGAAAATATTGAAAATGTTGCTGGTAAAAACCACCGGAAAACAGGGTTTAGTTAAACTCAATAATTTGTATGTCTGTCCGTAGGATAACTTTCAGGGACAAAGTTTAATAAACATTAAACCATTATTTATTGTATTAAAATTTAAAATTGCAACAGCAGTTTTATGAAAATTTGAATAATTTTATAATAGCGCAACATATGCAATCAATATTGAAACTTATGACCTAATAAAACATTTCAAATTGTAAAACTATTTTCCATATACATACATACATATGTACAATGCTGCATAAGTACATACACATAATATGCAGCATTGTTGTGGAGTGCATCACTCAATCGCCGCTTGACTCATTGCAGCACTGATGCTGCGCGCTGCAGTGATGAATTTCAATGTAAATACCAATCGCGCAAGTTGACAGCGCTTTTGATGGAAATTTGACTTTTAAAATGACAGCAAGCACAAAGCTAAAAGCGAATAACGCCAAATAAAGTACTGAGAGTTGTCAATGCTGCGGTGTCGACTCAGATAAATACTGCAACTACTAACGATGACAGACATATGAAAAAACATTGTTGATGAAAAACTTCCGATAATGAAAATTCATGGCAGAAACTGTGTGATGCTCTCAAATACGGGGTTTGCCATTTGTGCAGCAATATATACTTATATATACCAATTTTTTTACCACGACCAAATCATGATTGGCGACATCAAGAACTCAATTTTGCTGCCGTACTACTGAATAAGTCGTGCGAAAGGCCACACAGCCTCGTTCGATTTAAAAGAGCGCCATTTCGTGCAACTTTTTTCGTCTATATGCAAGTATGCATTCGTATGTATTTAAGCGTATAGTACGTGCATATTTAATGCTTTCGAGGGCAACTTGTGCAGTTCATGAGCGATGCACATATGAACCATTGCAATAAAAGTTACTAAAGTTTGCATTTTACGCAAATGATTCGCTCAACATATCAACGTTTTTCAGTGCATACTCAAAGTCGTATGCAGTTAAAGTCAATTTGAAATAAATATACGAATATACACACAAAGAATCAACTGAATTAAGTCATGGAATGTGATTTAGCTGTTTGTGGTTTATTTCTTTGCTATAAAAACCCAGTTCAAAGCAACAAACTTGACGATTCGATTGTTATCTGGTTGGGGCGCTTTCTTACTGTATACTTGACTTATTCTGGAGACCTGACAGTCAGAACCAGTTACGGAATTAGAAGCAGGAGGAAGGCCCACCAAGGCAGATGTGTACGTCTCCGAAGAATCGTTGTTTCTGCCATTAAAGTCGATTTTATAAAGGTTTGAAAGTTTGAAGGCTATTTTATCAGGTGTACAACTTTGCTTCCGCCGTTTTTTCTCCAAAATTAAAAGCTTTATTGCGAAAAAGTGCTTACAGATGTATTACTCAAAGTATTGTCCGTCGCTAGCGACAACTTTCTCCCATCTTTCCGGCAATTTTCGGATCCCGGCTCGAAAAAAGGAGTCCTCTTTTGACGGTATCCATGAAGCAATCCATTTTTCCAATTCTTCGAAGGATTGAAAATGTTGATCTGCCAGGCCGTGTGCCATCGAACGGAATAGGTGGAAGTCAGAAGGGGCGACATCTGGGGAATACGGCGGGTGGGGCAAGACTTCCCATTTCAGCGTTTCCAGGTACTTTTTGACCACTTTTGCGACGTGAGGCCGCAAAAGTGGTCACCACCATGTTTGTCTTCGACATCGAAATCACCATTTTTAAAACGTTGAAACCACTCCCGACACGTACTTTCACTCAGAGCAGCATCACCGTAAGTTTCTGAGAGCATTCGATGCGCTTCAGCTGCATTTTTTTTCGAATTGTAACAGAAAAGTAAAACTTCCCGCAAATGGCGAGAATTGGGCACATAAACGGACATTTTCGAGCGTGAATAATACGAAAAGAAGAACAACTGTCACTGAAACGGCGATGACAATTCGTTAGGCACTGTCCACACTCACTTTAAAGGCATTACCATCTATGTATTTCAACCAGCCTCAGCCGGTACAGCCACCTATCGGAAAACGGCGGAAGCAAAGTTGTACACCTGATATAAGGGAGAGGGCTGGGGTGTGAACCGGGTTTTGTTTTTTGGCTCTAACTTTTCACAGAATAAAGATATCGAAAAATCGAAGATACCGTTAGACAGGTAAATATAAAGCGCAAATTTGTTGTGAAGACAGATTACCGTTTTGATTAACATTTAACTCTCTACGTCCAATTTTCTAAGGACGTGATTTTTCGCTTTTCCAAAAAAGTGGCTGGGTTGTGAACCATCTGGCAAATCGCAATTGAAGTCGGAAAATACGAAGAAAACACCCATAATTTTGCAATAAGTTGAAAATTTATTTAATCAGGAAGGCTCAAGAGGTGAAAAAAAGTTATAATGACGCCAATTAGGCCAAAAAATCGCAATGAATGCAAGTGCTCAATTTTTGTTTTTTTTCATCCTAATCGGTGTCGCAATGTTTGCATATGAAATACGAATGCGTTCTCGCATTGGCCCACCTCAAATGAACTCAACGAAATCGAGTGACATTACATAAAATTACTTTATTTTAATAAATCCGGCGATATTTGACCGTCCTAGTGCAAATGTAGTACGAAAAACAGGTGGTTCATAACCCAGCCACCTCAGTGGTTCACAGCCCAACCACGATGCCATTTTGGAAACTTTTAAAATAACGACACTTCTAATCATAATTCCACATAAACAAATATTGCATCGTAAAATAGAATCAAAACACTAAATAAACATGTATTACACAGACCTTTTTGCAATAAGCTCAGTCACTTGGATAGCACCTTAAAAAAAGCCAACAAGTTTTCGCAGTCGATTTTCAAACACGATGTCTTTCAAACTCGATTGCTGCCACAAGCAATACGTGTTTGTACTTCGGTGTAACCACAAAAGCAGAGTAATATCATAAGACAAATTTGACAGTTGAAAGATTGGCGATATGTCAATTAGGGAAAGAAAAAACGGCAATGGTTCACACCCCAGCCTGGTTCACAACCCAGCCCTCTCCCTTATATATAATTTCTGTAGTCAGTCTTAAGTCCCTCCAAAGCACTAGAAGTATCCTATCTCATTCTTTTGTGTTACATGCGGCACCAACTGTCCAACTGCTACGTGCAAGAAAAGCTCCCAGTTCAGTATTCGCATTTCGTCGCCATAGAAAACGAACGTCGTAAGTTCCACTGAATATAAAATAGCACATACGACAATCGTTTTCATAGTATCATATGTTCCAAAAAATATTATTATTTTTCTACAACATCATGATTCTGTAAATCCTTGAGATAATGCGAATCTGTACCAAAACGTCGTCAGTAAGCACACAATGTTCGGTTTGTCTGAGAGAAAAAACCTTATACATCTTGCAAAAAACGCGCTAATTTTGAAACCCTGTATTTCGGTATTTTTTCAACGTAGCTACCAAAACTTTTATGTCACATAACTTTATATATGTCGTTTTTAAAACAGACTATGGTTTTTGGTAAAATATATAATGCAATTTTTGTAAACCCCATTTTATGAAGTCAACCTATAAATATCAGTAGTTTTCGTTTATTTTTCTTATATTTGTTATTTTATTTTACAAATTGCTTGCAAATGAAATTTTTTTGCATTTTCTTACGTAAAATTCAATGAAGAATAATATATAATTGCTATCTTTTATATTTGTGTTGTTTCGTGAGGTTGCTGCTATATAAAGTTTTGGGGTATGTCATACCCACCACAAAAATAACGTAATTTTTTTCACTACACCAACGCCGGGTTAACACACTCAAAGGCGAAGTTATTTGTGCTTAGAATTAAAAACAATTTGTCTATTTAATATTTACCTTTTAATTACTTCTAAATATACTTCATTGTAATTACTTCTATAAAAAAATTCAACAGGTATACGTTAGTCTTTGACATTGGAAACTTCACAAATGAATCTTTTGATTCAATATGAGAATATTTATTTTGACAAACTATTTGTCATATAAAAATTATAAAAAGTCAAAACGTGCTGCAGCTAACGTAGTTGGTCGCATACAAATGTTGCATCTGCATACTCGTAGGTTTGAACGTGTCAGTGTGAGCGTAAGTGTGGGTGTGCGTGCAGTGCAGTGGTATCCTGTTACACATTACAAAGTGCTATGTCGGTGCACACACACACGATTTAAAAGCACAACAACAACGCAACAATACTCTACCAAATAACGCAACAAAACCTTAGATTTTATTTGCGCAACGCAAAAGCGGAAACTTGATTAAATTGTTCACATGCTCAGAAACAAAATCAGAATTTCATTCTTTTCGACAGCAGACAGGCGAAATATTTCAACAAATAATCCAGCTGCATTGGCGGCATTCGGGCGCACCAAGTGTTGCAACATGCCGCCAACATGGCACACGGCAGTAACTGCAATTGTGAACATGGATTTGCGACTTATTGCACAATGCACGAGGCACAAACCTCTCGACGCTGCAAAGGGAAACGGGTCAATGGTGACTTATTAGCAAATTGAACGATTTTTCAAAGATCGACGGTGTTGTTTGTGTAGCAGCACAATCGATAAATATGAATACTTTTTGCTTCAAATGTAGGAAATTGTTAAATATTTAAAATGTTGGAGTTTGAGAAGAATTGGGGAAGAAAAATGCAAAGAAACATTCGAGAACAGCATTGCGTATGAGTAACTTTTCGTTGTATAAATGTGGAATAACGTGAGAAGAAGAAAACGAAGAAGTCGAAGTACTTCAAGGTCGGAATTCTGCTGATTCTGAAATAGAATATAAAAAGTAAAAAATAGAAAATATTAAAAATTTGAACATTGCAATGTATTTTTAGGTGTTACCCAAAATAGAAACTCTTTCCTGTGTATGTGTTTTTTTCCGCGCAAGGAGGTGGAAATCCTGTGTATGTGTGTGTGTTCGCAAGTATCACAAGTATCGCAAGTTCAGCACAAGCCCAGGATTAGGCAACTTTAAAGCTTAGCGCGCGTTGATGATGTGTGGGCGTCGGCCGGCCGCCAACACAGTTGACGATTTTATGGCTTGCGGCATTGCCACACCCAGTCCCAGCCACACAGCACTCATAATACAAGCAATGAATCTATGTGTGTATGTGTGTGCGTTGCGTTCAAGTGGCTGTCCTCAAATTAAGCTATAAAATTACAATATTTGCATATTTTTTGCGCACTTCAGCGCCACGCAGCTGTGATTTCTTCGATTGAGTGCAAATTGAAATCCATACCTACAACAACAATGTGGCCTTACATTGACGCGTCGTGTGGCGAACAGCCAATCTAAGTATTTATTCAATCAATACAGACGCCTAAAATATTCGCAAGCATGAAGTAGCTGAAAATCCCTCAAAAATGTCCACAGTGCCTGGTGACGTTTTTAAAAGGAAAAACATTACGAAAAAATATAAATAAAATGTGAAAGGAACAACGTGTAATGGAGACCGAGAAACAAGCAGCTTATCCGGATTAATGCAATTTAAATAATGAGGCGAAAATATTCAAAGGAAGATAAAATGGCTGATCCGGTTGTTGGTCTGTGCGCTGCATTGCCAGTTCGCAGTTCAGCTTCGCTGCGCACAAATCTGCTTTGCTCAACTTGGCACATTCGACTTTCCATTTTTTGCTTTCTCCCTACGCTTCGGGCCCTTCTCGCTATAGTTTTTCGCTATTTGATTTTGTCAACGATTTTTTAGATTTTTTCTTTTTCGCTGACAATTAGCGATGGTCGACTTGTTTTGTTTTATGGAAGGTGAAACATTAAAGCAACATTTGATCTCTTGCTTATTTGATTACGAGCTGACGAAAGAGCATAGGTCGGTCAGGGTGAAATATTTAATAAGGCAACGAGAGAAAAATTAAATTGAATAGAACAACGAATTGAGACCTTAAGGCGTATCATGGTTAATAATACTTGAAGACTATTAAGAAAGTAAATGATGGGTGTGAAAAGTAATAAAATCAACGAATACAATATGAAGTTAAGACTATTTCAGGAAGAGAATTAAAGCTAAAATCGACTACCTTTTGAAATAAGAAATTAAGCCTCGTAAGGAAGATAAGTTTTCTGACCCGTCAGTTATGGCTGCAAATGTCATTAAAGCTACTCGATTACAGTTTAAATTATATTCATTAGTCTGTCTTAATAAATGAACTCCTTCCTCCTTCCATCTTCCTTCTAAAAGTAGTTAAACCACTTCTTATCTTTCGTCTTCAATGCATTCTGAACAACGCCAACTCAACTTAATTCAATAGGCAACTTATTTCAACAGCCGCGAAATACAAAAATAGTTTCATTGATATGTGAAAGCACTAAGATTGTTGGCTGAATTGCAATATTTTCAGCACTATCATTCCTCGGGAAGCATTAAGTTGGGGGACCATTTGTGTACATTGACAAAAATAAACGCCACACAAATAAGCACTCAAGCTTGGAAAAGTAATTCGCGTTTGTGGCATTCAGAGTCATTAGTGATGCAGCGTTTTTGTAAAGCAAAAGTCAGTGTTAATCGGGCAAGAGTATGTGCACAACTACAAATGTACATATATAAATATACTTTGCTACAATCTACTTAAATGCATTAGTAGGAGGTAAACGCCGTAAGCGCCAAGTCTGAGTAAAGCAGCTCGTATTCGTAAAGAAACAAATTGCAGTAGTAGAAATTTTAAGGAATTTTTCTTGCACTCTTTGTCCTTTTGTGTGGCATTGATGAAAAGTGTGCGTTTATTAATTCAAGTAATTCATTTGCACCAACGTTGCTAGATACCTGAAGTGACTTTCTCATAAAACTTAAGGGGATGTTCTTTCAAATTTGTCCAAAAAAGGCCTAAGTTTGGAAATGATTTTTGGTATGATGAAAAAACATAGAAACATCCGGTTTTGACGGTTGAATGGGTATTTTATTATACAATAATATGATATATTTTTTGTAACAAAATTCAAAATGGCAGCTGAACAATGGCAGCTTTCGTCGATCACTGCCTGAAAAATCTAGTCTCCGAATTTCAAGCCTACAGCCTCTTGTAGTAATCTGAAATGAAAAAGGTTTTTTTTAAATGAAAGTAGATGAAATTTTCTATGGCTTACCTAACTATAATGATTTTTGACCAAAAATTGACTGAAATGTGAACGGTCGAAAAAAAATTTTTTTTTTTGCCACTTTTTTTTGTTATTAAACCTTAATTATAAATAGCAATTTAATGGTAACTTATGCTCGTTTTAGGAATAAGCCATACAGAAAATGATCACCTTTCAAACATGCTTTAGATTAAGGAAATTAGAACAATAGATCAAGAGATATCCTTGAAATTCAGATGGAAAACGTGGTTTCGAGAAAAACGTGTTGAAAGATAGCAGCTCCGGGCAAAAACTGGGGAAAACACTGTAGAAGAAACAAACTCGTGTGCGGACAAGGCGATCGTATCGAAAAATCCTTTCGTACACATATTCTACGGACATACAGCTTTCATTTTATGTAAAAAAAACGATTTTTTCAAAAAAATTTGAAATTACCTCACCTTAATTAATAAAAAATCGTCAGGTCTGTGTGTTGAATCCGTGCGACTTCTCTTTGTTCCCGAAACTGAAATTGAAGTTGAAAGGATGCTTTTTGGATGACATTCAGACCATACAACAGGCTTCGACGAGAGCACTAGAGGAAATTCCGAAAAATGAGCTGGAACACGCGTTTGAATAACTATTAAATCAGGAGGAGAATATTTCGAATAAATATAACGAAAAATTAGCAGATATCATGTTTTAATTGTATTTTCTAGAGGCAGTCTTAATACATAATTTACATTTGTGTTTGGTGATATATTAAAGTAACAGTGGCACACACGGGATTTCATTTTGAGGAGTTCCGTACACAGCGTTTGAGCCCATAATCTGTTGAAACTATATTTACGAAATCATATTTACAGATTTTTTCGAAGGGTTTGAACCCCGAAAACCCACTAATATAACTATTATGTTTCCATCATTATTCGTACATATATTTCTTTATTACTTATACATATTTGTCTGCACATCTGCCAAACTGCAACACTTTTCGACATTATTTATCACAAATTTATTTGTAATTCATTAAAACTTGACCAAATATATCTCAAAATTTTGTAACTTACACCTTAAAAACAAACTTGAACGAAAACTGCTGCATACTTAAGAATTTATGTCCAACAAGTTGGACAGCTGCATAGGAAACGGACAGTTGTAATGTCAACGTCGGGCTGTCTGCGTATTGGACGCATAATTTGTAGGTATGCACAAATTGTGTGCGTCTACTTGTTATTGCAAAATTTTGATTCAAGGTACGTGAGCGACGCTGCAATTGCTGCAGTCAAGTTGGAAATTTGTCAAGAACGTAGAAAAAGTTCGCTGAGTGAGTGCATTTGCATTGTTAGTTTGCATCTGAAATTCACTTAGCAGCAAATTTTCGGCAATAAACGTTAAGAGTTGGTTTTGGGTTACGATTTTTAATGGAAAAGCCGTAAATTGAAAAGCCCGATTTCTGTTGGCAGTAAGCATACATTTCGCAACTGATGGCCTATATTTGTGTGGGTGTGCAGCAGTGCAACAAGTTCCAATGTTCATTTTTAGCAATTAATTGTGTCATTCACTGACTTCTGTGCAGCAACATGTACACCTACGCCAAAAACTAAGTACATACATGTGTGTACAGAGTCAGTGGTGCACACAAGGGGGTGCACCACTGTAAATATGATTTTGTAGGTTAGGTTAGGTTGCGGTGGCTGCCTCTATGAGAAACACACTCGGAGGCCTGAAAGGCCCATTGTGATACCACATATTTCACCCGTTTTTGAACTGTGTATGCAACACTGTTTTGCCAACATATGTTACAGCACACATTTCAAGCGGATGGGGAAAGGGGGGGGGGGGGACCTACAGTTTAACGCCGAATCCGAATGGCAGTTTTTCGTTCACACTTGGAGGTTTTGCCATTGCCTGCCAAGAGCGCACTTGTGCGATTCTTGTAATTCTCATTCCCTTCATGTGGATAGCGATAGAGGTAGATGAGTTGTTCACCAGCCCGAGCCAGGAATCGAACCTGGAGCCTTTGGTATGAGAAGCCAGCGCGCTACCCGCTTGACTATCGAGGCCGGCAATGATATGATTTTGTAAACATGGTTTCAACTGATTCTGGGCTCAAAAGTTTACACAACCACTCAAAATCTTACAAACATTTTGTCTGACAAATATGGTTTCAACTCGCACTATGCTCATAGGTTGTGTACGGAACCCCTCCAATATGAAATCATGTATGCGCCACTGTACGGTAATAAGAAATTTAAGAAATCAGAAATACCAGAAATTCATTTGGGTGGGGGATTCCTTACACAACTTTTGAGCCCAAAACCAGTTGAAGCTATATTTAGCTGCACCGAGATTTCAACCTGTGGGTGTGAGCTGAAACATCCCAACTCGCAACTCTAATGTCATGGTTGAGTTTATTGAATTGATTCGCTTTCGCCTTCCTCATCATTCATTTAAAATAAACTATTTACTACTAACAACAATTCCGGCAAATCAATGAAAATGTTTCTGCTGCACAAAGAAAAAGAAGAACAACAATTAAAAGTACCAATAATACAGCAAAACAAAAAACTGTAAATCGCATAAATTAATTAGAGCAATCACTGTTGTTGTGCAGAAGTTTCAACGCAAACAGAGCGTCGAGTACAGCGAAATGCTTTTAAAACGATTCAAGTGAACTGCAGACACCCGCAACAGCAGCGGCGGCTGAAATTGGCAGCCGGTAATTGATGTGGTTGCTGCCACGCACGGCGCCGCCGCATATCGCGCAGCATCGAGCCAGCAAGTAAATGCAAAAAATGCCAATCAAAAGTGGTAAACAGCGGATAAGTGTTAAAGCAGCGAGTGCCGATAATGTTTGCTATTGAATTCGCAGTAATTAACGCCGACAAAGAAGCAGCACAACACAAGCAAACACAGAACTTGCAAACAATTTCAATAATTTGTATTTGTTTTACTTTCTGTAACCTTTCAAAAAGCAACAACCTTGGTGGCAAATATGTAGAGCGACCATGCAAGGGATTACGAGGTTGGCATGTTGGTATTTCAGGTGCACAGCAGCAGAGCGTTGACCTACTAACTGCACCTGCCGTGCCTGTCACGCACCAGCCAGTTGCACCCAAGTGTGTCTGTGTGTCGTTGTGTGTGAGAGAGCACGTGCGCCGTCGGCCATTGCTGACATTGGCACTGACAGTCACCGACTGTTGCCAGCAGCCGAGGCGGCCGCCGTAATGGCATCTACATGGCAACAATAGTCACATTACGACAATAATTTTTGCCACACTAAAAACACTTTGCTGAATGCTGACAGCGAATGTTGGCACAGCACGACCCAGAACACTGGCGGCGGCTTAGTTGGCGCCTGATCTGTGCGGCACAGCTGCGCGCAACACTCACAGCCGCATGTGTGTGTGTGTATGTGAGGTTTGCCAATTTATGTTTTGCGTCTGCAACGAAACGGATTGATGCTCAGTCGTGTTATGGGAATTTGTCGCATGTTAGTGGCTGTGTTTTAAAGTTGTTGTTGTTGTTAACAAGAACATTTTGTTTGGCCTTCAAAAGGATTTGGCGCTCTTAGCAGTGAATTGTGTCATGTTTAAGCTCGACTCTTCTGTTCAGTGCTAGTGAAGTTATAAATTTTGCAGCAACTATGCTGAAAAGTTGAATGGAAAGAAGTACATATTTATTGGCTTGTAAGACAAATAAATGTAGGAATGGGACTTTAAGCTGCAGATGGACAAATACCGATCTGGCAATACAGGCGGACAAGCTTGACACAATGAACAGACGATGAGGGAAAATTGTAGGTAAAACAGACGGAACGAGACGCGGACCACGAACTAATGGACAGGGCAGAAACAGTGTTGCCAGATTAGGAGATTTCCTCCTAGATTTACAATATTCTTGGCCTTTTAGGAGAATTTTTAGGAGGAAGAATTGTTTAGGAGAAAGTTTAGGAGATTTATATTTTATGTTAGGGGATTTTTTGTGATCTTTAGTGGATATTTGGGATTTTTTTGGATAACGAAGTATGATGTATTGGGAACACTGGCAACAAAACATATTTCGGCAACTATTTTAATAGTCGAAGCGTTCTATTGTGTTAAAAATTGTTAGGTTTACAACATGTGAGCTCGTTCTATCTCTCTTTCTCACTTATTTCTGTTATTAACCCTTTCGCTACAGGTTTTTACTGGGGAAAGTAAAAATTTTTAATTTTACGTTTTGTGCTTCTATGTGGTTGTAGTAGCAACATTCCATAAGAATTTTTTTTATTTTTATATCCGGACCCTGTATTTTAAAGTGTTTTCCTACGAGAACAACCACATCGTTGTGGCTGTAATAATTATTTAAACACAAAATTTTTTATGCATAGCGAAAATTTGAATATTTCTTCATTTACTTCAGCCAAAATTTATAAGAAAAAAGTATCAAAATTGAAAGAAAACGTCAAATTAAAAAATTATCTAAAGTTTCCTGCTTCTTTTTCCTTTACTATGTCAAGACATACCATTGAAAAAACGTGTATACTTCTCTTCTTTAAACTTTAATATTCAGTTGATTAATTTCGTATTTTTCCTCAAACTTCAAACTATTCCAAAGACCAACAATTTCACTACAATTTCAGTAGTTTTAATTCTCTCACACAGTTATTTCGACAATAAAAACCTAAATTTCTGTTAATTGAATTTTTCTTGTAACTCAGTTAGGCCCTAAATCACTTAACGTCAATTATAGTGTCGCCAAATTCGGTTATATCGCTTTCCGAATTTCATTACTTCGCATTGCATGTGTCAAGTTTGCGCGTATAATTACTCATTATTACGATAAAATACAATCAAAAAGGACTGCTTTGTGCGCCACACTGCGTATACGCAACATTAATTATTCACGTTGCGTACAATTTTTATTTGATTACACAGCGCTGTGTAACAATGCGCGCACTATTTGTTATTTTTTTTGGTTAATTTCTTTTGCGGTCGATTGATTTCAACGCAACACGTTTGTGTCCCATTACCTCCGATGCAGTGTGTGTTTTGTAGTTGGTTGCTGTGTTGTTGGTGTTGACGCAAATTGCGTGCAAATTTCAGCCTGTTGCTGCTTTTAATCGACGTGCCCGCTGTTTCCCATAATGCGGCTTTTTATTTGAAAACATTTTGTGTTACGCGCAATTGAATCGTGTGGCTGTTGACTTTTGTGCAGCTGGCGCCTAAATGTCCCTGGCCACACAAACACACACAGACTCCATGTTGAGTCAATTATGAGTGTAACAGTTTAATTGCATGCAATATGTGTGCCGCAACAATGAACATTTAGAGAGTGTGGAATGCTAATTTGAAAACGTAAATAGTTGGAATGGAAATTGTTTGATTGAGTTGAATATTATTTCAACTCGTTCATTGATTTTGAGGACAAATTTGAAAGTGTATTTTACATAATTAAATAATACATGATTTCTTCATTTCATCATCATTATCATTCTCTATACAACTGCATTATTATCATTTTAAATGAACACTTATTTGGCAGCAATAAAACAACAAAAATACAAAACATTTATACGCCTCTGTGGCGCTGCTTAATGCATGAACGTGCCACTTAATTATTGCCAGCAAATTCTCTGTAATTACTGTGCTTCTTATGCCATCAAACCACAACAACAACAAATAGCACAACACAAAAGCAACGTAAGCACAAATGTGGCCAAAGCAGCCACATAAAATAGTGTAATTTGCAAGTGTTGTCGCACTCGAGCGCGCACCAACACAAACTCGCCCACTCACACACACACACACACGCACTGCGCTCATCCACACAACCCGAAAATGCCAAACAATTTTCAATGTAAATCTGCGGTTCGAACGAGTGCGTCTCCAGCCGCGCGTCGCATTGGCCACCAGAGTTTTGCGCAAATTTTTGCAAAGTTGTTGTCTGCCATTCAAATAGAATTTTATGTGTCTGCCCGGGATTGTACGAGTGTGCGTGTGTGTGTGTGTGGTTTGTTGTTACTTGTGCGTTGCGCGCTTCCACACAGCTGCCAACTTGGCAGCATCTTGCCATATTAAGATATTATTTGTGCCGATATTTAATGCCACTTCGACGGCAAAATTATGGACGCCATACACTCGAGACCGTTGAAGCGACGACAATGCCAACTTTGGTCATTTTGAGGCGAATTTATTTTGCAGTCGCAAAATTTGAGTTAACTTTTCATTTGTCTTTCATGAAATTGAAATATGTTTATGAGCTTCAAGAAATGTTATGAGAATAAATTTCAAGGTTATGCACGACTTTTGGCACTTATCAGTTTGTGGAAATATAAATCGCTTTCGCCTTCTTTGCTTGTAATCACAAACTGAGCGGCAACTGCACTTGTCAAAGAAATTCAATATTTATAAAGAAATTGCTAATGTTGTTGTTGCTTTGATAAGGAGCAATAATTTGTATACATTTTCTGTTCTTTTCGACCATGAAAGGTCGCCTAGACGCATTGTTGTGAACTTTTGTAGCTTTCAAGGTTACCATGGAGTCTGGTTTCGTTATAACTTTTGCACAATCTTTATGAAACATATGGCTTGAATATATGCTTTTAGTAGTTTGAAAATGCTTTATACATAAACAATGACTACTTCGAAAGCTGGCAAACTTATATGTAATGTAAACTCAGCTTCTTTGAATTTGTATTTGTTACTTTTCAACTATGTAGACGTGTAAAGTAGACCGTTGAAGCGTTGTTTGCCACTCGTCTCTCATTTGCTTATGCAAATTGCCTTTGACTGAACACACATGCATGCAAAGCATTCGAAATGTTGCTCCCTGCTTCCACTTTTGTACATTCGCAATGCAGCATTTGACGATGTAATGTGCTGCACTTGATCCACAAATGCAGCTGGCGTTTTTTTTTTCATATATTTCGATTCTATTTCAAATGCGTTTACAGTAACAACGATTGAAGCACTTGCAGCAATTGATTATATATCGAAATAAAATTACTTAAAGCGCTACCTGCTGCATGTTGACTGCGCTTTAGGATTTACATTCGAAGTTTGGAGTTTTGAAAAACCAACTGAAATCAACTTTATTAAAAACGGATTGAGTTTTCTTATATCCGTGGGAAGAGTAATGTTTATTTAATATTTATTTTCTAACTAGTTTCGTTAGTTTTGACACCACTGAATACGAGAATTGCCATTAATATTTATCAAAAATGATGAAAATGCATTTTGTTATCATCAAAAATGGTTTTATTCCTTTTCAAAGTATTCTCCTAGAAGATTTATACACTTTTGCATGCACTGAAACCAATTGTCAAAGCACTTTTTCCACTCCGATTGAGACACCTCCAAAACATGGTTTTTGAATGAAAAAGAAGTCATTGGGTGCAAGGTCAGAGCTGTATGGCGGATGACCCATTAAATCGATGCTTTGGGCGATCAAATAGGCGTTTGTTTGAGCCGATGTGTGAGAGCGCGCATTGTCCTGTTGAAGAATGATTCGGCGTCGGCGGTTGTTTTCCGTATTTTATTGAACACTTCTGTCAAACAAATTATTGTGCACCACTCAGAATTGACGGTTCTACGTTGCTCTAACGACACAGTAGCCACATGACCAGTTTTACCGAAGAAATAGGCGACCATTTTCTTCGATGTGCTGGGTGCTCGAACAACTTTTGTTGGATTTGACTCGTCTTGGAAGACCCACACGGTCGATTGCTGTTTTGTTTCAGACTCATACGCATATATTCATGAATCGTCACATGTCACTATCTTATAAATGTCTTTCGTAGTACAGCGATCGAATTTTAACATCATTTGTTTGCACCAATCGACACGAGCCTTTTTGGAGCGATTGCCAGATTATGAAGGATCCAACGAGAACAAGTCTTTCTGATAGCTAAATGTTCATGCAATATCGAATGCACGGCCATGGAACTAATGCCCAAGGATGCAAGGATGATCTCATGGTATGTCACATGACGATCTTTCATTATCAGTTCAAGCACAGCATCGATGGTTTCTGGCACAAAAATCGCTTTTGGACGACTTTGACGAAACTCGTCCTGGAGCGAACGGCGACTACGCTTGGATTCATTGAACCAGTTATAAATTGTCTTGAGGGTTGGTGCTTCATCACCAAATGCCATTGAAGCACTTTTGTTGAGATAATTTACTTCGGAAATCGTAAAAAATTCACGAGTTAAACGCATTTTTTGATCGAGATTAATTTTTCAAGTCAGTGCTAACAACACAAAAGTGCTTGAACATCAAAATGTTTTAAGCACGTTTATGGTAAAAAATGACAAACTTTTCAATGGCAATCTCAGATTTTTCGAAAACGTACTAGACCATCTCTATTGAAAGAATATAAAAGGCAGCCTGCGTAATGATCAACAGGAACTTGTCACACTCTCTTCAAACATTACCTCACGCGCTCTTTGGACCCAAGAGAACTCCTAGTGTACTAGTTGAGCAAAAGGCAAGCGACCTTTAAACAAGTTTCTAACCTTCTGGGCTAATAGTTTGGGTCGGCTTCGATAGTTTACGCTGGTCTTTCTACCTGAGGATCTATTCCTAGTTTCACATAAGAAATGTTTAAAGTGTGAAACAAAAATTTCCAACTACCAACAGACCATTCAGACTTGGCGTTCAACCTTAGGTGTCCTCTTCCCAGCTTCCCACATCCATTTGACTTGTGTTGTAGCACAAGTGCCAAAAAAAACTATTCTGTATACACATTTCAAACGGGTGGAATTTGTAATATTACATTGGGTCATAAATTGGTCATAAGTAAGTTTCTCTCATACAAAGGCAGCCACCATATTCTGCCTAACTTCCTAATAATTTCTAAGCCGTAACATTTACAGAAACGTGGATTGTATGGAATGCAGCATACCTTCCCCCTTCTCATCTCCCATTAATCAAGTTTGCCATGTATGAAGGTTGAAAAGATAAACTTGACTTCATATATTACATATATATATTATTATATATTATATGACAATTAGTTCCAGTACTTCTGTATTGAAAATTTCAGTTGCCTATTTGACTAATGGCACTTTTAAATATCCAATAAGTTGTGCGGCAAATTGAAAACTTAATTTGTTTTACCCTAATCCCTTTCAGACAATCAGACAGACATGCTTTCACATGTCCCAAAAAGTTAATTTTCTCATTTGATTTATTTAGTTTTTTGTAACAAACTATGAGGCCAACAGTGAGCAAATAGACACTGAAAATATATGTTTAACCTTTCATAACCTTTGGGTAAAATTTGTCCAAAATTTCAACATTTATTTTGAGACATTGAATTTGAAGTATCATACTTCAAATAAGACAGTGAAATTTGTGACCTTTAGGTCCTTTTGACCCTTAAACTACCTATTCGTTTGTCATTTATTTGCCGTAATTCACTTTCTCCATAATATTTTTGCATTTCTCTACAATATACTTGAATTTTTTTGTAATGCAGTGAAGCAATTTCACAATTACCACATCTAAGCATTTTGCGTGCAATCCCTCATCAACTTTTTCAGAATTTAATTTTGGTTTATAAAACTTTGCGCAACTGCACAGAAATACCCAAAGTCAAATAAAATGTATGTAGCTGCTTGATGTGCACTTCAACGCTGACGCATATTGTGGAGAGTAAAAGGGATTTGGTTCGTTACTTATTTTTTTTTGCTTCATTCCTATAAGTTTTTTGCGCCTTTGTGGTGGATTGTGTAGTCGACAGTGCAAAACGTAAATATCTCAACTGAAGCATTAAGTTGTAAGCTTATTTTCAGTTTAGCATTGCTGTACTCGTATCTTGTGTATTTTGAGGGCATTAGGTGAGTGCAGCGCTGCCAACGCACAACCCACAACGCACAACAAGGTAAACGGCAAAAGTTTGCACGTAGTCGCTACTGAATGTTTCGGCATTTAGTGTGGTTTTCACGCACACATAGATACATACATACAAACATACCACTATTAAGTGTTTAAGCGAATTTGTAAAGTTTCGCCCCAAAAATTAAAAACAAAAAACAAACTATGTAAACGAAGTGGAAGCTTAAAGCTGACTGCGACTGAGTGTAGCAAGTTGGATAGGCGGCTATGAGAAAAATGACAAAATTAATAGAAAAATACTGAAGCTGCTTACTTCTAGAAAACTTGTTTGTTTTTGCAATTGAAACATTGAGAACTGAGCAGTAGTGCAAATAAATATCTGAACTGCCGTTACAAATCGTCATAATGCAACCTTATAGACGCTTCCAGACTGTGCTTTGTCTTAAAAAAAATATACAAATGTACAGGGCCCTAAGAATCTATAAGCGTTATAGAAGCTTCCCGACATTGCTTTGTCTTAAAAAAAAACATTACAAATGTACAGGGCCCTAAGAATCCATTATGGCGCAGCAACATACCTCAACAGTTCACTTCACGTGCCTTCGTCTCAAGTTTACCGTCCATAATTAGTACCGTCAAGCGCTGATCAGATTCCACAGATCTCAAAGACCTCATTCTTAAGTCAAAGACTTTTGTAAACATTCCCCTTCGATCTCGTTTTCTGCTCAAACCCACTTCTTCACCAGCCTAGTCGCGCCCACACATTACCCAATTAAAGTCACTCGTCTCTTTCTAACCATGAAAAACTAAAGCCACCTCAAAGTGCCCGGCCAGCGTCAACCAAACGGCGTCATTGCGTTTATAATTATGCGAGATGGTGTTAAAGCGTTAATGCCGCTTCACACGCTGCGGCTAATGTAATCCCTGCAAGTGTCAACAGTTAGCAGGAGTCAATCAACGCAACGCGCCACTTGAGCGCCCAGCAGTCAAAGGACAACTCAATATGCCGCAAGCTTTCCACCACACTCAGCTGCCAGTTCTGTGCTCTCTCTGCTCTGCACTGCCTTATCCGCCGCTGAGAAAGCGCTTGAGAGCGCGAGAGCAAAAATCACACGTGCACATTTCATAGCATAGCTGAGGGCGCATAAACAGTGTGCATAGTGTGTTGGGCTTTAAATTTTGGTTGGCACCAGTGCACGTGCGGTTGGCTTGGTTGATATTTGCTTTCAAATTTTTAGATTGTATTTTTCACAAAACAGATGACCTTTCCCAAGAGACAACCAACCGCTTGTTGATCATATGGAACATTTGCCAAACTTTTATGTGCCGGTTGAGTAGTTTTTATTTTTTTGTGAACTTTTAATTGTAAAGTTAAATTTTTGAAATGGCTGTGTTTTGTTTGCAGTTGTTTAGGTATTTAAAAGTTTTGATGATGCTTATTAATTGCAGTTGACAGTTTTCAATGTATATAAAAGTTATAGTGGATTTTTTGAAATAAAAAATAATGTATACAAAAATATGCTAAAGAATTTAATCAAATACATTAATTTTATTCTTGTGAATTTTTATCAAAATATGAAAACTCTAATTAAAAATAAATACAAATTGTTAATTCTCCTTTAGGAAATGAAAAAAATAGCGTTTTTTTCTGTGAAAAAAATTTAAGGAAAAAGATCTTAATAATTTTCTAAGAAAAAATTAAGAAATATATAAATAAAAATAAACTAAAAATCTTAATATTTTCTTAAGATAATATTAAAAAACCAAGTCTAAATAGGATCCGTCGTTACAGTGCGAGTTTAGACGTTTAAATCTATTAATTAGGTTACACTGGTTGGTCTTTAAGCTTTGCATGGACTTTTTTCAAGTCCATAGCGGTTTCAGATAGATGTCTATAACGTATAGTAAAGATCTGTAGAGAAACTTTGTAGGGCACTGGCCCTCAATCTACGGAGTGCTAAAGTTGGCCAAAGCTAATCTGGAGAGCGCTGGACAGAGATAGAGAAGAGTTCCTCTCACACCCTACTCTCTGCACTTTGTGCCCATATAACTGTCAATGATGCCCAGCTTGTGGGTACAGACTTCCACCAGCCAGTGACTCGTTAGTAATCCCAGAACTAGCCTGAACGACGGTTGCCACTTGGCCAAAATGTTGTTAACCAGAATTGAAAAAGTTTAACCGTAGACCTACGTTGGGGTTTCGACCACATTTTTTTTTGTACTTCTAATATTTTTTTAAATTCGTTATTTTTGTACCTGTTTTTTCATAACTTTCTTACTTGGATATTCAGCCCTGTTCCAGAATCCGAATCGGATCGGAAATGATTTTGAAATGAAAATGAAATGAATTTCCGACCGTCGAAGTTCTACATTCCGATTATCGGAAATGTTTTCCGATGCAACCCTGTTCTCAAATCCGATTAAGTTCGAAAGAATTTGAATCGGAAATTTGGTGTTCTGCATTCCGATTGTCGGAAATTGTTGTCAAAAATATTCCGTTAAACAAAAAGCTGGTGGAATTGAAATCGGAAAGCAGCAAAACGTAGCAAAATGTAGCAATGTAGTTTACATGTCTTTTTTGCGGTTGTGATTAGTCGATTTTCCAAGTGTTCTGGAGCAAATGTATATACATACATGGATATACATATGTACCCTTCCAAACAATAACAATTCCTTCTTCTTCTTACTTAAGTAAAAATACCCAACACTCCAATTCAGCGCTCAGAAACGTTCTTCCTTCTGATTTTCCATGTGTTCTTGAGCACAATTATAATGTATTCTTCTTCTTCTTCCTACTTAAATAAATAAACCCCAACGTTCTTTTTCCACCTTTCTCCACATAACAACAATATGAACCAGCAAAGTGTACAACACAAACCACTCCGGAACATCGAATTAATTATGGGGACATCCCCTGAGTCTCCATAAAAAAATATACCAAATACGCAACTAATTTCAATTATAATGTGTTTACTCGACAATTTTGTCGAGTAATTCGAAAGGTTAGTGGGAAGAGGGAGAATTAAATGGTGAAACGACTTATCACGCAAACCCCTTCGGACTCGCTTGTAATGCGCGCTAAATGCTCCACCAATTACTGCGATATTATTCGCAACAGTGAAGAGCACACAATGATAACAATGTTAACATTTGATTGCGAGCGTGGAATTATTGATGACGCAATGTCGACAGGACGCCACCGATGGCAATAGTCTTAAAATAGTCCAACCATTACGGACAGTTAAGGCAAATTAGCGCTGCACGTGCACGTGTGCATGTCGCGTTGAGTGCCTTCAACTCTTGTAAGTGCTTTGGGTCAGGGTGGACAGTCGCCAGGTTGTCAAACAAATTGTCCATGTCCACATTTATTTGTTCTCTGTAATTATGTGCTTGAAAATATTGCAGCAAAAAACCACTTGTAAAAGAATCGTCTATGCAAAAACTCTTTTATTCAAACGCAAAACGCTCTGCAAACGAAACAAATACGGAATTATTCAACGCAAACAATTCACAAAATACACTGCTGTAAGTAAGCGATTTGGCAACGGCAAAAACTGTTCAATTTAAATACCGCTAAGGGCTGTTCGAGTGCGTCTGATCGCACAGCATTTGTCAACGCTGATGTCGTCTGTTCGCTGTCGAAATAAATATTTAAATTATTTTTAATTGAAACTGTTCTCTGCGGCACGCAGACAGCACGGCCAGTCGTTTAATCTTTCCGCGGGCCGAAGCGATGCGCCCATCAACCCGCCCACCCAGCAGCGGCCTGTGATTGCGCCGTTCGACTTTAAGCTTCACATTTCATAAATATTTCAATGGCCTTCATATTGTAATTTCAGTGCGCCTGGCCATCTTTTGCAAGTTTGATGTGCACACATACATTCATATATATTTGTGTATTGTCTGCGACAGTGACAGCGCTAGAAGGAGAAGGCTTTTAGGTGTTGAAAGCTTGCGGTGAAATATTTGTCATTGTTTCTAAATGCGGATTTTATAAAAATTGTTTCCATTTCCAATGCTTTCAATGCACTAAAAATAAAACATAAAATTTAATATAAAATATTAAGTTCATTTTAGGCTTATGGTTTAATGGGCTAAAATTTTATTTTATTTTATTTTATTTTATTTTATTTTATTTTATTTTATTTTATTTTATTGTATTTTGTTTTAATTTATTTTATTTTATTTTATTTTATTTTATTTTATTTTATTTTATTTTATTTTATTTTATTTTATTTTATTTTATTTTATTTTATTTTATTTTATTTTATTTTATTTATTTTATTTTATTTTATTTTATTTTATTTTATTTTATTTTATTTTATTTTATTTTATTTTATTTTATTTTATTTTATTTATTTTATTTTATTTTATTTTATTTTATTTTTTTTTTATTATTTTAATTCATTTCATTCATTCATTTTGAATTTCAATTTAGCAAAGTTCGAAGTTACGCGCCTGGTGCACTTAAATACATACATGGCGCTTAAGTTGCACTTTACCCAATTAAAACTCTTCGTGGAAATTTTTTCCCATTTTTGTTTATTAATTATGAAAATGGTCAGTTTCACCAACAATTTAAATGCAACAAGTGCCAAGGAATTTCGAAAATATTATTCAATTCATGTCCGAACCCTGGCTAAACACAAAGTATAATCAGCATAAAGAAATTTTAGGATATAGCCACTTCGGCGAGTTTAGATAATCGCTAATGAAAACTTCCAACCTTGTTCTGCAGATGAGACATATGTACATGAAATCGGCTTACCACCGCTGGCCTTGAACCATTATGCTGCTTGTCTGGTCCTGCAGCTTTATTGTTTGTATAATTATTAATGATTGCAGGAATTTTTGCTTTTGCTTCGTTATCAGATATAAATTTGACCTGCAAGGACAATGAATATCCTTGTTTGATCGACCGATTAAATCAATACATCCACTTCCTACTCACTGGTTTTGCGAACTGACCATAATGAATTTCATTACGTTAACCGAATCATATTGTAACCATTTCTGGATTGGAAAATCCACGAATATGGTCCATAATGGATAAAAGAAGCATGTGAAAACCCGTTTAAGTTGTTTTAGAAATGATTAAAGTGTACACATCACTGGAGTAATCTAGCTTAAAAATTATGTGTGTATTTCCATCTTTCTAGTTTATTAATATAGAGATTGCACACTAAAATCTTACTCTCGGAGGAACCATTGAAGTTCAAAGCTCATCTGAGTACAGTGGTAAAAACTTGTCAGAAACCACTACATATATTATTTTACCTTTAAATTGATAAAACCCGCAGACTATACATTAAAAAATCCTTAATTTTCTTTAGGAAACAATCAATACAATACAATACAAACACACACATAAAAAAAGTCGCCGCTGACATGAAATCATGGCATCTTGTCAGTTGTCAAGCGTAGAACACACAACTTGTAGCGGCGCCCCGCCGCTCGACACACGTGCGCACGCATTATTATTTCATGTCATGGACTCGTGACACGGTGAACTGTGCCGTGTGAAATTAATTTATTCTCACATGGCTGCACTTTAGTGAAACGTCACAGTGTGCGCTACTCGCTGGCAATTTTTCGACTTGTTTTTCTTTCCGTTGCGCTGCGGTTGTGCCGTGTGCGATGTGCGTGGGGGACAGTGTGTGTGTGTGTACGAAATGGTGGTGGTGTCACTGCTGTAGCGGAATCAAACAGTATAATAAAACCGCAGCCAAACCAACCGGCCATTTGTGAGCCATCAGCCACACGCATAGCGACACACACGCCGATTGCCTGTTGACATGTCGCCTGTAGCCTCTGTCCACAATGCAGTGTGTCCTCGCTGAAAGCGGTTGTGCCGCCCACTGCCACAGCTAACAGGCTCACTTGGCCGCCCACTGGCCACTGTGCGCTGTACGTTGTGCAGCTTCGATTGCGATCAAAAGTGATTTTAGCTATTTCGATGCCACTACCAACAGTCAGCGCTCACGTCATGGCATTTCGTTTTTGGAATTTGAGTTTTGGGAATTTTGTGAACTTTTTCTAAATATTTGAATTTTTTTTACTCTTAATTTTAAGTTGCTGGAATTTTTTACATTCAAGAATAAAATCCTTAAATTTGTGCTTAATTTCCACCTCAGCTACGGCAGCTCGATGTCTGCTGTGTTTGTGTTTTCCTTATTTGTATTCCTGGCGTTGCGCAATTACTCGACTCGCCCGCATGCAGCTAATGGCGACTGCTCGTGCGGCGGCTTTAAAGCGTTCGGCGCTCATTGCAGAATGGCGCGCATGTGTATGTGGCTCACGTAAAACCTTCAAATGAAATCAAAATCGCAAAGGTTTTTATTTCGCCCAAATCGATGTTTAATGTTGACATTAAACTTCTGCTCTGCAATTTACTTCGGCTCTGCCTTTGCCATTTTTGAGGCCGTCTGCAATTGCATTCAATTTTTTGAGCTCCAACAAGCGGGCGCGCGGGCACTCAACTCGCACACTTTGCCACATCAGCATTTTGCGGTTAAGGGTGTCGAGCCACTTTCGGAACCGGAGCTCGCGTTGCTGCAGCAGCGCACAAAGAAGACGTTAAAAGATTCGGCCGCCTCTGCTCTGCTTCACGTCCACTTGCCCGCTCAAACACCTAACGTGGCCGCTTTTTGCTGTGCACTCTCTTGCCACTTGCCACGGCTCTTCGGTATTTATAAATTGGCCGAAAGCGGCATAAAAGCAAATGTGTGTTGTATCCATTGTACCATTAGCGCGTTTCCAGCAGCGGCCAGCAACGACTGCGACCGTGTGTGGCGTGCAGCCGTGTGGCCGCAGCACATTAAAGTGAATTATTATTTCACTAAAATTTAATGTCACTAAAGGTCGTAAATACACAAACATGAGAACACACACGGCCAAGTCGTGTGCGAGTGTGTGCGTGTGTGTGTTCAAGTGTTTGTTGGCGCAAACCAAACAAAACATGGCTACCTATACATTTTACGCTTCCGATTTCGCAAACATTTCTTCTGCACAATAAATAAATATGACTTCCTTATGGCATTTCGCTTACACATTCCAGCTCAAGGTTGCATATTCATCTTGTGGCAACATTCCATGCAATGATTTCGGTTGGCGTTTTTGAGTGTGGGAAAGGTTTTTCACACACTTGACTGAAATTTATTGTGAAAAATGAGATTTGGAAACATAATTGAATCGCTTCAACTGTTAGCGTGAGAAGAATCTGTTTCGCATCATTTCGCAAGCGGTTTGATGTGCCGTTTGAAACGGCTAACCTAATGTGCTTTGTAAATATTAATTAAAAATGTGTTTAGGATTAAAGATCAACAAGTTGTTTTTTATTTAATCTACTTAATTTTGTCAAATGTTTGTCCTACTCATCAAGCATTTCATATTCCTTTGACAAACAATCACTTTTTGTGGAGATTACTAATTAGTAGTGTCCGACCGAAACCACTTTTTTGGGCCGAAACCGAGTTTCGGTTTTTTTTTAATATTCGGCCGAAACCGAAACTTTCTGTTGAAATAAAAATCACCACATCAGGCATTAAAATCACAATTTTTCAACAAACGAAATTTACTTTAAGTAAATAAAGAACAAACAATCATAACATAACATAAATAAATACTTATTAACAAAAACAATTAATTTATTTTTTAAAAACATAAACATAAAAAAATCAAATCAAAATATTCCAAAAAGTTTCGGTTTCGGTTTCGGTCAATTTTTGGCCAAAACTGAAACCGAAACCGAATATTCGGTCGGACACTACTAATTAGGAATTGTTGGATAACAAAAACACTGTACAAATATCGTCACTGTATAAACTGAACGAACTCTTAGAATCATTTGTTTGAAAATCAATGTTTGAAATTTCAATTCAAATATTTTTGCATTCCTGAACTAAAATTCGTCCAAGGAACATCACAGCGTTTGCTTTCTTCACTTCTCAACAATCAACTTCCAACAGGTTATGGCCACGCAACGGAGCGAGGAGTTCAAGGCCGTTATAGCGAAATTAAACCGCAAAAATTATGCGGTTTGGGCGCTGAAAATGGAATTGCTCCTTATAAAAGAAGATATCTAGAACGTGGTTCAGGAATCGATACCGCCTGATCCGGATGCCAAATGAATTTTGAGGGATGGCCAAGCACGGGTGTGGATTGGATTAAAGGTGGACGATGACCAGCTTATACATTTGAAAAATGCCACAAGAGCAAAAAACTACTGGAAAAATTTGAAAGGATTCTATGAGAAGCCTTCATTCAGCAGTCGGGTATATACCATGAAGAAAATTTGCAAAATGCAACTGACGTACGACGACAAGATGGAACAGCACATAAATTAAATGTTGACGCATGTGGAAAAATTAAATGTAACGTGTGATCCACTTAGCGAATCATGGACGGTAGCTATGATACTAAATAGTCTGCCAGAATGGTAAAATCCCTTGATAGTTGAGCAAGGGAAGATTCACAGTTGAACGTAAGTTTCGTTAAAAGAAAAACTTTTGGAGGAAGCCAAAAGACGGGTCTTTGATTTAAATGTTGATTTCTTATTTCAATTTTAAATTGTTGATAGAAGGAACAACAATTGGTTGTCTATCTGGTTCTTGGTTTTGACATTTAAAAAATTTGTGTATTTAAATTTGATTGATTTAAGTTCTTTCCCACATATTGGAAAAAGTATTGCAAACACATTTCAAATTGTTGGAATTGGTAATATCCTAATTGGCCACAAATGGTCCTAAGTGCGTCTCATAAAGAGGCAGCGACCGTAACATAAGCTAACCTAATACTTGAATTAAAGCTTTGAGGACACTCGTATTCCATCAGCAATTAAATAAAATGTCTGAGAACTTTGAGTAGAAGGCTTAATGACAGACCGCCACCGCAACATAACCTAACCTAATACTTGAATCAAACTTAAGCTATGAGGTCACGCATGCTCCATCAGCAATTCATTAAACTCTGACAAACTCAATGGTGACCCTGGAACAATACACAAATGGGTTTATTTTAGTAACCAGTGTTGCTGACTCACATTGTTGAGATGTTTTAAGAATGTCCAAAAGGTCTTATCTCCTTGTAACACATCTAAAGTGTATCTTAGGTTAGAAATTGCCTATATATGGACATAGGCGAATTAAGAACGAACTGTACGAGCTGTTTAAAGACATGGACGAATCACAGGGAATCAACATCCAGCGGATATGCTGGCTCAAAGTATTCCACGCGTTAGTTGGAGATCGACAGCGAAGAAGGAGACCATGTTTTCAGTAAAAGGGCAAAGTTCAGCATATCCTTTCATCTCTTGATGTGGCCAAGTATAGAAGGCGCACCCAAAGCAGAGAAGCGTAGAGAGAAATTATGTGGCAGGCCGCAACCCGGTAACGGGTTGTTTTGGTCAATTAAAATTGCCACAATCGCATTAAAAATTGATAGGGCAAAGTTAAGGAATTGTGAGTATAAGTCGATGGTTGTTTATACTTTTTTAACAAATCATGACTCTGAACGTTATAAGCAAACAAAAAGCGAGCTTTGTCTTAGTATGTAATATTGTTTCATAAAAGGCACCGAATTGAACACATTTGAGACCATCGCAAAATCTTTTATTTCAAATGCAAAATTGTATCAATGTTTCCTTTCTTTGCGTTCAATTTCTCCCTTCTTTCTGTTCGTATTTTATTTGCATTGAGGGGATGGATACAAAGATTGTTCTGACATTCACCAGGTTGAATGCAATCAGAGACGTTGCTTTGTATTATGTTCGTTCCCATCCTCTCTGCTAAAAATGCTACTGCTCAAAATATTTGGTCATTCATGGAATAACTTTTGTAAAGCTTGCATTTAAAATCATTGAAAGTATATTCTTTAAATATAAATTAATTCCAAAAATCCTTTAGCTACACCTTTTTGCGTATTCAAAATGCTATTAAAAACATGTATTATTTTGATAGCAAGAAGCAAACGTTAGCTTTGGCCTAAAGCAACATGACGCACAACATAAAGTTTATAGGACACGATACTGTGTAGTGCGGAACATGGCTTCATTAGCCATGCTTGCTTGCATACTTGTACAAACCTTGTATATCGGTATCACAAAATACAACAAAAACAAACCATGGAGCACTGAACAACAGAATGCACTTTGTGCAAAGCAGAGGATGGCATTACCCAGCAACGCATACGAATTATGCACAACGGTAGAAATTGCCGATGATCGAACGTTTGAATAATTCAGAAAGTGTGTGCGCGAAAAATTTTGAACGCACCATAAGGTTTTTAAGAAGTTTGATTGCTTGCAAAATGACATAGAAGAGGGAAACTAAATTTAAAAAAAAGGAAAAGAAAGATAGAAGAATAGAGATTTAATGAGATAAAGATTGAACTGATTAAGTAGATTAAACTAGATTTTAGTATAAATATTTGAATATTTGAAGACATTTCAAAATGTATACAAGTCTGTTGAAAGTTATTTATTTGCTGGCAATGGAAATTTGTTTAAGTTTTGTTGTAACTGATAGTTAATAGTGCCTTATTGTATTTTTCAACTTTAAAACAACTAAACACGATCTGCTTTAATGTGAATCAGGTCAAAACCATGAAATTAATAAAATGTGCCAGATAGTAAGAACTCTCTCGACATAGTACACTTATTTTCTGACAGTTAATGTCATTAGTCTGACAAATGTCAGATTTAACAACTCGTCTGCAACAAATTTAAAAATACATTTTTGTTTGAAAAAGGAAAAACATTCTGCACCAAACGCAAACTAGGAACTTTTCTTTTTGGTAGAAAACTATAACACACGATTTATCGTCACTTACAGATATATGATACTCCCACTTCACATTCTTCCAGGCCATTTCAAGCCCAAGACGGAATATTCTGCATTCAACTATGTTTTTTATAGACATGCAACTTGTTTGCTCTTAGAAAGGTATTTATTTATTTATTATTTATTTATTTATTTATTTATTTATTTATTATTTATTTATTTATTTTTTATTTATTTATTTATTATTCATTTATTTATTTTTTATTTATTTATTATTTATTTATTTATGTCTTTATTTATTATTTTATTATTTTTATTTTTTTTTTTATTTATTTATTTATTTATTATATAAGCCCATATAAATATATTTTTCTGGAGTCTTAAAGAAAATTGTAAAATTTTATGTTATTTTAGGGACAACAAAAATAAAAGTTAATCGAACTGCCACAACTAAATTGACACATTGACAATGGCTACGCGAAAAATAAGTGAACGTCATCTTTTTTATTCCACTATGGTCAAAACGAATACGTCTAAGATAAGACCTTAACAAAACATCATCTTTTTTCATCATCTGTCAACCGGAAATAAGTATTTCTTTTATATTAAACACAAAACAGCCCAAAAAAAAAGAAATCAATATTTAAAAGTTGACCAAATTTGTTCAAACCAACACACACAACGGAAGCTGCTGGCGTTCATAATTGCAAGAAACTTTTCTAGTTTCACGCTCCGCACTGGAACAACACAAAGCAGAATGCAGAGAACAACCAATACCCAAACACAATGGCGCGAACAATGCAAGCAACGCAATCAATTTCGGAATTCGATCCAAAAAGCCGAAATTCAAAATCAAAACGCTGAGGCGAGCAACAATTGCAGCGACGCGTCGTAATGGCTGGCGTTGCATTTGCCGGTGTTTATTTCTGTCTCCATGGCTGTGTGAGTGTGTGTGTGTGTGTTGGGGGTAAATGGGAAGGTGTTGGTCTGCAAAAGTGGCTATGTGTGTATGTGTGTGTGTGTATAACAGAACCGATATCAGGGCAATAAATTAAATTTTCTTGGCAGGAAATGAAGAAATTCACAGCGATTGCTCAATTGGAAAATCGAATGCGATCAAATGGAATGCGTCGTACAGCAGGACAGCAGCAGCAGCAGCAGCAGCAGCCGCCGAGCACGGCTGAAACGATTCGAAACGATTTTGAAGCGCATCGCATCGCAGCAACGAACGACGAAGCATTTCTGTGCTTCTGTGTGCGCCACACTGCTAGCGAAATCGATTTCGCTTTTCGTTCTTTTCATTTTGTTTGCGAATTAAGGTAGCATTTCCGCCCAAATCTATGCCAGCGCCAAAATCTGTAAACAAAAAAGCACAAACAAGCAACAACAACATCCACAAATTCACAACGAAAAGAGCAAAACATTCTAACGGCAACGCAGGCAAATGCGAAGCGTCATCGCTGCACAGTGCGCCGAAAATGAGCGTTCAAATAATTCGCACAAGTGAAATTGGGCGCGTTTTTTTATTGTTTCTTTTCTTGTTGTTGCTGTGTGGGCGTCACTCCCCATTTGCGTTAAATTCGGCGTGTGGCTCTTGATGCAGCCCAGCCTAAGGGGATGGGAGTGCGTGGCAAACAAAAAGTGTCTCCATTTCACAAACGCTCAAACGCACACGCACACTCACACACCACGAACAACGGCACAGCGGTGCGTATACGCAACGCGCATTGCGTAAGTCATTTTGCTAAATAATCCATCAGGTTGTCGCAGATGTCGGCGTCTGTCTGCCTGCCCCCACACGCTCGTGCGGCAGCGTGGAGCTTAGAAAAATGAAAAACGCCAAGATTGCTGCGAAATGATTAAGCACTCATATATGCGCGTATATTGTTTTCAGCTGTTGGCAATCTTGACGCTGTTTGCTTTGTGCAATTACCGAAAATGAAGAAAGAAAGTACGCGACAGCGAAATGAAAATATTACACCACACATAACACACGCGCCAACCTACACGCATGTGTGTGTGTGCGTGTGTGTGTTTGCTTGACGCTTCATTTTGTCGTTGATGCGTTGCCAGGCTCCGGTTTGCCTTTTGGAAGAAACAATTTTCAATAATATGTTATTTCGTCACTGAAATATTTTCTTCGCCCTTCATTGTACGTGGCGCTTTTCTAGCGAAAAAAAAAATACGTTTCAGCGTTTTGTCAATTTGCCAAGTGATTTGTTATTTTCTTATGCATTTGTATTCTCTTTTGGCAGTCACTCGAAACGCAAACATCAATTAACTTTACGACGTCAATTAAATCGAGGTGGCGCAGGTAAATATTGCACAATGCCGGTAATGTGTGCATTTTGTTGTGTCAGAATTGATTTATTGCGCAAATAAATAAGTTTGCTCCAATGGCGGCAGCAGCGTAAAAAGCGGAATTTTTCACGCAAAAAAGCTGCCATCAATTACGATACGCTGAACGACGGTTCAAACTGCTCCGGCCGAGCATGGGATGGTAAACGAGAAGGGATTAGATAGTTTCTGATGCCAAATACGAACATCAAAAGATTGAAAGAGAAGTTGTTGATATTTCTCTGAGAGCAAAAAATACGAATTGCTGTTCCGAATCAACATAAAACTGTGAACTCTGGTCCCTTTATTTTCGTATTCAAGCACGGCAAGCACAATAAAGATGTTCCGGAGGCCATCGTAATTGAACTGTTCTACCTGTTATGCACTCGTATGTATGTGTGTGTATGTAAGGCAGGTTCACACTAATTGAACTGCCTGCTCAAAACAAAGAGAAGACAGCAATAAAGAGGAGTTAACGAAATAAAAACAATGAAAAGGAATTAAGTTTTGAATTTTGTATTCACTGACTAGTTGCAGGAGATTGCAGAAGTTTCACAGAATGCACCTTATACACCGATGTGTCTGGGCTTAGCACAGAAAGTGACCCACTGCCAAGTCGAACTAATTGCCTACAGTTTCTCGAATTCAAGGACAACAAAAATTCAGACTTACCGTTTACTTATGACATCTGGCATACATTTTACCCATCCACAGTCTTGCTGGGTCTGCAATACTCGCTTGAGACCTATTTGTCTGATGTGGTTCGGATGAAGTACGCATTGGATGAATACGTAAGGAACCATAATATCGACATAAGAGTGAGTCTTGGTCAACGAGTCTTCTTCTTCTTGACTGGCATGATAGCTACCCACAACCATCCATGTTGTGCGTGTGATTTTGCTTTTTTTTACAAGGTTGGAAGGGACCTACAGTTTTATGCTGATTCCGAACGGCGAGCTGGGAGCTTTTTCATAGGCAATTTTACTCTCAGAGGTTTGCCATTTCCTGCTGAGCCGAAAGAAAAATTGTTGTTTTTCATTTTGTCGGTGTTAACGCAACGGAGTATCGAACCTGGATTCGTGCGTCGCATTTGACTCGCGGCCCAACGCTCAGCTACGGCGACTGGTTAACGAGTCGGAGGTCCTTTAATGCATTGTTACTGTAAAAATGTTACCTTTTTCAAAAAAAAATAATGCACTTTTTACAGTTGATGCAGCATAATAAAATATATTTTTTTAAATTGTTTCATTTAAAGATTTTATATTCTGATCAGTAAATGCTCTGAAGTTTCTGTGAAACGATTTTCTTTTTAGATTAAATTATATAAGATTTTATTTTATTTTATTTTGTTTTATTTATTTTATTTTATTTATTTTATTTTATTTTATTTTATTTTATTTTATTTTATTTTATTTTATTTTATTTTATTTATTTTTATTTTATTTTATTTTATTTTATTTTATTTTATTTTATTTATTTATTTATTTTATTTTATTTTATTTTATTTTATTTTATTTTATTTTATTTTATTTTATTTTATTTTATTTTATTTTATTTTATTTTATTGTATTTTGAGTTATTTCTCTTCATCTTCTTTAACTTACTTTCTTCCTTTTTTCGTTTTCATCAAATTGTATTTCTATTAACCCATTGCTGCCTAATGGGTAAAATTTTACCCATGAAAACTGACTTTTTAAAAAAATCACAGAAAAGTTCGTGGTAGAGATATCTAAAAATCATTGATAGGGATGGTTGGGGTAAAGATGGAACTACCTTAGTCTAGTGGAGGTCACCCTACAATTGTGGTGAAACGTAGTGGACCTAGAACCTCACAAAAATCTGCCTCCTAACTCACCTGTAAACAATACTTCTTTTCTTCACGTGTCTAGCTGATCACTTTAAAAAGTATGGAAAGAAGCTACCATTGCTGCCTAATGGGTACAAAATACCCAATGAATATCTCAGCAACGTGCAGAGAGAGAAAGCTGAAATGTTGTTTCTGATCATTTTGGGTCAATTCCAGGTCGTGTATGAAATTTTATCAAAATCGTATGGGCAGAACTGGTACCCGGCAGCAATGGGTTCAAACGTGATTTTTTAGCAACTTTCTTTTTGGCAACATTGTTTTTGGCACCTCGGCTGTTTTCGTGTAACATGTTACTGTCAAACATGTTCGGTTTGGTCTATAATTTAATCATTAATCGACTTACAAACAAACAATGCTTGCAGATTATTGAGTTTTATTATCAAAATTCATGCTCGATTAAGAAAGTTCATCGTGCTCTTTTCCGATTTTATGGTCAGTTTGGGCGACCTTCTAAAGCAGCTATTCGGAATCTTGGGAATAAATTTCGCACAAAATTTACATTATTGGACATTTAACCACCAACACGCATACGTTGAGTGCGGACAGAGGAAAATATTGCAGCTGTATCCGCCAGTGTTGTTGATGACTGGGAATTATCGATTCGGCGCCGTTCGCAGTTCGCAATTGGGCCTCTGTTATTCCACTACGTGGAAAAGTTTGCGAAAGGATTTGGGTGTAAAACCTTTTAAAATACAGCTGATGCAAGAACTGAAGCCACACGACCTACCACAACGACTAACTTTTGGTGAATGGGCGCTGGATGAAGTTGGATGAAGATGCACTTTTTTATTGGAAAATTGTGTTCAGCGGCGCAGCTCAATTCTGGTTGAATGAATACGTGAACAATCAAAATTGCCGTATTTGGTGAACTGAAGAGCAGTAAGAAGCATTGCAAAAACTGCCAATGCATTCCGAAAAATGCACTGTTTGGTGTGGATTATGGGCCGGTGACCATACATTTTCAAAGACGACGAAGACAGGAACGTTACTGAGAATGATTACAAACCTTTTTTTGCCCAAAATGTGAGAGCTGGACTTGGCTGACATGTGGTTTCAACAAGGCGGTGGCACATGCCACACAGCACGCAAAACAATGACCCAATTGAGAGGCGGTGAACAGTTTATTTCACTTTTGGGACAGGTCAATTGGTCGTCTAGATCGTACAATCTAACGCCTTTAGACTATTTTTTGTTGGGCTATGTTAAGGCTCATGTCTTTATCGACCTGCCCGCAATGGTTAATGCACTTGAAGCCAGTATTGAAGAATTTCTTCGTGAGTTACAGGCCGATATGTTAGTGTGAGGATGCTTAAACTGGTCTCAGCGTATGAACCATTTGAGGAATCATCTTTAAACATTGAATTATATAGATCATTCCATCGACTCAAATAAAGATTTCATACATTTATCTAAATTTTATGTGTTTTTTTTAATCAAATCCGAAGACTCTTCAAAAATCACCCTTTATAAGACAACCAAAGTGACACAGATAAACTTTTTGGCCGTATTTATTGTGGTATTCGTTTTGCCCCCTCAAACTCCTTCAAGCCGCGCAAGGAAGTGTTTTTCAGTTCAAACCACTCTCTCATAAAATGTGTGTCGCAAATATGGTTTCAAAACGTATTAGACTCAAATGTTGTGTACAGAAAGAACCCTCGGGAAAATGAAATCCTTTGTTCGTCACTGCCTCTAACCTTAACATTTATTTTTCGTTCCAATTGTATAATGCAAAAACTAAATACATTATTAGCATGTTAAATAATACAAAATGCACACAATGCTCCCACTGAAACTTGCATTTATCCCAGATTTATCACACCCACACACACACACATACAACCGGAATTTGCAAATAGGAAAACTGAACAATTGTTGCTTGCACACAATTCTGCGCACTCCGGCACAATCCAAGTGTATTCAACAAGCGTGCGATAAAAAAATCATAAATTTTGCTTTATTTATCAAAGTCACCTTCAACAGTTGCCAGCCAAACTTCAGGCAACGCGTTACCGCATTACCAAAAAAAAGCCGGCGCCCCCCGAACGCCGCCCGCAGGGGTGCAGCACACTCGCTGCTGTTTGCATTAATTTATGTGCGCGCTGCAAAGCGTGTGGCAACAAATCACTCGAACACACTCAGAAATAAACGAAAAATTCAACAACAAAAAATACAAAATATTAAATTTGAAAAAATACGGCCCGCGCCAGCTCTAATAACAAACAGGAACGCCGAAAAACACAGCCGAGAAACAACAGCCGCTGCCGCTAGCGAGCATAACAAAGGCGGCAACGGCAACAATTGCAATGTAAATATTTGCAAAATGTAAATACGGAAAAAATGATAAACGCGCCCGACCTGCGAATATGCGTGGAAATAGGCGCACACACATATGTCGGATGTGTGTGTGTGTGTGTGTGTGTGTGTGTAGGTGTCGCTGGGAAGCCGCAAAAACAATAATTTGAATTTTTTATAGCTCGCAGAGGAAATATTTAACAATGCATGATAGAAAAAACCAATCTCAGTGGTTGAGCCACACAACAAAGAACGAAAGTATTTGGGTGTTAACGTTAAGTACAGAAAAGATGCTGCAGTTAGTAATGAAGCCGATTTAAACCGATTTTGCGTTCGTTTGTTGCCTGGCAACAAACAAAAACATCTTTAATTCGGTTTAAATTCTCTTAAAAGCGGCAACAAATAGCCGATTACTGTTAATGGTTAAAATGCCGAAACGACGTTTTTTTTTGAAATGGTAAATGAATTGAAACCGTTTAAAACGTTTAATGCTTTGTTATTTTGTGTATTGGGCTCAAAATGAAATTTGCATCTCGCGCACATCCTTTCCCCATCCTTTTCCCAACTGCCAGCGCCGACACTCTAAATGCCATAACCCAACCGACAGTGACAATGACATTTCGCATTCCATTTGAATACTTCAAGTGCACGAAAGTTGGGCGTCGTCATTTGGTTCGGTTCGGCTCGGTTCGGATTCGCTTGGCCGGGAATGCAATTATTCGACTTGGGATGGAATTAAAAACGGAATAAATTACAAACAGATACGGCGCTGACTGAAGAGGATATTTAATTAAAAAATCTCATCTTTTTGCTTTGATATGCAAACGGCCTGTGTGCTGCGTCCGGAACAAGGCGGTCGTGCAGTAGATGCCGCATGCCACAGTCAGACACCCAACCCGTGGTGCCGTCGGAGGCAGTGGCCGTAAAGACCGGCGCCTTTAATTGAGACTGTGTCGCTCTCTGCCGCTTGCGCCAAGCCCATTGACTTTGAGTTTATTTGCTCTATTGAGTGTTGCTTTCGTTTGACACTCCTGCCGTACTATATAAACATATATATAGTTTACAAATATAGTTGTTGCTGTGGTTGTTTTTGCGGTCATGCCGCCAAAACATGTTGCTGTTCCTGTTTGCTTTGTTTACTTGCTTTAAGCGAGCGAAAATTGAGATGAATATTTAAAATCTATTCAGGAGTGTTGAAGCCAAAGTCGAAGCATCAAAAGATTAAAGCTGAAAAGTTGGAGTATATTTTAGAGTAGAGTGTTAAATCGTTTAACATTTTACTCTACAAAATGTAGTTGTTTTTTATTTTATTTAGCTAAGGTTTAGATTTCAGAATTTATGAGAAAATTCTGGTAGACTTTTCAACTCATTTTCAGAGAAGGCAAATGGCTCCAAAGTAGTGATTTTCAACATCCATCCATCCATCCATCCAACATCCAAACATCCATCCAATCTTTATTCTGACTTTTAAGGCAACGGTTAGTTGCAGTGGTGGATTCAGGGAGGTTTTGGGTGTTGAGACTCCCGAAATATTAGGATCGACTTTGAAACTACATACAAATTAAAACGCATTTTTGGCATTTTATAAATATTAAAGAATTACTTTTTGAAACCCCCGCGAAATATTTTTCTGAATCCGTCCCTGGTTAGTTGTAACCCCAAAGTTGCATCTAAATAATTGTTTGTGTTTTATAAATTAATAGTTATTGCTTTTCAACGTTTTAATGAGAACATTTCAAGTATCCTTTAAGAGTTTTTCTGTTGAATTTGTTACTAGTTTCTGCCTACCGTCCGATTCTCTATTATCTATTCTTTTTACGGCCCTGGAAGTTATGCCAAATTATATATAAAATAACGGTACTTTATCGCAAACAGGTGTATAAAAGATTTATCATACAATTTTGAGCATCTTTGAAGGTGATTCTTAGTTCGATTGACTTTTGGGTTAATTTTATTTTATTTGTATTTTGTTGATGTGATTTGATATATTGCAATGTGATACGAAGTAGTGTGATTTGATTGTAATTGATGTAGTGTGATATTGATTTATTTTAATTTTAATTTATTTTAATTGCATTGTGTCACCTTGGTTTGGTTTGGCTTTGTTGTACCTGTTTGAATCTGGCTTAACTTGAACTTTCGTGACTTGATTTGATTAAACTTGATTTGACCTGACTTGATTTAATTTGATTTGACTTGATTTGACTTGACTTGGCTTGGCTTGGCTTGACTTGATTTTACTTAATTTGACATAACTTTGTTTGACTTGACTTGGCTTCGCTTGACTTGGCTTTCCTTGCTTTGGCTTTGGTGTACTTGTTTGAATTTGGCTTAACTTTACTTGAATTCCTTGACTTGACCTGACTTGACTTGATTTAACTTGGTTTGACCTGACTTGATTTGACTTGGCTTGATTTGACTTGACTTGACTTGACTTGACTTGACTTGGCTTGACCTGACTTGACTTAATAAAACTTGATTTGACTTGACTTACTTGATTTGACTTGATTTGACTTGACTTGACTTTTGACTTTTGACTTTTGACTTTTGACTTTTGACTTTTGACTTTTGACTTTTGACTTTTGACTTTTGACTGTTGACTGTTGACTTTTGACTTTTGACTTTTGACTTTTGACTTTTGACTTTTGACTTTTGACTTTTGACTTTTGACTTTTGACTTTTGACTTTTGACTTTTGACTTTTGACTTTTGACTTTTGACTTTTGACTTTTGACTTTTGACTTTTGACTTTTGACTTTTGACTTTTGACTTTTGACTTTTGACTTTTGACTTGACTTGACTTGACTTGACTTGACTTGACTTGACTTGGCTTGGCTTTCCTTGCCTTGACTTGATTTGACTTGATCTTCCTTCACTTGACCTATCTTGACCTGGCATGACTTGATATGTCTTGACATAACTTGACATCACTTAACTTAACTTGAGTTGATGCGACTTGACCTGACTTGACTTGATTTAAGTTGATTTGACATGACTTGATTTGACTTGGCTTGATTTGATTTGACTTGACTTGACTTGACTTGACTTGACTTGAGTTGACTTGACTTGACTTGACTTGACTTGACTTGACTTGACTTGACTTGACTTGACTTGACTTGACTTGACTAGACTTGACCTGACTTGACTTAATTAAACTTAATTTGACTTGACTTGGCTTTCCTTGCCTTGATTTGACTTGATCTTACTTCACTTAACCTGGCATGACTTGATATGTCTTGACATAACTTGACCTCACTTCACTTAATCTAACTTGCGGTGACGCGACTTGATATGGATCGACTTGATTGACTTGACTTGATTTGACTTAATTTCACCGAACTTCACCTGACATGACTTGATATGCCTTCACTTGACTTAGCTTGCCTTAACCTGCCAAGACATATATGAGTTTGACTTGATTTAACTCCCAACTCTTGATTTCTGAGCCTTTAATCTTAACTCTTAATTTTCAACTCTTCACTCTCGACTCATCACTCTCAACTTTTGACTCTTGACTTGTGACTCATGATTCGTGATTTGTGACTCTTACCTTAACTTTGCTCTACTTAATTTTCTTTACTCGTCAAAAGTGGCATTTAAATATTAAAAATAAATCTTTCATTTTTAATTTTATTTTACTTTATAATTTTTTTTTAATTTTTGTTAATTTTTTGTTTTCTATTCTAAACAATTTGTTTGCCCAAATTCCGTCAAATATTTTCATGCTGCTCAATAATTAAAAATTCTTCATTCCTGGCCACCCCACCACCACGTGGTCCATGCCAAAAGTGTTGCACGGCCAAGTACCGCAACACGGAATTAAATTAATTACCACTTAATTGGTGCCGCAAAATTTCGAGCGGAACTTTACGGCTCATAAACTAGCGGCTAAATATGCCGCGGCCCATAGCGCCGGGTACACACAGACCCCGCGAGGCAGACGCCTTGTGGCGCCCACATACGCAACGCGGCGAGTGTGTTGCTGGCAAGTGCGACCGACCACTCCTCGCGCTGTTGTAGAATGTCGAAATTTTTAGTGGCACAGACGAGTATTTAGCGAGCGCTTTCATAAATTGTTTTTAATAGACAAGAAAAAAAGCCTGAATCAAGCGGCTACATGGCAAAGGGGACTCTGCCGAAGGGTGCTTCCTGTGCGATGCGGTGCAGTGTGAGCTAAGTGCCGCCGCTTTATTTTAGAGCAACGTGTGTGTTGTATACTATTTCGAGTTATAATTTTCGGCGTTGTGGGGGCTGTTTTACACACTTGCATTGGGTGTTGTGAAAATGTGGCAAAATAATAATTGCCAAAATGCTCGAAACATACGTTGTGTATTTAAAACACATGTGTGTGTATATCCTGCACACTCAACCGGAAAGCATTAACATAATTGCATAAAATTTCAAGCCGAACACTGCGCGGGCGCCTAATGCATGCGGCGTATTGTATGCTCGTGCATATCGGTTTTGATGAAAATTCTTTTCAACTTCGCTTCCGCATCGCAGCGCCGCATAAGCGAAAGCGTAATGAACAAGAATTGAAGATGTTGCTAGAAGTTAGCCTCGCATAATGAGCAACTCACACCGCGCCACTCATCTGCAACTGTGTGTGTGTGTGTGTGTGTGTGTGTGTCTATGCCAGGCGACTGGCCTCTGCTACAGAGTGGCGCATCTGTTGACATGCAAAGGCTGTTGCTGTTGGCGCTGACGCCTTCGCTCAAGACAGCGAATGCGTCTTCTCACTGCAGCAGCAGCAGCAAAAAACCCAGAAGACGCACACCAGCCACTAAAGGAGGAATGCGAAAAAAAGTTGACGGTCGTGCGGCAAGTAAACAAAAGTATTCAGTCGCAGCTCGAGTGGGCGCACACACCAAACAAGGCACCGACACCGACAACAACAACAACACCGACCCAGTATTATGGAGTGTGGGCGCATTCTGCACAGAGCTGCCAGCTCAAGATGCATTAACATTGAACAAAATTGTGTATAGTTTGATTGAAATTATGACTGAGATTGTTGGTAATAGAAGACTGAAGCTGAAGCTTTACCAGACATGAAAGTTTGTCTTAAAGTCATTTTAAATAACTGCTGACTTAAGTGGTTGGAATTGTGGGTTCATCAACAGTCTGGCACAACAACAAATTTCACATTTTTTCCTTTGAAGATGGTGACAGGAATCAGTTGCAGTGGATTAATGGCATCAATCAGTGATAACTAGTCAGGTGGCTTCAAATAGAGTCAACGCAATATTTGAAAATTAATAAATAAATATAAAAAATATAAATATATAAAGAATATAAAGAATATAAATATACAAAAAATATAAATACATCTTGAGAAAGTATTCTAGTTTTTAAGGACCTTCAAAAAGGCCTAATTTCAAAAATAAACTGAAAAGCACCCAACCGAAAACATGAGCTCAAAATTCTTGCATATAAATTGTAACCACCCTTCAGGAAACCCTCGTAGACGTTGTTCATGAGGTCAGCGACATGCGCAGCAGTTTCGTGGTAGTGACCGAAAACATGTGGCAACGCCGAGGGCGAAATTTATGACTTGCCTAATGCAGTGCCGTAATAAAAGTCCCAAACAATTTTCACACTTACTCAGGCAAGTAAAAAGTATTCTAACCGTCAACGCGCACCCACACAAACATGCACACACACACACACAAAGACACCAGTTGTATGTGCATGTTAACAAGTGCGAGATGTGCGAGGCCGACGCGCCAACCCATACGCCAAGTTTACACTCAGACCACTTCATTTTGAAGAAAAGAAAACAGCGACAGTAGACATGATGTGCTTCTGTTGCGACTTCTGCTTTAGCTTCTACTGCAGCTCGGCGTTTCTTCTGCTTATTGGACTTGTCGGTTTTGTTCCGTCTGCTGTTGTTGTTTTCGTTGTTGTTATGCCATTTTAATGAGCCCCGCTCAACTCCATTGCTGCTTATGCTTGTTACACATGTATGTAAATGTATGTAGGTGTTTGTATACTTAAATGCCCACCTACACACGTACATACATGTTAAATAATTATAAAAGGATTTTAATAAAGCAACAAAAACCACTTTAACACGCACTCATTGCATCTTTACACGTTTACGTCTACGTTTACGTAAACATGGAATTTGTTTTTGTTCAAACAACAAATGCTCCTTTTTATTCTTTTTGCACATTGTTTGCATATTTCTTACATTTCTTATGTAAATTTCTGGTTGGTATTGAACAAATATTTTTACAATTTTATGCAAATCATTTAAATGATAAATACATTTTAAATAAAATTAATTTATTTTTAAATGATAAATAAATTTTAAATAAAATAAATGTATGTTAAGCTTTTTACACATGTGTGTGTAAATTGAAGAAAAATCATTTAAAATTGTATAAAAAATGTTAAAGATTTGAGTATTACAGAAAATTTCAATTGAATAAAATGTGTCTTGAATGTAGTTTCATCGTATCACATTTGGTATTTTTTTTTATTAAAATAACTTTGTGGTTATTTTTGCCCATACAGGAATTTAAGTTTGTACATTAATGTACAGTTTTTCTAAGATTTAATGTTTTTTATTATAAAAGTCTAAGTGTTGTAATAGGAGGTTTTAGTAATATTAATTTTTTTAGTTCAGTGGTTTGCTATTTTCTGCTGACAGGTTAGCAATTACCATAAGACAATTCTAATTTTTTTATTTGGTGTTGAACAAACTGAGGCCTTGACTCTCGAGCTGGCACTAACCAAGGAGCCACAGCAGCTGTCTGAGTATTGTTACGATAAATCTGGTAACTAAAAATCTCATAAAACCATAGACCTTGCCGGCTTCGATAGCCCAGTGGGTAGCTTGCTGGCTGCTCATACCGTGGCTGCAGGTTCGAATCCTAGCTCGGGCTGGTGAAACGCCCGAGTACTTCTATCGGTATCAGCATGAAACTTTTGGCAGTCAGTGGCAAAGCCTCTAAGTAAGGAAGGAAAACTAGCAACCGCCGTTCGGAGTTCACGTTAAACTGTAGGTCCGCCTCCTCTTTCCGTAATTTTCTTAAAATATGTGTTGTAACATATTGAAAAGAAGAGACACACTGTGCTGTGCATGAACGCTTTTCCAAGCATACTTTTAGGCATGCACTTTGAAGTACGGCAAATTTTGTATAATTTGCTTGGTATAGTCCGATATGGCAAGGATGGTTCTCGAAGAAATGGGCTGTGCGAGAATGGTCGAGCGTTTTCCAATTGGAAGTTGCAAGAAACTTCGGCGCGATAAGAAAACTGGTATAAAAGCAGCAGTGTGCAGCGCAATGGGCCGAGTCTGTGTTGAGCACGCAAAGGGGAAACATGCAATAGAAGAAGTGTAAAGTAGAACAAGTGTAAATTTGTAAATAAAGCGATTGTTAGTTTTGACTGCGTCTGCGCTGAATAATAGAAGTGGTTTTATTTTCAAACACAATCAAACGAACCTTGGAAAACAAACTTGGATTTTCGTAACAATATGTTGGAAAAGAACAGTGTTGCATACACATTTGAAAAACAAGTAAGATATGTGATATCACAATGGGCCTTTTAGGCCTCCGAGTGCATCTCTTACAGAGGCAGCCACCATAACCTAACCTAACCTAAGTCATCGAATCAATGGCTAATTTGTTACAATAATAATAGTAATGACTTCAATGACTTAAAAATCTTCACTTACAAAGTTACAAACAGATTTTTTTTGACAATTGTAATATATAAGAAGGAAATTGTTCTTCTTCTTCTTGACTGGCAAGAATGAAATTCGTTTTTGTATAAATTTGACGTGCGAAAATCATTTGACGCTGTCGTCCATAGTTGGTTATGAGCAACCAAGTCGGGATGAGTTGGAAGGATTAGAAATGAGATGGAAGTTCGGTCCATGAGATTTTTTTTACGTTAAACCGTGTGGAATCCATATATTTTATATATTTTATTTTCTATTTTTTCTATTTCAACATAAAAAAGTGTAAAAATTTACGAAATGTTTCAATAACGAAATGTTGTTGAGTTTTACAACTTAGACGTAAAACTATTTCTTTCTATTTTGATAATGTTGCATGCAAACTACAGATGTCGTTGACAAGTTGCGCATTAACTCAGATTTAAAACCAAATTAATTGAGTTCGATTTTCAACTCTTATCACTAGTAAACAAATATAAAATACTCACTAACGAATAGAGACGTTTGGATGCAAACTCATCAGTTAGTGGTTGCAGCCAACAAACATATAGTAAATCTTAATCAAATATGCGGCAATTTGTGTTAACTGCGTTTGTTAACCCTTAAATGGCAAGTTTTAAAGTTCTTAAATGAAATATTAAACAACATTTTCTTGATAATTTCTATTAAAATTATTTTTTGCAATTTCAGAGAATTGCAATTCTTCACTTTCCCTCAAACAACACTACCAAATACTCATTTAAGGCTTTAACTCACCTCATATTGAACTGCAACTAGTGGACACAACGGCTGTCATTCGGACAGCACCAGGACATTTTTTACGTGCACTCTGTTTGCACGTCCTCGGCAACTCGACACAAGTGCCGGTGTGCCTGGTTAGTATTCACTGAGCCGCGCGCTGGCAATACATCAGCACAATGACGCAGCAACATTCTACTAAATGACGGAAACATGTGGCCACATCGAGCGCATTGCAAGCCAAGTATTGCACTCAAAGTGCACTAACTCCAACTTAAGTCAAGTGTCCGCCTACTTCAAGTACTCCCACTCCATCTTCGTCGCCCTCGCCATGTCCTTCTTCGTTGCGTTCGCCATCTTCTCTGTCGTCTGCCGTCTGCATCTGCTTCGACTTCTTTTTGCAACGAACGATGCTCTTTGTGCAACGACAACGCACGCAACGGCCGCCACTGTGTGCGGCGCAAAGTGCGCGGAAATGCAACGCTGCATCTGAAAAAGGTACAACAAACAATGCTGAGGAAACTTTTAAAGTAATACAAATAGCTCATAATAGTGGTGCGTCTTTTGTGTGTGCGGAAATGCTGCTCGTCGAGTGAATTTTGAAATGTTTGTTGTGTTTGTGTTGCGCGGCGGTTAAGAGTTTTAAACAGTAATACAAACTTTGCAGTAAATGAATTTTCTTGCTTTCATTGTAATGGATTAGTTGGCAAGTGCTACACAACAACAACAACAGCACAGCCAACGATCAACTCGAAGAGCATCAGACGAATTCATGAATGGATTTCAAATAAAATATATACTTGTATATATATTTTATGTTTATGCATCTGAGTTGCTTTGTTGTTGAAGCAGTTGCCATTACGTTTGTAAGTGCTGGCAGTGTTTCGTTTGTAACATATTTTGGTTTTGAGTCGAGCTGTCTGGTGATTGTTTATAGAGATTCAAATTGGGTGGATTGGGCGCCACTAAGATGGAAAGTATAAATATTTGTTATCAACTTTAGTTGGGGAATCGACAATATCTCACGGGAGCTCACTAATCTGACAACTGGTAGAAAAAAACTGCAGTGAAGTATGTTTCTTAATTTTCATTTTTATTTATATATTTATTTATTAATTAATTTATGTATTTTTTTTATTTATCAATAAATTAATTTAGTAATTTAATTTAATTTATTTATTTATATATTTTTCTTATTAATTTATTACTTTATTAATTAATTGATTAATTTTTAATTTTTTTATTTTATTTTATTTTATTTTATTTTATTTTATTTTATTTTATTTTATTTTATTTTATTTTATTTTATTTTATTTTATTTTATTTTATTTTATTTTATTTTTTATTTTATTTTAGTTTATTTTATTTTATTTTATTTTATTTTATTTTCTTTTATTTTATTTTATTTTATTTTATTTTATTTTATTTTATTTTATTTTATTTTATTTATTTTATTTATTTTATTTATTTTATTTATTTTATTTATTTTATTTATTTTATTTATTTTATTTATTTTATTTATTTTATTTATTTTATTTATTTTATTTATTTTATTTATTTTATTTATTTTATTTATTTTATTTATTTTATTTATTTTATTTATTTTATTTATTTTATTTATTTTATTTATTTTATTTTATTTATTTTATTTATTTTATTTATTTTATTTATTGTATTTATTTTATTTATTTTATTTATTTTATTCCTTTTATTTACTTTATTTACTTTATTTATTTTATTTATTTTATTTATTTTATATATTTTATTTATTTTATTTATTTTATTTATTTTATTTATTTTATTTATTTTATTTAGTTTATTTAGTTTATTTATTTTATTTATTTTATTTTAATTTATTTTATTTTATTTTATTTTATTTTATTTTATTTTATTTTATTTTATTTTATTTTATTTTATTTTATTTTATTTTATTTATTTATTTATTTAATTATTAATTAATTATTTAATTAATTATTTTTTTTAATTAATTTTTTTATTTCAATCTTTATTTACTTATTTATTATTTAATTATTTATTTATTATTATATTTTTTTGAATTCGTTTTCTCTATAATTTTGCATGATCTCCTTCAAAGCATTCATGGAAAAAGTATCACTTGTCCTTGTCGCTTTTCAATTTATCAAAACGAATAAAATTACTCATCGTCGATTTCACACCATTAGCATTTATTGCCTTTAACTAATTACACCCAACTTTTCATGAACTCAAACTTGTTCCTTCGTACAACTAACAAAATCAGTTATAACAAAAAATACAAAAAATACATACTTTATTTACACAACAGCACAAGACCGAAAAATTCCACTAAACGTTGAGAAACGAACCAAAAAAACACCAACAAAATCTATAAACGAAAATTGCCAACGCAACAAGATTCCGAAAAATGTTCCTAACAAGCGAAAAAAATATTAAGCATGGCAACAAAACTTAACGAAAACTTTCGCCTTTGTGCAGCTTAAGTAGATTTTATAAGCAATTTGTCAATCATTTCCGTACGAAAGGCGAACGCAAAAATGCAAAAAAAAAAAGAAAGCCAAGCAAGACGTGAAGGAAGGCAAATTTCAGCGCGCGCTAACAAATCAGCTGCGCGGCCACGTCTCTGCCAGCGAACGGACGTACACCATCGATAATGTGCACATAGCGATGGCAACGAGAACATCGAACTGCATTGCAGTGAAATATTGGACTTGAAATACCCATTAGCATGGACTTAAAACGTTGGAGATACGAAAATATGGCCGCCAATTGGAACAAGTTAAGGCCGACTGTCAACTTGACACGGAAAATGCAAAGCGGATTTGTGTGTTTTTATTTGGAGGCATTTGATAATTTATAGAAAAATATATTTAAAGATGATGATTAAATATTTTTGAAATGAAAGACAGAAACTGAAAAATGATTAATTCGAGAGTCATGGCAATCATATGAAACTTTCAAATAGAATAGAAAAGAATCTGGTATTAACAATTTAAAAATCGTAGATGACTGAATGAAAATTGTTTGCTCTAAGGCCCCCGAATTTGACACCAACCCACCGCTCTTCACATTGTCTGCGATATAACGGCGGCTCAGTGAAAATCTAATTTGCCGCCACGCAACTTTAGCATCGCTTAATTAAATCACGCGTAAAATTCCGCAATGAACTAAATCCCACAAACTGATGGAAAACTATTTATTTGCAACTTAAAACGCCAGCAGACAGCGACGTCGGCTTGTAAAATTTCGGAAATCTATAAAAGCTTTCAATTTCAACGCTCGCACTCCCACTCCCATGTACACGCACACACCCACACAGACACGTATAGACAAAAATCATCAAATGAATAAGTAAACTGAACTATGGCATCATTAATTACTGCAACACACTGGCAGCGCGACGCAACCCGCCACCGCGCGGCATTAGAAAAGTGGTTTTGTTAAACGCGATTCTGCGGGAGCGAGTGGCGTTGCTCAGTGTGCGTTGAGTGAGCGATGGCGTAAACTACGCGCACACTTTTTAATACATCACACACAAACCCCGCCTCCCCATCACACTCAGTCATTCACTCACTCACCCTGAACCAAACGCAAAACTGTCATGCACACATAGAACTAATGTAATCCCATCAAAGGATGACTTTGCCGAGACTTTTAATAACACAGCTTAAACACTCAAAGCTGCCAAAGCCTATTAACACCATTGTGACGCAATATTAAAGTTACGTATACGCCGCGTGTGCTCAGCATGCGACGACGCACATATGGCCCAGTCAATGCCGCAGTAGGGCAGTGCGCCGCGAGTAAATACTCGTATGCATCGGTGTGTGTGTGTGTGTGTGTGCGCTCATTTTGGCTGTGACATTTGTCAAAATGACTAATGACTTACGTGCGCCAAATTAGAGAGCATTCGCACTGCTTCACAGGAAGTGAACCATTTATTTTTAAGTGCGGCTCTGAAGTCAACACACACACACACATGCAGACAAAAATGCCGCGGTTCGCTACAGTCTAACTGTGCTGCGATTTATTTGTGCGTATGTAAGCAGTAAGGTCGCATGTATGTAATATGGAAACCGCTGCCGCAGTCGGTGAAGAATGTATGAAAATTGTGAGCTTGTTTGCTTTTGCCTCGGTTAGAGCGAGTAATTTGCACGAACAGCGAAACAAGCTGCTTTGCTGCAAAAATGTGGAGATTTAATTTTGAAATCATTTTCATGTGCCAATTCATCATCAACTATGTGCAGTTGGTATTTTTAATTTACAATAATTTTTTTTAATAATAATTTTAAAATACGCGTAGATTTTTAATTAAATTTATATTTAATGTAAATCGCAGCGCACTCACACAGTTCAGGGAAAATAGTTAAAATTCCCCAAAAAAATAATAAGAATATTGTTACGAAAATGACTTCTCCAAGTTCGTTTCGGGATTGTGCTTGAAAATAAAACCTCTTCAATTATTCAGCGCAAAACGCATTCCAATACCAGCAATCACTTTATTTACAAATTTTTCACTGATTTGTCTTTACACTACTACTATTGCATGTTTCCCCTTTGCTTGCTCAAATCAGACCCGTCCCTCTGCGCTGCACACTGCTGCTTTTTATACTTGTTTTCTTATCGCGCCGATTTTTCTTGCACATTCCAGTTGGACTCTCTATCTCGATTGTTCTAGCACAGCCCATCACCTTCACGAACCATCCCTGTCATATCGGAATTATAGCCAACCGGCCGTACTCCAGAGTGCATGCCTAAAAGTATGCTTGGAAAAGCATTCATGCATAGCACAGCACAGAGTGCCTCATCGTTACAATATCTCCAGAGTCTTTAACACATCTCAAACATCATCTGTCTCCGAATCACGAACTCCAAAGGCCCCAAAGAAGTAGTTAAACAACCCGCCAACCACATTGTGTGACAGTTAGTTGCGGTTTTCAGTCTATTTGGGCCAGAGACCAAAGTAGATAAAACTTTGCTGATGCGACTTGCAATCAAAGGCCCCAACTATGCTCAAGAAAAACACAGCAACAAAGCAATGTGGCAATATTTATCTTTAATTTCACTCACTATCCAACGTTGTTGGCAGCCATTCTTACTCAATGTCCGTCGGGCGCACTAAATCACTTGCTGCATTCGGGCTGCACTTTAAACCGTTAGCGTAATTACCATTGTTTTAAAACAACACTTTTCGTGCTTTCGCTAGCCGCCATCTAAACCAGGTTAGTTGGCCCCTTTCGCCGTGGCGCGGTCGCAACTTCGACCAGCCACTTGCTCGTACACTGCAGCCATTAAGGATAATGTGACGTGACTGATGTGGCAATGTTCGTTGTCTGGTGCCGTTGTCCAGGCACCACGTTCCATGTTCCTCGCTCACCGCCCACTCACCCCTGTTGGCGCTATTTCGACCGCCATTCGCCGCCACTTGTGTGCGACGCAAATAAATCGCTTAAATAAATTTTTAATTTTCACTCACGACCGAAACTTTGACATTTTCATTGTTAATGGTAATTGTTGTTGTGGGAATTGTACGCTACTGTTGTTGGTTGCGAAGTAGCAACCGCACGTAGCGTGCCTTCGCCTAGAAATTTCCCCAAAATTGATTTCAAAGTCAGACTAATCAGTCCGTTGCTAATTCAGACTAAACGTTTTTGAAGGCCAACGCTTAGTTGCAAAAATTGCGCTGCATAAATTTCACTTAAATTCACATTTCGAAAGCGCATAATTCAGATGCACCTCACACTTCAAATGGCTTTCGCCATTCACCAAGAGATACGGAATCGATCTGACAGCAGTGGCAGCGCCAAAGAAGGCGTCAAAATATATTTGGAGGCAGCTTTGCCGGCTGCTCGAATTAATGGATTCAATTTTCTCTTAATGCCTCAATACTCGTAATTATCAATTTTCCTTATTACACGATTTTCCTTTGCTTAGCACACTCGACAGCGTCCGACCGACACTCGCCCGCACAGCCAACTCGGCTCATATTAATTTCAATCGATTTTTAATATCGCTCTGTGCATCGGAGCGCGCTGCCGCGCACTCTTTAGCCGCGCGCGCCGCTGTCAGACGAACTTAACGATGCCGAAGCTCATGAAAATAAACTGCATCCGCTTCCATCGAACATTACCGCCGCGCCGGAGATGGCGTTGTGCTGCGGCTCAGCAATTGGAAAACTTCATTACCGAGACACTGGCACGCATATTTTTCAAATAAAAATGGATTATTAAGACAAAGATTGGTGTTCGGCGGGGCGAGACGAGACGAGGCGAGGCGCCACCTGCGCCGCTACAAGGATGACACTTGGCGTTGGGCGCATTGAAATTTGAGCGAAAAATGAACTGCCGTCACCTGCTGCTAAGTATTGCACAAGATTCACAACGCACACTACCGCACATACATACATATGTATGCATGTCTAACGGTTTTCAAGTAATTCCATTCAATTTGCCGCAACGAGTGCAGCACTTAAGTCAATTGCAGAAATATCAAAGCCATAAAAATTGAGTGTGGTTGCTGTTTGCTTTAAAAGTTTTCCAAAATGGCAAACTATGTGCATAAACTTAAATAGATTAAAAAATGGATGAGTTAAGATTTTGATTAGATTAAGATTCTATTATGAAAAATTTGAGTAAATTTTCTAAGTAAAAATTTGTTAACATTTTGTTAATTTTTTCAGTATAAAAATGTCTAGCAAGAATAACTGTTTAAGCGGGCGCTGTCTTTTTAATGATTTTAATTATATTTTTAAAGAATATTTAATTTTATTTCTCTATTTTGGATTTATTTATTTTATGATAAAAATAAATGTGGATATAAATAGAATTAGAAATAAAACTCCATTACTAGTCCAACAAATTACTTTAGCTATCTGTAGCTCGCGGTGTATAAGTGCGATCGGGTTACGCTTGATGGCAGGGACGTAGTCAAGGTGGAGGGGTTTGGGTTTGGGTGTGGTTTCTACGTTCTCAAAATGCTTTTTTCATCGGCAAATGCATTTTTTGAAAAGTTGAAAGTCGCACGGTGCCGCATCAGGTGAAAACGAAGAGTGGTTGATGGTTAAAATTCAACTTTTAGCAAACAAAAAACAGTCAAAAGAAGTGTCGATCGATGAGATGGTATTCTTCGATTGCCAAATGGTCAGTTAAAATGCGATCAATTTATGCTATTGAGATGCTTAACCTTCGCCTTACCAAAGATTTTTGTATAAGTCGTTTACCAATGTCGTTCACTCGGATGATCCCAGGCACTTCTGCTGCTATTTTGAGTAAAACTCAAAATAAATATATAATAATTTATAATTTTTTTCATACTTCAGTATTTAATATCTTCCTCTGGCGATAGGTCGTTTTTCGAAAAAGGCCTTAATTCAATGATTTATTTTGAGACTATGGAAAATATTAGAAGATTTCTTTTAAGAGGGTTTATTCAACACATAATGACAGAGTTTATGCCAAATGACAACGAAAGCGCCTGGGATCACCCAGTACCATTTGTATACAAAATGACAAAATTTAAGTTTAAACATAAACAAAATTTCTAAAAAAATAGTTTTTCATCACCATTAACTCGGGTAAGTTTAAACATTTTTAAAACAAAAGTTAATATTGGATCTTTGTTCGATGCTCATTTTTGTACGATGACACAAACATATTGTAACGATGAGGCACTCTGTGCTGTGCTATGCATGAATGCTTTTCCAAGCATACTTTTAGGCATGCACTTTGGAGTACGGCCGGTTGGCTATAATTCCGTTATGGCAAGGATGGTTCGCGAGTGGTTATGGAATGTGCAAGAACCATCGGCGCGATAAACCAAACAAGTATAAAAGGCAGCAGTGTGCAGCGCAGAGGGACGAGTGTGGGTTGAGCAAGCAAAGGGGAAACATGCAATAGTAGTAGTGGAAAGTAGTAATAAGTGTAAATTTTGTAAATAAAGTGATTGTTGGTGTTTGACTGCGTTTGTGCTGAATAATTGAAGTGGTTTTATTTTCAAGCACAATCCAAAACGAACTTAGGAAAGTAATTTTCGTAACAATATTTCCACTTCAGATGCAATAACTTCGCTTCCAGTACACCAAATTTCATGAAATTTTTACTAAAAATCGATAAAAATATTTAATTTTCAATGCATTAAGTCAAATAAGTCACAAAATACCCTATTTAGAAAGTGCACTTTACTTAAAAAAACACGTAATACTAAACATGCATGTAAAAGCATCTAATACTAAATTGGCAATGAAAGTTTTTTTATAACTCACCTCATGACCAAGTTCTGGCTACGCTCCTGATCTACCCACCAAGTGAACAGCTTCTGTTCCTGTCCTGTTCCTGCTTGTAAAAATCTAAATTTCAGTCTTTTACCAATGGGCACCAAAGGTTCTATAAAAGAGACATAATGGAATTACCTTCAAAGTGGCAACAACTTACCGTACAAAACAGTGCTTGTTTGACCCCAATCTGATCATTGAAGCTATGCCAAATAAAGCTTTCAATTTCATGCAAAAATTAAAAATTTTCCTCCACCAAACCTTTTATTCGCCACTTTTTAATGAACTTTGTTCAGTTCAGTTTCATTTTTATTATTCCAAAAATTGAACTAACTATTTATGTAACATCTTAATTTAAATACAAATTTTTAACCTCATAATCGCTGCTTTCGACACCACAGCTGCTTTCGTGTCAATTCAACGGAAATTTAAATCAACTCGCCCGCAGCAAAACAATTTCATTCGAAAGTATTTCTGTACTCAATTCGGCTTTTAATAGCCCAAGCGCAAGCAGCCTTGAATTAATTCCCAATTAATTATAGTGCTTCCACTACTTTTGCACTCAAACAAATCTGACTTTTAAGTATTCTCAAACACCTATAATATATTTTCATATTTGTTCTACAATCTAAGAAAACTTTGTGCATAAAATGAACATCGTCGCAGCCGGCGCTGCCAAATAAAGCAATTTTGTGGTATTTCCTTTAAATTACCGCAAGCTTTTACATTTAATTTATTACTTCATTGAATACGCAAATTCGCGTACGAAATGAAAAAAAATTAAAATTTACACTGCGCTACAGTGACGCCAAGCAGCGAAATGAGTAAATCGCCAAAGTACTTTCAGTAGGTCAGCGCACGCGTTGGGGTAGAAAAGATAAACCCCGAACGGACCCAAAGGCAGAACGACCGACGCAGCGCGCCGTCACAGTGGTGTGCGGCCCAGGCGAACAACTGCCAGCAGCTTCAGCGCGAACAACGCAAACAACAATAAAAATAACAGCAACAACGACAACGACAACGGCAGGAAGAGTAACAGCGCGAATGTGCGAGTAAGTCCTCATTGCGCATAATGCGGCTCCCAGTGGAGCCGCTGCCGAAATATCCTTCCGTTGCCTTCTGTTCCGCTTCGTAATGCGCCCAGTCGAGTTCACTTATATACATACTTCACTTTCAGTTCATGCTGGCATTGTTGTTGTTGTTATTGTATTATTGTTGCCTTGTGTTTATTTTATTTTGTTGTTGTTGTTGTCGCCTTTGTTGAGCCTCTTATTGTTGGGCGGTGTGAGATTGCCGACGACTGGCTGCTGGCGAACTTAATTTGACGTGGGCGCCTAAATACGCCAAAAGACAAGAAAAATCCACTGTGCAGCGAATGAATGAAATATGGCCGAACAGCTGAGATGGGGTTATGCCGATACACCCCGAAAGGGACGCCAAATGGATTTGCATTTATTCTAAAATATATAATACAAGCATACATGTGCCTACACACACACACACATGGATAATGGTAGGTGTGCGGAAGTCGCGCACTGGCAAATTACACACTGGAGGCCTGCGGGGACGCATTCGCATTATAAATCGTGCGCCAAGCAGCAATTTTTAAGTATAAAATACGCTCGACACACGCTGATTGCTTGAGCTCGAAGCAAATTTATTAGATAAACTTGTGAAAATTTCCACTTTGACACTGCTGGCGAAATTTTTCATGCGCAGAAAAACGAAAATGCTACTTGTGCTAATTTTACATGCGACATGTGAGCATAAGTTATTGGTAACAGTAAGTGAAATCATGATACCTGAAAAAATGTGATAAACCTACGACAAAGACAATTTGCATGTTGAAGCACCTGAGCTCAAACAGATTTACTTGTATATAAGAAATCATAAATAAGAGTTTTAATATGACTTTTCCTAATCTTATTTGTGGCATTTATGATCATTTAACGCCCTTAGATGTTTTTCTCTGGGATTGCGGGACTGCGTTAAGACGCTGGTTTCTGCCAATAAACAAACAACAATTGACCAACAAAAACAAAGAAACAACCTCATTCAAACCAGTGAAAGCCAGCTTCATTTAAGCAACAGAGTCATACAACAAAAAGGGACTCAGATCGATGGTTGTAAACAAAAGAAGCAGCGAAGGTTTTATCATCAGAACAAAAGGGCATTTAATTTACAATTTAATTTACAAGTTTCAAATACAATCCCGTTTTTTCAATTCTAAAGTTAAGATGCGCTAAATGAAAACAATTATTTTATAAGTATTGTGTCATAGTTTTTGTTGTACAAAAGTTTCATTTCAACAACAAATATTTTCTATTTTTACTTTAACTTTGCTATAGTTGATGAGCTAAATCACACTTAGACCCGTTTAACATTTAACGTTTAACCGTCCATACAAAATGAGGTTTATAAGTCACAAATCAAAGTCGTAGAAAGAAAACTTCGGGCACGTGAAGCCGGGACGTACGGACCTCCTTTTCCGTGATCTTTTCTCATACAGGGTGGCGCAAAAGTCATAACCTTATCGGCAGAAGCTATGTAACCTTTGCAAAGTAAATTTTGCTTTGTCATTCAATCACTTATTCATTCATTTATTTATTCATTCATTAAATCATTCATTCGTTCATTCATTCATTCATTCATTCTTTCAGTCATTAAATCATACATTCATTAAATCATTCATTCATTCAGTCATTCAGTCATTAATTCATTCATTCATTCATGTATTCATTCATCCATGTATTCATTCATGCATTCATTTATTCATTTATTCACGTATTCATTCATGCATTCATTCATGCATTCATAAACAAATTAGAATACAGAGAATAGAATTAGAATTAAAATACGGTCGTTGGAAATCATTTGTCCGGGTAAAAGTGTATTTATTTATTTATTCATTAAATCATTCATTCATTCATTCATTCATTTATTCATGCATTCATTCATTCATACATTCATTCATTCAGTCAGTCATTCATTCATTCTCTCATTCTCTCATTCATTCATTCATTATCTCATTCATGCATTCATTAGAATTAAAATACGGTCGCTGAAAATCATTCGTCCGGGTAATAATCTCTTAAAAAAAGTCTCTTCAAAAACGTTACTCAGCAGTTGGGGTCCTTAACCCTTTCCGACATGAAAATAACCCCGTTCTGTATGAATTTTATGGGCTGTAGTCCAATATATTGGACATTGTGACTGAAAGGGTTAAAGACTAAGTTGATTAAATCTTCTATTATGCCCCGATCACATTGAAGGCGGCAGCGACACGGTCATACAACTTCAAGATGCCGTTAGCTTCGACTGTCGCCCGTGTGGTCAACTACGTGATTACAATGAAAATGGCAGCAACATCATTACAATCATATTTTTTTTAGCTCCTTGTCACTAATCCGAATGCTTTCTTTTCGAATTTTGGAAAAACATTTTTTGATCAATTTAATATGAAGAAATATTGAAAAATAAAAAAAGGGGTTCGCTGCGGTAGTTGGAGGTCGACGGCGAAAAGGGAGGCCGTGTTTCTGGTGGAAGGACCAACTTGAGTGTTGGTGTGACTAACTGGAGAAGCCGCGCGCAAAGCAGGGGAGTGTGAAAGAACTTTTGTTGCAGACCATAACCCGGTAACGGGTTGTAATGGCCAGTTCAGTAAGTAAGTGTAAGTAAGTGCTTAGGGTGACCATATGTTCACGCTAGGCGCTACTGGGATAAAAAGTTTTGTTTTGAAGCAGTGCTGCCAATTGCTGTGATTTTGTCGTCTACGAAATAGAAAATAGTTTTTTGTTTGGCCACAGCAACAAAAGCGGTCGTTGGTCGTCAAAATAATCGTCTCAGTATGAACGTTCTGATTTTATATATTGACAGATTCAGTCGTGTCGTTCGGAGCATCAGACTGTGACCAGATTTCAGATAACATTATTCATCTCGTCATTTCCAATTCATGTTGAATCGCATCAGAATTTATGGCATTACAATTCTGTCACTTTGTGGCTGTTCAGTCTGCACATTCTGCGCCACATCATACAAACCAAAAATTCTATAGCCGCGTATAAACAAAAAGCAGTCAACTTTCAAGCATTTGGTTAAGTCGCTCAGATTCGCTTGGCATAAAATTAAATGATGAACTTGCCAGATAATCGACGTGCGCCGCGTGCGTCGTGTGAGTAGGTAAACAAAATAGTTTTTTACGACTTGAGCACGAATGACGGCCAGCACATAAAAATGCACTGATTTTCTTGCGCCAACATTCTTTCTTTTATTATCCGACCAAGCGTCGAGTTGTGGCGGATCCCTTTTCACTCGCTCGCTCGAAACGCTAAAAGACAATGTGAAAGTTGAAAAGAGAAACAAAATGCGCGCAACAGTGACAGCGACTGCCAGCGGGAAGGTGGAGTGTGGCCAGAATTGAGCTATCAATATCGTGCTGGGTTAAAAAAGTGTGGCACTGTAATGAAACCATGAAACGAAGAAGCGGCGAAAAAAGGGGGCGGAAACACAGCAGCAGCCAGACATGAGAAAGAATATAATGCACGCTAGTAAAAATGGCCACAATATTGGAAATTGAAAACCATAAAACTCGTCTTCAGCACAAGCACTCTTACACACTCTCGCCAACCCCCGCCCCTCCGCCTTGTTTGTGGGTAGATGGTTGCGCTCGCCACAGACCTAAACGCACACATATACACCCACGGGTCATGTAACCGCCACGCTGCACACAAAGTGTGCCGCTCAACGCTCGCATTGCACAAAACGATCCCGAAACAATTTTCCGTGCACTTGGCAGAATTTCTTTTGGGGCTAATAAAACGTAAGAATTGCATAAAATTGCGTATTAAAAAATCGTATTTTTTTATCATATCCGCTGTGCCCCCGAGTGCAGTTGTGCGCGTGCGAGAGCGGCGAGTCCGGCCAGCGCACTTGGCGAGTTATGCGACCATAATCCGCCCGTTGCGTCCATGAAATGCAACAAATACACGCAATTTTTGGCGCTTACTTCAAATAAATTTTTCCCATATTTAATTTCATGTTTTTGTGTCATTCTTTATGAATATTTTACACGAAAACTCGTGGACAAAAACGAACAATGTTGCCAACAAACATTTCAGAAGAGTTGTAAGTTTGACTGTGCAAGTTTGAAATTTTGCCTAACATTTCATGGGTTGAGCGAAAGCTATTTGAATATTAAATTAAATTTTCACACAGCGTTGTTTATCATTTGAGCTAAAGTGCTTAGGTGAGAATAAAAGCGGTAGGAGGCGAGTTGAGGGTATCGTAAGGAAGATATGACTGTAGTTGTGAACACCACACTGTGGCAGCACTCACGTTAAAAATTCGACATTCAATGTAGTTGTGAACAAAATAGGCGAACAAATGCACAGGTGATGTCTCGTATAAGCCAATTGTAGGTTGTGATAGGAATTTCAGAAGACTAGGTTTTTGCGCAACTAAGCAATGTCGTGATAGAACAAACAACAAACGTCCAGTTGTAGATGGAATGGTATTCAATCTGCTTTACGAAGAGGAAGAGAGATTTAGAAAACAAAAAAGTAGACAGATAGGAAAGGTTGGGCCTTTTTAAACCATGAAGGTCCATTGTGATACCACAAAAATGGAAATTGAACCAGTATGAGCTCCTTCCAAAGCCCAGTCGACTGTGACTAGTCCTATTGGTTGGAACCTCTAGATTATCAAAGAAGAAGTTGCACAGGTGTGTATTCCTACGAGTACTACTAGATAATGCAGGACAAGTGCATAGAAGGTGAAGTGATTTTGTCTGCCTCTTTTTTATCCATAAAACTTCCACAGAAGTCATTAGAAAGCATACGTGGGTTCCAATTAAACAGTGACCGACCAAAACCCCAACCACGATTCTCATCTGTTTAGTGAGAGAAGATCTCGAAAACAATGAAAGTTTAAAGTTGGTTTACGCTTGGTCGGCCTCGATAGTCCAGCGGGTAGCGGGCTGGCTTCTCACAAAAGAGGTTAGGTTCGATTCCTAGATTGGGTTGGTAACACGCTCGTCTACTTCTATCACTATCAATATAAGGCTGATGAGAATTACAAGAATCACACAAGTGCGCTGTAGGAAGGCAATGACAAAACCATCAAGTGTGAAAGGAAAATGGCCAAAAAAACTGCCGTTCGGATTCGGCGCTAAACTGTGGGCCCCCTCCCTTCTTTTCCCCATCCGTTTGTGTGTATGAGTTGTATCACATGTTGGAAAGGACAATGTTGCATTCACATTTTAATAGCATTAAAAACCAGTGTTGACAAATACCTAAAATTACTTTCTCTTGAATTTAAAAAAATACTGAAATTTCTCCCAAATCCTACAATTTTTTGTTGGAAGAATTTCCGTCAATTTAAGCTAACAACAACAACTTACCAAAAGCAAAACATATAACAAATGAATTAAATAAAAAGTGCAATTTTTGGCGGGATTTCATTGCGACAGCAATAAGTGATAATGAAATAGAACGAGCTGACATTCTATAAGCTTTAAAGTGTTTAATAGAATAGTCCTTTGACTATTGAAATAGTTGCCAAAATATGTTTTCTTGCCAGTGTTACCAATACATCATACTTTCTTAACCCTTTCGGGACTACTGGGATAATACGTCCCAGAAAGTTTTTTAAGCCCCTCAAAACAATTATTCAAATCTTACGACCCACGCAGAATATTTCTTTGATTTCGGTGTTCTCGCATAAAAGGATGATTTCAGAATTTGTGAGCATCCAATATAATTGTTTAACCCCAACATACATGGCATGAGAATATTTCTTCTAAGAGTATTTTGGATTTCAAAATAAAACTCCGGCCCGAAAGGGTTTATCAAAAAACTACTAAAAATCCACCAAGGATCCGAAAAATCCCCTAACATAAAATATGAATCTTCTAAACTTTCTCCTAAACAGTTCTTCCTCCTAAAAACTCTCCTAAAAGGTCAAGAATGTTCTAAATCTAGGAGGAATTCTCCTGCTCTGGCAACATTTGTGTGTTGTCAGAATTTCAATTTAGTTTTAGGAAAGTGTTTGAATGTGGAAGACAGGAAAAGGAAAGCCTTGAACGCCTTATACGCTTGCAGGAAAATGCTCGGTAAGACTTGGGGCTTATCCCCCCGTCTCACACATTGGATTTACACTGCAGTTATTAGACCCATTATGCTCTACCGGATCATAGTATGGTGGACTGCGGTGGATAAGAAGACCTATGCCAAAAGACTCGAGACTGTACAGAGAGCCGCTGCGCTCCGACAGCGGCACTGGACAAAATCTTGGGATTTTATCCAATTGGTCTGACTGCTAAAAGCGTCGCTAAAAAGGCGGCGCTTAGACTTAAGGTAACTGGACAGCTCACGCTACGACATTACGGCCACAGCAGGTTACACGCAGGGGTAGGCGAAAGCTCAGACTACGCCGTACCTCAAGCCAATTTCGACTTCAAACCCCACGTGATCCTAGAACCGGATGGGTGGCGACAGGGGCTCGAACCCAGCCGTCAATCCTATAACCTGTTCACGGATGGATCCAAGATGACAGAGGGAGTGGGATCTGCAGTTTTCTGTCCGGAACTTGACCTTCAACAGTCTTTCCGGCTCCCGGACTACTGCAGCATCTTCCAAGCAGAGGTACACGCTGCCAAAAGAGCGGCGCAACTAGCAATGGATCGCACCCCTCCAGACTCTCGGATAAACATCTATATCGACAGCCAAGCAGCCATTAAAGCAGCAGCTGGGGTATTGTCAAACTCGATATGCGTACGGAACTGCAAAACCAAATTGGACGAACTCTGTCGCAACTGAGTAGTCACTATCTATTGGGTACCGGGTCACAAAGGAGTTGAGGGAAATGAGAAGGCTGATGCGCTCGCCAAAGCCGGGGCACGACTGCCTACAGTTAGCGAGCCAGACATCCATCCACCCCTCTCCACGCTCAAGACGGAAATAGAAGAGAATATGATTCGTGAAGCGGCGTCCATGTGGTAGAGATCTACATTTCACAGGACAGAAATCATGCTTCGCGAACATAATATCAACAACACAGAGTTTGTACTATCACTCCGAAGAGATGATTTTTATTAACCGGGACCACGCTGCCAAACTTGGCTTGGTACCAAGTGATGTATGCACAAGATGTAGTGAAGACAGTGCCAAGGGTACCCTGGAGCATTTGCTGTGCCACTGCCCTGCTCTCTACAGATCACGGGTCAGCGTCGTTCCCTTCCTTGGAAACAAAAAGCGGCGGCGGAACAAAAAAGCGGCGACTTGCTTAGATTTGCCAAAAGGTTTTTAAAAAATTATATACAGGTCTGAAGCTCCAGAACCTTTCTGGTATCACTATGGACCAACATGGTCTATGTGAGACCCCCCCGTGGGTCAGCCAGCCTAACCTAACCTAGGAAAGTGTTTACATTTGATTTTCGAAATCGCTCTTCCTGAGTAAGAGGTTTGGTTAGCTCCTCTCCATATTTTTTAACAAAAATTTTGGTCTTATATATAAATCTCTTAATTTTGAAAAAATCGCCATTTTATTTTTATTTCATATTTGTATAGTAACTATCATAGAAAAAGTATATGAACGGATTTCGTCGAATTCGTAAACGTTTCTGAGATACAGAGCCTCAAATCCGTCTCGCTCACTACGCGGTAACACGGTTTTAAAACTTTAAACGCATTTTTCTCTAAAACACATTTTTTGACCATTGCGCCATGATTCCCTCACAATTTAATACGCTTCACTCGCTTTGCCAACTCATTGAGCTGTTGAATGTTTATAAAGCATCAAATTTTGAACACAAGAAAGCTTTCAGCTTTAGTAAAATAATCCACATAAAAGGAGAAAAAAAATATCGAACAATTGCAATGAAGATGCTGTCAAAATGTTTGTCCTTGAATTCGACATCACTTGCAAGCACTTCGACTGGCACATTGTCCAGTTCGAACAGAAGCATTTAAAATAATTGAACTGACTACAAGGTGAAAGGCGACTATTGTGATGCGATTTGCTGCGCTTAAATTATCTGCTTCATAATTCGAAAATGGCTTTTGTGCCATTGCCAGTGTCCAAATAAAGTCAAAGCCATGCCAGATGGCAGCAAACTCATTGTACTACAATGCACCACCCATGCAGCTGGCTTCCCGGAGGAAATTTGCTAAAGTGCTTTCTCGCAGTGGATGCGCGTCACAGCGATTGTTGCAGCTGAAAGCAGAACGTGCAACAAAGTGACACTGAAATTCATTTGTGATCTGCGCGCATTTGTTATGCACATTCACAATGATGCGAATGCGCATTGAATTGGGCCGAAGACGAACAATGGCTGAGTCGGTGCAGCAATTTCAATTAGCAAACGAGCCCAAACAAAGAGCAACTCGAGCAACACCTCCACTCTTGGAATGAGTGAATCCACAGCGAACAACGCAACGCCAGTCAAAGGCGCACAGAGATTAATTTCACTTTTAATATTGCAAATTACAGCGCGCAAACGAGCAACACGAACAGCAGCTAATAACAACTTGATTATTGGCTCATATTTTAAAAGCGAGAAAAGTCTCGTAAACGGCCTCGGCCGCATAAACATTCCAATGGGCCAATGCGTGTTCATAGAAAATATGCAAATTTCCCAAAGCCACTAATAAGGCACATCAACCATTCAACGCCGGCTAACCGCACGCGCGCACAAACAAACAAAGCAAACAAAACAAACACACACACACATACCGCACACAGACACTGAGCCGGAAACGGAACCAACATTTGCTTTTGTGGCACATTCAAGACTTGAACACAGCGCGAGCACAGCATCAATCGATCTGTTTTGCTGCCACTGCTGGCTGCCGCTGCTTCGATAAATAAGCGTCAAAGTTTGCCGCAGCAGATGCGTTCAGCACGCAATGGCGGGCAACAATCGTGCAGCGGGCACATCCGGTAGTATCAGCAAATTGTGGTTTGCTTTTTCATTGTCACGTACAGAATTTATTTGCCGCCAAATAAAGTAGTTTACTTTCGTGAAAGTTTCTCGCAAATGAAATAAGGAAATAAATAACTCAATTTTCTGTGCTGCCGCTGGCTGCGACCTGGTGCGCTGGCGCTGCTAAGTACTCGGCGTCGAATGGAATGTGCGGAAGTGCTCTTTGATGGATTATGAACGGAAGCCGGTTTGCGGTGCGGCGACTGTGGCGAGCTTTTCAATGTCAGTTGTACTTGAATTTGTGCAAAGATTTTTGTGTTTCTTTCACTTGCGAGCGGATAGTAAATGTTTAAGTTTAAAAGCAGCGATTTAAAATGAAAGTAATGAAATGCTTTTCTGAAAATTAAATTGAATGCCACCCATGTTCGTAGGTTCAAGGAGATGATAACGGGGAGGTGGAGGTGCTCTTCATACAACCATAAGCGAATCTCTCACCAATTTTACTTACTCCAACTAGTCGCATTTTTGTTGGCATTACGTTTAGTCTGCTACACATTCACAGACAGTGAATCTTTTTGTTTGTTTGTGTGTGGGTGTGTGTGTGGATAACAAACACTTAACCCTTTCGACCCGGAATTTTAACCTGTGCCTCAATATGACTTTTTGGTATTTAAATCATGAAACATTTGCCTAAGAAGTGTGAACACGACATTTGAAGTCGCTAGTTTACTTTTGAACAATTTTAGCTTCAAACGGGTTAAAGAAATTTTTTATAAATATTTGTTAGTTACAGAAAAATTACTTGATATCTGTGGAAAAATACAAAATTATAATATTTTTTTATTATTATCATTATCAAAGAAGTCGCCACGCCTTTTTGTTAGAGTTCTAAAGCCAGTTTACTTTTGAACAATTTTAGCTTAAAACGGGTTAAATAAATTTTTCATAAACATTTGTTAATTACAGAAAAATTATGTAATATTTATGGAAAAATACAAAATTATAATTTTGTAACCATTATTAAAGAAGTCGCCACGCCTCTTTGTTAGAGTTCTAAAGCCAGTTTAATTTTGAACAATTTTAGCTTAAAACGGGTTAAAAAATTTTTTATAAACATTTGTTAATTACAGAAAAATTATGTAATATTTATGGAAAAATACAAAATTATAATTTGTAACCAATATGGAAGAAGTCGCCACTCCTCTTTGTTAGAGTTCTAAAGCCAGTTTACTTTTGAACACTTTTAGCTTAAAACGGGTTAAATACATTTTGTCTCAATATTTCTTAATTACAGAAAATTTACTTAATATTTATGGAAAAATACAAAATTATCACTTTTTGATTTTATTTAACCATTTTTAAAGAAACAGTGTTTCGACCAAACGCGCCCAATCCGTAGACTTCAATTAGAACACAAACTTTCCTTGATATCGCTGCAAATGATTGGGAATTATTATGGGCATAACAGTAAAATGTTTGCAATTTGCTTTGTATTCACTTCTAAAAATATTAATTTGTTGGTGCCTACTTAAATTAAACCCATAAATCAATCGAAGCTTTTGCTATAAGATGACAAACAGGTGAAGTTGCTCTCAGGCAACTTTAAGGTCGAAAGGGTTAAGAAGTCTTCTGTTATTCAAATTACTTTCTGACGATTTTAATTAAATGTACAAAAGGCAAAAGTTTGCTGCTTATTGTCTCAACACTTGTAAATAAACAAAAGTCATTTACTTTAATGATGTGAGCGCGTAAAAAGTTGAAACGCCACCACTCGAGCCCTTTGCCTTTGTCTTTGCAAAACATCAATATTTGCTAAAAAGTCAGAAAGTTGGCAAGTTATTTACCGCCAACGTATCGCGTCACCTTGCGCCACGCCCCCAGCATTATTGCGACACAATTTGTAACATTCACATTTGGCACTTCGCATGCGCCATTCGCCCAAAAGACACATTTTCTTGTGCCTCGCTTTATTAACACTTTTTGCAGACAATTAAAGCAGCGCACGCGTTTTGCACACTTCAACACACACACACACACGCACACAAAGGCACTTGAAGTACGCATTTATGCGCACATTCGGAACGTCATAAAGCACGCCGCACTTTCGCAGACACTTGACGGCAATTGTCGTTGCTGCTCTTATTGTCGTTGCCACGGCACTCGAAACGCCCAGCAATCTGCGCGCCGCGTATTCGGTGCGTATGAGTAATTGTTGTTTGCCTCCTGTGGCAGCATTAAACGCCTTTATTATGCGCCTCGCACATAAAGCACAACACAAATTACATACGTCTTAACGTCGACTGCTCGGCACTAGACTTCCTTGTGCTCTTCAGGCGCCCAAGTCGTTCAAGCCGAGCTGAACTGCTGCATTCATCAAATATTTAAGCGTTCGCGCGCTGCCAACGCTGAAAATGTCATTTGCGAACGCACTGAAATCAAATAAATTACTCGATCCACACACGCTGGCAGCGCATTTCTTGCGCGGCAACGTATTTATTTTAGTTGCCACTAAAGTTTTGGCACTTTACATAAAGCGAGAAGCCAACGCCAGCTGGTAATTTATCACGCACTCGTGCGTCGTGTGCGGATGTTGACAAATCCGAATTCGATTCGAACAAATTCAATTCGCATTCGCGCCGCATCGCATCAATATTGATTACTTTAAACTTTGCTCATAAATGTCAATCGAATCCAGGCGGCAGTTAATGTGGACGCACGCGCTCGTTGCCGCCAAACGCGGCATCAAACGCGACCGCACGCAGCGTCCGCTGTGCGGTGCAGTGCAGTGTGCGAGCCAAATAAATCAAGACAACTCGCCGACCAACTTTGGCAATTAGCAGCCGGATGTTGGCTGTCGTTGATTTGCGGTAATGTTCGCCGTCGTGCGGCTGTGTTACCGGAACCAACACACAGCACAGCAGCCAAGCACTGCGCGGCAGCCACAAAGTTTTAATAAATGTTTTAAATTTACTTTATTGACCGAAAGCTGCAGCAACAACAAATGGCAATGCTGATGCGCGGCAGATGAAATGTGAATGAAGTCATTTCTGCGCAAACTTTCTAATCTGACGTGTATCAAAGTTACATTGCTGCGCGAGGGAGACAAAACCGAGTGAACATGAAAGGCTTAGAAAAGACTTTAACCAGTTAATAGCAACATTTCTTTCAAAAAGTGCTACAATGAGGTTTTGTGATTGAAAAATTTTAGACAAAAATTAAAAAAAAATTGTCATTAGCAGACTTTGAATGCAGATCAAACACTAGAAAGCGAGCATCATTTAAGGAAATGAAGAGCGAAGTGAGATGGCAAAATACTCTTCGAATGCAGAGGAAGATTAAGATTTGGGTAGCGGGAGTCGAGCACCACCTGTCCGAGACACTGCGTCCAGTGTTGAACTATTGTGTCACGTCCCTTTATCTTACTGAAGGAGTTCGTATCCTCCGCTGTTATCCAGGAACTCCTCTATTTTCCTCAGATCAAATTCAGACAGATCTTTTGTCTGCACCAGTTCCCTTCCCAGTACCCGCTTTCTTGGGTGTATGAGGGCGGGACATTCCGTTATGATTTGTACAGAAGTATCCTCGTCTTCCATACAAAATATGCATAGTTCGTTGTCCATGACTCCCAGTTGCGTTCTATGCATATTTAGCAGACAGTGACCGCTTAGGATCCCCGTCATGAATCTAAGCACTGCTCGGCTTAGCTCCAAGATTTCTTTGCAGAGATAATTAGATTTCTTTGAAGAGTAAACTGGAAAGAAAAGCTTGGAAGAGCGTTGTCCCACTGAAATTCCCATAGAAATTCCTGTTTTACACAATGTCTGTAATGAGTCTTGCTAACACTTATGATTGGTTTAGGTCCGTAGGGTCGTCTTGCCGCCCCCCCCCTTATCAATCTGTCCGCCTTCTCATTACCATCGTGTCCACAGTGCAGTTCAGTGCCATGCAGTGGAAAGTAGTGAAGGCGATAGAGGAGAAGACAGATGGATGGAGAAGATTCAATAAAGTCTTGTTTTATCTTCCTGATTGTTATTCCTCAGTTCTGTTATAGCAGCTAAACCCCAGAATTACATCCAGCGCATTCAATATTTTGGCTATGTCGAAGCCGTGTGCACTCATAATTCCAAAAAGATGGTTTAGGTTTGCTTTGAAGTACCCATGACTTACATTGAATGGCGAAGGATATCGTTTTTTCAACTCAGTTTAAAATACCTAAGAAGCCTTTCAGCCTTTATGTAAGTTAGTTTGTATTACGCAAAGCCGATTCTGATGATGAGTACACAAACTATGTTACCCTTTCTTTATATTGTTACGAAAATGAGTTCTTTAATCTCTGGATTGTGCTTGTGAAAAATAAAAAACACAGCGCAGTCAGAAACCAACAATCACTTTATTTACAGATTTACACTTTTCTTGTCTTTTCAATTGCTCAGCGCAAAATGCAGTCAGAAACAAACAATCACTTTATTTACAGATTTACACTTTTCTTGTCTTTACACTTGTTACTACTTTGCTTGTTCAAATAAGACTGTCCCTCTGCGCTGCACCTGGCTGCATTTTATACTTGTCTGGTTATCCGCCGAATGTTCTTACACTTTCCAGTTGAACTATCTCTCGATCGTTCTCGAACATTCAAATGGCCTCTCTTTCGATCGTTCTCGCACATCCCATTATCCTCGCGAGCCATCCTTGCCATATCGAAATTATAGTAAATCTGCCGTACTGTAGAGTGCGTGCCTAAAAGTATGCCCGTAAAAGCATCTATGCATAGCACAGCAACAGAGTGCCTCATCGTTACAATATGAATTATATAAATTCAGATAATTCACCTGAAAATCCTCTTTATAGTTACGAATATGAAAAATATATATATGCAATAATCCCACTATGAAGAATTCATACAAAAAATTAATTATCCCCCAATTAATTGCACACTTTTATTGATCTCCAGTAGAGACAATTATTGAAAAGTCGTTTATTCGTTTATTAGTTGTTATTAGTTCGTTTGGCATCTATTAATTAACGCATTTACCTTTCACGCACAAAGCGAATATGGGCAAATTCGCACAGACTCTGCGACAACATTTAATCATCACAATAGCCAAGTTCAAATCCACGCTTCACTGTTAATGCCCCAACTACACAATCTCAATAATAATAATCAATAATTTACCATGAATGCGATTTCATCAAATCGCATCGATAACGCTCTTGGAAATGTCAAAGAGTACCGGCGCACCGAAGACGAAGCGGGCGAAAGGCATTTGATATGAAAGGCTGATTCGCCGTCATTAATGTCGACGACACTGTAAGTGGTTATTAATGACGAAATTAATTGAATCTATTTGACGGACGGAGCTGGATGAAAACTTAGGTCAGTGCGGTGCGGTGTGGTGCGGTACGTGTCGCTGTGACGCAGTTAATGGGAGCTAAATGCAATTTGCTGTTTAAGACACAACGCAAAGTAGCGAAACATGTTTAAAAATAGAACTCAAGAGAAAATTATAGAGTTAAAAAAAATTGAAATTTTTGGATAAGCAATAAACGGTTAAATAAGTCTGTCAACTTGGAATTATTTTTGTGTTTAATTGAGTCTTTAATGCGAATTTGTTGGATTTGACTGATGGACTGTTGTGAAAAACTGCAAGTAAAGGCTTCAAAGTGTGGAATCTACTGAGTGGAATACCAAAAGTGCGCTGGATGAACTAACTTTAAGACAATGTAAAGCGGCTCGGCGTACAAGAAGGGAGAGCAGTGGCTCCAAATGAGTGAAGATGATTGTTGATGCAACTGAAGCTCGTCCTGAGCTGCAACGCTAATTGATGAACTGAGATTAAAAATTCTCTCATTAGTTGTTCATAATGTCCATTACCCCATAAGAGGTGGAACCAATTACACTGCACAACAAAATCAATTTTTTTTTAAATAACAAGGTTTTGACAACGAATTCTGGTAGAGGGGGCCAAAAAACATATACGTGAATCGGCGTTTTGAAAGTTTACGTCTGAATTTTTTTTAGAGCGGGTCAAAGTTTTCCCCTTTTTGCACATTCTTAGTGGTGATTCGGCATACGAAAACCATGTAACCTCACATTTTAGTTATGTGATGTGTTCAGAAATTTGATGTAAAATACTACGAAGAACATTTTTGTGGAGCATTTTAACCCTGTAACTCCTATTTGTATGGGTCAATTTGACCCTTCTTTTCTAAAATGCCAAAAATGTTCTATAAAACAGGACTTTTTAAGGACAAAATGTACCACAAAATCAATTGCCATACAATTTTACTATAGGTCTCTGAGTACATCAAAGCTCAGAAATTAACTTGAACGCCAGTATTAAGCTAAAATTTGTACTAAAATGTCCTACAAAACTAAAAAGGGGAAAACTTTGACCCCCCTAAAAAAAATTCAGACGTGAACTTTCAAAACGCCGATACACGTATATATTTTTTGGCCACCTCTACCAGAATTCGTTGTCGAAACCTTATTTTTTTTTTGTGTTGTGCAGTGTTATTAAAGACACTTAATATTTTTGATCTATTATAAACATTTAAAGAAACATTAGGACATATTTAACTCTAATATATGAAATATCAAATATAAAAAATAATACAAAATAAAATAAATAATAAAAAAATTAAAAATTTATTTAAAATAAATAAAATAAACCTAAAATTAAGCGACCCTCTCAACTCGACTATCTCGTTCGAGTCGACTAAAACACTTAATTTTCCAGTGTCCTTTCTGTTTTCCATATCATAAACGAAAATCAAAAATATTTCATTACTACTTCTTTGTACTAAAGCACAATTTTTCAAACTCCATCTGAACGTTTACTCTAACAAGTGAATTAGAAATTGAAAGCAAATAAACAAATATTCTTCAAGAACTCCTAAGCATTCTCTCAACTATAACACAAAGTAAGATGAAACTAGTTAATGGCCACTTGATGTCTCCAATAGTTGCTTTGATAAATGTCTGATTCAAGGAACGCAACGCCCAGTGGGAGCTAAAAGCTAAACTGAAAATTATCAGCAGTTCAAGCTGAGAGCAACGGGGCGCTCACACAAGCAATGGCAACAATGTCTGTACAATCACAACAACAACAACAACAACAGCAGCAACAATGACAATGTTGGCTATGACAACAACGACGATGACGACGACGACGACAACGACGACGACGACGATGGCTTTTATTAATCGCATTTCATCTGCCCAATTCAAGTTGCTGCCGCACTTCACGCAATCTCAGGTTCGGTTACAGTGGCGCAGCGCAGCGCCCGAAACTGAAACTGAACCGAAACTGAACTGAACTGCTGCTGCAGCGTTCATTGTTTCTTGTTCTGATGGGAATTGACTTCCTCATTTCCCGCATTATTTTGCTTGGCTGCCATTTTGTTTGCTGCTCAATTGTTCGGATGACGGCGCTGAAATTGAGAGCTGTCAAGCTGGCGAGCGTGTGACATGGGCGTGCAAAGGTGGCTGTCACATTTGAAATTAGTAGAAAGCTGTATGAACTGTTTGTGTGCGTGTGTGTGTTGCTTTTATGCAAATAAGCACGGAAACAGACATTCACACTCTAACAGTTTTGCATGGAATTTGAAGCTTTTGTTTAAATTTGCAAATGTTTCGAAAATCACTAATCCTGCCCCCGCTCCCCCACTCTTCTGTTCAGAGTCTATTCTAATTTGCATTTACCGCTATTGTGTGTTTAGCGAAGCAAGTGGAATGCACACAATGGCGGAAATTATTTAATAAAAATGTTAAATATTCAATGCCAATTGATATGCAATTCAAACAAATTGAATATTTCAATTTGCAAATGGCGAAATTTCAGCGGCCAACCGCCGACGGCTGTCCCGCCAAAGCCGCAAAATGCATTTCATTATGCGAATTTTATCGGCAAATCGAACGCTGCACATTTACAGACCAAAACACTATCAAAAGTTAGTGGCGCCGCCCTCTGTGTTTGTGTTATCAATTTAATATTTGCGGTTAGGCGTTTTTCACTTCATGTTTTTTGTTACAGTGGGGTTTTCACATAATTTTTACAGCATCGCCCATAACGAGTATTCAATTATAAAACTTGAAATTGTGTGTTTGCTGTATAGAAAAAAAAACAATTGCAACAAACAAAACAGTATCAGTTGTAGTGCAACTTAAAATAATACATTTTTTATGAGTTTAAACTTTATCTTTATTTATTTATGATATTAGTTTGTAATGAAAATTACAAATTAATATTAAAAATTTATACAATTTTTTATATTTATTCAAGCTATTACTGTATTTAAAACATTGAAATTGCTTAAAGCCAAAAATGTGACAGTCTGCCTTTCTGGGTTAATTAGCTTTGGTAATCGGTTCATCTCAAACACCTTCCGAACTGAAACAAAAATTTAAACTCAATCAACTACAAAATGCATTTAAATTAAAACAAGCTGGCGCACGTAGCACTCAATCCAATACAAAAGTAATTACGAAAATTTATTCGAACAGTACAAAAGAAAAAAACAAATCAATTCATTGACCGTCTTCTGCTATAAATCGAATTTATCTGGCACCCAGCCGCCCGCAAGGTACGCAGATTGCAATCAATTTGCCGCCAGACAAATGCTCGACAAGCCACAAATGTGCCACACACAAAATGACACGTCGGCGCACCCTCGACACCCTCGAACTGGGCCAAAAGTCGATGTAATTTGCGACACCTGCGCTCGTGCAAATTTTTTAATGAATCGAACATCGACAGCCACAAAACAATCTCGCACCGCTCACCCGGCAGCTCCACGGCCGCTTCACAGCTTCAAAGGCCAATCGAGGTGAAGGTGTGCCGAGCCGCAGCCAATGCCAACGTCAACGCACGAGTGAAGGCGATACGACGGCACTGCAAGCAACTCGAAAGCGATTTAAACAAAATAAACATTCGGCAGGCGGACCAGGTGCTGCGCTCACAATGACAACGGGGAACAGTTAAAGGATGTTGCTGGCTGATTTTATGGCTTTTCTCTTTTAACATCACATTACGTTGTATCTTTATTGCAAACGGTTGTCGGTTTGTATGTATGTGTGTGTGCGAGCAACTGTGTTACACTTATTGTGTATTTTCGCTGCAAGTGACCCAAATTAAGCTTTTCAGTGATGTTTTCATTTCAATATTACAAGCAGTGCTGGGCCATGAGAAACTGCCAACTGTGGAGATGGAAATTATTGGGCGCCGGCAACTGTGCTTCTTCTGTTTCTCCTCCACACCGGTACTCGCTTTTGATTTAATTTAGCTTATCTGCTGGCATCAGCACAACTCGATCTCGATTGTCCATCAGCGCATTGTGCTGCTTGCATTTCATCCAAGCGACTCGCCGCTGTACAATTGACCAAAATTTCAATGAAATTCTTGCTAAGCAGCGCTCCAAGTTCCAAAATATTCACTTCTCTACACACTTGGCGCGCCAGCAGTGGAAGTGTTTTAATTGTATTGCTCGTGGCTCAGCTATTTGCTGACCGAAATTGATTCAGTACTCACACAAAACCAGTGACCGCATGCTGGCAATTTCCCGAAAGGCTAACAATAAATTTCATTTCAATTAGTTTTACCATGCAATTTTTGTGGGTACCTTATTTGTTTCAATTTTAGAGTGAGGGTTCATCAACCGACAGCGTTTAGAAAATATTTGCATTCCTTGCGTTGGTGATTAACTGCAAGAAAAATGGCAAATTTACTTATTTACTGGTAGTCAGCAATTGCTGAGCTCATATTTATTCATGGATTTATACATTTATGTACATATTTTTTATTTTTTTTTTCTTTGAAAGATACTTATTCTCACCGCCTAAAACCACTCCCTGTTGACCTTTCAGTGCCCCTGAGGAATTACTGCTAAGTGTGCAAATATCGATTTTTAGATTGAAAGTATTTGCAACTTTCAGGTTCAATGTGTTCTTTGTCATAATTGAATTCTTTTGCGCTGACGCTGCGTCTAGAATCCAATTTGCATGCAAATGCAAATGTTAACCCTTTAAAACTAACTTACACACTTGATTAAATTAGTTGGGTGACCTCTACGGCCAAAAGAAATCGACGGTTAGAATGAAACCAAGATAGACAAGTTTTAGGTAGTTTATGTAAGTTGTTTTTCTTAGGTGGCATTGCTCAGTAACGACTCAAATGGATTTAATCTGATCTGAGGTATCTGTTCATTTTGACGTTGAAAGAGCTCTCACCTTTTCTCCATATTTCACTTTTTTTTCACTGCTCGTCATTCAGTATTTGCAACTATGGGCAACATGAACTGATTTGCTGCACAGATGAATCAATGCTACATGAAAATTGCTTCATTGTTCATTTTTAGATGCATGTTCTGTATCTGGGCATGTTTTTGTATCACTTAGTGATATAATCTGTAAGTGGTCTTGAAATAAGACAAATGAGCTCAAAGAATTTTCGAAAGTTTGATATAATTGAAATTAAAAGAGGTTCTACAAACAAACATTTATCTTAGAAGCAACAAATTCCTTGACATTCGTAAAAGAAACAAACTGATGTTGGACAGCTACCATAAAATGGAATGCAATATGTCATGAAAATTGTATTTTCTATGGGGATCAGTTAACGATAAACATGGATCAAGATGTAACTGTATTCGAAAAACGATTCCAAGGAAGATGGGAGCCTCCTGTACTCTGAGATTACTGTTGGAGCCTTGTCAGAGATACTCCTCGATTCAATTACACCGTGCGGACAAAATCCATATGTCCGTGAAACTAGAGACATACATAGTAATACTGCGTACTCAGTTTTTCATTTCTACATTTCTACAAATTTTAAAGGAGATAAAAAATATAAAAAAATATAAAAAATTCATATTCTAGGTTATAGCAATAAGTATATCAAATTAAAGAGGAAAGGCTCAAGAATTTTAATAAAATTGATTAATTGAAAATTTTAATCTTTTATATCCTTGAAAATGTATGTAGAATTTTCTTGAAAAGCAACTATGGTTAGGTTAGGTTAGGTTAGGTTGGAATGGCTGCCTTCAATGTGAAAAAGCTCACGTAGGCACAACTATTGGCCCGTTGTGATACCACAGGGGATGGCGCGACTTCCCCTTAACGCCTGAAACCATGAAGATTCCATGATGAATCTGGCTATGTCCCTGATATTCAGAGGAGATAGTCCAGTTAGACTATCGAAAAAGGCTGAGCCGAGGAATTTAAATCTTCTTCTGGCTAAAGAAGGACATTGACATAGCAGGTGGAGAACGGTCTCGTCATCCTCCTCAGAGCCGCATCCTCGACATAGGTCGTTGGATTGCAGACGTGCTTACCCATGATACAGTGTCCCGTAAGCACTGAGACCGTTGAACTGAACGAGTGACGACTGAGGTTGAGCAGCTGATTTGTCCGTTTCAGGTGGATAGTTGGCCAGGTTTGTCGGGCGATGTTGCAGGTCTGTTCCTCAGACCAAAAATCGTTTGCTATTTTATAGTAAAACTGCTTGAGCATCAGTTTAACTCATGCAAGAGGAGCTCCAACAGCGAGGAAGGACGAAGCACCGGAGAGCAACGTACCCGCTCTGGCTAATTCGTCCGCCTCGCAGTTGCCTACGATGCCCCTGTGCCCCGGCACCCAGAGTAGTGAGACATTGGAGCGTCTGGCTAAGGCTTTTAGAGACTCACGGCAGTCCAGGACCAGCTTAGATGAGGTGGTCGCCCTTGCGAGCGACTTGATAGCTGGCTGACTGTCCGAGTAAATGTGGATATCTGCCCTGTGCGCGGTGTCGCGAGTAAGCCAGATGGAGGCCTGATATATGGCCATTACCTCCGCCTGGAAGACACTGCAGTGATCAGGCAAGCGGAAGGAGAGTCGAAGCCCCAGTTGGCTGCAGAAAATCCCGCAGCCAACCTTGTTATCCAATTTGGAGCCGTCGGTAAAGAAGTTGATGAAGTCATCGGTAGCTAGCTGAGTAGCTAGCTTGGTAGGGGAGCTGATGAGGTCGATGCCGGTGGGCATCGAGCAGTCCTCAATAAGAATCCTGGAATGACCAAGATCCGATCTAGCCCAGCGCGGAAAAGTAACTATGTTCAAACCCAAAGTCTTTTTGATCACGTGTCAAAATTTCACTACTCTATCTTTATTGGTTCGAAAGTTATTAAAAAATATCCAATCCAAACATTAATAAAAGCGAATTCTTGATATTAAAAAAATCTTAATTTACTTAAATCTTAATTTTAATTTAAAATTTAATTTATTTCACCCTTTTATGGTGAAAGGTGATAGAAAATCTTCCTTGACGAATTTTTTGTAGGTCAATAGCAAAGAATTATTATTGCATAGTAGGACCTCAGATAAAATAAAAAGTGAGAATTTAGTTAAATTGTGTTAATTATACTTTAAGTCGTACTTTAGTTGCCATAGTAACCTGGAATTGCTTTTTTTATTCAGCTAATTTCATCAAAAAATCTTTCTTTAAAATCTTCCAGTATTTTCTTCTTCTTCTTCTACTTTATTTAATAATATTTTCTTATTATTTACAACTTATTTACAATTCCATGTCCAGCATTCATGCCATCGCTTAGGTGATCTTCCGGGTAGTCTGTTTGTTGTAAGTTTTCCTTGTCCTTGTCAGTCTGCTGGCGGACATCCTTTTTACATGTTTCTACCAATTTTTTTCGTATTTTTCATTCCCACTTGTTAATGTCTTGTATTTCGCACTACCTTCCTCTTATTCCTTCATTTCGTTCAGTATTTCAGTATTTTCAGTCAGTATTTTACAAATCTTAAACGTTTAGCTGATAAAATGTTACCATTCTTTGGGTCAGCACCTAATTTAAAACGAATATCAAAACTAATTTAAAGTGTTTTGTTACTTAATCCTTTTTCAACATAAGGAATTGCCGCTCCGTTGTCGTTGCCCTCTCATTACTACGTTGTCTTACAAATCAAAGAGTTGTAAATTCGAATTCTAAATGGATTCCACATACCTTCTACACACACATCTACACAAATGCTTTCCAATATTTTCCATTCATACATTAAGTCACGCACACAAAAGGTCAGCCTATGTCCTTATGGGACTTTCGTGTCACTTAAATTCGATTTAAAGCACATTAAAACGTAATTCCTCACCAACGCCACTGTCCACATGCACACACATATACATAAAAGTGCCATATAGGTTGTGTTTTTCGAACAAAAACGACTTGCTTTAATTTCTTTTATTGTGTATTAAAAATTCATGTCGATTTGTAGCCAAACCGGTCAGGTTTATGGAGGGAAATCCCTGTCCAGCAATCGTCACACCATTTGGGCGTCGAGTATTTTCGGGCGATTAAAGTCATTGCCATAAAATCATTGACACTTGGCAGTTTCAGCAGAAAGCTAAACCATAAATGTTAATAATAGCAACAACAAAAACAAAAACAAAAACACTCTAACACCACAGCCAACAGGCAAAAATAAAAACTGCAAATGTTCACAATCAGCTCGTTACGCGCAGCTGTTTGGACAACTTAGCACACACACACACACACACACACATATATAGACACGCACTCGCACGCATTTATAGGTTCATGTGTGTTGGTTGTTGTTGTTGTGCAGCTGCAAATGACAGTGGCAATGGCTGCTTTGTATTCTGGTCACAGCGATGCCGACAGGCCAATTGCAATTTTAAATTTACGCCAACAGCTGCACTGCATCGCGAAGCAAACAAATTTGCAAATTATGAGTTTCAGCGTTTGCATAGAACGCTTTCAATGCTTTTGCGCGTTGCGGCAGCTGAATTCAGCTGAATTGGCCAGAACGCCCGCGGCGCTTAGTGAATGCCGCCGCGCTTATAGTCGCTGAAATTAGAACTTTTCGAAGGCAATTTCTGTTCCCTGTTATCGTTGCGTTGCGCCCGCGTGCGTAATCACAGAGGTATTGCCTGCAAAACACTTTACAACAAATACCAGCAAAGTGAAAAATTCCGTGAAAGGAAGAGCAAAAGGCAAAAGCAAAGGCAAACGCGCTCGAATAGCCCAGCCGACCCGACCCGCACAGTAAAAGTCAAACTAAGTGGCATGACTTCTTTTTCTAATAGAGGGAATAAACTTTTTAAAAGTTTTTACTTGTCCTAACAGCAGCGAGGAATGTCATTTAAATTGAATAAGTTTGAATTTTAAATTTACTAAAACATTTTTGGCATTTGCACGGCAACGGGGCGCGGCAGTGTCGACGTCAACAATGAACACTCATAAAATTTCGAACTTGTACGAAATGAGACATGAAAATGAAATGGCAACAAAGCGGCCAGACGGGGAACGTACGATGCTGCATGCAAAATTTGTCACACACACACACACACACAAATATACTCACTTGAATTCACAGATATGCTTACTCACAGTAACGCGTAGACATACACATACACACACACACACATCAGCTTGTCAGTAGTTGCACTAAGTTTTGAAGGGGAAAACTTCGAGACAGAAACTTTTTAAAAATAAAAATAAAAGCAGCACTTTTGCATTATTGAGTGCTTTTACAATCATAATCCAAGACTTTCGGAGAGTGAATGTCAATTGTCACTTGCGTCATTAGGTTAATCTAGTTGCATGCATGTCTGAGCGCAAGTGTTTGACTTAATGCTGAGAGAGTCAATAACCAGTAACTGAATATGTCATAATAAAACGATTCTTCTACACTGTAAACTTCCAATGAAACATGGAATGAATAGATTTTAATAGTATAGGGTTTTCCAACAAGAGGTTTTATTTTGGTATTCAAAGAAAAATACAATTTTTTGAGATAAATGATCGGATGTTAGTTTCATAATAAAGAAGAAGGTATGCCGTTAATAATGAAAAACAACATCAGCCAAATGACCACCACGACCACGCTTACAGGACCATATCCTTTTCATGAAATTTTCCATAACCAAATCGCAAAGTGGCTGCCCTATGTCCTCGATAGCCTCACGAATTCTATCTTTGAGGTCTTGAATCGACGCTGGGCTGTCGGCGTACACCTTATCTTTCACATGGCCCCAAAGGAAGAAGTCGCAAGGTGTTAAATCACAAGATCTCGGAGGCCAATTGTGATCACCTCTTCCAAAGATAACACGGTTTGGAAACTTTTCCCGTAAAAGAGCAATGGTTTTGTTGCTTGTGTGGCACGTAGCGCCGTCTTGTTGAAAGTAAACGTTGTCCAGATCGATACCATCCAACTCCGACCATAAAAAATCATTAATCATCTCACGATAGCGCAATACATTCACCGTAACTGTTGATCCAACCTCATTTTCGAAAAAGTAAGGTCCAATGACCCCGCCGGACCATAAACCCCACCAAACAGTCATACGATGAGGATGGAGAGGCTTCTCAACAATAACTCTTGGGTTTTCCGAGCCCCAGATGCAACAATTTTGCTTGTTGACGTAGCCACCGAGGTGGAAATGGGCCTTATCAGTCAAGATGATTTTTCGATGTAATTCCGGATCATTTTCATGCATTTCAAAGACCCAATCAGCGAAGACACGATGTTGTTGATGATCCGTCGGCTTGAGTTCTTGTGTAGACGAATAATTTGCGGGAAGCGGTAATCTAATGTTCAGGGCTGAAAGACAAAACTTTTTTTAAGATTCAAAATTATAGAAGCATATTTAAGCTGCCACCTCATAAAGAAACTATTCAATAATTTCATAATATATGTGTTTCTCAATTAATTTGTATGTCTTACAATGAAATCTAAGCATCAGTGGATTTGATTAAACAAAATTGTTATTATTAAAATATTTTACAAATGTGATCAACAATTCAAAGACATCACTGAGATCTCGATTCCGGTCCTAATTAGCTGCATGATTATCGAAAAATGTTGTACATGTCAATCCTGTGTTACATTAGCGAAACACTTTTTTGTTTTTTATTGGTTTCAAATTTGTTCTGCGGGTTTTTCCTTGTAGGAAAAGGGTTGAAAATCAACAAATTACTTTAAATAGCCCAGTGAATGCTTCACATTATGTGTCATACCACATACAGATCAAGGCCACACACATCAAACACTCACAATCACACATGAGTGCATACATATTAGTAATCACATTCAACTCAGCACAACAGACCGCAACATTTTCATTTCAAGTGACATTTGCCTAATGACATTGCACTAAGCAAGCAACATTCAGCAATTTTCTGACAGCCTTGAAGAGTTTTCACCACGAATGCACTTGAATAGAGCGACACAAAACGGTCGAGTTTGGCGATTATCAGCGAGCGGCGTCGACAATCGGGCTTTGCAACTGTTCCGTTCTTACTAGAGAACCGCACGTGCTCGCTGAATGCCATTTCAGTTATGGTAATTTGGTTTGGGTAAGAACAAGAGTTTGCCATTGAAACGGTCGCCCACACGCACACACACACATCTGTATATAAATGAGTGTGTGAGTGCATTTGCGCCATCGACCGCACCAGCCGCAGCAACTTTATAAAGTTGCGCCATTTAATCAGCACTTATATGGCCAGCTGCGACTGCGCACACACACACACAAAAACGTTTAAATAAGTATTTTTATATATGTATGTGTGTGTGTGTTTTCATAGAGACATTTTGCTGGGCACATAGTAAATAATTGAGCTGGCGCGCAAATATCACACACATTCATATCTATGAACGAGCGCGTATGTATGGATGTGTGTCACAGTTTAATTTTTAACTTTTTCACACTTTAGAAAAAAATCCAAAGGCACAAGGCACATACATTCCATTGCCCCGAGGGATGCCATTATCCTTATTAAAACGTCATAAACAAAAAGCGAGACTGCATGTCCGCACAAGTGAGTGCGCAGTGCGGCCCATCTACACCCACACAGACACACATTCCTTTAGGCACATGCACGCATACATACATACATACATATATATGTTCTAGAAACATACTCATATCATATATAGGTCTGCATTTACATTCGCGGCAACAGAAAAAACTACAGTCCTACACTGTGCTGCGCAGTGGCCATGCATTTGCATGTATTTTTTTTTTTTTTTTTTAACCAACTATGTATGTGTGTGTGTTAGTCCTCGCTTGTCTGAGCCGCATGTTTCTATTTCTATATTTGTCGCTGCTACTTTTTTTTTGTTTTATTTCTTTGCTTCACGCAGCAACGTTGCAGCCTCATGGTGAGTTTGGGTGTTGATGGCGCCCGCCAGCGACAGCGACTGGGCATTCCTTTGACAGTTTGTGTGTGTATGTGTGTTTATGTGCAAAAATAAAATGTTTACATTTTTCGCTACATTACGCTCCACACACTTTGCACACAAAAGGTGTCAACATTTTCTATGCTTCACGACTCATGGAAACGAATTTTAAATTTTTAAATATGCACAAAATTAAATTGTTAGAACTGCAAAAAATTTCATAGATAAAAATATAAATTGTTTTGGAATAAAATATACCGAAAAAAATTGTTGTTTGAAAAATTGAAAACAAATATTCAGGACCATTTCGTAGAATTTGGTAGATCCGCCTCCGCCAACCTACTGGATTCTTACTGCCTAAAACCACCTCTTGTTTAGCGACTTGCCGATGTATAGGCGCCAGAATGAGTTCCTTTTTCATCTCCAATGTAAAACCTAGTCAACTGGACGTCTGCTGTCAACTTTCTCGTAATGACTATGAAGCGCGTCTTCTCTAGCAGAGTTCTGTGACTAATGTTCCCTAAAAGAGTCCCAGAATCCTCCTACCAGCCAGAGCCAAATACTTATTCGTCTATTTTCGAAACCAGTTAGTTCTTCAAATAGATTTAGACATTCTGGGAGTCTCCTCTTACCGTGCCTCCTTTTTTATGCAGTCAGCCATTTAACACTACAAATACCGCAAAAACTACATATTATATCTGCTAATATCTCGAAACGTGCAAAACGGATTTGGTTAATTTTAATTGAAGAACCCTAATTGTAGAACTCGTTGTAGAACCCGACAAAAAAATAGAAAAAGCAAAAGTTTACAGAAATACAAAAAAATACAGATATTTTAAATAAAAAACCGTCAAAATACGTGGGCAGTCCGATAAGTACTTAGCCCCACCGCCCGATGGTGCCACTATCGTAAGAGAAATTTACTATCGTGTAGTACTCGTAGACGGCTACTGCCAAAATTTCAGCCATATTGGATTTGTAGTTTTGTTTTGACCGCGTGTGGAAACGAACGTGTCCGCGGATTTTAGAAAAATGGAAAAAGAACAATATCGGTCGGTGATTCGCCAAATTGGTCGCATTAGGCTACGAACAGCTGCCCCATCCACCGTATTCTCCAGATTTTGCCCCGTATGATTTCTTTTTGTTTCCAAACTTGAAAAAGTCACTCGCCGGGCAGAAATTTGAGTCGAATGAGGAGGTTATCGCCGTCACGGAGGCGGCAGAAAACGTATTTTTCAGACGGGTTAAAGAAGTTGGAGCATCGCTGGGTCAAGTGTATCGAGTTGAAAGGAGACTACGTTGAGAAATAAATCGCCACTTTTCCAAAATTTTCGTTTTTATTTTGTAGGCTAAGTACTTATCGGACCACTTATCGATCCATACAAAAAACTCGTAGGGCACCTTTGAGGCTTCAAGGGTATCGTTTCTTTAGTTGGTCATCGCATTCCATCTTTCACAATGCACCGTGAAAGATGGAATGCAGTCATCAAACTATCGACCAAACCTTTAACTTTAAAACTTTCTATAGTGGATTAATATAGAAAGTTTGACCTTCCGAGAGAATTAATATATCATTTGCAAATTTTTTTTGTTTTTTACTCAATTGGAAAACGCTACAGTAGTCATATATGTAGTAGTAGGTATGTAAGTTCAGGTTTAATTCATTGAAGTGGAGTGAACTGAGTCTCTTCGAACCATCATTGTCAACTCGTTCTAAAAGAGTGAGACGTCTGATTCTCAGCGCGTTTTTAATGAGATCCACATTCTAAAACCCTTTTGGAATGAGAATTAAGACGAATTTAGCCACTTTGTTGAAAGCCTTTTACAATGTGGAATGCCTATTCGTTCTAATTCCTACCAGTTCTTCTTCTACGAGGACAGCCGCCGAAAGAAAAATTGTAGTTTTTTTCGGTGTTAGCAGCAACGGAGTCTTGAACCTGGGTTCGAGCGCCGCATTTGACTCGCGGCCCAACGCACTAGCCAGCTGATCTACGGCGACCCTTTCCTTCCAGTTGGTGACATATAAACACGTTGATCCGAGGTGATCTATAGAAATTTGGTGCTGCTAAAAGTGTAATGTTATGGTCGGTGTTGTACTTTAGCTGTGCTAAAAAAAATTCAACTCAATACATTGCAATGCTGAAAAAATTAAATATGTCAAGAAACATTCAAATAATTTCATTAAAAAAGTAAATAATGAATTTTTCATCGATTTTTTAGTACTCGGAATAGGAAGTTTTACGAAAACAATTGTCCCACTTCACTGCAATATTTTAAAAGATGAAACAATATATCTGGTACTAGAAAAGTGCATCTTTTTTGACTTAAAGTAATTAAATTCCTACTATTTCTACATTATATCCTTTTGGACAAAAAGACATGATAGCAAGTCATGAAACGTGAGTTTTATCAATGGGCTCTGTTGCTACATTTATCGGTCCGGAACCTGTTCTGCCTCTCCCATTTGCAGTGAACAAACCTACTATATACAAATGAGTCACTTCAAACCACAAAAGAACATGACAGACTGAGATTGTCATGTCAGAGAAATGCTCGCAGTTTCTTCTGACTATTCAGAAGGGACGGCAGGTAATTGATCGGCCTAGTCACGGAAATTTTTCTATGGGCGAATCACATGAAAAAGGTAGTTACATCTGTTAGTACGCTATGTTCTGCCTGTAGAAAGGATAATGCGAGGACGGACTACATTTTGTGTGCCTAAGTAGGGTTTGAGTCATTTTTAGTAAAGTCTTGAGAAGCGATCACTTTGGCTCCTGTGCACCACTGAATCTACTCAGATTTCTACTTTGATCGGGCAGATTTCAAGCAAATTAACAGAGAACATCGAGTCTCGAGTGCTCTGAGCTCGGTTCTCCGCCTGCTGCGCTTCCTAGGCTGTTCCGAGAAAGCCAAAGAACATCAGCAGACAAGTCAAAATATACATAAATGATTAAGCAATTATTATGAAAACAACTCAAATCGTGTCCACTACTGTTGTTCAACAAAAGCTTCTTTTAACGGAAGCTGAAATATAAGTTATGATATCATTTAAAGGACCTTCTACTAAAATTCAATTTTTTCGGACACTCCACTCCATACTCCACACTTCACGGACAATTTTCCTCAAACCTTGTTTACAAATTGAATGAAGCGCGCACACAGTTGTCTTTACCCGCTGCTGCCGACGTACTGAGCGTAACAAGTTTTAGGTGTTATGAAGATTGACGCTCACGTACTGACAGATGCCAATTATTGGAAATGAAAATGAAAAAACACCCAACAACTATGCACCAAAAATACATTCAATATTAGTCTATTTGTCAGTTCTAATTTTGGATTTTGGAAAGTAAGTAATATGAGCTGACGTTTTATTGATTTCCACTCCATTGGCTTCGGTGGCTTCTAGTGGCGCCTAAAAGTAGGTCAACAAGCAAAGATGAGCTTTGCGGCAACTGCAAAGAAAAAAGAAAAATCCAAGTTGTGCACATTTGTGTAAATGCATGGATTAGGAGCTATAAATAAAATGCAGCCGATTTACGGCGCCCAAATGCGTTCAATGCGCAGCCACTGTTTAACGAATTGAAACACACACACACACAACCTCAAGCATGTAGGCACATCTTCGCAGCGACATACATACCTACATACATGCGTGTCCTTGTGCGGCATATTGGCAATTTTTGTGCTCATATTTCACATACAATTACCGTTACAGTTGACTTCTTAGCTTTTATCTCGCCGCTCACCACCAATCGAATGCACGATTTGCTCCAAGTGATTCTTCTTCCATCCATCCATTCGACTTGGCGCTGCTGAGTGATTTTTTCTGCATTCGATTTCCATTGCCCGCCAGGCACTCAGGCGCTACGTATGCATGTTCTATCTGCCATCTGTTACCAGTGCAATTTCTGCTTTCTGCAAATCTTTTACTTCTCTCTTGTCGATTTGGGCGTCTTTTTGCATTCGTGTTTGCTTTTATGTTAGTGTGTGTGTGTTGAAGATAGAAAAGGCATGACCCAACAGGAAGTGTGGCCTTGTTCGAATCAGGCGAAGGTTTTTAAAATTATCATAAAATAATACAAATAACAGGTTAGTGAAGTGTTAAACCGAAATCAGCAATAATAAAAAAAAAATGTTTACAATTATTTTTCTTACAGACTATAAAAATAAAACAGAATATCCTCACATACTACCAGTGGCGTAGCGTGGGTATCGGCTGCCCGGGGCGGAAGACAATTTTGCCGCCCTCTTAATTAGGTTTTTCAATTTAATGTATACTATACATTATATACATTAATTCTAGAGAACTTTTCGGCAAGAACAGTCATCATTATTTTGCATTAAACAGGTTAGATTTTAAATAAAAAAGTTTATTTGTTTTACAATCACGTTTATTAATACAAAAATTCTTACTTCAACCATTGATATAACAGGTAGTTACATAGGTATTATTTAATCATGTCGATCGTCGAGGTATATTGTACAGCACATCTATCTATAGGCAAAAATCTGAAAACCGTAAATATTTGTTCGGAACCCTGGGTATGCGAGTGTAAAACTCGTACATGGCCGGATTTCAATAAATTAAAGCTTGAACAACATATCAGACAGTCCAACATACAATTACATAAATAAAATATTTAATACTCACACAGTTGAATGTAGGTACAAGTAGCGGAAAATTCAAATTTTCACAAAGTTAACCAATAATTTCATAACCACTACACGTACTTATTTGTACAAAAATCACAGTTACGAAACAGTGTGAACTAAACAACTGAAGATCTATGAATACAACTTTCTTTGAATTTTCAAAGCATCACAAAGCATCAAAGCAGCAAGTCAGAATAGACGGTGTTGCCATTCGCTACAAAATATCATTCAAAGAAAGGGGATTACCCGAATTCGTCACAGAATAAGTAATGAAAAATTCCGTACTCTTTTCAATTGGTGCGAATTTATAGTTGCGTTAAAAATATGAAATGGTTCAAATATTTACAAAATATATTTTATTATTTACTGTGAAATTTTGTCGCCCCCTAAAAAGTGCCGCCCCCTAAAAAGTGCCGCCCCCTAAAAAGTGCCGCCCGGGGCGGGCCGCCCCCACCGCCCCCACTACGCTACGCCACTGCATACTACCACTATGAACTAAGGTAGCAGCTTCTAAAAAAAACTTTAAATAACACTGCACAACAAAATTAAATTTTTTTTACATAACAAGGTTCTGACAACAGATTCTGGTAGAGGGGGCCAAAAAAAATATACGTGTATTGGCCTTTTCAAAGCTTACGTCTGCATTTTTTTTAGGGGGGGTCAAAGTTTTCCCCTTTTTGCACGCTTCAGTACCAATTTTGAATAAGTACGAAATAAACACTTAAACACATTTTCTTAATGCTTAATTCTGGAGTTCAAGTTAATTTCTGAGCTTTGATATATTCAGAGACCTATAGTAGAATTTCATGGCAAATATTTTCGTGCTACATTTTGTCCTTAAAAAGTCCTATTTTATAGGACATTTTCGGCATTTTAGAAAAAAGGGTCAAATTGACCCATACAAATAGGAGCTACAGGGTTAAAATGCTTCACAAAAATGCTCTTCGTAGTATTTTACATCAAATTGCTGAACACATTATATACCAAAAATTAGAGGTTACATGGTTTTCGAATGACGATTCACCATAAGAATGTGCAAAAAGGGGAAAACTTTGACTCCCCCTAAAAAAAATGTAGACGTAAACTTTCAAAACGCCGTTATCAGAACCTTGCTATTTTTTGTTGTGTTGTTCAGTATAGTAAACGGCGAAGTTAAGGGGCTCTAGGAAGACCGATTTAGGGAGCGCAAAATCAATGTCCTTCGACACAAAAAGGTCATTGAGCTCTAGTAAGGCTCTGGAAAGAGAAGCATTCAACGCATAGTTCGTCCTCATGAAGCCAACATAAAATGACACTAAATGTCGAAGGAATTTCAGCGGCAAATTAAAGAGGATGTTGCCCAGAAGAGGCAATTGACAGCAACATCAAAAACATTAAAAACGAAAAGAGTGATAGGATACTTGAGAGCAACTTCACCTATTTGTCATCTAATAGCAAAAGCTATGATTGATTTATGGGTTTAACTTAAGTAGGCACCAACAAATCAATATTTTTAGAAGTGAATTCAAAGCAAATTGCAACAATTTTACTGTTATCCCCAAAATAATTTCCAATAATTTACAGCAATATAAGGGAAAGTTTGTGTTCTAATTGAAGTCTACGGATTGGGCGCGTTTGGTCGAAACCCTATTTCTTTAATAACAGTTAAATAAAATCAAAAAGTGATAATTTTGTATTTTTCCATAAATATCAGATAATTTTTCTGTAACAACAAATATTTATAAAAAATGTATTTAACCCGTTTTAAGCTAAAATTGTTCAAAAGTAAACTAGCTCTAGAACTCTAACAAAGAGGCGTGGCGACTTCTTCAATAATGGTTAAAAAATGATAATTTTGTATTTTTCCATAAATGTTAAGTAATTTTTCTGTAATTAACAAATATTTATAAAAAAATTATGTAACCCGTTTTAAGCTAAAATTGATCAAAAGTAAACTAACTCTAAAACTCAACAACTGTGCACACTTCGTAGGCAAATGTTTCATGATTTCAATACCACAAAGTAATATCGAGCTACAGGGTAAAATTCGGGGTCGAAAGAGTTTAATAAGGATCAGTTTGGTTGTTTGTGAACTTCTGATTTTGTGCACAGACAACAATATTACTATTTACAACTCTTGTAACTATCAAAATTCTCTAATAGAATCTTTTTTAATATAAAAAAATAATAATTTTAGAATAATAACTGGTTCAATGTTCAGCCTTGCACATTGTCGTCATTTCCTGCTGGTCGTATTGTAATCATAATTTTTTGTGCCAATTTCAAAAGCATGCAGAAGGCCCAACACATTAGAGACATTAAAACGTTTGAATGAAGCATGAACGATGCTTGAGTGCCACCTGCAAAGCCATGTCAATAAGTTCTTCGGTCAAGAAGTGCAATCTTTTGTGAGCTTTGTTACGAGCATATGAAGCAATTATGCAAGTTGGCTTAGATGAAAGGAAACACAGTCTTCAAATCAATATGGCTTCAGTGTATAGCTGCTGCCTTGTGCCAAAATCTCTCATCACTTTTCTCTTCGCTTATTCTATTTGAAAAAAATTGCAGACAATTTTCCACTTGTGTTGCCATTAATCAAGCCATTCGACTTTAATTACTGTTCAAGGGTTAGCACCAATTTCTTAAATATGTCCTCACAAAAGCACAAACTGCACCCGCGGCACTGCAAAAAATCTGCCAAATACAACAATGATATCTGAGTGCGGAAAACTAAATGTGTATGTGTAGCATATTTTTGAATTATTTGGAAATTGCCAACGACACATTACTATCGAGATGGCATTACCCCTCTGATCTGCCTCTCTCGTTCTATTGCAGCAAAAGCTGTTTCTGTTGTTTTTGTTGTTTACCTTTTTTTGAAGGGTTCTACCACTTACACATTTCAAATATGCACAATTTAAATTCAATTCAACTTGATTTATATCCATTTGTTATCTGCCCTTTGGTTTTTTGCTGCTTAGCTATGCTTCAACTTGCTTTGGCATCCTTAAAACGTGTATTTGCCGATATGCAAATGTGTTTGTGTGTGTGTGTGTGTGTGCGCGCTCGCTGGTGTGGCTTGTGTGTGCGTGTGCACAACCCACATATGTTTGTAAAATTGAAATCGTACAGACATAAACATAATTTATGTCAAAAATTGTCAAACCCATTTCATGTCTCAAAATCAATTCGAGCGTCTCAAAAGATTGCCTAAATCAGCTGAAGTTACACACACACACACACAAACATATTTATATTTATAAATCGGAGTATATGGGTTATGTGTTTGTATGTAAGTATGACTGCAGCAAATTGAGCGTTTTTCTTGCGCACTTTGTTGCGTTTGATATGCGAAGCACAATCACCAAAGCAAATCTCAACATTCAGGACATACTTTTGGGCGCACTGAAGCATATAAGGCATTCGATATCTGCACGCCTACGTACTGTACATATGTATATACCGTGTGTGCATATATGCATGTGGTGCATATATTTAATGTATTGAGTACTTGGTGATGGCAAATCGGTTCCTAAAGTGGGTCCACTTGCAAAGGACTTACATACGTCAAGCCTCATTAAAATCTAAACACGTGCGAAAATAAAACAATTATTGGTAAAAATTCATGGTAAAAGTTTCCAAGAAGCAGTCAAGTGCTGTTTTTTAGACGAACCCATGTGTAAGACTTGAAACTGAGCAAAGCAAAAATCGTTGGATCATTTCAAGGTCAGACAGTAATTCTTAAGAACGGTCTTTTCAGCACCGCAAAATCCAGTTTTCAGATTACTCAAGCACATAAGTCTTATACAATTTGAAAATAAAGTTATGTACAAATCATTATTTATTTATAATCCAGTAAAAAAAATTGTTTAACAGACCATCGATAAAACTAGAATATTACAAAATAATAAAGTTCAATTAAAAAATTCTATAATAATTTTAATTCTTAAGAATTCAAACTGCTGCATTATCAGAAAGATGGCTGTTATCACTTCCACTCGAATTGCTTCAAAAAATGCTTTTTTTGAAGTTGTATTTTGGGTCCACGAACAAAAAAAGAAGTTTAAATGAGTACAGTGTTTGTTCGATAACACCGTGCGACAAAAATCAAAAAAGGTTCAAAACACACGAAAAAATCTATATACAGTCGTGTCTGGATATAGTGAACTAATTATTGCAATATCAAGGTTAAATGTTTTGTTAAAAAACTCGCTTATTTGCTCAAAAAACACTTTTTGTTTTTTGATTAACATTTTTTTAATATTTAGAGGATCCAATCAAAATTTGGGTGTTCACTATATCGGGTGTTCACTATACCCAGTCACGACTGTACTTGCAAAACTAGGGGCCAAATGTAGTAAAACTGCGTTTTTAGTTTTTCTCTCTGACGTCAGGATTTTTTTTAAACGACTTTCAAATTTCAAGGACATGTTTATTTCAAAGAATTATTTTAGACATTGAGCGCATTGTAGAATAACAATATGGGTATCCAATGAAAGATACAAATCCTTAGAATCTTAGAAAATTTAAAGTTTTGGTGCAAAAGGACGAAATGGTATTGAAAATGTCTTTTTAAACCTTTAACCTTGAATATCCTTGCAAACCTTCGGTAATTTTTATTTTGAAAAAAAATATATATCTTAAGGACTAATATGTGCACTACAAAATCCTTGAATTTCGTCCTTTTAACTTTATTAGTTTAAGATACAAAAAATTTAATATTTCTATATATCGATATATCGATTTTTTCGTGTGTAAAATTTGTTGTCGCAGGGTGTAATGATTCAAATCGAATGGTCTCAGTAGATTCAGACATCTTTCTTGAAGCAATGACTTGAAGAATAAGAAAAAGGAATACATATGATTAAATTTCTTCTCTAATGATTCAAATCGAATGACCTGAGTTGACCAACATTTTTTTTCTTAAAGCATTTGTTTGGCTTCAGAAAAAGAATGAGATAAATGAGTACAGTACTTTTTCATCGATTCAAATTTAATGACCTTGAACCTTACATCCTCTTCAAATCTAATGGTTTCTTACTTGAAGCTGTTTGATTTGTGTCCTGGAACAAAAAGGTGGAGTATAAATGCGATCAGTACTTGTTCGATGAATCAAATCTAATTTCACAAATCTTTGTTTAAGCTATGGAAATGATTATTTACAGTACTTGTGCAATAATTCAAAAAATCGTTCATGAAGTTGTGGTTTGGGTACAGAAATAGAAGGAATGAGTGTAAAGAGTTCTTTTTAAAGTTGTAATTTGGGTTAAGGAACAGAAAAAAGTGTTAGTTTTTGTTCGATGATGATTCAAATCTAATGACCTCAGTAAATTAAGACTTCTTTCCATATCATTGCTTGACTTGAAGAATAAGAAAAACGAATACAAATGATTACATTTCTTGTTCAATGATTCCAATTGAATGGCCTGAGTTGACCAACATTTTTTTCTTAATAAGAATGAGATAAATAAGTACAGTACTTGTTCATCGATTCAAATTTAATGACCTTGAACCTTACGTCCTGTTCAAATCGAATGGCTTCTTACTTGAAGCTGTTTGGTTTGTGTCCTGGAATAAAAAAGTGGAGTATAAATGCGTTCAGTACTTGTTCGATGACTCAAATCTTTCTTCACACCATGGAACCAAAAAAAGGTACTACTTGACTGGTTACAGTACTAAAAGTTATTTTTAAAGTTTTTGCTTGGGTAAGCCCAAGGAACAAAAAGACGTGGTATAAGCGAGCACAGGATACAGGGGGAGAAGAAAGGAATACAAATAAATCAGTTGGATGACTTTCGTGAAGTGGTTGATCAACTTTTACTACACCAAGATTCACTAAAGCCATGGTGTAGTAAAATCACATAACTCTCAAAAGTGTAGTTAACAACAAAGGTATAAAAAACAACACATTGCGTCTAAAATGGCCCTCGAATTCTATGCGACAGCTTAATAAAATTTTACAACCCAACATGTTGTGTTAAAATATCACATCCACATTTGACCAATTTATGTATGCAGCCAAAAGTTGATTTTTTACATAATTTACCAACAAAATGTTAAATTAAATTAGCATTGTGCTTTATAAAATATTAGCTTTTCAAAAAGTCATCACAGTTCACTACAAAAACAAAATACAAAAAATTCTAATTTTAACGCAGCAACGCAGTAAATAAAGTTCATCAGCGAATATTGCAAAATTTTAATTATGAATCATAACATTTGAGATACAATAAGCAACAAAATATCAAATTCCGCTCAAGTCTATAATATATGTGCAAAAATTATTTTCGTTGCACGTTTCTGGCAGTTGAAAAGCGTATTAGGCAAATTACGATCAATTGTGCAATACGGTCAATGCGCTTCTGCATAAATTCACACATCACTGCGGCTCGCTGACAGACCGACCGGCAGTTGAGTGCCCGTAAATTCAACTAACATTTGACTTTATTGCTGTATATGACACACACACATAAACAAAACGATCCGCGTGGGAACAGGTAGCAGACAGAGCTTTGCGCATCTGTCTGCCTCTTTGTATAGCTGTCTATTTCCATGTGTGTGTATGTGTGTGTGCGTGGTTTTATGGCGCTCATAATCAGTTTATACGCTCGTGCATATACTTTTCAACTTTATTGGTTATAATAAAAACGCCATTTGCAAAATTAACTGAAGCCCGACTGCGTGTGCAGTGCAACTTCCATTAAAGGGTTCGCCTGCGGCGGTTGTTTGTGCAGCTGCACGACAGCCCAGCGTGTTCAGTTGCCGCTTTCCAAGTCATCCACACAGAGATTACAGTTCGCTGTGCGAGTTGGCACAGAACTAGGCAAATTAGTCGCAATTACTCGAGCGGATTTAGTGTGTTGAGCCATTTCGGAGTAATAAACGTGTGTATGTGTGTTGAGCAGACAGGTTTGTGTGTGTGTGTGCAACAGTTACAGTGCCATGAGACATCGGAACAAGGTTCGAGTACAATGAGTTTGAAAGAGAAAGTTGCACAACTCTGGAGAAACTAACTTGCGAGAGCAGAACATGAAAGACTTTTTATACAAAAGTTCAATGCACGCAACTTTGGCTCCAATAAGGCAATGAACCTGGGGAGAGGGAATTCTTGAAGACTCGATTCAAATGGTATTGAGCTCAAATGTTGTGTACGAATTCTGCCCAAAATGAAATCCAAATTGTCGCAAAGGCAACTATCGAAAACAATCTACCAAAATAGTTGTGATGGGTTCAAACAAAATGAAGTCAAACAAAGATGAAAACACTGTGCGACAAAAATCAAAAAATTTCAAAACACACGAAAAATTCAAATCTATATATTTACAAAACTAGTGGCCAAATGTAGTAAAACTGCGTTTTTAGTTTTTCCCTCTGACGTCAGGATTTTTTTAAAAGGACTTTGAAATTTCAAGGACATGTTTATTTCAAAGAGTTATTTTAGACATTGAGCGCATTGTAGAATAACAATGTGTATCAAATGAAAGAGAAAAATTCTTATAATCTTAGAAAATTTAATGTTTTGCTGCAAAAGGACGGAGAGGTATTGAAAATATCCTTTGAAAACTTTATCCTTGAATATCTTTGGAAATTTTCAATAGTGTTTTTTTTAAACATACATCTTAAGGACTAATATGTACACTTCCACATCCTTGAATTTCGTCCTTCTACCTTAATTAGATTATGATATCAAAATAGTTGTGATGGGTTCAACTAAAGTGAAGTTAAACAAAGATGAATAATCAAACGGCTAAAGTTTTTGTTATTTTTTTACAATTTCGCTTTAGAAACACTCACACTAAATATGCAAAATATTAAATTCTTTTAAATTTCATTTTGATTTGTTTCAGTTTCATATATTCATAGTGTTACGAAAATTACTTCCTAGGTTCGTTTGGATTGTGTTTGCAAATAAAACAACTTCAATTATTCAGCGCAAAACGCAGTCAGAAACAATCACTTTATTTAGAGATTTACACTTCGCTTGTATCTACACTTGTTACCACTTTGCTTGCTTAACACAGACTCGACCCCTTGCTGCTTTTATACTAGTTTTCTTATCGCGCCGAAGTTTCTATCTCGATTTTGCTAGCAAAGCTCATCACCTTTCGCGAACCATCCTTGCCATATCGGACTATACCAAGCGAATTAGTATTGTTGTATTGTGAAAGTACTGTTTAGGCCCAAAAAAAAATATTTTTTTCTCCAAAATCCCAGAGTTGTGTTACCTCTTAAGCTTCAAAAAAGAAGTACTTTGCAAGATCTTTTTTATTATTCTTCTTCCTTATTTCAGTGTATTAACATCTCCTGCTTTGCTAGATCGGAAATATCACTGAGATGGTCGATGAAGCTCCAATTAAAAGGTACTCGATTTGGTAGTTGAAGTCAGCAATGAACAGAAAGTTTGTGTCTTTTTTGAAAGGACCAAGTAAAGGAAAACCTCTCAGTGCATTTTTAATGTTTTTTCTGCTTTCTCTTCCTTCGATTCTGTTTTATTTAGGGCTATTTAATCTATTCAGTGAGTATCCCAAGGGAACAGTCAGTATGCTGAACCATTGAAACTTCACCTCTTGAGACCGCCTTGGAAACATTGTCGTCTGTCCCTTGTGCAATTACCAACTTAAGTCATTTTAATATTCTTACCATAATTGAGTGTGTGATAGCAATATTCGTGAGCCACACTTTTCAACTAATCAAATTTAGCCATCAACTTTGGGCAATTGTCAAATAATTAAAACACTCCAACTCAACTTGAAGTTGATAAATATGTCAAACAAGACATTAAACACCAAACGGGCATAAAGCACTCATGTGTGCAAAACAAACACAAGGCAGCACGTTTTCTTGCTTGTTTGGCTGTGTGGAAAGCAATAAACAGAGCACACACAAAAGTGCGACGCTACTTGATGGCCTCGTGCCACTTGACTTGCTTATTGACTTTTCATCTGCACTCGTGAGTGGGTAGCGGGATGCACGACATTTTAATACTGTTGGCAAAGTGAACAAATACCCACACACAAACACACACACACACACGCACTTGACTAGCAACGAAAAGGAAATTTTAAGCGTATTTTGCTAAGTTGGACGAGTAGTCTGTAAGGAGCTTCACTGCACAAACTCTTGCAAACCAACACATGAACGCACACTGCCACATGAGACATACATATGGCTTTGCATATGTGTGCGTGTGTAAAGATGTCTTGAATAAATGGCACTGAGTGGCGGTAACCTTCGCAGACGACTGTTTGATTGCCAAATAAGGCGACCGCAACAATTGCGTCGCTCAAGTGAAACGCAACTCGAGTTGCGGCTTTCAAGTGCCCACAGCGCTCTCAGACGAGCATTGACGCCCATTAAACCAATTGCGGCGGAAACAGACACAAACATTGCAACAGTTGACATTTTATTAATAAAGCACAGTGCGCACAACAGCAAATCGGAAAAGTACTCGGCAAGAGGCATTTAATATTTCCGCTGCTTGTATGCGCCAACTAAAATGCTCTCTCACAAGGATGACAAGACGACTTTATGTAGGACGACTGAAAATGCGAGAGTGTCTTTAAATTGTGAAAGTTTCTTCATTACAAGCAGAAAGACGAAACAAATATGAATTTCTCATTCCCATATGGGAAAATAAATAGAGTGACACAATACGATTGTATCAGTTTGTGCACATCTTTCGTTTGTCAATTAGAGGGTTTTTGATTCAGGCAACAGACTTAAAGACAAAACTTAAAGAAATCTATGGTAAAGCAACAATTTATATGCATGGTTTTTCATGGAGAAGACGAGGTATATAGTCGCCCATGGTTCTTCAATGATCTTTGCAACAACTGCTTTGATGAAAATGAAACATAGACGACAGAACTCTTACTGTGAAACTTTCCAGTTCTACAGGGACTTTGTTACTACTTTTTGGGGTCTAGTTTGCTGCCTGGTTGCAGCCAAGTAGTTTTACTACTCGCAAGTTTCAAAGCAGTCATCAGTAGTCTAGTCTGAACGATGCAGCAGATGCTGGACTTTAAGATTTTCTTAACTTAATCAAAATGTAGAATTAGTTCATTGATTGTATTGATGAGAAGAAACAGTCTAATATTCCTCCACTTGCGTGAAGGGATGGATGGATGGATGCATGTGAAGGGGAGCCGAGGAAATAGCCTAAGGGAGGTGATTACCTCAAGCACTCAGGCTCCATAACCCATTGTACTTAAGGCTCAGGATAAAGGTTGATAGAGGAGATGGGAATGGGAAAAGAAAAAGAGAAATTGGTTGGAAAGAGAGAGGGAGTTATGAATTCTCCTGTGCATATTTCCCGAACTCAGTAATGAATCTCCGAAGATCACACAGAGCGAAAAAATGAACTTCGTCCATTCTCATAACATCTGAACCCAGCGTGCGCAATCTCATTCTAGAGAAGGCAGGACATGCATAGAGAAAGTGCTCTGTACTATCTACTTCCTCCAGGCAACATACGCAAGTCGGATCTTCGATGATGCCCATGTTGGCCATATGTCGCCCCCATGGATTGTGTCCTGTGATTAAGCCGACCATTCGTCGGAGGTCTTTCCTTCTCAGATCCTGGAGGAAATTCCCTGCTTTCCTGTTCGGGCTTTTCACAAAACACTTGGCAGTTTTACAGCATCCCAAGCTAGACCAACGTTCTCTATGTAGGTTATTTACACAGGACTTGATCCAGTCCAGGGTTCCTGCTAGACTGGTGCCGATTATTGGTTCAGGCCCCATGGGTGTGCACCCTGATCCACAGTTAGCCAGTTCTATGCAACTCCACATAACCTATAAGCTGGAGTGTACTGTCGATATCTTATATTTTTAACACTCCACACCTCTACAATATACTTCAATGGTTTTGAACATAAGAGAAGCCCACAGGATTCTATTTAAGCCAGATATCCGTATCAGAGAGGTGTCTACTTTTTCTGTTCCAAGCTTCGAGCAACGTTCAGAGCAACGATAAATACAAAGAAGTGGATAAATACATAGGAGTACAAAAGTCTCTCAAGCGTGCGTCATCAACTCGTTGTTTTCCGTTCATAACACCGTGCGACAAAAACTAAAAAAACTGTTCACACCGAAACAGTCCATATGACATGTGATCAAGGAGATTTTTGGTTTTAACATACTTACTTTTTAAGAAAATTCTATATAAATTATCAAGGATAAAAAGGATTAAAATTTTCAAAGGACCTTTTTCATATCCTTTTTTACAAATTGACAAAAAAATCAATTTTATTTAAATTGTTTAGCCTTTTCTCTTTCATTTGATATACATATCGCTGTATTCTAACGAGGTTAAGTATTTTTTATATTTTTTTATTTTTTATTCCCTTCAAAATTTTGAAGTCCTTTTAAAGGGGCAAAGGATGTAGAAATTAAAAACTGAGCACGCGGTATTATTTTATTTGGTCTCTAATTAAACGTACATATGGATTTTTCCCGGTGTGAAAAATGCTGTCGCACGGTGTATCGTGAATAAAGACAAGTCAGCCGACAAAATGGCCAGAGAAAACCAAAGCCAGATACGCTGAACTCGGAATTAGCAGTGTACCCATTGACAAATACAAACCCAAATGATATCAATGGTTAACTGTAGAAGGCAAAGGCTTTAAGACTTTCAGAGAGCACGACTAAGAATCATTCATCTGCTAACACACTTAGCGACAATAGCCCAAAGATTGGACACTTGTTAAAATTTAGTATTGCAGAAGCTGTAGGAACGATACGAGAACCTAACACTTCCAACGCAGCTGTCTAGCTTCCTATAATCAGACTTCAGAACATCCAAGGGAGCAGTGCATTTTAATCTCTAACCTCGTAATGAAATAAATTATAAAAATTTTTCTAACCCTTGAATTAAAAACTTTACAACTTAATTCAAGCAAATTCATTCAACCAACAAATAAAATAATAAATTCTAAATTAATATTCCCGCATCGATGTCACATGAGGAACCACTCGTGCTTAGATAAAATGCCAATGGAACAACTGCAGATACATAAAACCGTAACAACGCCGCACCGCTCCAATGTGTCATAGATAAACATTTCGAAATGTTGGTGTGTGACTGGCATGAATTGCGCCACACAATGAACAACCACACAGCCGCAAACAATACCGCCACCAAAGCAAGCACAAGCACATATACACACACACACAAACACAAACAAACACAGGCACAAAGGGACCGAGAGTACGAGAGACGCAGCGCGAGCATTATTCGTCACACGAGTAATGAGAAATATGAAAGTCAAGGAGCGCATTATGTGCGCCTGACACACTTTCACTTTAGATCCCCACACACACAAAAACCACACACACACAAACACGTAGACACAGGCGAGTAAAGGACGAAATGGCTCGATGCGGTTATTTGTGCTCGTAAATTCGGGCTCGCCGCTTATTGCATATTTTGTGCTCCATTTTGTATTTTGTTTCTTGATATTTTTTCGCTCTTTTTTTCATTTTCATTTTCACACAGCGTGTGTCACATTTCGCATTTATTTGTTATTCATGGCCGGCGCATTAACACACACACACACACACTGACAATCACGCACATACGCCGAGAATCAGCGCATCGCTATCGGGTTTGCGTTGCTCTAACTGCATACAAATCAGCAATGCGGCGCAAATCTCGGCTCGCAGTTACCGTTAAGAATAAAGAATGCAAAATGTAAATACATATTTAATGACTTGAGAAATGCGCCGCGAACGCCAACTTTTCGGTCGCATTAATGCCCCAAATCGGGCAAAAGTTGCACTTGCACGCGCTGGAATTCACGCTCCCAGAAAAAGGCAAACAAAGTCAGTTTTAATAATTAAGAAAATTTCCAAAAAAAAAAGAAAGTCGCTTCCACTGTCGCCCCCAGCCGAGTGCAAACATTTTAAATTGTGCAAAAAGTTTGCACTCGCTTATGGTAATTTCGCGCGCTTGATGGCCGCGGCGCGTCGGGGCGCGAGTTCAATTGCATTCGGGCGCGCGGTGGCTGTGCATAGTCGCGTTGACTGCAGCCAAAATCTTTAAGCAGCTAAACTTGGGCGCTGAAATTTGAATTTAATTTACAGTTGCAAATTTGCCGGGCGTCTACGCTTCGGCGCATGCAGCGCGTAACAAAGCCGAATTGCCCGCAATAATAATACAGCAAAACTTTAGTGCGCACCCCAACGCAGACGCCGCCGCGCGCCAAATGCAGCGTCAGATACGCTTTGGTATTTGCTTGGTTTTCTGTGCGCGCTCACTTTTCGTTCACACTTTGCATAATCTTGGAGTGTTGGCAATTAGTGCCGCACACTGCGCTGCAGCGCCGCAAACAGTTTGCTCGGCGCGTTTACTCAACGCTAATCGCTTTAAAAATGGCTTGTACGATGCACAACAGTTGCCACCATTACGACGAGCGCACTTAAAGAGCAATTCGCGAAAATGGCTCTTTGTGGCGCATTTTAATTGACATCACTTCGACGCTGTCGTCATAGCGTGGGAATGTGAGGGGGGGAAACGGCATGCAACTTACACGATCCCTTATCGAAATGAGTCTAATTTTGAGTTTGTTGATACTGACGAATTGGATTTTCGTTGTTGGAGTTCAGTGGTTAGTGCAATGGACTATAAGCCCGAGAGAGGTGTGTTCGAACATCGACTCAGTACTGAGTGCAGCATGAAATGAAAATTTCCTAAAAAGAATAACTTATGAAAATATTCGAAACTGCAAAAATAAATCCAAACCAGTTTGAACTCTTTATGAAGGAGAGCTTATCCAAGATTTCAACTCTTGCCACGCTAGCCAGGTCTATCAGGAATCTTGACCACAGGGTGCAGACTCGGCATTCCTGCGAGGCTAAGCAGTGACACAAGAATTGTTGTACAGTTTCCATTTTTTTTATTTATCTCCGCAGTTGCTGCAGACATCATTGGACGAGGAGCGCCTTTTGTGAACATCGACTCAATCGCGCAGCGTCCTGTTATGACTCCGAATTAAGGTTCAACACAGAAACGGTGTAAATTGTGTGTTTTTCAAGAAACAGAGAGTCATTCTGACTCCAACTCAATGGAGAACACAAGCTTCTGCGAGCCATTGTGAAGTTGAGTCGTTTTGGTTCATTTTCGCAATGTTAATTTATGACTTTAAAAATTATAACACCGTGTAACAAAAATATAAAAAAATGTTTCACACCGAAAAAAATCCATATGGGCCTGAAACTAGAGCACAAACATAGTAATATTGCGAACTCAGTTTTTCATTCCTTCATCCTCAACATTTTCAAGGGGATAAAAAAATGTATAAAAAATACTAAAAAGAAAATGAAAGAAGAAAGGCTCAAGAATTTAAATAAAATTGATTTTATATCTATTTGTAAAAAGAGGATATGAAAAAGGTCCTTTGAAATTCTTGTGCTTTACATCCTTGAAAATTTATACAGAATTTTCTTCAAAAGTAAAAAAAAGTAAAACCCAAAATCTCCTTGATCACGTGTCAAAGTTGTGAAGTCCTTTTAAAAGGACAAAGCATGTAGAAATGAAAAACTAAGTACGCCGTTTGCCAGTGTCCGACCGAAACCACTTTTTTGGGCCGAAACCGAGTTCCGGTTTTTTATTAAATATTCGTCCGAAACCGACACCGAAACTTTCTACAATTTTTCAACAATCGAATTTTACTTTAAGTAAATTAAGAACAAACAAAACATAACATAAATAAATACTTATTAACAAAAACAATTAATTCATTTTTTAAGAACATAAACTGCCAAATAAAATGTAAAAAATATTCCAGAAAGTTTCGAAACCGAAACCACTTATTTGGGCCGAAGCCGAAACCGAATATTCGGTCGGACACCAATATTTGGTATTCAGTTCTATGCACATATGGATTTTTTCCGGTGTTGAAAATGCTGTCGTATGGTGTAATATCTCACAAAAAAAATTTAATTTTTTTTTAATTCCATACACAAATGTTCGGCCCATCCCATCCCATCTTCCTTACAAAATAAAGTTCAACAAACAAAATTAAATAAAAATTAACAAAATCATTAAAGTCAAGGGGTCAACCTCCGGAAGATTTTGAAATTTAGCATATATTACATGTTAACCCTTCGTTGCATGATTTAACTTCCGTGAAGAAAAAACATTTTTATCATACAATTCTTGTTGCTAGTTAAGTTCTGATGATAAAAATTAAATTTTGTTCAATTCCTGTATCTATGAAAGAAGTTTTACGGACATTTTTCGTATCCTGGTGAGAACACTACCGCCGAAATGAAAGTCGGGTTTATCTATTTTTTAGTGTTGGCTACTACGGAAAGTCGAACAGAGGTCAGGCGTCACTGTTTACTCGTAATTCAACGCGCTAAACAGCTGAGCAACGGCGACTGCCATATCACCATCGCCAACAATAACCAAAATTATTTCACCAAATCAAAACACTTGTTGTTTTTTCGATTCTCTTGCACATACTTTCAATTATATTCGCAAAATTCCATTAGTAATCAAATGTTTTAACAAAAAATAACTCTAAAATGTTGAATAGAATAGATTCCAAATCTATAAAACATTGCATATATGTAAGGTCATGCATCGAAGGGTTAAAATCATATCACAAAAAAGAGTTCCATTTTTATTAACAATTTTTGAATTTATGTATTTAATTAGGCTTAGAAATTTGCCAAATTCCGGCAAGATGTTTTTTGAAAAAATCTGAAACCTCATTTAAGTCATTTTGAAAATCTTGAAAATTCTAAAGTTAGGCAGATATGAGCTCGTGTGAGTTCGTGAGCACTAGTGGTGCCTGAAGTTAAAAAAGGGCCTGGAAATTGACCTAAAACTTAGATCAACACATCAGTGATATTACAACACAAAAGCCCTACAAACTGATAACTTTTTATTAGGAGAGTTGGCCCCCAAAAAAAATAACAAGCTTGGAAGATGAAGAAGAAAAAGAACAGAGATGGTTGACAAAACTGGGGCATTAGTCTTGTAACCTTTGGTAATGTTCACTGTCGCGTTTTTCCCTTTACCGTTATTTTTGAACACCCTCTTTACGCATATAGAATTCATCACTTTCGAAATGGGTTAAGATGCCAAAATAAGAAACTGTAACCTATTCCGAAAACCGAGACAGATGGCAGCTTGTACGTTGTTTGAAAAATTTCTTTAATTTGCCATATATTTTTGATCGTTCCCAACTAACTGCTTTTCAACAAATAAATATTTTCAAGCGGCCTCAACCAATATCGGTAAACCTACACACACACAAACATACACAGTCATACATCCGCGCAGCGCTTTAATTTATTAAAATTCACTTATTAAAAACTTTCACAACCGACAACCTGGTTCGGTCATGTAGCACGAGCACTCGAAGCGACGTTTCGCCAGTGTTTGCTGTGCTGCCACTTGACCGAGCAGCTCCCCAGTGCACTAATAACGCATGCAGCGCATAGTCAGTGGCACTCATGACAGACGAGTGCATGTCCTCCCGGAGCGTTGGCGCCATATTTCGCTGACTGTTCAAGTGTGGCAGCGTCGTTGTTATTGCTGCAGCGCATCGAAAGTCAGAGAAAAGTGAACACTGTACACTGTTTGTGTTGAATGTTGAATGAAAAACACATAAATGAACAAACATATATTATGTGTATGTACAGTGTGTGACATATGCAAATTTTGGTGTATAAAATATAAAATATGTGTGCATAATAACAAAATAAACAGCATGATAGATGGCGGCACGTAATGAAAAAATAGCTTCAAAGTGGATATTGGAGTTTTGAAATGTTGCTGAGAGTGGAATAAAGACTTGAAGAGCGTTTTATTGGATTTTTCGTTTAAAAAAAAAATGAAAGAAATTGTAACCTTTTCTTAGGCAATTTAAATTGTTTGTTTCAGCTCTTTGTATTAGCTACGGCAGTTAAATTTCTAATTTTTACTTGACTTTTAACTTTTCAAAATCCTTTGAGAATGAAAAATTTGCTTTTTTCCCAGAACAATTCCACTTTAGTCTGCAACAAATGCGTTGTCTGTGCATGATCCAATACGTACGCAACATTTCAACACGAGCCGCACAATGGCGCCCACGTACGAGCTGCGCGCCAGTAAATCAAAAGCGTTGCCACATTTTCATACTTGTCTAATCTACTCACAGAAGAGCTCCGGTGACATCAAACAAACCAGCGACATGACGATGAAATCAAAGTCGAAACGTGACTCTCGTTGAACACATTGTCAAAGACCAAACACACACACACACACATACACATTTACACATTCCAGAACCCACTCGCCCCACTTCAATGCGCACAATGCCACCAGCTGTCCACCAGCCGTCTCGCATTCCTCGCCGAGGCGCCTAAGTGTGTCAGTTTGCATTGTGCAAATGCTCGAGCGGACAGCAAGAGTTGCTGTTGGGTGGTTTGCAATGCGAAAATAAATTTAAAAAATTACAACTTTTATTATAAATTGTTGCAATTCGTATTCAGATTGACGCAAGTCCTCGTTTATGCTGGCCAACATAATTTAATGAGGCACAAAGTGAATGAAATCGCTTAGCGCTACTCGAATTTCCAGGCAGCGGGCACACAAAGGCAGAGCGGCAAGCAGTAAGCGACCAGCATAGGAACGGACAGACAACACCGACAACCGACAACCGGCAACCGGCACAACGGCAGCAAGGATATTCACATAATGGCATCCATGCTTCAAATACTCTTTATTGTGGTTTATCTTCGCTACTTTATTACGAGTACTTAATTTAGAAACATTGTGTTCTTTTCGCCCTCGTTTCCCCTGCCCACTTCCTTGTGCGTTTCTTTTCCCGAGCTTTATTGTGCCGCAAACGTTTCTATGCCAGGGGAAAAAAATTATTAATATCCCCGCTTTGGCTGCGTGAAACCCTCGGCAACAACCACAACAAAAAAGAGTGCTGTGAAAATTTCGCTTAATATTAAACGAAGCAAATAAAAAAGTTTATGTTGCTGGCACTGGCACTGCCACTCGTTTAGTTTAAATTTATGCAATAAAATGGCTGAAATAATTTTTTGAATATTTTTAATACGGTTTTTGTGTTGTCGCATTGCTGTAATACTTTGTTCTGCTTGTTGTTGTTGATTGTTTTTTTAGCAAACATACGCATTAAGTATGCACTTGTGACTGTGCTTCTGGTTGTATTTCGGTTAAATTGCTATTCAAATGTTGACGATGGCAGACAAAATGTCACAGGCAACATAAAAGTTGCGCAGTGGGAAAATGAAAAAATTTCGGAAAAAATTTTAAGTTAAAGAAATCTTGTGAAGAACTAAAGAAAGCGATAATATTATTAGTAGAGGGATTATGAAACGAAAACAAAGGAAAGAAATTGTATAAATATTGGAAATTTTTCATTTATTTAACAGAAAAATCGAGTGCCTACAGAAGGCTAGTTTTGAGTTTGAAAGTATGAGAGCTTAGAAATGAATAAGAACTTTTTTTGTTGTTAGCACCATTAGTTACACAGATATGATGTATAGCCTTTCAACTTTTCTCGAGTTTTTTATGAAGTTTGCTCTGCACGTTATCAGTATTTTTGCTCTCCTGAAAAACTTGAAAATTAGACTTAGGTTGTTTTGTCAACAGATATTTATCCGACCTAAAATGGAGTTTAACTTGCACCTATGGGCGGGGGCTTCAAAAACCCATTTGGAGCTCCTGGACCGGGTGCAAAACCACGCGATCAAGCTTATAGGGGACAGTAGGGTATCCAGCTCTATTGACTCCTTAGAACATCGTCGAAACGTGGCACGTGTGGTGTTATTTTACCGATACTTTTTCGGTAATTGCTCAGTGGAGATGAGCAGCTAATATAAATATAAATAAATTACACTCATACGCCACGTTGCGCTGCGCAAACAAATTCACATATCGCAATTACACAGTTTGAATGTATTTTTTTGGATTGGTGTCACATAGTAAAGCGATATTCAGAACGATTTAGGACCTATTAGCATTTGAAAATGAGCAAACTTCAAAGTCGGATTTCTCTTAAACTAGAGCCAATCCAGACAAACGGCTGGTGGATCTCAACTCAGTATATCTATGAAAACTCGCTATGTAAGTCCCCCCCATGTCTGAATTTTCGACTTGCACAGTGCTATTATTGAGATTGAGATAACAATTATTGAGCCATGGTAGTTAGTACATTTTGACAGCGACGAAAACGAACTAAAAAAAAGAAAAATTGTTTCTGTTTATTCTTTATTCCTGCAGTGAGAGTATCAACGAAAGTATGTTCAGTGTGGGACTTTGACAAAGAGCTTTAAGCTTTGATGTATGTTCAGTTGATTTCCTTTGTAGTAAACTGAAAAATCCCATTCCTGTTCGTGGTATTCTACTGGATTTTTGTACTTTGAATGTAGTACAAAAATTGCTTTCGAACAAAAGTTAAAAAAACCGGTGACAGACATTGGTTTTCTGTGCTAACAGAATTTTTGTACTAGATGTCTGTCACGGGTATTAATGTCACAAAGGTAGAGTTGTGACCATTGAGCAGCGCAGTGATTACTCACAGCCAAAACCTGGTCGCTTAGAATACAGTTCCAGTTGCATTATTGTCACAACAGGAATTTATGCACACAAGTCTAGAGCGAATTTTCAAAGAAAACAAATGTTAACAAACGTCATTCGCTGTTGTCAGTTTCTCATTTTGCTTTGGTTCCGTCAAATGCGGATGAATTTGTTAATCGATAACAGCACGACTCAGGGTTGAATGGTGGGACGAGCTCAATTTATGGTCAATTTAGTGCTAATTGCAATTAAATAAATTGCGATTTTTTGTAGGACAAATTGAGTTCAATTTAGAACTAAATTGAGCATAAATTGGGAAAATTCCTCAATTGCGAAATTTAGTTGGCTGTCTGAATAGGGTTTAAAATATTCAATCAAAGTGATTCTTCTTCTTCTTCTTGATTCCGAACGGCGAGTTGGGAGCTTTTTCATAGGCAATTTAACTCTCAGAGGTTTGCCATTTCCTGCTGAGAGGACAGCCGCCGAAAGAAAAATTGTTGGTTTTTCTTTTTTTTCGGTGTTAGCAGCAATGGAGTCTTGAACCTGGGTTCAAGCGTCGCATTTGACTCGCGGCCCAACGCACTAGCCAGCTGAGCTACGGCGACTGCAACCAAAGTGATTAGATTCTTAGAATTAGGTATTTAGAGGAAATAATTAGAATCTCTGAAAATCCAATTCCATTCTTAAGGATCCTAAAGAGGTTGCGTTTCAGAAGAAAAGGAAAGAGGTCGTTCTGCATCTTATATGTCAATGCCCGTATCTTGCAGGAAGAAGACTAAAACTTCTTGGATCAGCATTCCTTACTAGTTTAGCTAAATGAGAGCCACTATGTATAGTAACGGGGCTACGTACGGGCTGACTTGTCATGAAATCCTTGCAATAATTGTAACAGCGCTGTTTTTCTGTTATATCACAAATAGCTGAAAATGCCCTGTAGGAATTCGGACTGGTCCGAATGAGATTTTTCAATTGGTTGCTTATCAACCACAGCTGACTTCACAACCGATTTGTTTCCTTGGAGCAAACTCATCCTTTTAACGTGGCGATGTCCTAGGCGACAGTCAACTGTTCCCGTCTGTATCCGTTTGCAACTAGTACAAAGTGAGTTATAACTAAAACTGTTTCTAAACCAGTTTGCAAGTTTAAGTAATTTTCGAACTAGTTTATTCTGGATTAGGTTTCTAACCAGTTCATTCTTATGGAGGAAAATGAAACAATGACATTTTTAATAATTATTTTATTTCAAAAAGATTTTCAAAAAACAACAAAATTCTGTAGCGAATAAAAAACAAGAATTATTGGTGGATGTAAAGATGAACCAAGATGAACTTGAACTTGCTAACACAGTTCTGTCGAAACTGTTTGGGGCCTGACGCAATACAACATCCTGACTTCGCCTGCAATAATAATAAATAAATAAATGAATTAATAAATAATTACATACAAAACAAATAAATTTAATTAATGCATACCTTTCAGCTGTTGCTGCAAATCGTTGCTTTACGCACTCACGCGAAATTCTAACTGAAATCATTCAAGGCAAAACGTGCAAATCGAGCAAACGTTGAGTCATGGAAAAATACATGTTCGAAAAAATTCAAAAATGTCTACGTTGTTCGAGTCATGGAAAAATACATGTTTCAAAAAATACAAAAATGTCTACGTTGTTGTTGTAACAAAAGTATCGTAAGGTCAGCCTTAACAGTAGTTTGTTGATTATTTCACCTGTGTTTCGTCTTTCGTATTTTCATGTCTCTTTTTGCCTATGAAGGCGCACACAGAACGTGAACGATTAGACGCGAACTGACTGACTTCTGCATTCGCTGACAGCTACTTTGACAACTAGTTGTCCAATTGACTAACAAAAAATCAGTTGAAAAACCAATGAGTTTTGGATACCAGTTGTTTTAGATCCGACAGGTTTTGTCCTCAGGTGCGTTTTCATACAAAATACTGTCACTTCAACCAAAGCCAACCTAACCTATTCGTTTAGTATTAACAATTTTCTATTAAAGCTAAACAAATTACTAAAAATGTTTTCACACATAAACTTAAAACATTTCTTCTCCCATGAAATTCCAGTATTTTCAGTGTTACACTATCTGCATTTGTAAAAACTAAATCAATATTTTGCCCTCAAAAAGTCTGCTCAACAAATTACTATTTAATTTGTGCAAATTATGGAATATTTTTAGTTAAAAAACCGGCCTTTCTGAAAACTAGAGGCTTAGGGTAAAATTGACACCAAAGTGCTAACATAGACACAAAACTGTAATTAAACTAAATAATTCTCATTGGACAAATTAAACAACAGCCCGTTTGTCTAACCAATTAATTTTATAATACCGAATAATTTATGGATGCTTGACACTTACACACACAAACACACACATACACACGCAGTAAAACAGCCCAAAGCACTGTGTTGGCCTAAATAAATAAACGTTGGCAAATAAATTCAAAGTAATTAACACTTTGCTTTTGACACATTTGTTGGTTGCATACTGCTTTCATATTTGTTTTATGTTTTAATGCAACTCGTTGTTTAATCAAATGCAAAAACATAAATATTGCACTGTGCTTTGGGCCAACGCTAAGCGCTTTGACAATTATTTTGACTTGTTTATTTATTTAAATGTTTGTTGGTTGCTTATGCACGATTTATTAATGTTGTTATTGTTTTGGAATGGGAATTTCCTGTATTACACTAAAGTGTTGAACATTATTGGGAAATGTTTTGCGGTGCATGTTGCAATTTTGTAATTAATTTGATGCCGTTTTTTGTGGTGTTGTTATTGTTGCTGATTGTTGTTTTGGTCAGCATGGGCCAGTCGCATTTTTTCTGGACTATTGAGCAATTTTCAGAGAGTGAAACCAATGCCAGCTGGGTGTCAGTTGTCGGCGCGAAACGCAACAGTGTCATTTATGTAAAATTGTATTTGTTGCTTGTTAGGTGTCAAATGCAAACGAAAACTTTGCACTTTGCACACTTCGTATGGAATTCTGTACTTTGTAGTTTTTTTTTTCGAACAGAACTTCAATGGCATTGCCAGCGCATACTGTTTTTTTCTTTTTAGTTTCAAGTTGATAATGTTTGAGTGGTTTGCAGAACAGAGACCAAGTGTCGCCAGACATTTTTCAGTCAGACATTTTCATTATTTGTTTAAAAAAAAAATGAAGTTACAAATTTCAACGACACGTTTTGGCAAAGACAACTTTTTGCGTTTCACATTGCTTGAAAGTATCTCAAGACGCGCCAAGGTATTTCGGGACGCAGAACAAAAGCGCCTTGCACCACCATTGTAGATGTTTTGGCAGCAATGCGATTGTGAGTCGCTTCATGCATGAGCGCCCCAAAGTATGCATGAACAAATTACAATTACCCACCGTGCAGTGTCTCAAAGTTCTGCGGCAAAATTTCCAATTATGCTGCACTCCTGCATTTATGCGCCGCATTACCGCAGCGCCCGCACGTTGCACAGTAGGCAGCCGACACGCAACGGGTGCGCGTGCACACAATTCCAACCTATTCGCTGCCGCCACACATTGTCTCGCGCACGCTGCGTGGCACTCGCATCGTTTAGCGCCAAAACGCAGCGCAATATTCGTCGTTTACACGTTGTCGCGGCTTGTATGCGTGTTGGTGTGTCAACGTGGCGTCTTGGGCGCTCGACAAGTTGCACTTCTGGCTGCAGCTGCATGCCGGAAATTATTTACTTCATGCATTCATTCATGCAGCGGACGAAGATACGTTCGCCCGTCTACGTGGCTCGTCTTCTTCTTACATGCAGTCACCGCAAGTGGCAGTGACAGCAGTGTTTGGATGGCTGGCTGCTGCTAACCACTTGTGCTACTTTTGCAAAGTTATGAACTATAATTTTTTGCCAACATTACTTAAATCCAACTTGACGCAAAAATTTGTTGAAGCAGTGTAAGTAATTTTATGCCAAAAACCACAAATTGAGAAAAACCAAAATAATGAAGAGACATTTTTAAATTCTCTGAAAGCTCAAAATTAAACAAAATTTAAGAAAGTATTTTTTAATAAGAAATAAATTTGAAGCAAATGTTTGTTATCAAATTGTCGTTTTAAAATCAAACATGTTGCGAACATTTGTTTTGTAAGATAGATTTAAGTTTAATTCTGATTGGAGAAATTTAATTCCGATTGAGGTGTAACTAAAAGATTTAGTTCTTACTGCACTTAATGTATTCTATTCTAAATAAACAAAAATAAATTAAACAAAAAATAAAACGCCTTTGAGTTGCGATCCGAACCCAGCAATCATATACACAAACCACATACCAAGCAAAATGACACACCAGCGCCAAGTGAAATGCTATTTTATTGTAAATTATTATATGGAAAAACCACAAAATGAGAAAACCGCAATAATGGAGAACAATTTTCAAATTCTCTGAAAGCTCAAAATTATACAAAACTTAAGGAAGTATTTTGTTTTTGAATTAAATTTAAAACACATGTTTGTTATAAAATTGTCGTTTTTAAATCAAACATTGCCTTTGAGTTGTGATTCCAACCCAACAGTCACATACACAAACCACATACCAAGCAAAATGATATTTGGCACAGCAGCGCCAAGTAAAATGCTGTTTCACTGTAAATCATTTTAGGCAGAAACCACAAATTGAGAATAATTAAAGTAATGAAAGAAGATATGCAAATTTAAGAGCTGAAAATAACCAACATTTTCAAGAGGTATTTTCTGTAATTCAAGTAAATGTTAAAATTTAAATTCTTCTTAAATCAAACCTTTGATCCCAACCAAGCAACCACTGACAGTGACACTGAAACCACGTACCAAGCAAAACAGCAAAAACCACAAATTGGGAATAATTCAAATTATGTAACAAGGTTTGTAAATTTAAGAGCTGAAAATGTTAAAAATTTCCAAGAGGCTTTCTTTTGTAATAAAAGTTTTCAAGAGGCTTTCTTTTGTAATTAAAGTAGATATTAATTTTTAAATGCTTCTTAAATCCAGTCTGTGAGTTGTGATCCAAACCAAACGAGTAATCACTGACACAAACCATGTACCAAGGAAATTAGTAGAATAGAGTAAAATGAATTGAATTGCAAATAAATCACTCAAAGCAAAAACCACAACCCCAGAAAAATTTAAGTAACGAAAAGAAGATCCGAGAATTAAAGAATTTAAAATCATAACAATTTTGAAGAAATATTTTATACAAATAAAAATAAATATTAAAGAATATGTTAAATTTGTACATTGAAAAATAAACCTTCGAGCCTTTGTGATGTAATCCCATTCAAACACAGACACAAATTCCATACCAAAACAAGATTGCGCCACAGCGCCGAATAAAATTCCACTTTGTTATATAACTAAACAATTTTTCGTATTCCCATGTCGAATAAATGAAGGCCACAAAGGCATCGATATATTAATTTAGGAAATTAATGACAGACAATAAGCTGCCCACTGACCTTTCGAATATATTTTGCTATTATTGCTTATTCCATGGAGCGCAACCGGCGGCAGTTCTGTGTGAGTGTGTGTGTGTGTGTGCGTTTCACACATTTTGTTGCTTTCCAATCTGTATTTCTGAATTTATTTATTGCACGCACGTTGTTGCTTTCACTTTTCATGTAAACAACCAAAAAACACACATGCGGGTACAACAAACACACCTCTGGTGCTGCTGCTGCTGCTGACACCAAATTTATTTACGACATTAGACGCAACGTGCCAACGGGTCAGAGATGCGTTTCGATAGCCGACGTTCGTGGCTAACAATGTGACCGCACCGCAAATTGTGGCAGCAGCCGAATAAAATATATACACGAAAAGCAACAACAACGAACAACACTTGCAATAAGTGTGTGTGTGTGTTGCATGCCACATGCTGCACTTCTCGCTGTCAATAATTAAACCGAATGGTGGCGTGCAAATGCATAAACAAATAAATGAATAAATAAAATCACGCATACGCCATGGTGGCCGTCGCAGCCTGTGCCTCGACTGCATCGAATCGTGTCGCGGTGCGCCTATTTGGGCATTTACAATTTTTATATATCTTAAATTGAAAATGTATAGCGGAATGAAGCCGCCCGACTGCCAAATGGGCTCGACACGAGCGCTGGAATGTCGAATGGCGTTTGGAATGTGAATGGGAAATGCGCGCCGCGTGCGTGCTGACAGCGCGTGTGGGTGGTGCCATACACGTGCGTGGGTTTGTGTGTGTGTATGTGAGTGTGAGTGAGTATGTGAACGTATGGCGCCAGTTTAATAAATGTTACCATTCCCACACGTTTTATTACAACTTTTATTGCATTTGCAATAACACTCGCACACATATATGAAATTCAATTACATTTTTTCACACACATTCGGCATTATTCTACAACAATGTTTATTTTTTATGGTTTTTTATAATTTTTAAAATCTTTAACAGGGCCACATGCCACCAATGTGTACAATGTAAAACGCGGATTTGTTGGTAGTTTTTAAATGAAGAATACAAGTTTTATGAGTTTATACGGAATCTGCGGTGAAGTAAATAAATGTCCTTTGAATAGTACACTGCAGTGATTATCTCTAGGGATTCTTAATATCCTAGTAGCTTGATTTAGCTATTAACTAATAATCTTTATTATCAAACTATAAGTTTTAATTCAAACAAGGCGCCTGAAGTATTTCATAAAAAGTTTGTTAATGTAAGAAGAAGAATTTAAAATTTAATTCTTGACTAAATTCATTTACTCAGTTTAAGGGAATAGATGCAGCACACTCCCACTTCTGCTAGAAGGCCTTGTCTACCCATTCGGGGTGCAGTATGCAACATTCTCACAGCGTGTGTAAATTTTTAAGCTACTTTGACTGTTTAATCAACCTCAGTAGTTTCCATGAAATACTTATTTGAAAGCCTACCCGAACCTTTGTAATTTCTCCTTTTGAAATCCATCCATCCAGCTTTGTTCTAATTCTACGTATGAAAGACTGACCTATTCAATGCCATTCAATCCAAACTTAATCCAACCGAACATTGCTTTATTTCAGTGCAAGCGCACATTCGGCGCCCGTCAGCCATTGCAATGGGTGACTGAGCCGCATGGAACTGCATTCATGCATAGGAGCCAACACAGTCACAGACGTAGACATAGCCAACGACCCAAGACAAAAGACAGAGTCAAACTTTGCCAGGCAAGCGCCGGCGGCGAAGAGCGCTGCCAACAAGGAAAACGAAAATATTTCCAGCAAAATATGCAAATATTACTTATGTATGTATGTACGCTCGCGCATGTATGCGAAGCTAACCGTATGCAAATTTAATGCAAACAGAAATTCAATGACATCAAGTAATGAAGTTTGCATTCGATGCAACGCGATGCGATGCACGTTTATGCGCGCTCAGTCACTGTCAGCGTTGGTGCAATCGGCGTTGCCATTACCATCACCGTCGTCGTCGTCGCCATCATCTCTCATTTCACATACGTTGCAAGGCTGCTGTTGTTTGGCGTATGCAGTGCGCGCAAATATCTCACAAGTACGCCGTCACGGAAATTATTGCATTAAGGCGGCGTCTTGCTGTCGGAAAACTATTCGCCTGAAATACAAATGTGCGCGCAGTTGCATGTGCCCGGGTGTGTGTGTGTATGTGTGCGTGTGCGATGCATGCATCAAACGTTCTACCAACCAACCGGCAGCCATGTTGTCTTAAGAAGACGCCGGGAAATTGCAAAAATAAGCATAAATTAGACTTGCACACATGTTGCAATAACCATTTGTTGACCCTCTGTCTTCGACATTGATTTGTAGCAAACGTGTATTCAGCGAAAACATTTTTAGATTTTCATTGGTTTGATGAATTGAAGCTAGGAGAGTCTCTCCATTTATTGTTGGAATTTTTATTTTTTAGAAAAATTATCATCTCAGGCGCCAAATATTTAGCTGCCAGCCAGCAATGAATGAATAAATGAATTAATTTTTAATGAATTTATTTATTTTTTTATTAATGAATTTATTTATTCATCATTTATTTATTTGATTATTAATTAATATATTTATATATTTATTTATTTTACTTCTTTTTCATTTATTTATTAGTCAATTTACTTTTGAATTTATTAATTAAATAATTAAATTATTTATTTATTTATTTACATTTCTTTTACTTAATTTTTCATTAATTTATTTGTGTTTTTGTATGTTTAAAACAAAAACAACAACAAAACAACAGCAATATACAATTTAACTTTAAATACATATGATTTATTAATGTTGTTTATTTTATTTAATTTTATTTTATTTTGTTTTATTTATTTTTTATTAATTATTAATTTTTTTTTAATTGTTTATTTTTATTTGTTTGTTAATGTTTTTCTATCAAACCTATTTTATTTATTTTATTTTATTTTATTTTATTTTATTTTATTTTATTTTATTTTATTATATATTTTTCATTATATTTATTTATTTATTATTATGTTTGTGAATTTTTTTATTTATTTATTTAATAATTAGTTTAATTACTTATTTGTTTATTTATTTATTGAACTTATTTTTATTTATTAATTTACTTATTCATTTATTAATAAATTAATTTAATTATTTATATTTATATTTTATTTTATTTTATTTTATTTTATTTTATTTTATTTATTTTTTATTTTATTTTATTTATTTTTTATTAATTATTAATTTTTTTTTAATTGTTTATTTTTATTTGTTTGTTAATGTTTTTCTATCAAACCTTCAAAAACTACTAACGTAGTTTAACTTTTTTCCCACAACTAGAGCTGAAACTTTTAAGATTGAATTAAAAACATTCTAAGTTTAATGGGGATTGTTGAAACCCCATTTTGATTTTTTTTTTAGAAACCCAAAAGTTGATATCCTGACAAGTCCTTTTGTATGGGAGCCACCCTCTGGTGGTGAATTTCTGAACCTTAATTCATTTTGTATATTTTTTACTCAAGAATGTTGAATGACGCTGCAAAAATCATTCAAATCGGTTGAGCAGTTTCCGAGATACGATGTTTCCACGTTTCCAATTTCATAAAAAGTGGCCAGTTTTGTATGGCAACCCCCTAAAAACTTGGAAAAAGTGGGTATGTTTGTTTGAAAGAAACATTCAAAAGAGAAAATAAATGAGTGTCGGTCTTACATTTGACATGGCTGGGGGCAACCTGGGAGCAGTTGGAGCCTATTTTATAAAAACGATCATTTTGTATGGAAGCCCCATTAAGGGTTGGAGATAAGGTATATATATGTTTGAAAGATATGTTCAGTAGGGAAACTAGTGGGGATCGTCATGGATTTTAACCCTTTAAGAGCAAATTCTGAGCAGCTGTGGAGCAATTTGTCGAATATTCCAACTTTCCAATGAGCAATTGACACATTCGTACCAGACTTTCTAATCACAACAAATTACTGATCCCTGACAAAAAATGTTTGCCATATCAAATAAACATACATACCAACTTTACTGAACATATGTAATACTTACTGCAAACCCTTCCCACACTTTAGCTTGCTTCCATACAACTTTTAAAGTGTTTTTAAGCAAAATTTAACACACAATTTTTAAAATCCTTGCAATAAAACACAAATCTACTTTCGAGGAAAATATACTTGTTTATTTTCGGTTTGTTTGAATTGTAGTTAATTTGTTAAATTTTTTAATTATTTTCTCATTCAGTTTAGTCACGTTTTCTTGTAAATGTTTCTATGGTGCTTATACAATCATTTGCTAAATACAATGAAATCATTTGGTTGTTTATTTATTTATGAAGTTGATTTTCCAGGCCTAACATAGCTTTATATGCTTATCCGTAATTATATTTAAATACTTAAACAATACAAATTATTTGCCTAACCGATCGTTTTCTGCAAGTCTTTTGAATGTTTTAATTACATAATTTTTAATTATATTTCAATCAATTATTATTTTATATTAATTTCAATTATGTTTTATAATATTTTCTATATCTCGTAGTCACTTTATAACAATTTTATGTTCTCTTAATGGGAAAACAACTAATTTATTTATATCTAATGAATTTCTTGGGGATTCTGAGATATTTTTCAGTTCGCATTCTAAATGATTTCCATTAAATTATAATACTAACAGAAAAAAATAAGATACCAAAATACAATTTGTAGCTCTTTTCAATTAATTTCATAATAAAAATAGCAAATAGCCTCATTTGATTCAATCATGCTTCAGTTGAATGCGAAGAATCCGGTAGATCGTGTCTCTTTCTAAGAAAGGGACATTTTTTACTTTGAATTTTACACACTTTCTTAATAATAAAAAAGTCCTTAAAAACCTTGTTTGGCTTTATTACTCTACAATAAAGTGCCTTTTCATAAGAAACTAGTCTGGTATAAAGTTTTTCTGGGCTGTTATTGCACCCTTTATCCTTGTAGGCGTTAATTAGTTTAAATTGAAAACAAAACCTTTCAGAAATAATTCGCATTTTAAATATGAAACACTCTTTTATTTGTTGTTAGGCATATGAAATATTCCACAAGTATTGTACATGTTGATCTCCACCAATTGGTACTTTTCAAAGGAATGCAGTGGATTCTGGCAACTTACCTTAGCGTCATCAACAAACATTACTTGAATGAACTTTGTCCACTTCTCTCGCGTAAATTTTACATGCCTCATTGGATACTATATGCATTAGTTTAGGTAATCTTACAAAAGTTTTCTGTTCAAGTTTTATAATTACGAGCATGCTTTGACATGTCAGGCAGCTGTGCTCAGTTCAACTTGGTTCAGTCAAACTTAGTTTAGTTCAAAGCAAGTCAACTTAACGTTTCCGCTCTTACTCTGCTTAGGTCAGTCCAATTCAGTTCATATCTGTTGAACTCATCTCAGCTGACCTTAACTCAGCTCACCTTAACTCAGTTCACCTTAACTCAGCTCACCTTAACTTAGCTCAGTTTAGCTCAGTCCAAATCAGCTCAGCTCCATTCAGTTGAGCTCGAATTATGTTCAGCAGTCCAAATTAACTCATGCTACTCAGCTTAGCTCATCTTCACTAAGCTCAGTTTAGTTCGATCTTGATCATTGATTACTATTCTGCTTCTCACGAGTAACAGAATTGTCTAATTTGCTCAGCTTAACTCAATTCAGCTCAGGCCTAAAAAAATTAAACTTTGAACAAATCAGCTCAGCTTAACTTAACTCAATTCTGCTTAACTGAATGCAACTCCACTCAGTTCAGCCCAAACTAATTCAAATAGATTCTACTCAACTCTGCTCAATTTTATTGAACCCAATTGAGGTCAACAAAATCAACTAAGATCAACTTAATTCTGTTTAACTGAATCCAACCAATCACAATTATTTCATATTCTTTGATGCACTTCCACTCAGTTCAGTCCAAACTAATTCAAATTGACTCTACTCAACCCTATTAAACCTAATTCAAATCAACCCAACTCAGCCTAAAAAAAATTCAACTCAACTCCAACAAACTGATTTCGCTGCCGAACGAGCCCAACTTGAACATCTGCTGCCGACATGGCAACTCTACGTCGTCGGTAAGATGTTCACCTTGATTTTTCTATTAAATATTTTGACAACATTTTGCATTACATTAAAGACAGTAAATACTATATCTGGTAGTGATTTTCGCATTGATTTCTCAAAGTTCCCATTATTAGTGCATAGCGCTCGTTGCACTTTGCGCATTTGGCTTCTTGTGTGCAACGTTGCAGCGCTGCTTTGCTTCGCTTTATCTGCTTAATAGTATCATATATCTACTATATATTATACAGTTATTAAATATATATGTATATGTACACCGACTGATTCGCCATCGCCATCAACAGCTGCATATAGAAATTGTCTTGCAGATTTCTAACTGGCAACGCCATTACCAATTTTCCACTTAATATGTGAACATTTCTTGCATGCATTCAATTTTCTGTTATTTTTGCTTGTGCTGCTTGTTGCAGTTGTTGTTGTTGTAGTCGTTGAAATGTTGTAAGAAAAATGGAACATGTAGAAAGGCAACTGAAAGCCAAATTCGAATTCAATTGTCAACAAATGTTGCAAATGCACGTTTTATTTTTTTCTATTTGTTGATTTTATGCTTTTGCTGCTACTGCTGCTGCTGCTGTCACCGCTGCTGCCATTCACTTTTTGCCATTTCGGGCTGCAGTTTTGCCAAAAGATTCTGGCGCTCAATGCCGTTAGTTGACGTTTCTTACGTTGCTGCCAACAAAATAAACGCCATGCTGGCATCTAATGTTCTTTGCTGGCAAATCTCTTTTTGTTATCATTGTTATTGTTGTTGTTGTTGTTATGGTTGTGTTTGTTGAGGCAAGAGCGCTGCATGAAAGTCAAGTGTTCCTTTTAAAGAAATCACATTTTAATGTTTTCACAGACAGCAATGGGATGCGAATGTCTGCAAAGATAACTGCTGCTGCGTCTTTTTTGTAAATTGCAATTTTTTTTTTTTTTTTTGGTAATGAATTCCTTATGAAGTGTGCACATGTGGCTGAAAGAGCTTTAAGCTTATTGCTATAAGCTTAAGGCAAAAACTTTTAAGTGTGCTGCTTTCTTCGGTGCCCTCATTGAATGTCACTCATACGCCTCGCAAGCCACTTGGGCGCTAAATATAGCAACCAATGGCCATGCGCCGCATTTTTTTTTTTAAATCCAATTAATTCTACACTATGGGCACATTGTCCTTAAGCCAATGCCTGTCAACGTTATGTATGTATGTATGTCTTTTTGTATGACTGTATGCATGCACCTAAGTGAATTTTAAATCAATCGCCAGCACATTAGGTCACATCCAACGATTTTGTCACCCAAACAACCGCAACTCAATCCAACCCAAACAGCGACACCTTCCAACAACCGCTATGCGCCGTTGGAAGCACATACAACTCCCATACATTTCAGCTTTTAACGTTAAGTAAATTGTCCTAAACTTGTTATGCGACTGCGAACGTTAAAGACAGAGGCGTAAAAAATCTAACGCAACAGCAGCACACAGCAAAGCAAACATCCGTTTCCGCTTGTCGCAATGGCGCATTGACGCCTTCAAAGTCACCCACATTGTTGGCCTGCGGCAGCCTTGGCCCATTGCATTGTTGGCGCTCACAGCTCACCACACAGCTGGTGGCCTTCAGTCGGCGCTACGGCTTCCAACTGCCGCGCAGCCAGTCGGCCGTTATTTGGAAAACGTATACGCGCTTTTCATAATATCTGTCCTTGTCGTGGCATTGTTTTGTCTTCCTTAGTTTCCTTGATTTTGCGAAAATATGAATTTTAATCTCCAAGTGGACAGTAATGAAATTGAAACTGTTGTTCGTGGACATTGTGAGAGAAGCATAATGCTTGAATGTGTCGTGCGTACTTGACGACAAACGGCGCCCGGTGGCCTGAATTTACATTCGCTCAAAATAGCCGCAACGTAAGGTGAAACCTTATTGTTGGCAGTGATTTCGGTAGTAAGTAAGTTTTACAAATTTTCAAAGCGTCCATTTTACACACTTGGCGCATTTTAGCAAAAGTTGAAGGCAGAGCATAATTTATTCTGTGATAAGAACTTGAATGAGGATGAAGCGATGACAGTTTTGCTGGCCGCTCATTATGTCGTAGTGTAAATAAATAATTAAATTAAATAATTCAGACACTTTCAGCGTCGTTGAATGCAACAATGTAATTGAAATAAACACAATATTGAAAATAAATAAAATCATTTATAGAAAATGCAGTCCAAATGCGTTAATTATGTAAAATATACCAAAAAAAAAAATGCCATTGAAGTTCCAAGGACATGTTTTCATTTTATTTTTTTTCACTCTACTTGACAGGATTAACTTATTATTAGAACATTGTAGCGTCAAGCATCATTATTGACATGGAAGGTGAAACAATAAAGCTTGAACTGCACTTTTAGGAAGAAATCAGTTACAACTTTGACCACATTGGACTTGCAAATACCCACTTTCAATTATCCATTTTTAGTTGCCAGCAGTCTAGAGAGCTCGAATAGAGCTAAAGTCAGTCTCTATCGAATCCTTCACATTCAACCCTCAGGGGAATAGCAAAAACATTTAAAGTGCAAATTTTTATATTACATTCGTTTCGGACATTTCTTCGATTTGCAACTGCAGCATTTTTGCTCAGACAACTTGCACTATCTGAATGCTCAATCACAACAATGCGCTGACTCGAACGCCAACGCTGACCTGCATTTGAAGCATTGCCAAATGTCCCAGCAGCAATCAGCCGCAACAACGCTTGACTTCAGCCAGTCAGCCCCATTCGTTGCTTTTATGGTGGCACCATTTCGGCCCAGATGCCATACAGCACTGGCCACATTTCACCCGACCAGCAACAACAACAACAATACGCCAAGCACGGAATTCACAAATAGCACGAGAGCAAAAATTGATATGAAATTTTAGCAATTTTCCGTGCGCCGCTGCGCGAATTGCACTGGGAGACTGGCAGTCGTTCGTCGCAATGTCAAAGCATAATTCTATGAACTGTCCTAAATACACGACGGCACCAGCAACTATAGTAGCAACAATAAAACAACAACAACTGCAACAGTGGTAGGCAAACACAACAGCTTTGACTGTGGATGTGTATGTGGCTGTAGTTGTGGCGCGTCTGTTTGTCCATAGCTGCGGCTGTGTGTGTGTGTTTTCAGCTTATTCAGTCAGCCGCAGCTGGGACAAGCTTGGCCCCAAGGCACCGTGCCGTCGCAGTTGTGGCTGCAATTGTTGCTGTTGCTATTGCTGCTGCCGCAACAGCAAATGCAATGACTTGGAACAGGTAATGCGCCGCTTTTAACCTCAATGCCCGAAGGCAGCGGGCTGCGTAGATGCTCACCGCAGCCGCTAAGCGATTTGGGTTCGGGTGTTTGCCGCTTCAGTGCAGTCGAGTCGACCAGCTAAGCCGTCGCTTTGGACAGTCCAGCCGCAGAACTAATCCGCACGCAATTGATTCGCAGTGCTCAGAGCAGCCGCGGCTACGAATTCCCCAGCTGTGTCGATCATCAGAGCAGCTGTCGTTGCGGCGTGTAACCGGTCGTCGTGAGGAAGTTCAGCGAGGACGAGGCTGTGACGATGGTCTGGCGCGCATTGGCCGCCTCGACGGCCGCATCCCGGTAGCCCAGGTCCTTGGTGGCGTTGTTCTCGCCGTCGTCGTTGACACTGGTTCGGCGCGTCTGCAGCAGCAGACTGCTGGCCGTGCGGTGCGCCGCATTGTAGGGTGGCGGCGGCGGCGGCTGTCGATACTCGTAGCTGCCGCTGTCGGTGGGTGTGGCAGCACCAGCCGGATTGCTGCGACTGTGGGCGTGTGGCAGCGCCAACGACTTGGTGTGTCGCTGCAGCGTCGAGAAGCCACTCTCTGTTGCCACGGCTGTTGCGGTTGCGGCGCCAACGCCAATGCCGACATGCGCGTAGCCGCCACTGTGCGGCAGCGAGGCGGATGTTGTTAGCGGAATGGCCGGTGCCTCGCGCTTCGTTGACTTTTCATTCGGCTTGCTGCCGCCGGTGCTGGTCGCCGTCGTGCCGTACCTGGTCTGCAGATACTCCTGAGCGCTGATGTTGTATTTACTTTTGGCCGCTGACACAAATTGCTGTGGCTGCTGCTGTTGTTGTTGTTGCAGCTGTTGGCGGTCCTCTTGTAGATTTATTGTCCTGGTCGCTTTTATTGGACTATAAAGCTGTCCTTGCTGATTGCCGCTGCTGGCTTTGTTATTATACGACGGCAGCAGGTCGGGCTGATACTCGCCCGCCCCGCGTCCGCTCAGCTCGCCGCCGTATCCGTTCGCATCGGCGCGCCACTTGCTGGCCCCCTTGCCGCCGCCAGCGCCGATGCTGTTGCCGCTGCCGTGGCCACTCACCGTCGTCGCCGCCAGCAGACGATTTATTTCGGCCTGCGCCGGCCCATGCGGGTACTTTATGTGGAGCGTATCTGCAACGAGTTGAGATGGGATAATTGTCAGTTGTGTGTATTAAATTATGTGCATCGTCTATTTTCGCCCAGCGCCCGTCGACCCGTGCGGCCTCTCGTTAAATATTGTCTCGTTAGTGTTCAGCCATTGTTCAAATATTTGCGCCGCCGTCGCGGCAATGGCTGTAATTCTGTGATTAATAGGCTGTTGCCCAACTGCGAAGGGGCCTTGCAGGCAATGTGGCGAATTTGTTTAATTTGCATTAAGCAATCAGTGTCAGTGGCCGACGAAGCCAACGATTTGGCACAATTTAGTTGGAATTTATATGTCTTCGAAGCACTCAACCTCTGAACTCGAGCCCATTAAATCCCAATAATTTACAATGAAGAGTGACATCTTCTTCTGCTACGGAAATAATTTTCTCAGTGAGAAATTTGCTTTAAGAAACGAGACACTTTCATTTCTTTATGATGACTTGAAGTAAACCAAGTCGATCTATGATACTTTTCAACACATTTGGAGGCCAGATTAAATATTTAAAAAATAAAAAGGCGGCAATAAGTTCAGCATTACATTCTATTACAAAGTTTAAGGTTATGTCGCAGTTTAAAGTTATCAAAACGAATAACATAGATGCACTTTTAATGGCCTAATACCAGATCTTTTGTTTTTCAAGAATATCGATAAATAAGAACTAATAACTAACTGACAAAAAATAACATTCTTCCATAATATGTGAGGTTATGAAGAATTTTTAACGATTAAAATACACTGAAACTCTATTCAAATTGTGTACAACTTGGAATATTAACGTTTCTGCAATAAAGTAGAGTTGAAGCTCTCTACACATTTTTTTGGAAAAAAGATAGAACCAAGAGTTGATTAATGAATAAATTAATAAATGATTAAATGACTAAATGACTAAACGAATAAATGAATAAATGAATGAATGAATGAATGAATGAATGAATGAATGAATGAATGAATAAATGAATGAGTGAATTTATTCATGATTGAATGAATGAATAAATGAATAAATGAATAAATGAATCAATGAATAAATGAATAAATGAATAAATGAATGAATGAATAAATGAATGAATGAATAAATAAATGAATGAATGAACAACTGAATGAATTAATGCATGAATAAATTAATGAATGAATAAATGAATAAATGAATGAATGAATGAATAAATGAATGAATGAGTAAATGAATGAATGAATAAATGAATGAATGAATGAATAAATGAATGAATAAATGAATAAATAAATGAATGAATGATTGAATGATTGATTGATTGAATGAATGAATGAATGAATTAATGAATGAATGCATTATTGAATGAATGAATGATTGAATTAATGAATGAATGAATTAATGAATGAATGAATTATTGAATGAATGAATGATTGAATTAATGAATGAATGAATAAATGAATGAATGAATAAATGAATGAAAGGATGAATGAATGAATAAATGAATGAATGAATGAATGGATGAAAGAATGAATGAATGAATGACTGATTGAATGAATGAATGAATGAATGAATAAATGAATGAATGAATAAATGAATGAATGAATGAATGAACAAATGAATGAATTAATGCATGAATAAATTAATGAATGAAGAAATGAATGAATAAATGAATGAATAAATGAATGAATAAATGAATAAATAAATGAATGAATGATTAAATGATTGATTGATTGAATGAATGAATTAATGAATAAATGAATTATTGAATGAATGAATGATTGAATTAATGAATAAATGAATGAATTAGTAAATGAATGAATGAATAAATGAATGGGCGAATGAATTAATGAATGAATGAATGGATTAAAGAATGAATGAATGAATTACTGATTGAATGAATGAATGAATAAATGAAGGAATGAATGAATGAATGAATGATTGAATTAATTGAATTAATGTCAAAGCAAAAATTACTGTTGCCGCCATTTGCCAAAGTTATAGCATCTGCCGACAAGGTGACATCCTTTAGCGTCCTTTTATGTCACCTTGTGTAATGTATAGCTTCAAGTAATTAATTCTAAACGAAACCTTAAACATTTTAAATAGTTCTTTAGTTAAAAACCAAGCCAATTTAAGTAATTTTTGGGTTATTATTTCCAATAAATTTTGTTTAATTACACATAGCAACAATTTCAAACTTTTTCTGTGCAACAAAGTAACGACCATATATTTCTGAAAGAGGACATCGCTCATATCATTTTTGCTGAACAAAGAATAGTCCACTTAACGTCTGAGTTTTTTGTAATTTTCACATAAAGGTTAAAGGGGTCTCTATAGACCTTTACACAGAAAGTATGAAAACTTGAAGTGCTAGAGCTTCGATGTCCAGGACAAATTTATTTGCATTAAAAATTTCAATATTTTTTATGTGCACATGAACCCCCTGTCCCTTTTCTTACCCCCCTTTTTTATGTTTTTCGGAAAATGTTTTCATAAAAAGCTTGTCTTGAGTAAAATATTGCAAAAAATACTATACCCTATTTTTGGAAAATATCCCCCATTACAATTTAAAGGGGGCTGTCAAACAACAAAACTTTCTTAAAACTTTCCCAAAAAAAATAAAAAGCCTTAAAACACGAAACCTTCATTTAATGCTTTTTTCATAAATTGCTAGCTCAGCTTGAGATGTTGAGAAGAATGTTGAATATTACAAAAAAATATAAAAAAAATATAAAAAGTCCCCTCTTAATAAAATAAAAAGATATTTAACATTTAAAAAGTAATTTCTAATTATTATTAGTTGTAAGAAAGCAGTAGTAAGTTGTTTGAAGCATGATTTTCAATGGACTGAAATGGTTCAACAATTCAAGTTAGGTCCAATGCTCGCATATGTATTGGTGTATCCCCTAACTGCTCTTATGGAAACGTTATATGAGTTCAATAAAGAAAGAAATGTTTGGTATTTGCAAACATTTCGGGAATTCTCATTTAAAATGCTCGCAAAAAGACCACTCAAACTCCGCCATGTCCCACTCAACACGCAATGTTCTCCAAGGACCACAGGGCAGCTGCAAATCTGTAGCCAACACTGTCGGCCACAAATGCATAACGGCCACGGTCGTCATTAACGCCCTCGTATGCTGCGTTTTATTGTCACTTTTAAGTGACGTTTTATGTATACAACAACATGCATACAACATTTTGTGCTTTAATGCAACTATAAAGTCTGCAGCGGCGCCTACCAGCTGCGCGCGGCTCTGCTTAATCTGCTGTTAATGCGCCCCGCGCGGGCCAACTGACATTTGGCCGCACGCTGATGGCGGCAATAATCGCGGCGATAACTTTTACAACTGCAGCCATAACGCCAATAAAACCGGCCAGCATACAGAAACACCACACAAATCGCGCCAAATAATTTCAGAAATTTCGCTCATTATTCATCATGAATGCCAGTGAAATTTAATGTGCATTGAATAAAAATTTGCCCACTTGCTGCAATTTCCAAATCTAATTTTCTTCTGACAGACATAAAAGCTTAATTTTTGCTGACTTCTTTGAAATAATGTTTTTGGCTTACACACAAAATTTATTTCCGCCCCGTTCGCGGTGCAGCAGCAGCACAATGGTGGCGCCGCGGCGCGGTTAGTGGGGGCGGGCCATTGTTTCTTTTGCGGCCGCCTTGGTCTGCCGCCGCAGCTTTTGGCTCTATGCGGAATCGCAGCGCGTGTTGCCATATTTCTGCATAATTTATAACGTGCACTCGCACAGAAATTGCCTTTATGAAAACATGTTTACCAGCTGGGGAAAACGGCAGCCGCGCTGCGCCACACCGAGCCGCGGCGCTTCAGTTCACCGCTTTCATTGTGCTGGCTCGCAGTCGCAGTCGCTCTACGGGTTGTTGTTGTTGTTGTTCTTTGTTTTTGGTTTCGTAAAATAGAAATCAAGCACACACTCACACATAGAGTGCGGCGAACATGCACACGTTTCCTGCATTTGCGCCATTCGCAGCATTATAATAAAACGCTGTAAAATCAAAAATCCACAAGATTTCTGCATGCATAGTTCATGCGAATGTTCGCATTCGTATTTGTGTAGCAGCCGCTGCCGCTGCCAGCATTGTTGTGGCATTGACGCCGCACTCGCGGTGTTCACAGCACACAGCGCTCGGTTTCAGTTTTGTTTTTTTGTTTTTGTTTTTTTTTATCTTCTCATGGCAAAATTGCTATTTTTATAGCTCATTAAATTTTTGATTTATTTGCCACTGGCTGGTGGAGTGCCGGGACAAACGTGCCGGCATGGCAGCCCGCTGATAAATTGGAGTGAAGATTATTTGCGCCTAAAGGCACACTTCGAATCGCTTATTCTTAAATATAGCCCCGCCAAGGGGCCCCTCGTCGCCGTCGACGCGGCAAGTATGTGCAAATTTATGATTTCGCGCGATTAACTCGCAATCAGGAAAACGCTGTGCAGTCGCTGCCGCTTCCGTCGGCCGCCCGAGCGGTTATTGTGATTATGCCAAACTCGTGATCGACTGGCCTGCTGCGGCGCTGCCAATTCATGAGTGGCTCATTAATTTTGATTTGCGATTTGCATTTTTCGCTCGGCATTCATTCGTATAAGTATTATGAGCCATAAATGGCAAATAACATTTAGCGTTCGCTCGTTTAACGCAAGTCACAGTAGTTTGAGGCAAATTTTGTGACCGTGGTTTGCTTTGTGAGCATTCGCATCGTTCTGTAGTGACAGCATTTTCTATATTTAAGTTTGCATTACTTTTATGGGTTTTGGGGATAAACAGTTGTGTAAACATTTATTGGTGCTGATTGAAATGTTGTGTTGGCCATTGCAGTGCTTAAATTTTATTTTTATTAGTATTGTCTTGTTGGCGTTGGTCATTAAATTCATTGATGAACTTTGAAAACTAACTGTGAAGATGTACAGCTAAGGATGTGTTTAGTTAGCAGCAGCAATGTGTTTAGTTAAAAAACAAAATAAAATAAAATTAAAAAATAATTAAAGCATTTAAAGGGTAACACAACTGCCAGAAAGGACTAACTTTGAACTATTTAACGTTAATTTCTGAATTTTGAAAAAGAAAGGGGATTTCTTTTCGCAGGGTTTTTGCAACATGTATGAGGTATGAAACATTTTGATGCAAAATATCAGTGACAGAGGAAATCTCCGCATAGACAGATTTCTTTTAAAGTTTAAGATTCAGCGGGTACCGCACTGTATTTTCATATCAGAGGCTCTAGGTTCAATTCCCAGTTTTTCCCAGTATTTAGTAGACGAGAATTGGAAGCAACGCATCATGACAAGTGATGTTAAAAGCTCCAAGTGTGAAGAAAACTGTCAGGTCCCAACTGCCGTTCGAAGTGGCCGTTAAGCTGTAAGTCCCCGCCCCTTTTCACGGGAGATGTTTCATGGGAGATGTCCGCTGTACTGTCCGCGATGTAAAAAAAGCTCGTTTCGTATATATTTGAATTTTGTCCGTTTATGAGAGATTTTTACACCAAAATGGTTTAAAATATAGCGTCCTCGTCCAGTTATTAGAGCGTCCGGTCATAAGTAGTTTCCATAATGAGGAATTTCACTGTACATTTCAATTTATTCGTAGGTGATTGGTCTGCCGAAGGAAGTCCTTAGTAATGGGGCTGACATCTACTGCCGTTTACGAACGATGCTTTTGAGCTACCACTCGTAACAAAATAAAGGAGATAACAGCAGAATGGTTGGGGACTTCGCTAAAATCGGTTTGGTGTTCTGTTTTTCACTATTGACCGCATCCCCTTACAGGTGTCGCTGGTGCACCATGTAGCCGAAAAATTGGAAAAGTTGGAAGAGTTTCGCACTCTACATAGGCTAGTGCACTCACGCTAGGCTATCGAGGATACGAAAGTTTTAAGAATACTATAAAAATTGCAAACCAATACGGCCCGAGGATAAGATACTCGGAATCTACGGCAAAGCACACCACTATCTTCCAGGCGAAAATATACGCCATTGAAAGGTGTGGTTACTTCAATCTGGTGAAGAATTACCGAAACCGGATGATTGCCATCCTTTCTGATAGCCATGCGGCAATCAAGGCTCTGAGATCCTACCAGGTGTCCTTGAAACTGGTTTTGGAGTGCCTTAAGAAACTGAATGAACTTGGCCGTTAAATAATGTCTGGGTACTTTGGGTTCCGGGTGTCGGCCTCGATAGTCAAGCGGGTAGCACGCTGACTCCTCATACCAAAGGCTCCAGGTTCGATTCCTGGCTCGGGCTGGTGAACAACTCATCTACTTCTATGGCTATCCACATGAAGGGAATGAGAATTACAAGAATCACAACTCATCTACTTCTATGGCTATCCACATGAAGGGGAATGAGAATTACAAGAATCACACAAGTGCGCTCTTGGCAGGCAATGGCAAAAACCTCCAAGTGTGAACGAAAAAAATTGCCAATCGCCGTTCGGATTCGGCGTTAAACTGTAGGTCCCCTCCCCCCCCCCTTCCCCATCCGCTTGAAATGTGTGCTGTAACATATGTTGGCAAAAACAGTGTTGCATACACAGTTCAAAAAAAAAAAACGGGTGAAATATGTGGTATCACAATGGGCCTTTCAGGCCTCCGAGTGTGTCTCTTATAGAGGCAGCCACCGCAACCTAACCTAACCTTGGGTTCCGGGTCACACCGGCATTGAAGGGCACGAACGGGCAGACGAGCTGGCAAGGAGGGGAGCTTTCACACCCTTTGTCGGCCCAGAACCTTTTTGTGGGTTGGGAAAAGAAGCTTCCTTCATCCTATTGAGAAAGGACGAGACAACCAGCAGGAATCAATACTGGGAAAATCAACCAGGTTTTGAGCATTCAAAGCTGGTTATTGGATCCTACAATAGAAAACGATTCGTGGAATGTATAAAAAAAATAATCTTAGGATTATCACGGGAATGCTTACAGGGCATTGTAGATTGAATTATCATCTAACTAAACTAAGAATCTTCTTCTTGACTTTTTCTTCTTCTTGACTTACGATAGCCCGATTACGAGACTAAGGCCGAGCTACCCGCAACTAACCGTGTTGTGCGTGCGAATTTTTTACAAGGTTGGAAGGGACCTACAGTTTTATGCCGATTCCGAACGGCGAGTTGGGAGCTTTTTCATAGGCAATTTTTACTCTCAGAGGTTTGCCATTTCCTGCTGAGAGGACAGCCGCCGAAAGAAAATTGTTTTTTTTTTCTTTTTTTCGGTGTTAGCAGCAACGGAGTATTGAACCTGGGTTCGAGCGTCGCATTTTACTCGCTCGCTGAGCTCCGTCGACTACAATACATATACTATGAAAATGCCCTGTACTCATGCATAAAAGAAAGAAGCACCTGGGGGACCATCTCATACCGGGTGCAGACTGGGTATCCAGAGGTTTAGGAAACATACTAAAATTCCTCTCGGATACTCACTGATAGTCTTTGAGGTCCAAGAAGGGGGCACAATAGATCTACTAGGTCAATCAGATCTACTACAGTCTACTGCATTATCCCCGTCAATAATAATAATAAAAAATTTAACGGCGTCCTTCCAATTTCAAAATATTGGTTTTTCTCTAAACCATTTTTGAATTTTTACACACGCTCAGCACACACCCGGAAATACTTTAGTAAAATAGAGAGTTGAATTGTAAAAACAAAAATAATAATTCTACACTGAGAACACCTTGAAAAATTCTTTACGCTACAATCAGCCACTACATCTTCCGCGCAAATTATTCATTTTAATCTGCTAATGTTCTTGGTTCTTTGTACAAAAACCACTTGCAAGTATTACTTTCCCCTTCAAGCGGGCTCCATGTGGCCCACTGTGTCTATCACTGTGTGTGCACATTGTGAGTGCATCAGGGCTCGAGACCCCTGTCATCCATTGTTCCCGTCAAATGGCCAAATAACTCACAAATAATGATTTATTCAAACAACAAAACACATTCCACAACCACAATCAGACACAACGCTGGGCCCATTATCACAAAAGCTTGTCACAATAGCAACTTGACCCCCGACTCCACGCATGCCGCTACCATCTACCCACTACCCACTGCCCAGTCGCCAGTCCCGCTGCGCTGCGGCGCATATCATCGCCAGTGATAAATGAAATAATTACGCCGAGCATAAAATTTAACTGTGCGCATTTTTATTTGCCTTTTATTCGTTGTTGGCAACACGTGCTGTCATGTTATTGTTTTAAATTCACACAAAACCCGCGCAGCGAGCGGCAACCCGAACAGAAAAAAACAAAAGTGAAAACATTTTCATTCCGGCATTTACAGTGAAAATTAATTACCATATTTATCACGCGGACAATGCCAAAGAGGTGCCGCACATGGCGCGCACAGCGGACCGCCACTGTGAGTGTGGGTATGTGCGGCGTGGTGCAAATGGACACGCCATAAACGCAGGAATTACGACGCGTTCGTTCTGCCCTCCACTCGCTGCAGAACTCTTACATAAGAAAACAAAAAACAAACAACACAGGTGAATAAAAAATTAAACGCCGCAACAAAAAACCTACAATTTCATTCAACCCGGCCCCCTGTCGGCCCAACCACACAATTACAATGATTATGCTGACGCACACTCACCGTCCGCATTTCGCTCCAAATACGCCTTGTCCGCATGCAGACCGCCAACGCCGCCGCTCAGCGCGTTTCCGCCGCCGCCGCCAACGCCCATCAGGCCGTTGTCCATCACAGTGACGCCATGCTTCAGCACCTCGCTGTACTTGCCGCGCACCGCCGCCTCGCCGGCGCCACCGTTTGCGTTCGTCTTCTGCTGGTGATGCTTGAAATTACTGACCGACGTGTCGTCGCCGCCGCCCACGTCCGTGCCGCCAGCCACCGTTGTGGTGGCATGCTCCATGCCCGGCGTCAGCTGGTCCGCCACGTCCAGGTGGTGGTGATGGTGGCGATGATGCGTCGGACTAATGGCCTTGAAGCGCTTGTAAAGGCAGCACGTGATCATTGCGAGGAACACGGACACGCTCAGCAGACCCAGCGCCATCAGCGAAATCACAATTATCAAATTGCCCTGCAGCAGCAGATCGCGCGCGCCCGGCTTCTGCACCAGCAGACTCATCTGCACCGCGTCCTTGCCGCCCGCATTCTCCGCCAGGCAGGTGTAGACGCCCTCGTCGCTCTTCTCCGCGCCCAGTATGGTCAGCCGCGAGATGAACACGTCGCGGCCGAACTCCTTCTCCTTGGACTGCTCGTCGCGCAGCAGCTGTATGTACACGCGCTGCTGCTGCTGCTGTTGCTGCTGCTGCTGGGCGCCGCTCGCCGAGTTGGCGCGATACATCTGCTTGTTGTAGTCCCAGGCGATGAGAGTGTTGGGCGAGGCGTGCACGCGGCACACCAACGTCACATTCTCCTTGGACGTGTTAATGGAAGCGCCGCGCGCCGGGTAGATTATGCGCGGCTTGCAGGCGAACGCCTCCGGCTGGTCCTCGACCCACAGCATGCCGCGCAGGTGCGCCGGGTAGTAGCAGGCGGTGGGCGGCGTGTACAGTTTGCGCTTCAGCACAAAGTCGCGAAAGATCTGCAGCTCGCAGGTGCAGTTCCAGGGATTCTGATCGAGCGACAGCGCTGTCAGTCGCTTCACGCCCTCGAAGCTCTCCTTGCGCAGGAAGCTCAGCCGATTGCCGTCCAAATAGATCTGCGACAGCAGCGGCACATTGACGAACGCCTGCGTGCCGATGCGCGTCAGCCGATTGTGCTTCAGCTCGACCTTGTGCAGGTACTTGAGATTCTGGAAGACGCCGTCGCCCAGCACCTCCAGCTGGTTGCCGTTCAGTACGAGCGCGCGCACCTTGACGAGTCGCGCAAACAAGTTCGGCTGAAGCGAGCGCAGCAAATTGTTGGACAGATCCACCTCGATCAGAATTTCCAGCTGCGTGAAGGTGCGCGGATCGATTTGCTGCAACGAACTGTTGCGTATGTACAGCTTGTGCAGGTTGTGCAGCTGTGCGTTGAGGAAGGCGTTCTGCTCCAGGTAGGGAATGCGATTGAAGGACAGATCCAGCACCTGCACCTCGGAGCTGAGATTCTCCGGCACTGCGGCCAGACTCAGATTCTTGCAGTCGGCCGTCTTCTTGCCCGAATTCCACTTGCAGTGACAGTCGCCGCAGTCCATCAGCCAGTCGGCGTGCACTGCAGCGGGTGACATTGCGCACAACAACAACAACAGCAGGAGCTTGCGACTAACGCCGGCTGCAAGGAGGCGATCCGCGGGCGCTGTGGTGCAATGCGCTGCGCGGCCGAGAATGCTTTGATGCGGTTGATGGGTGTGTAGTTGTTGTTGTTTTTGTGGTATGTCTGTGCTGATTGCTGCGCGTTGTTGTTGTTGTTGTTGTTGTTGTTGTTTTCGGGCTGTATAAAGCCGCAAGCGTTCAACGTCGACTGCTGCTTGATATTCCTGCTGCTGTTGTTGTTCTTTGAACTGTTGTTGCAACGTTAACTCGTGACGAGATTTTCGCTCGGGAGTGTACAAATTTTCGTCGTCTTTCTCCACTTCTAGCAGCTGTTGTTGCACTCGCTGCTCCTCGTGTTGGGCTGCTTGCGTTATTTGTTGTTGTTGTTGTTGCTGTTGTTGGCGTCGTCTTTGCTGCTGGCGTTTATTGCCTGGAATTTTCATGTTTTGTTTTCACATTCGTTGTCTTTCCACGCACGACACATGTACGAACGGGCACCGCCCCGCCCCTACACCACCACCAGAGGTTTAGGAAACATACTAAAATTCCTCTCGGATACTCACTGATAGTCTTTGAGGTCCAAGAAGGGGGCACAATAGATCTACTAGGTCAATCAGATCTACTACAGTCTACTGCATTATCCCCGTCAATAATAATAATAAAAAATTTAACGGCGTCCTTCCAATTTCAAAATATTGGTTTTTCTCTAAACCATTTTTGAATTTTTACACACGCTCAGCACACACCCGGAAATACTTTAGTAAAATAGAGAGTTGAATTGTAAAAACAAAAATAATAATTCTACACTGAGAACACCTTGAAAAATTCTTTACGCTACAATCAGCCACTACATCTTCCGCGCAAATTATTCATTTTAATCTGCTAATGTTCTTGGTTCTTTGTACAAAAACCACTTGCAAGTATTACTTTCCCCTTCAAGCGGGCTCCATGTGGCCCACTGTGTCTATCACTGTGTGTGCACATTGTGAGTGCATCAGGGCTCGAGACCCCTGTCATCCATTGTTCCCGTCAAATGGCCAAATAACTCACAAATAATGATTTATTCAAACAACAAAACACATTCCACAACCACAATCAGACACAACGCTGGGCCCATTATCACAAAAGCTTGTCACAATAGCAACTTGACCCCCGACTCCACGCATGCCGCTACCATCTACCCACTACCCACTGCCCAGTCGCCAGTCCCGCTGCGCTGCGGCGCATATCATCGCCAGTGATAAATGAAATAATTACGCCGAGCATAAAATTTAACTGTGCGCATTTTTATTTGCCTTTTATTCGTTGTTGGCAACACGTGCTGTCATGTTATTGTTTTAAATTCACACAAAACCCGCGCAGCGAGCGGCAACCCGAACAGAAAAAAACAAAAGTGAAAACATTTTCATTCCGGCATTTACAGTGAAAATTAATTACCATATTTATCACGCGGACAATGCCAAAGAGGTGCCGCACATGGCGCGCACAGCGGACCGCCACTGTGAGTGTGGGTATGTGCGGCGTGGTGCAAATGGACACGCCATAAACGCAGGAATTACGACGCGTTCGTTCTGCCCTCCACTCGCTGCAGAACTCTTACATAAGAAAACAAAAAACAAACAACACAGGTGAATAAAAAATTAAACGCCGCAACAAAAAACCTACAATTTCATTCAACCCGGCCCCCTGTCGGCCCAACCACACAATTACAATGATTATGCTGACGCACACTCACCGTCCGCATTTCGCTCCAAATACGCCTTGTCCGCATGCAGACCGCCAACGCCGCCGCTCAGCGCGTTTCCGCCGCCGCCGCCAACGCCCATCAGGCCGTTGTCCATCACAGTGACGCCATGCTTCAGCACCTCGCTGTACTTGCCGCGCACCGCCGCCTCGCCGGCGCCACCGTTTGCGTTCGTCTTCTGCTGGTGATGCTTGAAATTACTGACCGACGTGTCGTCGCCGCCGCCCACGTCCGTGCCGCCAGCCACCGTTGTGGTGGCATGCTCCATGCCCGGCGTCAGCTGGTCCGCCACGTCCAGGTGGTGGTGATGGTGGCGATGATGCGTCGGACTAATGGCCTTGAAGCGCTTGTAAAGGCAGCACGTGATCATTGCGAGGAACACGGACACGCTCAGCAGACCCAGCGCCATCAGCGAAATCACAATTATCAAATTGCCCTGCAGCAGCAGATCGCGCGCGCCCGGCTTCTGCACCAGCAGACTCATCTGCACCGCGTCCTTGCCGCCCGCATTCTCCGCCAGGCAGGTGTAGACGCCCTCGTCGCTCTTCTCCGCGCCCAGTATGGTCAGCCGCGAGATGAACACGTCGCGGCCGAACTCCTTCTCCTTGGACTGCTCGTCGCGCAGCAGCTGTATGTACACGCGCTGCTGCTGCTGCTGTTGCTGCTGCTGCTGGGCGCCGCTCGCCGAGTTGGCGCGATACATCTGCTTGTTGTAGTCCCAGGCGATGAGAGTGTTGGGCGAGGCGTGCACGCGGCACACCAACGTCACATTCTCCTTGGACGTGTTAATGGAAGCGCCGCGCGCCGGGTAGATTATGCGCGGCTTGCAGGCGAACGCCTCCGGCTGGTCCTCGACCCACAGCATGCCGCGCAGGTGCGCCGGGTAGTAGCAGGCGGTGGGCGGCGTGTACAGTTTGCGCTTCAGCACAAAGTCGCGAAAGATCTGCAGCTCGCAGGTGCAGTTCCAGGGATTCTGATCGAGCGACAGCGCTGTCAGTCGCTTCACGCCCTCGAAGCTCTCCTTGCGCAGGAAGCTCAGCCGATTGCCGTCCAAATAGATCTGCGACAGCAGCGGCACATTGACGAACGCCTGCGTGCCGATGCGCGTCAGCCGATTGTGCTTCAGCTCGACCTTGTGCAGGTACTTGAGATTCTGGAAGACGCCGTCGCCCAGCACCTCCAGCTGGTTGCCGTTCAGTACGAGCGCGCGCACCTTGACGAGTCGCGCAAACAAGTTCGGCTGAAGCGAGCGCAGCAAATTGTTGGACAGATCCACCTCGATCAGAATTTCCAGCTGCGTGAAGGTGCGCGGATCGATTTGCTGCAACGAACTGTTGCGTATGTACAGCTTGTGCAGGTTGTGCAGCTGTGCGTTGAGGAAGGCGTTCTGCTCCAGGTAGGGAATGCGATTGAAGGACAGATCCAGCACCTGCACCTCGGAGCTGAGATTCTCCGGCACTGCGGCCAGACTCAGATTCTTGCAGTCGGCCGTCTTCTTGCCCGAATTCCACTTGCAGTGACAGTCGCCGCAGTCCATCAGCCAGTCGGCGTGCACTGCAGCGGGTGACATTGCGCACAACAACAACAACAGCAGGAGCTTGCGACTAACGCCGGCTGCAAGGAGGCGATCCGCGGGCGCTGTGGTGCAATGCGCTGCGCGGCCGAGAATGCTTTGATGCGGTTGATGGGTGTGTAGTTGTTGTTGTTTTTGTGGTATGTCTGTGCTGATTGCTGCGCGTTGTTGTTGTTGTTGTTGTTGTTGTTGTTTTCGGGCTGTATAAAGCCGCAAGCGTTCAACGTCGACTGCTGCTTGATATTCCTGCTGCTGTTGTTGTTCTTTGAACTGTTGTTGCAACGTTAACTCGTGACGAGATTTTCGCTCGGGAGTGTACAAATTTTCGTCGTCTTTCTCCACTTCTAGCAGCTGTTGTTGCACTCGCTGCTCCTCGTGTTGGGCTGCTTGCGTTATTTGTTGTTGTTGTTGTTGCTGTTGTTGGCGTCGTCTTTGCTGCTGGCGTTTATTGCCTGGAATTTTCATGTTTTGTTTTCACATTCGTTGTCTTTCCACGCACGACACATGTACGAACGGGCACCGCCCCGCCCCTACACCACCACCAGCACGACGACCACCAGTTCCACCGCCGCTGCGTCAACACCAGCGCTTTTGCCTCTTGTTTTCGCACAACGCCTGCGGACACACATAAGCGACGCACTGTTCTCGGCTCTATTTGCTGCTCGCGATGCGACTTGTGCTCTTGTTGTTGTTGTTGCTGTTGGCAGATTTGTTCAAGTTGAATTGTTTGCGCCTATGTCTCCGTTGTCTTCGCGTCGTTCCCTATGTCCCCTTTGTTGTTTGTGCAGCGCTGATGTTTGTTTTGTGTTGTTCGGCTCGTTATCCAGCTGCTGCTAGTGTTTCGAGTAATTGCAATTGTTGTTGCTGATGACACAAACCTGCTTAACTTTTTTTTGGCACTTTTGACTGCACAACGCCGGAAACCATTTTGCCACCACATGGAAAATACCGAAAATTGGGAGCTCGCCAGCGTCGCTGTCACTCAGCTGTTGCAACTCGCAATGTGACAGCTGCAACAACAACAACAACCATGCCAACATGCGAGCATGTGCAGCACGGCAAAGAATGTGAAAAATGCTCGCTTTTCAGAGACGTAAGCGAGACGTGCACACACGCGCGCGCGCAGTTCGTAGATGTGGCAGCAGCGACCTGCGGCCGTAGTGGGTGAACGCTGTTCGCTGCCGCTTCGCCTCGGTCTTTATTCACGCTCGACTGAACGTTGGCCGGAATTCGTTGGTTTCGGTCGGTTGGAAGGTTCGTTGATTTTGTGGTGGGGCTAATGTTGCTGTTGTTATTACTGTTATTGTTAGTTTTGTTGGTGTTGTTGCTGCGCAAACTTATGTTCGCCTTGACGCAGCAGTTGTCGGGATGTAGTCAGCGGAAATAATTCACTATTGTGCGCGCGGCACAAAGCGGCACGCGACAGCACGTATTTCCTCTTTGCTGCCGTTTGTTGTTGCTTGCAATTTGTTGTTGCCTAGACTGGAGTCGGAGTTGGGGCCGCCGCTGTCACACTTGCCCACACGCGCGTACACTTTGTTGTGCCGACCGGCCACTGTTACTGCTTCCGCTTTCGTTCCACGCTTCACTGCTGCTGCTTCTTCTCCTCTTCTTCGTTTGATTTTTGGTTTTTTTCTTTGGACAACGTTGAAATATTTGTATTTATATTTATTTTCGTTGTTCCTGCTGTTGCTGCTTCTTCTTATTCCACTTGTCAACGTTATTGCTGTGATTATTGCTTGCTGCTGCTGGACCACAATTCTGGTCGGCGTCCGTTGGCTGTCGTTTCTGCTTCGGTTTTCGACTGCTGCTGTTATGTTGCCTACTGTTGCCGCAGTCGCCGTGTCCGTTGCTGTTGTTCGTGTTGCCTTTGTTGTTGGTGTTCTTGTTGCTTTTGTAATGTCTCCATTGTTGTTGAACGCCTTAAAATGGTGAGGCACAATGACTCTGCTCGCCTCACTTTCAGCCGACGCACGAGTGTTTACACATGCGACAGCCTACCGCCTCGACGCTCGAGCCCGCCGCTGCGTAGCTTGAGTCCTTAAGCTAATGTCGTGTGTGGATTGTGTTTTCCTGACATTTTTCTTAAGCATTTCTTGTGCTCTTACTTGGCGCTCGAATGTTGCCTGTCTGCCATTGTTGCTAGTATTATTTTTGCCGCTGTTATTGTTGTATTTGTTATTACTGGAGCTATTGTCGTTGTCGTTAACATTTAAGTCTTCTTGATGCCGGTTTGCTCCATGGCAAAGTCCTTATTTTTGTCAAGCTGTTTGCCTTCCTGTGCACTCCTTTCAGCTCTCACGCACACACACACACACTCGCACACATATGCCAAGTGCTCCACGTCGACTTCCTTTATTTCTCGTCCGTTGCCTGAAATGTAAAAAAATGAAACACAGAATTATTGCATATTTCATTGTTATTGTTGCATTTTATATTTCTCCTTCACATGCTGAAAGACGACATCATAACTACAGACATGTACGTGTATGTGTGAATGTAAGAATGTGTATGTGAAAAACGGAAATGGGGGACGTACTGTCAATTGAAAGTAAAATGTAATTTCTCACATTAAAAAATCATTTTACGAAAAGAGTTGCCAACTTGGTCGGAACTCACTGGATTTCATACAATGACAATGGATGGGGAAGTGGGGATAATTCCATTAAAAGTTGTTCATGTGGAGTTCAAGTGTGACGTGACGCCGTGCATTTCTCGCATTTGTCGCATTTATGCACTGAAGCGTTTTGGAAAACTCATCGTATCACTGTCTATGCTTTAAGATTAAGATTAAGAAAGCAAGCTTTAAGACAACATGTATACAACAACAACAATAAGTATGTAACTTTAACCCTTCTGTCAATACGAAAGTACATGGGTACCTTTTGCATTTTTGAAGTAAAAATATCCTACTTTAGGCCAAAGAACGCTATGCTGATATTTTTAGTATATTCCTAAAATTAATTTCCTATCTATTAGATAACTTTTATAAAAAGAAATCTTTTTCTGGATAGCTTTTAGAACCGATTTTAGAACACTACCCCTTTGTTCTATACGAAGGTACCCGGTTATCTTCATACAAAATTCAGTAAAATAACACAGTTTCAACATGAAATTACTCGTTTATATTCGAATGAACCCCATTTTAAATTTGAAATCATAGTTGTATTCAAATATAAGTTGAAGTTAGGACCTCCGATCGAAGTTACGGATGCTACTCCAAGATGTTCTACCTTTTGCAAGGAGAAATGTCAGGGGACAACCCGAGACCAAATCTTTCGCATAGCACAAATATCACTTGACGTTTTGGCTAAAATGTTAACTCATTTCATACTAAAAATGGTACGTTCAATATTTGCAACTTGGCTGCATATATTATTCGCAGCATACATAAATAAGATACCACAAAAAAGGTCAGAGGCCATGGAGAGTATCTTGAGAAGGTAACGTGAGGGGATATTGGTGGTTCAAACTCTCCAAGTAATTGCTAGCTACAAAAGTTATGGGTGGTATGCAAAACGCCTCCTAAAATGAAATCCTGTGTGCGCCGCTGATGCCAAAAACTCAGAATAGACAAAAAAAAATACCCTTATTATCACAATTTTTACACTAAAAACAGGTTTCAAACAGTTTCCGGAGCACAGAAACCCTTATGTTCGTTTATGCAAGCGTCAGCACGAACAAAACGAAACTCACACATCCGGCCAAACGCCCATGAGTCATGCTATATCTGTTCCGATCAACGTAAGCAATAACGTAAATCACGAAAATGCTAAAATTATCGCATTATTAAAATGTATTTAATATTTTTAACTTAATTTATCAATAAATACGGTTCTTTTATACGCCAACAACGATTTTTTTAATTTGTGCGCTATTATTTTCACTTTTCCCATACAAATTGTATGAATAGTGGAGTGTGTGAGTCGGAAAAGAGGCCGAAATCCGGTAGTCTTCTTGGACACGACGAGACTACTTCCCCCCCCCCCCCCATTTTCGAGGGTGCTGAACACGATGGTGCGGGGTAATTTGCTTTTTGGGCGGGGGAAGACCCTCAAAAGGGTTAAAAACCCCCTATTACGCCCACTATGGTAACAAAACTCATATATGGAAAGCTTTTGTAAGGCAATATGGGTATCAAACGATTCAGCGTCTCATTGCGGCAAACATAGGCTATAATAAAATCGGCCACGACCACCCTCGAAAACGGGGGGGGGGGGGAAAGTAGACTCGTCGGGTGCAAGAAGACTACCATGTTGAGTTACTGAGCTTGTAATGTTGCGAGATTGCATTAATACCGTAGCTTTGTTTTGTTAGTTAAGTGGGCGCGGAAAGTGGGCGTGGTCGATTATATTATAGCCTATGTTTGCCGCAATGACACGCTGAATCGTTTGATACTCATATTGCTATAACCAATATACCATGGCTGATTTGTCATTATAGTGGGCGTGGCGGGAAAACGTATCAGGTTGGCATGGTCAATCTCATATAACCTATGTTTAACACAGAATCATTTTACATCAACGTTTATTTACAAACATATAGCGTAGCTTTATTTTGTTAGTTAAGTGGGCGCGGAAAGTGGGCGTGGTCGATTATATTATAGCCTATGTTTGCCGCAATGACACGCTGAATCGTTTGATACTCATATTGCTATAACCAATATACCATGGCTGATTTGTCATTATAGTGGGCGTGGCGGGAAAACGTATCAGGTTGGCATGGTCAATCTCATATAACCTATGTTTAACACAGAATCATTTTACATCAACGTTTATTTACAAACATATAGCGTAGCTTTATTTTGTTAGTTAAGTGGGCGCGGAAAGTGGGCGTGGTCGATTATATTATAGCCTATGTTTGCCGCAATGACACGCTGAATCGTTTGATACTCATATTGCTATAACCAATATACCATGGCTGATTTGTCATTATAGTGGGCGTGGCGGGAAAACGTATCAGGTTGGCATAGTCAATCTCATATAACCTATGTTTAACACAGAATCATTTTACATCAACGTTTATTTACAAACATATAGCGTAGCTTTGTTTTGTTAGTTAAGTGGGCGCGGCAAGTGGGCGTGGCCGATTTTATTATAGCCTATGTTTGCTGCAATGACACGCTGAATCGTTTGATACCCATATTGCCTTACAAAAGCTTTCCATATATGAGTTTTGTTACCATAGTGGGCGTAATAGGGGGTTTTTAACCCTTTTGAGGGTCTTCCCCCGCCCAAAAAGCAAATTACCCAGCACCATCGTGTTCAGCACCCTCGAAAACGGGGGGGGGAAGTAGTCTCGTCGTGTCCAAGAAGACTACCATGTTCTTCCGACTCACACACTCCACTAGAAGGTGGAAATTTTTCGTATTGACAGAAGGGGTAAAAAAATGTGAAATATTATATAATAACTAGCTGACCCCGCGAACTTTGTCTCGCACGACATTTGTTGTTTTTTTATAATGAAATACGCGAGATGGCGAATCTATGGCGATGCAAATTGACGAAGAAAATCAAATGAAAGAAGAGGAGGAGCTACTGATTAACGCAATCGAGGCCCAAACACAAGCAATATTGCTGCTAAGTTTCAGTAAAGAAATGGACTGCCCTTGAACTTGTATTAAATTATATGGGCGGTGCCATGCCCTCTTATTTAATACCTGCCCCTTATTCAATGCCCTCTGTCGGAAGAGAAAATGGTAGGTTCGTACTAAGTTTCATTGCTGAGCGACTTATAGTTCAGCAAAATATTTGGGTCACAAAAAAGTGCCACGCCCCTTGCACAATGCCCATCAAATCTTATCATTAGAATGACTCATTTATGGGACGACGGGGTACTAAATTTCAATGTTGTGCTACTTACGATTTAGAAGATATACCATTTTAAAGATTTTGCTTGTATGGGTGGTGCCACGCCCCGTTGTTCAAAACCCGCCTCATTCCGTCTGTAGAAAAATATGAGTACATGATAGGTTCATGCCAAGTTTCATTGCTGTGTGACTTATAGTTCAGCAGAATAATTGGGTCACAGAAATGTGCCACGCCCCTTAGGGGTATGAAAAATAAATAGTAGCCGATTCTCAGACCTACTGAATATGCATGTAAAATTTCATAAAAATCGGTCAAGCCGTTTCGGAGGAGTATGGTAACTAACACTGTGACACGAGAATTTTATATATTAGATTTTTTGTGGGAGCGAACGCCAGAACGGCGCCAGAAAGCTGCACTCAGGTTATGGAGAATTCAACTATTGATCTACTTTCATTAGGGTTTCCTTCGAATTTTCAAACACCAACTAAACTATCGATTACATATCTTACAAATCTTGTGACACACATGATCATCCAACTCATGAGATATGTTCAAACAAACTGTCTTGGAACTTTGCCATGGAGGGTTTAAAATTTGGTTAGCAAAATGTCATCTTACATTTCAAAAGTAAACCGAACCCTTGGACTAAGACATTTTTAAGAGGCTCAGCCCATTTTTTTAAGTGCATTAGAAGTGTAAATGTTTTCAAATTTGTACTCAAAATTTCATAACAATTGGTGCACTAGGAGCGAAGTTATTGCGTCTGAAGTGAAAATATGTTTGTATCAACGATTCTAAAATGAGTATCAATGTTAAATACTATTTTAAACTTGGGAAAATATGTTATCCAGAACTCATGACTGCTTCCAGTTAAACTTTTTTTACACAAACGTATATTTGTGAAGTGAAAAAGTACACATAGTTTGTTTCCCGTCACCGGTTCTGTGGTACAGCCAGGGTTTGAGTGAATACAAACAAAAATTCCATAAATACAGGAAGCCATAATATGACGAAGGATTAAAAAGTCAGCATTTCATGAACTGATGAAAAAAATTAAGGTACACAATAAACAAAAAACAGAATACAATAAAATGAAAAAAATAAAAATAAAAATAAAGCAAATAAAATCACAATTGAAAAAATATTTCAGCAACTCGTAAATGTAAACATTTGTTCCATGGTTGGTTGACTATTTTTATTTACAATATTTGCGCTCACATTTCATTAATGTCGCATTCATACATCGGTTGTGCTTTTATTCGAATGAAAACAAAGATTGCTTAACACTAGAAAGACTAGCAATTTTCTTTAAATTAATAAAAATTGCACACTAGTTTTAAATTAAAAAAAAAAATCACAAATACATAGAAACAGAAAGTTTAATTTTAAAATGTCTTTCCACTCATAAAATTCCAATCAAATCTTCGTTTATTTTGCAATTAACATCTTTCTAGATATAACCGCTGATAAATCGAAAATTAATAATCGTATTTGGCTAATTTTTAGACAATTGTAAAACTCTATAAAAACTAAATATCATCAAAGCAAAAGTTGAAAGCATATATTTTTCAGAAAATATAACCATTTGAAAATGCCGAACCATAAAAATTACCACAATGGTCTTTCCAGTGTTAAAAGTGCTGCCTTAACTGTGCTTTAAATTTGTTAATCGATACCTTGAAATGTAGGTCAACTACGTACGTATGTATGTAAGTCAGTTTCAGCTAAATAAACTTTAAATTTTTCAGTGTCACTTACGGAAAGTTAAGAAAAGTTCAAAGAATGTCTATGGGAAATGCCACATTTTCACTCGAAATCATTATTACGCATTGTGAGTGCCCACTGTGAGAACGAAAGGGGTGTACATTCCTATAAACGGCGTTCTTATTAACAATTAATGTATTCTCACTATTCAATTATTTACTTTCCTAAATGACATTTAAAAGCCTCATTAAATAACTTTCATAATGTTGGTGAGGTCTATGTGAAAGAATGATTACCAAAACTTTAGAGACTTTGACTTTGACTGTCTGGACATCAACATTGAAAGTGTTGAATCGATTCTATGTCTTCTTCAACAAAAAAATTCTACAGAGAGTTTGAGTCATTACTCGAGCATTGTTTTGTGATATTTCCTGCAAGTGCCTTTCTAATGTCCTTGAAACCTTGTAATCACTTGAGTAATGTCATAAATCATTAAGAACTGCTAGAATCGAGGAAGGAATTTAAGTTATTTAGGTCAGGCAAGAGTCTCGACTAGTACACTCGGGGGCCTCAACGGCCGATTGTGCTGATCGAGAAACAAGTAATTGTGGAAACTAACAGAACTTTGGATGAATCTGGCAATATCTCCCAGTGACACAAGACCCAGATCTTCAAACGTCCAATTCTCAAAAACACAAAGTAAGTAAGGTTTTCGAATTAATGTATTTTATATACCTGTGGTAGATGAATGTAGATAATTTTCACCGAGTCTAACCCTTTCGACCCAAAATCGCCTGAGAGCAACTTCACCTATTTGTCATCTTATAGTAAAAGCTACGATTGATTTATGGGCTTAATTTAAGTAGGTACCAACAAATTAATATTTTTAAAAGTGAATTCAAAGCAAATTACAAAAATTGTACCGTTATCCCCAAAATAAGTTCCAAAAATTTGCAGCAATATGAGGGAAAGTTTGTGTTCTAATTGAAGTATACGAATTGGGCGCGTTTTAGTAAAACCCTGTTTCTTTAATAACGGTTAAATAAAATCAAAAAGTGATAATTTTGTATTTTTCCATAAATATTTAATACTCTTGTTGTAATTAAAATATATTGCTACAAAATTTATTTAACCCGTTTTAAGCTAAAATTGTTCAAAAGTAAACTAGCTCTAGAAATCTAACAAAGAGGCGTGGCGACTTCTTAAATCATGGTTAAAAAATGATAATTTTGTATTTTTCCATAAATATTAAATACTTTTTTTGTTATTAAAAAATATTGATACAAAATTTATTTAACCCGTTTTAAGCTAAAATTGTTCAAAAGTAAACTGACTTTAGAACTCTAACAAAGAGGCGTGGCGACTTCAAATGCCGTATGCACACTTCTTAAGCAAGTTTCATGATTTAAATACCAAACAGTAATATCGAGACACAGGGTAAAATTCAGGGTCGATAGGGTTAAAGTTAACTATGATTTTTGAAAGAACTATACGACTATTCCGTTACAATTCCTTCTCTATTTCGTAATCATATTAAGATCTGCCTCTTACAAATAATACAAACCCAATTTGCTTGAAAAGTTTTGTGTCTACTTTTAAGCAATTTGCTTCGTGAAAGTATTTATCGAGTTGACAAGGATTGTCCTTCCACACTTAACATAAAAAATAAACTTTCCTGGTAATCCTCTAAGCTCACTTCATGCACATTCACACGTCAAATGAGTCGCGATTTGGGCTTAAAGCTTATTCTATTTTCCTATATTTTATTTTGCTACATTTTATTTGAATTTGTTTTCCACAACACAAAATCTATAAATAACGCAAACAAAGTTGCCAACCCTTTTTGCCATTTGCCGAATCGACATCATTTACCAAAAGTTGAAAATTCAGCTTAGCTATCGCACCGTATTAATTCCAATGCCAACAACAAAACATAATTCAGCCACAAAATCCATTAGTAAAATAATTTCGAACCAAACCAAAGGTTGGGCAGCAATAGCCACAACAATAACAGCAGCAGCAGCAGCGTGTAGCAGAAAACCTCAATGTGTCAATCCGCATCAATAATTCAGAAAGGAAAACGTGAAATTAGCACCAAGCGACCGAGACGCCCAACGACTTTGCGCCAAGGCTGCAGCAATCAAATAATGAAACTAATTTGCCGCACAAATAAATGAAAACTTTTAGTAATTGTTGTGTTGGCCGCAGAGACGGCAAGTTGGTGGGGTGGAATGAGACAGGGGGAATGGCGGTGCGGCTGCTCGTTCCAAGCAATTTGATGGAAAATGCCATTTCTGCCATTAGCAGCCACGCAAGCGGTGCCACATGAGCGTGTCGGCACTATTGTCTGGGGACCACGACGACACAACAAAACCACTAAACAAACCAACAACAACAACATCACGGCGCCAGTCACCGCATACACCACCAAACAACAATCAGCACCACAACAAATAAAGCAATATTAACAAAAACAAACAACAAAAAACAGCAGCGACGGCACAAAAGCTTTGCTTGTACAACAATCAGTGCGATTTAATCGTCGAAATCCTTTTCGGTCGCAACAAGTTAAACGCCCAAATCGAACACAAATCGATGCGAATCGAATCGAATTCGGATGCAGAACATCGACGCAATTTGCCGCAATGACAATGATTACTTTCGTTTGGAGGTGGTGGCAGCTTGACCGGCGGCAACACCAGACACACACACACACACACACACATGCGCACAATGCCAGACACAAAATAAAGTACTAGTAAAACGAAAACAATAACAACAAATAATCGATAAACCAAAAAGTCAATTCGAAAGGCGATCGAGTGCGAAACCTTTTGGGCAGATACGAATAAACTATTCATTAGCAGCGAACGCACTCGATCGGCAAACTGTTGTCCAAACCGACGCCAAGTCACTGTCGCCGCCGACAAATAAAGGGTGTAACTTATCACTTGCGTTGTTGCCTCGGGTCGAATGTTAATCGGGGCGGCCGGCCATCCAAGTCTCATTTCGTTTGTTGTTTGCATTTGCAGCAAACAAATAAACATTACCGCCGCCGTCGCCGCTGCCGCCTAACGCTGGGCACATCGAGCACGTTCCTTCATCACGTTCCGTCGCCGTTAGGCAACTTTGTGCGTATCTTATCTCGACACAGGGATTCGTTTTTGTTTTGTTTTCTGACAGAGGTGGAAATTCTTTGGCCGATACCGGAACTCCAGTTCATCTCGGCACAGCGTGTGACCTCATGTCGGATGCGCTGCAGCTGCGTTGCGATACGCTGCCAAGTGTGGCCACAGTTCTCGCAACACTATTTTTATAGACAGCGACTGCGACTGTGGCCGAGGGCAGCGCGGCGCACAGTGTTGCAAATAGTGACAAAAATGCCACAATGCAATTTAATAAGAACAAAATTCTGAGTATGAGGTTTTATTGGAAATATTTCAATTAAGAGAAAACCCAAGTTTTAAAAAAAACTATTGGATAATGTAGAAGTTATGAGCTCTTAAAGTACACCCTCACAGCGTTGAAAAAAAATTGTGAACACACAGCACATTTTTGCTTTCACTTTGAGGTTCAATATATCAAAATCAATTATAAGCAGGTCCCTCAAACTTACTGTTGTCTTAAGTTTAATACATTTTAGGTCTGGCAAGACAAATTAACAAAATTGTTTACCACACCAAGTTTTATATGTAATGGTTGTAAACGAATTTTTTTTGTTGGCACAAGCGGTGGATGGAAAATTTTATGCTCGGCTAATGTGCCTTCATCTCTCGCCTTCCATTATTTTTTCCATTCCACGTGCAAGTTTTGTAGAAGATTTTAGTACCAATTTTGAATAAGTACGAAATAAACACTTAAACTCATTTTCCGTTTTGGCTTAATTCTGGCGTTCAAGTTAATTTCTGAGCTTTGATGTATTCAGAGACCTATAGTAGAATATTATGATGAATATTTTCGTAGTAAATGTTGCCCTTAAAAAGTCTTGTTTTACAGGACATTTTTGGCATTTTAGAAAAAAAGGATCAAATTAATAAAAATAGGAGCTACAGGGTTAAAATGCTCCACAAAAATGTTCTTCGTAGTATTTTACATCAAATTGCTGAACACATCATACACCTAAAATGTGAGGTTACATGGTTTTCGTATGCCGATTCACCATAAGAATGAGCAAAAAGGGGAAAACTTTGACCCCCCTTAAAAAAAATTCAGATGTAAACTTTCAAAACGCAGATGCACGTATATATTTTTTTCTGCTCCCTATACCAGAATCCGTTGTCAGAAGCTTGTTGTTTTAAAAAAAGTTTGATTTTGTTGTGCAGTGTTCTTGGCATTTTTCGGTGAAGACTTGAGCGCAAATTCGCGATATTTTCACCGTTTGAAGCAATCGGTCAACTAATGCTCTGCTGCTAATGGAAAAATTTGTTAAAGATAGCTTCGAAAAATCAATAACGATTACTATTATATTCGAAATAGAGGGATTAATGGAGTTTCGACACTACACTTTGATTTTTTTTCGTACAAACCCAAAAGTTGACAACTTAACTACTTCACTTGTATGAGAGGCGCCCTCTAGCGGAGAATTTTTGAACTCTAATTAATTTTGTATTTTTTGCACTCAGTAATGTTGACGATTGTTGAATAAATCATTCAAATCGGTTCAGTAGTTTCCCAGGTACCATGTTTATTCGCTTACTTTACTACATTTACAGGTGTGGAACCAGTTCCATTGAAAACAACTAGTTTTGTATGACAGCCACCTTAACAGTTGGATATAGCGGTTAGGTGTGTATAGGAAAAACATTCAGAAGAGAAAATAAATGGGGGTCAGTCTTACATATGGTGCATCTGGGACCAACCTGAGAGCAGCGGGAGCCCACTTTCTAAAAACAATGACTTTGTATGGGAGCCTTATGAAAGGTTGGAGATAGGGGGTAGGTATGTTCGAAAGAAATATTCAGGAGAAAAAATCAGTGGGGGTCAGTCTAAGAATTAACCCTCTAAGAGCAACTGCTGAGCAGCTGTGGAGCAATTTATGGAGATTTTATTTTCAATCACTTTTGAAAAAAGCGCATTTTATCTATATTCACATTTATAAGTAAATGTATATTAAAATACAAATATTTTGAACGAAGCTTTTATGAACTAAAGTCATTTCACTGTTAATATTAAGTTATTACTGTTAATGTTGAGTTTTTTTAAATCCTTTTGTATGGAAGGTGGTCGAAATTTTGGTCCCATTTGATTTTAAATTTTGCCCAGTAAATTCTTTACTCATACAATAACTATATACCAATTATATACAACCACTCTTTCTATTTTTGTCACTCTGCCATATGAACTCGCAACACTGTGCGGCTCAGTTGGCTTAATATTTAGGCTCATTCGATGGGCGTTTTATTGAAACCCTTGCAAATTAGTTAACGCCCGCTGCCGAAATTGAGCCACATCGGGTGTGGATTTGGACACATTTGTCCATTCGAAATGCCACTCATGGGGTCATGATTTCTTTATTGATGGCTTATTGTCTCTACGAATGGTTTTTGCTTTTGTGTTTCTGTGTGTGTGTGTGTGTTTAGCCAAGCGAGCGTTAATGAAAAATTTACGCTTTCGACATTCCACAACCATTTGACATTTTGGGTTTCTCTTTTTTTTTAATTTTTTCTTTTGTTGTTTGTGCATAAAATGTCAGAAATATGTAAAAAATTATTTTCCATACGCTGTAGAGTGTGTCCGCTTCACAGGCCGAGATTAGGCTAACCAACACAGACATATATATTCACATTTACACACACACACAGGCACATTCAAATTCCGCATTTAATTAAAAATTCCAGACATGACATTTCGGACATCGAGTTTACAGCGCATAGTTGCCGAAAATGCCATCGAATAGTTTTTGCACATTTTCATGTCCGAATGAGCGATTCACATTTACGGCTGCGCTGCAGCAAGCCAAATCAAATATGAAATTCGAAAATGCACTTAAATACGTCGCTTTAAGCCAACCGCACACCGCAACCACAGAACTACGATGTGTTTTGTTAGTTGTCCAAAATAAACGAAAACTGTCCGCCTGCTAAAAAATTCTATGCCACAATTCAACTCAACTTTAACAGTTGCATTCAAAATTAATTAATAGTGGTGCAACTTATGTAAAACTCAGTTTGAACTTAAACGACATTTTTGACTTAAACTCAGTTGATATTTTTCCATATATTTCGATATTTTTTTAGTCCTGAATATTTTTTATAGACCTGAAACTTGCTTTCGGGCTGCATTCAGTGTTGTCAAATACCAGAAATTACTTTCTCCTAAATCTTAAAAGAAATCAGAAATTTCCTTCCAAAAATGTAAAAAATAACCTTACTTTTGTTTAGAATTATTTTTATTAAAATTAAGGAATTAAACTTTTCATAAGTACAGTGGTACAAGTTATATAAAACTCGGTTTAAACGATAATATTGAACGACATTTGGATTGTTTGGATAACCATAACTCGGTTGATATTTTTTCACAAGTCCTGAATCTTTTTGATAGACCAGAAATTACTTTCTCCTAAATCTTAAAAGAAAGCTGAAATTTCCTTCCAAAAATGTGAAAAATAATCTAAAATTTTTTTAGAATTATTTTTATTAATAGACCTGAAACTGGTTTGCATCCTGCACGCAGTGTTGCCAGAAATTACTTTTTCCTAAATTAAAAAACAACTGAAACTTCCTTTCAAAAATTAAAAACAAAAAACCTAAAATTTGTTTTTTAGAATAATTGTTATTAAAAAACAAAAATTAAAGTTCTTATACAAAATAAAAATATATATTTAGTTTTTTTATTGCAGCCTTTTTATTCATTCAGTTTCAGCTTAACAACAATTTAACACAACGAATTAAAATTACAAAGAAGAATTACAAAGAATTAGAATGAGAATTTTTTTTTAAAAACCAAGGAATTAAACTTTTCAAAAAAAATAAAAATATACTAAGTTTTTTATTGCAGCCTTTTTCTTCATTCAGCTTCAGCTTAACAACAATTTAACACAAACAAAGCATGTAAAAAATTGGAATTTGCTTTTAAAAACTTTCTTCTTTCATTGCATACACTTTAAAGCATAAAATTTAAAGCATAAATTTTGAGATTAATTAAGTTTAATTGAAATTGAAATAAGACATAGAAGCTTTGAATATTCAAGGCTTCAGTGTCACCAATGATGTTGAATGTATCACCATCAAAATCTTCTAAACTTTCTACTAAACAATTCTTCCTCCTAAAAGATCTCCTAAGAGGCCAATAATCTCCTAAATCTAGGAGACATCTCCTGATCTGGCAACACTGCCTGCATCTAGGGGGCTACATACGTATTGATAAATCAGGTAGAAATACTTATATGAACACTCAGACTTAATCACCTAATGGACTGTCAACTACCCAATAAGACAATCCTTATAGGGACAACAACCAGAAGTTCCTCTATGCTAACTCTGGAATATGTCCAATAATTCGGCAATTGTGAACCTGAAAACAAAGGAACTTTGAAGTGGGTTAGAAAAGATAGAACAAAATGATAAGAAATTGGGAGAAGTTGGTATAGAACCAAATGAGTTAGTAATGAAACTAACTTAAAGGCGTTCGGAAATGTAGTTGTACGTTAGTTTCTGGCCCGTACAGCGCGGTTGTCTAATGGTCTCCCTGCAGATTTTTGTCCCAGCACTTATGATCTCGATGGGTTCAAGGCAAGAGTCCATAACCACTTCACTCAAAACCCAATCTCCTAACCTTTATATCCTTCGCGAACCAATGCAATGACTCGCATTAATAAGGGTTTCCCCTGCGCATTTGTTTGAGTTAAAAAAAAAATTAGGAAGTTGTTCTTTATTTGACAGAAATCTACTTCCGAATTGGTAATGTAATTCTATGGATTTAATGAATCTAGAGCTGCCTAAGCAATTCGACGGTGCAGGCAAGTCCGGTCCACAGTTGAACCAGAATTTTAAGATTGGTGCCATCAATTGTAAAAAACCTTGATTAACCTGAAAAAATCCATTAGGCAATGATGCCAATGAGGTTTTAGTTTAAATCGAATGTCTTATTTGTAAAAAAAACCTCGATTAACCTGAAAAAACCTATAAGCAAGGAAGCCAAAAAGGTTTTAGTTTAAATCGAAGGTCTCAACTGTAAAAAACCTCGATTTACCTGAAAAAAACCATCAGGCAATGAGGCAACGAGGTTTTGGTTCAAATCGAAGGTCTCTGAGACATCAAACACGGCTCAACCACTGAATTGCAATGATCTTTTTTCTTATTAAAACAACACTTAATAAATTTACTTCTAAAATAGATACATCAAATCTGTGGTCAAAAGCACTAACCGCTTAAGTCGACTTAAGAAGAAATTGAGTTATCGATGCCACCACGTTCCCTTGAATGTGCTCTACGTTTGTGTAAAATCGGGGAGCTTCTAACTTTAAAATAAAAAAAGTTATTAATAAAAACCTATTCGCATTCCCATAGCGAACACACTACGCGCTAAAACTTTAAAGCGAGATTACTCGGAACAGCAATTTACGACTTAGGCGGTTATTGCTTTTGACCACAGAAATTATTAATAAATCAACAATTCCCAAACGCTTCATTCAATTAAATCTTAAACTATTCTTCAATTAAATTTACAAATATCAATTAAACTTTATTTAATTTCTTAAAGCCCACACCTGATACCACTATTTGTGTGTGTGTGAGTATCACACAAAGCCGTACATATATATACTCAAACCATCAAGTAAACTGTCATCCATCAATTATCTGTCAACTTGAATGCACAACAACAAGAACAACAACAAACCACAAAAAGTATTGTATTAATGTCAAGTCCTTTTGTTGGCTAACTCAATTGAAACGAGTGAATTGAAAGTTAATTTCCTAATTCAATTCAATGTAACAGCAAAAGAAAAAATTGCCATTGGCAAAACTGGCAAAACAAAAACCAAACCAAAAAAAAAACTACATAATAAAATAAACGAGCGTAAGCGATGTCTCTATTAAATCAGTGAGTATCATTTTTTAGCAATGGAGAAGGCAAGTTCTCTGTGTCGTTTTACAAGAAATATGAGTCAAGTAAAAAATGCGCCACTGATTTCCTCTTCTTCTAATCCAATAAGCCACCACTGACGAGCAGACAGAGCGTGCACAGCATGTAAAGGTTTCTGTTTACAAATTGAAGCCATGGCCACAGGCGCTTAAAATTTAATTTTGTGTTGTAAGTGACCACCAGCTGTGACATATTGGCAACACACAAGCTTGGAAAATTTGAAAAGTAGCATTTGATTTTAGTTATATGTTTGATAAAAACACATAAATTTATCGATTAGAACTATTATTAGATAGAAAACAGTGACCACGTGAGAGCGTTTATATGTAGAACACCAAAGCGAAATGGATACGAGGAGACATTTTTCTTAGTGATGTCTGCTAGAATTGTTCCATAATGTTGCTCGAAATAATTAATAATAATAATTTCACTTTAATGAGTTCTTAATTGTATTAATTGGCCACTGGCATTGACATTAATTTTCATTAATTTGTTTACATTTAAATTTAGAACATGAACTGAACACCCACTGCCTACACAACTTGTGGTGGCACTTTGATTCAACAGTCAAGATGCCAATTGCCGGCAGGTTTTAGTAGAAATTTAATCATTAGGACTTTGGTTACTTTGCTACATAATACAACTTGATGAGAGGCGCTTTTCGCAGGCATCTTTTTTGAGTGAAACTGGTGGCATATAAATGATGCTGCAGAGATCAAATGAAATAGTAGTAAATAAAAGTAAAAGTTTATGAACGTTAATGTTCAGCGCCTGTGTTACTGAATTCTTCTAGTCAAACTTCCAATTCGAAATATAGTATGTACTTGATCCAATTTATATGTGATCTGTCGTAGATTAGAACGAAGATTTAAAAGTTATAGTTCCTTTCAACCATTAGTTTCAATTTCTCTGCCACAATGTCTTACTAGACATTCCAACTTAAATTCAGGCTTTCATGTTATTTTCTTCAGGCTTTCATGTTATTCTCTTCTACGAACAGACGTTAAATAATTTTATTTTACTTTACTGTTGAAGTGGAAAAGCTTACTTAATGCGATAACACAGTTTACCAATTTTAAACAATCCAAAGCAGCTCTAAAGATGGCATTGGGCAGCGTAGCCGAAAGGTTTCTCAGCTAAATCGGAGCACTGTCAGATCAATGGGTTGAATGGATTAAATACAGTTGAATCATGTTAAACCTATAAAAATTTTCTACTAAGTGTCTTTTCCTAGGTATTCCATTTATTTATTCTCAGTCTGTAATGATTTGTGCAGCCTTGACTGAATAAATTTGCAATGAAATGGAAAAATACAACGAAACAATTCACCGGCTTTGGCGCGTTGAAAATGTATATTTATTGAAAAAACAAAACATTAAAGAGTTTAAACTATGAAAACATATATTTACTAAGATAGCAAACCATAAACAAATATCAACTATGGAGCATCAGTCACACAAATTCGCTGAAAATGAAGCATGGTATAGTCATTCAGAGACAAGTGGATTATTACGGCAAAACTCTGGCTAACTCAACGGAAAACGAAAAGACTCAATAGAAAGTGTGGCTTTACCTTTTGCAAACCAACCCTGAAGCAACCAAAAAAAATTGGTTTCAGTTAGTAAGAACCACACACAGTGGCGGATTCAGGGGGGTGTTTTGGGGGTTGAACCCCCCTCGAAATATTTGGATCGCTTATAAAACTTCATACAAATTAAAGGCATTTTGCAAACATTAAAGAATTACTTTTTAAACCCACCCCCCCCCCGAAATATTTTTCTAAATCCGCGCCTGACCACACATGCTTATGGAAAAGACACATCAGTATATTTCTTGCATTTTACATTTTTTAAATTCTACATTCTCAGTGGAATTTGCCTACAAAATACTCAACTGCAAAGTTATTTTATATTCTCGAATCGAATCGAAAAAATCGAACTCTGAATATTCAACCATTTGTAAATTTAAAGATTGTAAAGGCTTGCAAATTTATAAAAAACATGGCACAGGTCAATTGATAGAATCAAAACTATTTCGTCAATGTCACTGACGACATGCTTTAACCTCCGGCCTGTCCCTTGGGGTCTATTTGACCCCAGTCAGAATTAAAATAACGTTTGAGAGGTTTTGAGCGCTCGTCTAATTGTGTTATGTAGTGTTAATCGTTATTTAGAGTTAATCCCAAAAATAAATCGAGAAAAACACTTTTCGTGGCTTTACCTTTTTCTTTTGTGATTTATGTGTAACATTTCTTCATGTTTTGGCAGTAAGTTATATTACCGTTTGGTTGGGGTCATCCTGACCTCAAAGAACAGAAAACATAGTTTTGAGCAAGGGACAGGCAGAGGGTTAATGTAGCCACAACATGTGGCATTCTTTTAGGCTGACCATCAAGTCCTGTTCAAGTCGTATGAGAAACTAATGAATTTATTGAATTAAAATAGTTAAATAAAAAAGAAACTTTCAAACAATGAAAAAAATATCACAACACACAAGTGTCAATTTTTATGATTACCTTTTAATTACGTCTGAATGACAAAAGCAATCGAGAGCATAACAACCTTTTTATGATAATAAAAAAAATAAAAGTGTGAAAAAACTAATTTAATTACCGCTCAAAGCAAATGACAACAACATTTTTAAACACAATTAAATTTTTTATTAATTCTTTACTTTTTTTTTGCTTTTCAGACAACTTTTTGTTGCTGCTTGTAAAAAGAAATTCTACACGTGCGTGCTTTGAGGTGAAAATAAATTCATTGATCAAGTTTTTCACATGAGATGATGTGCGTCATAACTAAGTGTTGAATTTAAAGCAACTACAACATGAGCGACCGACATTCGTTAATAATGGATATGTGGCAGGCAGCAAGCCGTGCAAGGAAAAGGTGCTCGTTGTGCACAGCTCACTCATTCATAATGACTAATACTCATAATGGAATTGAATGAACGTGGACACGCACTAAAACTAAGACACCCTCACGCACACACACACACAAACAGCACTCAGTGAAGCTCCTCAAACCATCTCTCACTGCCTTGCACAACCACCTGAGGCGCTGTGCTCGGGCCTGGGTGGGGCCCTAATGGAACCGTCCGTACGAGCTAAGATTGACAATCATGGTGAGCGTCGAGCGCAATGAGTCAGTGACCGAGCCCAGTATTCGATGGCACCTGCTGAGACCTTGCGGCACATTAGGGGAATGCCATATTTTCTGGCTGCTCTTTTTGTCCGCCTACTCTTTACACACATTGTTGCAATTTTTTGCGCGTTTTTTTGTGGTTTTCCGTTTTTTTGTGAAGTTTTGGGTTGCTGTCGTATTTTTGGACAATTGCCTTTTGCATTCGCTCCCCTCTCGCTCATTGGACATCCACCTGCCGCGACGCAGACGTGTGCGTGTTCATGTCAAATATTATGAATATTTATATTAAATGAAATTATGACCGAAATGGCAGTTATAATGGGCGCTTTGGGTTGTTATTGTGTTGCTTTACATGCTCACGCGTTGTTGCGACAGCCGCTTGGAACCGCCTACAGTCCTCATGTCCAATAACTATACTCGAAAAAGTCTCACACACACACACTTGGAGTTTTTTGTGACTATGCTAATGGCTTCGGCGCAGTTGAATTATTTAACAATCATATAAACAATTTCCTTTGCCCATTACTTGCTGCTGTCGACAATGCTACGCACACAGTGGCCGTCAACAGTTGGGACGCCAAACAATTCGTCTTTCTTGTGTCTAGAAAATAAATATTCAGCAAATCATGCGTCGAGAGAGACCAGCACATAAGATGTCATACACTGTCAAGTGGAATTGTGGGGCGTCTGTTGTTAGGTGACAAGGAGCGCGATTTGCGTCACAGGCAATCATCCTTGACATTGTCAGTGCCTAAGCAAACACAGATAACAGATAACCTTGGAATAAATTGGGTTACATAAAATGTGTAAAGCAAACAGTTGTAAACCCTCAAAACGCTCGTCAACTGATAAGATATGTTTGGATGAGTGGTGAAAAGGCACAGCCAGAAATAGATAAGAATAATTGTAATAAGATAAGCATTTTTGTAAACTAGAATTAAAAGTCCTATTTTTAAAAATAACACATAGCACACTTTTAGGCTCCAAAGCGACCTGTTTATTTTCGGAGCACATAATTGACGCACGTAACTCGTCACTTGTCCGTTCAGGCGTTTGTCCTTCGCCTACTTAACGACTTTGGCTTGAAGGGCCGCATTAATGTCGATTGCCTGTGCAGCTGACAAAACGTGGGCACTCGTCTTCGCTGCGCACTTGAAATGTTTTGATTTGTGTACTTACGCGACCCTTTCGACATGTTCGACATTTGCTCGTTTCGTGTGTGCGAAGGACACATAATGAGCCCGAATCGTTGTCTGCTTAGACATTCTCGACATGTTTCGTCCAACCACTGCAACAACTTGTCATAAATATTCTGAACTATGCAGGGGTTTAGATATGTTTGTGTACGTGGCGGAGTGGGGCCCAGTTTATGTGCAATATTTCTTTTTATAACTTATGCAGCCAATGATGGATTGCTGCAGCATAAGAAAAACATAAATAAATATTTGGCTTTATGGTTTGCCTAAAAAAACATGTGAGACACTATAAATTGACAAAGCCGACTATAGGAGGCTTTAATATTTTTGTAACTCACTTCCAGAGAACTTGTGTGGCAGCTCAAATGGGCGACAGTGATGGAAGTTTTCTAAAAAACATGGACATATAAAATTATGCAGTCAGTTATGGTAAGTGGATTGCAGCAGATTTTCATATCCAGTAGCAGCTCAGACTAACGGTAATAGATCCCAAAATATAAAAAAAATATCATCCAAAATAAGCTCATCAAACACACCGTCCTCTGCGGTTTACAACAACACCTCATCCCCAGCAGCAACAGATGCACAGAAAGCCAGTAATAATATTTCCTAAGGGACAACAGATGGCAGCTCTGTCAGTCAGGATTGCCAGAAATGGCCTAATCACTCACCTTGGCAGAGTTTAATCAATCAAGGTAACGAGCACAAAGTATTATTAAGGCCTTGTTGAGGTCATTTGCTTTTAAGCGCAGTGAAAAAGTAGAAACATATGTAAAAACTCTGTATTTCATATTTTGATAGAAAGTTTGAATAGCAATATCAAATTTTTTACTTCTTTCTACTTAAAAGGCTAGAAATTTATGTGTTGCAAACTTGTGGTTTCGTTTCCAACTCTGCGGGATACTACTTAATAATGTTTACTTAGTTTTTTGAATTTTTTGTTAACAAATAACAAAATTTAATAACCAAACAAATGGTCACTGTTTACTTCATATGTTGCTGAGTACATTTGAATAAAGTACACAATTTTTTTTGGCAACAACTAAATATTTTTTTAAATATTTTCTATACAAAGTAGATTTAATAACGAATTGAAAATGTAAAATGTTTTTTTAAGGAGTCATTTTTACAGCTTGCAAAAAATCTGTAAAGATTATAATGTAGGAGAAAAGTGAAGTGTATGAATTATTTGTGGTATTTAATTTTCTCTTCTTCTAAGCAACATAAATCTCACAAACTTGTATTTCCTGTTTTAATGGATACTTCCAGACATCAAACCACATTTTTTTAACTGTTCGTTCATAGAAGAGAAAAACTTTACTTTCTCGCACTGCATAGTGATTTGTTCCATAGACTAAATTCCAAAAACCTGTAGTCTTAGAATTTATCGATTTTGATGTCATTTGAAAGGTAAAACTCCAACTAAGAAAACCCCAAAAAATCTGTGTAAAAAATTAATTAGTGTCTGTGCAAAAGTGGCTCAAAGTTGAAACTTTTTTCACAAAAAAAACATATATTTTCTGTTTTTTAATCTATTGAGTACAACAATTTTTAAAAATACATAGTTAGCAAGAACTTGCTAAAATTTTAAATTTTTAAATTTAGATCAAAAATTGATGTGCCCAATTTCGCTTTTTATTTTTTCTTGAAATTTGCAATTTCAATTTAAATTTAAAATATTTTTCTAAATTAAAAATTCTACAAATTGACAAAATTTAGAGGAAAATATCTAGAAAGTCTGTGAAAGTATGTTCCTGGATTCTTTTTTATTTTAAGAAGCATTCTTTCTTTGTCGGATAATGTAATTACATGCTCCGATAACTTCCAATCTCAGAAAATAATTAAACTTGAAAAGTAATCTAAACACCTATTTTTCGACAAAATGTATTGTAACGACGAGGCACTCTGTGCTGTGCTATGCATGAATGCTTTTGCGAGCATACTTTTAGGCATGCACTACGAAGTACGGCCGCTTGGCTATAATTCCGATATGGCGAGGATGGTTCGCGAAAGTGATGGACTGTGCGGGAATGGTTGAGCATTGTCCAATTGGAATGTGCTAGAACAGTCGGCGCGATAACCAGACAGGTATAAAAGGCAGCAGTGTGCAGCGCAGAGAGTCGAGTCTTAGTTCAATAAGCAAAGTGGTAACTAGTGTAGATACAAGAAAAGTGTAAATCTGTAAATAAAGCGATTGTTGGTTTCTGACTGCGTTTTGCGCAGAGTAATTGAAGTGGGTTTTATTTTCAAGCACAATACAAAACGAACTTAGAGAAGTCATTTTCGTAACAGTATTTTATTTATCTCTAAAAGTATGTAAACAGCATGCAAATTTTAAAAACTGTACAAATGCAAAACAAACATCTATTTTTATCATTTTTATTCCAAAACCAGAGGGTCCTAAGACAATTTCTGTTTCTCTTTGCAATTATCAATATTGATGTAACTGATAAATATAAAATATAAAAAAATCTAGACAACACGTTTTTAAAAAAGCATTTCAAGTTCTTTCTGAATTCTTGAAAAGAATGTTGTTCACTTTTCTTCAGTGTTCTTTCAGCTCTAACTTGCAAAAAAAACCCCATGATCCTTTTGTCTTAGTGTTGTACTTTTTAAGCCGTTTATTTTTAAATTTTTTTCTTTACATGTTTTCAAGAACTAATTGCTCACTTACTTACTTGAAATTTGTCTTCCTTTTTAAACAACCCAAAGAAATATTTTCTCTCTCCTTCAGCTACATAATATTTATAATTGTAAAGCCATTAAGCCAACCGTACCTAAGGCTAGTAATACGTGTAAGCCCAAAAAAATTGCAACAGATTAGAATTGCTCAAATGCTAAAATAAAAAACCAACCGACATTCTCGAAGGAAAAACACAAAAAATGCAGAAGCTCAGCTGTGCGCTGAGCTCGCCGCCCTCCGGTGCGCAAACAAACTGTCGCTTGAGCCTTAGCGACAACGACAACTACAGTGACAGTGATTATTTTAAGCATAACAAATTAATGACGCACTTGGAAAAGCCATTGTTAGCAGCCAACGTGCCACATTTACTTGGATTTATGCTCGGCAGCGGCTTAAGCAACGCATTGAAGATAAATGAAGTTGCTAAACAGCAGCAAGAGATGTGTACGCTGTCAGCTCTTAGGTGAATGCAAGCTGCTTGGCACTGAAATGACCCAAGGTGGATTCGTCAACCAAACAAAACGAACGCACAGACGAATACGTGTCAGTCAGAGCAGAAAACGTCCCCACACATGACACGTGCCAAGTCATGCGATTTAAAATTAGCAGTGATGACCGCAAATCAATCACAGTAATGTTGGTTGTGTACATGCGCGGTTAACCCATAAATTGATAGCAACACTTATGCTTCCAACTAAACAGGACTGCGCCAATACACCTAAACATTTTGATCAAACATAACTTTAACATTTTAGTTTAGAATTATTTTTATTTTTTTAAAACAAACCAACCGCAAACCACACCAACCTGCTGGGTCAGAAAAACAACTATAAAAACATTTTGCATGACTATTGCATGACGCCATGGGCCGTTTGCTCGATTCGTTCTTTTTCGATTTGGCCAAATCGCTGATAACACTTGTGCCGTGCGCCCAGCAGCAATAAACATTTAAATGCGCACACTTTGCTATTAGTGGAATTAAAATGGCAGTCAGACAAATAGCAACAGGCGGACGGCAGTGTTTGGCAGCAAGTGCACAAATCTATGGAAATTCAGCCAATTCGAGTGAAGCTTCAAGCCACGTAGACTAATCTAATAAAACCCACATAACTACGTTAGATACTAATCCCCACGCACACAAACATAGCCGCAGGCAGCCATGCGCCCACATAGTTATACAAATAGTAATATTTGCTTATGACCGCAGCAGCAACGGCAGCAGTTTTCTTAATAAATAATAAAGAGGTAATAAGGTCGCAGGCCTCGGCCAAATCCGCACATTTAAACTACTCCCTGCGGTTTTGCCACTTTTTACTGCTGCCAGCTGTCAAAATATGCCAACAGCAACAAATAACAAACACAACAACAACAACAACGATAATGCGGGCAGCAATAGCAAGCAGCAATAGCAGCCAGCCAGATAGTTGAACGGTTGGACAGACGTAAGGACGCAAGAGCAAAAAGCAAGTTAATGCTGCTGTCAGCGTTGCGAACGAGACGCATGAGAAACGAGCGGGGAAACAGTGAACATATCTAACACGCGCTTGCACTATTAAAATACAACAACAGCAGCAACAACAGCAACAGCCAGCATATGTGTGTTGGCATGAGTGACTGGTGGCACGGTGCGTATACGTAACCTGAACGTGTGTATGAACGGACAGCGCATGTGGCTTGAAGCATATTATTAGAGATAGATGAACGACGGGTGGCTATGGGCGAGTGTGTGCAACGCCAAATGGACAGACATAAAGTCAGAAGGGATAGACAAGACGGCAGGTAAGACGAAGTAAGTGGCACAACGGCCATGCAGAGCCACAATGCAGACAGACAGACAAATCTGAAGGACCGGCTCATGGGACGAACATGCAGACAGCAGGGTGTGACAGACAGACAAGCGGACAAACACGAAGTCATAAACGAAGGCAAGGAAGAGGACGGGCGGGCGCTGTTGTGTTCGCGTTTAATATTTGTGGGTTGCTTGTCTGACAGGTTGCGGGCGTTGGCGTGCGCCTTGTGTAGGAATACTTTTCATAAAAATGAAATTTAGACACGCACCCAGCGTCACACCATGCCGACGCAACGTGCGTTCGGACAAATTACGGTGTGGCTGTTCGACATAGCAACAACAACAACAACAAAGTTGATCACAATAATGACGATGGTAATAATGAGCAAGACGAGGTGGCCAACCAACTCGAACACCAACAAAAACCACCAAAACAGTAGGGTTGCCAACACGGCTGCCTTGCACCAAAACCACCACAACACGAACAACCGTTATGTGCTGCACTAAAGCTAAACTAGTCTAACAACTTGCCTACAACAACTACAACAATAACAACCACATGTACATGCGGCAAATACCGTTGATTTTGGGTGGCAAGTGGCAAGTGGCGCGTTGAAAGTTGCTGGTTTCAGTTTCAGCTATGGAAAAGTTTGCGGCTTAGCTGCACTGTGCGCTATTACAAGTTTATGTAGAGCAATAGCAGCTACAACAACAACAACAACAAGTAAAGCCATGAAATTTTACTTCGTTGCGATATTTGTTGCTAACTTTGCTGGATTTTTTGGGGATTTTTGTTGTTGGAGGCAAAAGAAGACGAAGCCAATTATTGCTTTTGTGGCTCTTTTTCTTATGGTTTTTTGTTATTGTTGTTGCTGTGTTTATTGTTGGCAGCTGTACTAATAACAAACGCATCCCATACTGAACAAATCCACTTAATATATAACCCAAGCAGCAGCCTTAGCAGCAACAATGACAACAACAACCATGCACATTAGGCAGCAACAGGCGATTTCTTACAATTTGTTGCTGTTGTTGCAAGTTTTAACTGCTTCAACAGTAAATGCCGAAAATGACAGCTGTTGTTAATCTCCGAGACTTGACCACTGACTGAACTCGGACGCCACTTTTCCCTATTTGCATAGCGTTTTTATTTGCTGTTTGTGTGCTCAAATAAGCGTGATGAATTTTATGATTTTTAATCTCTTAAGCCTTTGTGGGCAAAATATTTGCGCATGCAGGCAGCTTCGCTGTTATGTTAAATTGTTTTCTGTTTTTACCTTTTGCTGCCTCAGCTTCGGCTGTTGGTTGGTGCTGGTGTTGCCACTTTCGTTCCGTCTGTTGCTTATTGCTTGTTAGTGTGGTTGCGGTTCTTGTTGCTGGTTATGCTGTGCTCATCGTAGTCGTTGTTGTTGTTGTTTTTTTCGCAAGGGTGTAACAAGTTTTCTGCTGGCATTGCTATTCTCGCAGTGGGTTAATCCCTTTGCGCGCACGTCTCGCGTCTCGTCTGAACTTTTACTTAAATTAAAATGTATTCACTGACTGCTCTGCGCAATTTGCCGCGTTTAGGAATTTTTCTGCCAATTTATTTATTTTTATATATATTTTTCTATTTTGCCTTTTTTGCTTTGCCTAATGCGTATTTGTATTTATTTTTCGGCCTTTTTATTTACGTAAACGTTTTTTGCTTACATTTTCTCCCTTTTTCCACGCAAGCACAAACAACGCCGAAAAATGCCCACAAATATGTGCTTCACTTTTTATTTGCTTTGCAGCGTTTTCAGTTTTTTTCTTTTTTTGTTTTTTGCTTGCGGCTCTTGTTTCACCAAATATTCCTTATTTCCTTTTTTTATATTTATTTCTTTATTTTTGGTTTTGTTTTCTGTCCTTTTTTTTGTATTGTTGAAATTCCTGCAGAACTACTTAGTGCCACTTGGACGCTGTTCAAGTATTCGCAGCGATTTATTGAAATGATGAAAATTTCATGCCGCTCAATTGGACAGCGGCGGCAGCTTGGCCTCGCATTCGAATTTCATTTCGTTTCGTTTTATTTCATTGCCGAGCGATTGCGATTGCGATTTCTAGCCACTTTCCATTTTCACCAAAAACGAGCACTAAAACGAAAACGAACAGAGAACGCAGAAGGAAATCAGCGCTGCTGCACATTTGCCGTTCGTTTGGGCCGCTTCGCTGCACACAATCGCGCACTTGCCCTCACCATACCACACACACACACACACCCTTGCACACCTTTACTCACGCCCGCCCACACACACACACACTCGCACTCGCACTTGAGTTGCTCGAGTCTGCACTTAAACTGCTTCGGCTGCTGGCCTTCAATGTTTGCCACTTATTTTTTTCCAATGCTTGATTTTTTCTGCGCTTTTTAAAACGTCGATTTCGCTTTTTCACCTTGACGCCATTGCAACACCTTCAGCGATTTTCTGTTGCCGCTTTTTTGCTTTTAATTACCGCTTTGCCTTAATGGCCTTTACACCTGACATTCGCACACGCAGCACGCCGTCACTCAGCGCGCTGCACCCGGCAGGCTTCCAGCACCAACGCGCGACCACATTGTATCGACACCAAACCCAGCGACCAGCGACAATTGACAATCACTCGCGTTGCGCTTCATTGCCTGTCCATCACGCCCCCTCTGCCCCCGCGTACATGAACAAATAACGCATCAAAGGCGCATTGCATTCCATTCCGGCGCTACGTGACCGCAACAAAAATCCTCAACAAGCACCGCCAGACTCGCAGTCGCCAATCAGCTCGCCGAGCGCTCCTCGAGTATCTACGCAAACACTACGGCGACCGCAAGTGTGTCAGCGCCACAGTTCATATTAAACGCTGCCCGCAACCGCACACATGTACGCACACTTACACTCACTCAATGCACCGACACGTACGCCAATCCGTCGTTATCCTTTTGCCTGAATTGAGTTTTGATTTGATTTCCTGCCAGTATGGCGTCACTTGCGTCGCTGTTAGCCGTCAGCGGCGCTCGCAATAATCCCGACAACGCCAACGTTCACTTGGAGACTGTTTTGCGCTTGTAGAGTCCGGCACGTTTTATACTGCCGCCGCTCGGCGCACTGCGCACAGCACTGCCTTGCCGACCTTACGTCTGCCACAGCCGCTCTTAACCGCCAACAGCCGCCATTTCTCTCTTAACTGCGCCCGGCAAATGCTCTTTGCGCTCCTCGCGGCACATTTGTACATTTGCCTCGTGTAGACTTCTGCCAACTAGTCAACCGAACAGCTCCGGCTATGGTTGTGGCTGTGTCCGACTTGTCTCTTCGTTGGCGGCCGCTTCATTTCCTTAGCCATTAATGTTGTACTCCAGCGCATAGAATCAGTGCCAATATGTCAACACGTTCAAGAACATGTTGACATTTTCATAAGTGTGAAGACATCCATTGAATTATTTTTCTTTCTTCCTGCCTGTTCGACCGTGCGATTTTTTTATTTACTTTTACATCGATTTTAGCTTCGCTTTTTCAGACACGCAGCCACACACACACACACACATTCAACACCTCACATGTGAAAAGTTTTATGGCTCCACGTCGCAAAAAAGGAAGTAAAATCGAATGATTTGCATATTTATAGTTTCGATAGTCGACGACAAGACACTGCGAAATAGGCACCAGCTGCCTTGGCGGCTATTGGGACACGAGGCGAAAATATATGCGTGAATTATTATGCTGTCCAGTGAATGGGTAATTGGCTGCCAAATATAAAGCAAATCAATGCAAATAGCATTTCCACCTTCAAGCGGCTCAAGCGGCGCAGATCAAAGGGAGACGAAATGTGAAGGTTCGATTGCGTAGAGCAGACTTGAATGTGGGTGTCTGCGCTGTGGCCAAAAATGCACAGTGAATGACACTTAAAGGAGGAGTGAATGACACTTAAAAAATATGTTTGTATAGACAGCGAAAAAGGAAACCATAACCTGAGTGTACCTAATTATTAAGTTGGTTGACTCAAATTTACAAAACAGTCTTTGGAATTTTCTTTGTATTTTCTTGTTCCTATGTTCTGGAACACCAGCAAAAATCCGTTGTTATGCTTGAATCAAATATACGCCAAGGTGGGTTAGTTTTGACAAGATTGGGTCACCATTAGTGCTTATTTGTCTAACCCATTGCTGCCTAATGGGTAAAATTTTACCCATGAAAACTGACTTTTTAAAAAAATCACAGAAAAGTTCGTGGTAGAGATATCTCAAAATCATTGATAAAGATGGTTGGGGTAAAGATGGAACTACCTTAGTCTGGTGGAGGTCACCCTAAAATTCTGCCATCTAGCTAGAGTTACCAGACTCCAAAAATTGTGAATTTTCCGGAGGTGGAAAATGTGGTGAAACGTAGTGGTCCTAGAACCTCACAAAAATCTGCCTCCTAACTCACCTGTAAACAATACTTCTTTTGTTCAGGTGTTTAGCTGAGCACTTGAAGAAGTATGGAAAAAGCTACCATTGCTGCCTAATGGGTACAAAATACCCAATGAATATCTCAGCAACATGCAGAGAGAGAAAGCTGAAATGTTGTTTCTGATCATTTTGGGTCAATTCCAGGATGTGTATGAAATTTTATCAAAATCGTATGGGCGGAACAATGGGTTAAAGAGTTCATTTAGCCTACAAAACAAACGAGGCCACAAATATGATTTGCCATTAGCCTGTCGATCTATGATGCTTGAGATCAATCAGTTTGACAAAGAATGATTTCTGGGTTCGCAGTGTAACATTTTCTAACGCAGCCAGTAAGTTAAGTAAATAATATATTTTTTTTTAACATGTCAATGAGGTCAGCAATTGACCCAAGATTCACGCTCTTGCCTATCAGACTGAAGTACTGTTGTTTACTTTGACAGATCAGAATGGTTGCATGAATTAAGGACCTAAAAATTCTCCTAATCCTCCTAAAATTACCTCTGAAAGTCAATACGTGGCCAACAACAACGGCAAGTAGCAACATTTTTCTTTTCAACATCATTATTTCGCTTCGCTTTAAAGCAAGATGACTTGAAAGTTCAATTGGAAGGTGTTGCAGAACTAAAGAATGTAGTAACATAAGTACGTTCCATGGCCCAAACCAGTTTCCCGTTCAATCGCAGTAAACTGCATTCTATTATCTCCTGGCTTTGCTTTTTGATTGAGTTCTCCTTCCCGATTGAAGTCCTCCTTTCTCTATCGTGGAAGCAGAAAAAAGCGTAGGTGCCATACCATCACTTTTGTTCTAATGTGCGTTCGCTGTTAGGAACAAAAGACTTCAGCAACAGTTAAGAAGCTTATAAAGAAATATAAATATCAGGTGTACAACTTTGCTTCCGCCGTTTTCCGATAGGTGGCTGTACCGGCTGAGGCTGGTTGAAATACATAGATGGTAATGCCTTTAAAGTGAGTGTGGACAGTGCCTAACGAATGGTCATCGCCGTTTCAGTGACAGTTGTTCTTGTTTTCGTATTATTCACGCTCGAAAATGTCCGTTTATGTGCCCAATTCTCGCCATTTGCGGGAAGTTTTACTTTTCTGTTACAATTCGAAAAAAAATGCAGCTGAAGCGCATCGAATGCTCTCAGAAACTTACGGTGATGCTGCTCTGAGTGAAAGAACGTGTCGGGAGTGGTTTCAACGTTTTAAAAATGGTGATTTCGATGTCGAAGACAAACATGGTGGTGGAAGAGAAAAAACCTTCAAAGATGAACAACTAGAAGCATTGCTTGATGAAGATTCATGCCAAACCCAAGAAGAGCTTGCCGAATCGTTGGGAGTGAGTCAGCAAGCCATTTCAAAACGTCTCAAGGCCCTGGGCATGATTCAGAAAGAAGGAAACTGGGTGCCGTACGAGTTGAAACCGAGGGACATCGAGCGCCTCACGTCGCAAAAGTGGTCAAAAAGTACCTGGAAACGCTGAAATGGGAAGTCTTGCCCCACCCGCCGTATTCCCCAGATGTCGCCCCTTCTGACTTCCACCTATTCCGTTCGATGGCACACGGCCTGGCAGATCAACATTTTCAATCCTTCGAAGAATTGGAAAAATGGATTGCTTCATGGATAGCGTCAAAAGAGGACTCCTTTTTTCGAGCCGGGATCCGAAAATTGCCGGAAAGATGGGAGAAAGTTGTCGCTAGCGACGGACAATACTTTGAATAATACATCTGTAAGCACTTTTTCGCAATAAAGCTTTTAATTTTGGAAAAAAACGGCGGAAGCAAAGTTGTACACCTGATAAGAAACCAGTTAACTTCTCATGGGAGTTACTAACCGATTGTCTCAAACAATATCTTCCGTAAGTTAAAACCTACAAACCATCAAAAGCTATTTTTCTTACACAGTTTTTATTAATATGATAATTTTTGTTGATCTCTTAAGTCCTCTAAAACGAAAATTTCGCATCCTCACGGTTCTACTGCGACACTTTAAATTCAACTAAAAACTAACTACAAGCAAATCAAAGTTAACTCTGACAAACTGTTTCCCAAAAAGTCTTAAAAATATTTCAGTTTTCTCAAGGATTTTTTTAAAATGTCCTTAACATTTGCATCATTTTAGCTCATCATTTTGTTATTTGTTTTCAATTAATATGTCACTTTCAATGTCTGCAAAAGGTTTTATTGGTAGACTGATATAAATAAATAAATAAGTAAATAAATAAATAATAACTGTTGAACCCGTTTATGTGCGCTTAAGAGTTCAACGCTTCCAAAGCATTCATTGTGTCCTGAATAATCTCCAACAAATTTCTGTAAACAAGCTAAAACTGTTGACGTAACTTAAAAACCCCCCTCCTCTACACTTTCATGCGCATTGTGCCAATACATCCTTACACGACTTATGGAAATATTTCGGTATTTACCAAATTGCAAACCTGACCAAATCGTGTCTAAGCCTTCGCACAACATTCAATATTAGAACCATTTTTGTCTACAATTACGTTCATGCAGAGATGCCTTTGAAACTTTAACAATAACTAAATATTAAATGAGAATTGCCTCAGTGCAGTTGGTTGGCACCTATGCCCCGCCCTCTGTTAACCCAACTCGTTGCATTTGGCCAACTTTCCAACTGTTGCCTGTAAACAAATAACGAAACAATTTTTTGGATTATTTTTAGAAAATCAAATCTTCACACATTGGTTCGAGCTTCTGATCTCACGGTTGGATGCTCTAAGGGGAGAAATTGATGTGCAAATTGCTGAGCAATAGGAAAGCACAAACTTTTCACACACGCAACAATTGTAAATGATTTGCAACGTTGTAACGAAAAACAATCGATTTCTCTGTGCATGTTGCATATGCAACATTTCAAACGAAAAATAGTTTGTATTGTTGAGTTTGGGAATTAGATTTGGAAAAATTAAAACAATCATACATACATATGTGTACACATGTATGTGTAAGAGTGTGGTGTGTGTAATTTTAATTCTGTCTCTAAAAATATTAAAATTTCATATGTCTTAAAATCAGAGTTGCCGCTTTTGATCTTTTCGGACCAAAATTGGTCAGATTTGTTTACTTTGATCCGCTGATCTGCTTAAACAAATTTCGTTCCGTGTGAATATCTTTTCATTTGTACACACATTTTATGTAGAAAAATAAATTTTTAATTTAAAAATTACTTTAAAGATAAGGCAAAATTTTTCTTTAGTCGGTTGAGGTCGGATTTCGTTGGAAGTTTGGTCGGAAAAAATTTGTCAAGTGGCAACACTGCTTAAAATTGTATTCTCTATGTTGATAAAAAAACATAAAGGAGATTAAAACCCACTTCTTTTCTATGGAAACCGTTCTCTCCCTTTGTCAGTTTGCACATCCTCGTACAGAAAGTTGCTGGTCGTGATTTGTTAGTGCTAAGCCAATTATTGTCACTTTGGAGAAGTGACGAACAGATATATCAGATCGTTCCTAAAAAGGGTTAAGTTGTTCTTCAGTGTGAACACTGTTGAATCTTCTACCTACGATGTGATGAGTGGCATATCATTCGATTTCTATTTATTTTTATTGCATATTTACAAAGATTTTTATGGGATTTCATACTCGCTTCTTTCCCTTCGAAGGTGTTTGTCATCTTCAGTTAGCTCCTAGTCCTGAATATTTACTACAAGGCCAGTTTTTTTTTATTTAGAAATACAACAAATCCAACAAACAAACAAAAGAGACCGTCACCCGCATTCAGAATGACCCCAAAAGAGGTTAAGATATTCCTTAATTTGAAAGCCCTTAATTTTTCCTTAATTTGAATCGTCTGCCAACGATGTGATGAGTGAGCATTGAATTTTATATAATTTCAATGCCAAACAATTTTCAATGCTGCGACCACTGATTAAAAAGAACGTCGCTTGCGCCAACGCAAAAAGGAAAAATTCGCCCCCGCACTGCAACGCTGTGAGATACGAGTAGTTTTAAAGTATTTCAATCAAATTCGTCATTCATTTCAATGCCTGCACAACAAAGGTGGCAGTTAATTTGGTTCTTTTAAGTTCACAGGATGCGCACATCAGTGTTGGGACCTTCGACACCAGACGGAAACTAATTAAAGCTAATGCAAAGCCTTTTCCGCCGCTGCACCAACAGAAAGACAGAATTTCGAAAGTCGAAATAACTAAGTAATTTTGCATTTATCGCCACTGAACACTTGAATGAAACTCACAGAAGCAGTTGGGAGGCAAAAGGAACAGCACAGACAGGTCGACTGCAGCGCTGAATCCCATTGGAATGTCGCTGGCATTCAAGTTAAAGACGCCGTAAAATTCACTCGCACAGAAGGCACAAGGCGGGGCTTATCCCCTAAGCCTATTAAATAAAATCACAGCCAACACAATGCACAGCGCCGAGAACGCCGAGAACCGTTGACGGCGCTTGCAGTTGATATTATTTTTGCATGGCGACGCTGCAGCGACGCCGAACACACAAAAACAAACACAATGCACGAAATTACGACGCGCGATAATGGCGAATGCGTTCAGCGAAAAGTTGGCGATGGCAGAACGCAGAGACGGCAGCGGAACGTGAATTATCGTTTCGAATGCAAACAGCAGCGATGTGGCGCTGAATGCGGCGCTTTGTTTCTTGTTGGAAAATTTGCCGCTCAAAGAAGCAACCATTGTGGCGAACGGCAAACGGCACAGATGCCAAAATGGAAAAGAAGAAATAGCAAAAAGCGAATTCGTTGTTGTTGTGGTTGCTGCAGTGGTGACACTTATCACACTTTTGCACCGCTGCAGTTGAAAGAACGTCGCTAACAGCTGCTCGCCAGCGCATAAGCAACGGTTGGCCGAATATTCTAAATTAATTGCGGCACTTTGAAGTTAACAAAAATTCGCCCTGCGTCTTCACTCGCTTCATCCTAACCTACACAGCGGTACGTGTGAAATGACAGTTAGCGTTCTTTGCGCCATTACTGCGCGACAGTGTCAGAGCCGCATGGCCAAGGTTCAGTTGTCAAATGTCCGCAGCGTGGCAACCTGAACACACCGCAGGCGGGCGAGTGCAGGCGCACGCACAAGTTTTCAGTGTTTATGAGCCAGAAAACGACAAACAAAATGGAAATGGCCGCGAATAAAATGAAACACTTTATTGCCGCTATGTGTGACACTTTGCGGCGCTCATTAGCGAAATCGAATTAGCCCGTTTACATGTGCGTGCAGCGGCGGCGACAGCGACAGCGACATCTGTGTTATCGCAGGCAGAAGTAACGACAATTGCGCTCACCGCAACTGCTTGCAGTGCCCGCAACAAAAATGACACTGTAATTGACGCAACGTTGGCCCCTCGTCACAGCGGCACAGCGTCAAATAGGCGTATGCATTGTTGTTGTTAGGCTGTTTCCTTTAGCTCGGCGCTCTCAACTGCAAATTAATTCAGCACCAACGATATTATCACACGCCTCGAACACAAAACTCGGCCATAAAAATTGTTGCGGCGCGAATGGCATACGACATGGCTGCAAACAAATTCAAATACACCAACGACAACAGCAACAGCAACAGCAGCAGCAGCAACAAATAAAATACGCAAGTAAAGGCACAAGCGGCCAAAAAGCCATCAAGACCGCAGTCGCGGAAAATAAACTACAGTGAACGCGCCGCGCATTTCATAGCAGCCAACAACAAAAAAAAAACGCCAAATGAAACGAACCCGCAGTGCCGAAATTAACCCAAGTGGCACTGTCAGCGTACGGACCGACCGACCAGAAACCAAACACCCAAGAAACTGCCTGTCGTTGACTGCTTCAAAGCGCCACGCGGATGGCGACGACTTGGTTTTGGTTTAAGCTGTTTTTTTTTTTATAATTTTTGTATTTCATTTAATAAGTGTTAAACCCCATAAAAGGTTGCGCCATGTTTCGATTGCAGCGCAATGGAAAATTTACAGTTAGTGCGCGCATAAATGTGTGTGAGTAAGTGAATGTGTGTGTATGTGTGTGTGAGTTGAAAAATGAAAATTCATTGGAAAATTTGCTTTTAAAGTTTTGGGTTTATAGCTTAGTTATGCAAATTTTTCACATCAAAGAGAATCTAATTAATTCATAATTCACAATTATTATTCAATGCACACTTTTAATTAGACAATTTAACTCTGACTAAATGATACCCAACAATAACTAATCGATTAAAGTGAAATCATATAACTGAAAATCGTCTAGTCAGAGTCACTTTGAATAATTACAACTGTAATAATTAGTAATTATATGGCAGTGATTATATCACCAACTATATGTAACTACCAGGGTCCAGCATGTTTCAAGCCAATGGACCCAGTAAATCCAAGTTTCTTTCAACCCTTTGTTGGTCCCGTCAGATTTTTATGAATAATGCTTGTCTAAATATTTCGAATTGAAATTGCTTTCACCATATTTTAAGTCAATAGACCAATTAAACCATGATTCTTCTTACAAACTGTTAACCCATCGCTGACCCAGTCAGATTTTTTAAAAATCAAAAATACTTGTCGAATTATTTCTCATTTGAAGTGCGTTCAGGAAGTTTGTAGTCAATGGGCCCATCAATTCACTTTTTTCACAGTTTCTTTATACAGAGTCTCTTAACCCATTGTTGACCCAGTCAATTTTCGATTTTCGAAAAATTAAAAATACGTGTCCAATAAGTCTCATTTGAAGGGCTTTTATCAAGTTCAAAGTCAAAAGACGTACAAAATCATATCTCCTCATATAAACATTTAACCCTTGGTTCACCCCGTTAGATTTTTATTTCGAAAAATGAAACATACATGTCGAATTATTACTCGCTAACAGTACTTTCTCCAAGTTCGAAGTCAATGGGCCAATTTTCACAGTTTTTTCTAACAAACTCTTAACCCATTGTTGACCATTAGATTTCGATTTTCGAAATATTTAAAATACATATGTGTCGAATTATTTCTCATTTGAAGTGCTTGCACCAAGTTTGAAGTCAATGTCATGTTTTTTCATCCATTCATGTTTTTTCACAGTTTCTTCATACAAACTTTTAACCCATTGTTGACCCAGTCAGATTTCGATTTTAAAAAAATTACAAATATGTGTCGAATTATTTATGATTGAAGTGCTTTCACCAACTTTAAAGTGAAAAGGCGCACAAAATCATGTCTCTTCATACAAACTTTTAACCCTTGATTCACCTCATTAGATTTCGATTTTCATAAAAATGAAAACCACGTGTAGAATTATTACTTACAAAGAGTATTTTCACCACCTTTGAAGTCAATGGACCCAATAATTCGTGTTTTTACAGTTTCTTCATAAAAACTCTTAACCCATTGTTGACACATTCAGATTTCGATTTAAAAAAAAATTACAAATTACAAATTATTTCAAGTGCTTTTACCATATTTGAGGTCAGAAACCCAACTAAATTATATTTCCTCATACAAAATTTTAACTCATGGATTACAGATATTTTCGTCAGTTTTTAATTTTCAAACAAATCAAAAACACGTTTCTAATAATTTTTTTTATTTGAAGTGAATAGATTTGAATTTTCAAAAAAATTTAAAGCACATGCTTTATTATTTTTGATTTCAAGTGTTTCAATGAACTTTGTTAAATTTTTTTTAAATACGTGAATTACGAGTATTTTTGATTTGCAATATTTTCACCCATAAATTCATTTAATTACGCTTCTTCATACAACATTTTAACGCATGTTCTGCCTTTTTAGATCCCGAAGTTCTTAGTAAAGTTTTTAATTTTCGACTTAAGCTACTCCTACATATAAACACAGATATGTTTTTATATAGGGTGTTTTTTTTAGAGGTTTGTTTTTCGAATAGAGATAAAACTGGCATTTTGTGGTCAAATCTGGCAACTCTAATGTCATTTATGTTCAGTTTGGTTTGCCATTTCATCATGAACAGGTTGACAAAAGAACAACGCTTGCAAATCGTGCAAATTTATTTTGAAAATAATGGTTCAGTTCGCGAAGTTTACCGCAAGCTCCGTCCATTTTATGGTCGACATAATCGTCCATCAGAGCAAAATCGGTCCATCCATCGGTTAACCATGGGTCGTTTTCGCACTACGTTTACTCTATGTGATAATACGCATCCGCAGAGACGTCGAACAGTGCGCACCGAAGAAATAATTGCCGCTGTAGAGCAAAATGCTGAAGAGGACCCGAATGAATCGATTCGCCACCGTGCACAGCAATTGGAGCTTTGTCCATCAACTTTAAAAATTGGACCTGTAGAATTGGCTTTATTCGAGCCAGCCGCGGCGGCCACATGCCCGAAATCATATTTAAACATTAATGGCATAAAATGATCCTTCCAATAAAGCCAAATTGATGGACATTAAAACGATTTTCTTGTGTTTTATTTCAATTCGAAGTTCTATACCTCTAAAAAAGACACCCTATATAAGTAGATTAAATTTATTAAACAGCAGTTGCGGTAGCTCAGCTGGCTAGTGCGTTGGGCCGCTACTCAAATACGACGCACGGTTCAATACTCCGCGTTAGCACTGAAAAAAAAAAACAATTTTTCTTTCGGCGGCTGTCCTCTCAGCAGGAAATGGCAAACCTCTGAGAGTAAACATTGCCTATGAAAAAGCTCCCAACTCGCCGTTCGGAATCGGCATAAAACTGTAGGTCCCTTCCAACCTTGTAAAACAACAAAAACGCACAACATGGTTGGTTTCGGGTAGCTAGGCCTTAGTCTCGTAATCGGGCTGTTGTGCTAGTCAAGAAGAAGAAGAAGAAGCAATAAACTCAGTTACAGTTTGGTATAAATCGTAATAGTTAAACAATCAATTAATCACAACTATGGTTAGTTCATTTTATAACAATGAAACTATTACTAAATAATAACTTAATTCAAGTCAATACTTTTCACATATAACATATCACCGTGCGACAGCATTTTTCACACTGGAAAAAATCCATATGGGCGTGAAACTAGAGACCAACCATAGTAATATTCATTTCTACATCCTTTGTCCTTTTAAAAGGACATCACAATTTTGAAGGGGATAAAAAATAAAAAAAATATAAAAAATACTTAACCAAGCTAGAATATGGCAATATGTATATCAGATGAAAGAGGAAAGGCTCAAGAATTTAAATAAAGCTGATTTTTTATCTGTTTGTAAAAAAAGGATATGAAAAAGATCCTTTGAAAATTTTAAACCTTTATATCCTTGAAAATTTAAAACGAATTTTCTTGAAAAGTAAGTATGTTAGAACCCAAAGTCTCTTTGATCACGTGTCACGGCATTGGAGTATTTATTGAACCAGCCAGCAACAAGTCAACGACAAAACAACTTACATAGTGTCACAATACTGGGAAAACAAGTGTAGCGACGTAAGGGGATTAAGGGTGAAACATTAGCAGATTCGACCTAAAGCACCAAGCGAGTCATTATTGAAATGTCAGTAGGTGATGAGGTGATGACGTACACACACAAACAGACTGGCAGACTATAGTAAACAACTGACATGCACCGCCGGTAATGCAAAGGTCAATAGGACTTAACTAATTGCAGCACATAACCCTTCATGTCAGAGGTAAACAACATAAGAGAAACAACAGCGACAGCAAAAGGAATATGGAAGGCAGAATGCAGAATATAGAATATAGAAGGGAGATAGGTAGGTAGAAGTGGATGTGTCAACAGTTGGTGAAAGCATGAAGGCAGAGCTGAGGAGTCAAAGAACCCTTAAAATTGATTATGTGGAGTTTGCTGTCCATATTTAAAATTCCGGCACTGCTGTTGATGTGAGAAAATCCTTTCTATACCAAAGTGCCAGACTGTTGCAAGAAGGTGCAATGATTTGCTCTTCTTCTTTATTCTAATAGCTTCTGCAAAACTCTTTTTTTCAAATAGCCTCGACCTATTCCGCCAACGTGAGCTCCAAGTAATGTAAAATATGCAAACAGCAACAAAACTGGAACAACAAACGCCGCAATGTGGTCTCGAACGCACCAAATTGCCAACGAAAAACTTTTAAATAAACAACAAATCAACAACAGTTCCCAATGCTTCTTTTGCAACAACAGCTGCTATTTTGGTTTTTCTGCAATGCCAACAGTCTTTGTTGTTGGTGTACTATTTTTTTTCATAGTTATGCATGTTTTTTGTGTCGTTGGTTTATTCTACTTTCTTTCTTTAATTATTTCAAGAGACAAATGAAAATGTTATTTTCGTGCGTGTTTATAAATGTTTTTAGTAGTTGCAGTTGTTTTTATTTATTTTGGAATTCTTTTGTTTTGCAGCTATTTTCGTGGCGCATTGAAACTATGCAATAACAACAGCGATAACAGCCAGCAACATTGGCCGAAGCAGCCAGCATGCCGTGTATCCTGCGGGGAGCGTTCGCTGGGTGTGGCGCTAGAATGCCCAAAATATCAAAAAACCAATAGCATAATAACGCACAAACACACATACATACACATGTATGTATGTATATATGTATGTATATTTGCGTGGGTATTTTGGTATGGCAACAGTGGCAACGAGCACCCAAACACTGAGCGCTTCCTCACTTTTTGTAGATTAAAATCATGCAACGCTCAAGCAAAAAATTGCCAAACATCAACAATAACAACAACAACAACAACAACAACTGAAGCAACCACAAATATAACGCCAATAACAACAACAATAACAACGTGCAAGCACCAAAAAACCAACGCGCTTCTTGGACTGCAACTTTTGGCAGAACGGCGGCTCTGGCAATGGTCGCGCCCGTATCGGCCGCATTGGCCTTGACTAAAGTTATGTTAATGAGCGTAGATATTTGAATAGATTGCGTTCCACTTTGAGTGCGCGCTCCCAGGCGACCAACCGCTGTTCTGACTCTGGCTTCGACACTTTGGGACGCATTTCATGTTATTGTCGGCCGGCGCCTGTAGTGGCTGTTAATTTTGTTGTAATTGTATATAGTTTGGTTTTTGCCTGCTCCTTCGACCATGTCTTTCTTTTTTGCGTTCTTGGTTTATTTATGTTTATGCGGTGATCAACTGAAAATGCATATTTTAAGTTGTTTTCAATTCGCTTTCACGGCATCATTTAACCCTGACCCGCCTCGACGTCACCCTCTTCTGTTGTCCGTTGTTGTTATGGCAATAAGTCGATGCGGCGTAGAACCAATTTAATGTATTTCAAACGTTTCCTAATACAACTTTGTCTCCCCTCGACGCTCATTGCTTTTGTTGGGCCTTTTTTTGACGTTTACTTTGCTCCCCTTTCCAACGACAGCGACGACTTGCCGCCTTTTTACGCTAATAAACAGTTTTTTTATGTTAATTTCCTGTGTGTGAATTGAGCCATGTTGACGAAAAGAAAATTTTTAATTAAAAAATTTTTACCTAACTCGCATACCGATTCAATTTCTGGTTCTGACATTATCAGGTCTGATGCGCTGTGCTTTGAGTTTCACGCAACAGCCATTCCTGGAAGTGACATGTTGCTAGAGCAAAAGTTGCCAGCTTAAAACATTTTTTTTTTTTTGCATAAGCAACGATTTTACGTTTTGGTTATAACAAAAGCCACAAACAAAGGATGGCGTGAAATGGAAAATTGTGGTGAGAGAGGATGTTTGTATGTTTGTGTGTGTGTAAACACGGCCAAGTGATGACGTACCACAGGTTTGGAAATACACGGATTCGAATGCAACGGATTGTATTGAAAAATCCAAAAAATAAAAATTGGATACGTATACACATTCATAAAAATATGGAACATTGTATCGAATCAATCACTTCTTCAACGTCCATCTTCTATAGCTTCTGCTACATAGTTCACTGTTTGAATTCGACTGTAGCATAAAAGGGACAATTAAACCTCAAATGACTCATAATGAAAAAATCGCAGTCACTGTGCATACTGAAGTTTATTGAGATCAACCAAAGATAGTTTAACCCTTTCCGACATGAAAATAAACCCGTTCTGTATGAATTGTATGGGCTATAGTCCAATATATTGGACATTGCGACTGAAAGGGTTAAAGTGTCGATACGATGATCAAACGAACCACCAATGATGTCAGATAAATAGCAGAAACTGGGTTACTGTTGAAAAAAAATAAAAATACATAATTTAACCCTTTCGGGATTACTGGGATAATACGTCCCAGCAAGTTTGTAATGCCCCTCAAAACAATTATTGAAATCTTACGACCCACGCAAAATAGTTTTTCGATTTCGGTGTTCCCGCATTAAAGTATGATTTCAGAATTTGTGAGCATTCAATAAAATTTTCTAACCCCAGTATTCATAGCAGGAGAACATTTCTTCTGAGAGTATTTTGGATTTCTAAATTAAACTCCGTCCCGAAAGGGTTAAGAAAGAACAGCCCACGACGCACTCTGGGAAAAAACAGACAAAAACGCTCGCATCGCCTGTTTTGAGCTTTAGAATCTACAATTTTTGAACTAGAGAACTGAAATTTTGCTATTATCTTCAGAATTGTATGGTGATTTTTTTTAAATTACCCCTACCAGGAGCTGGTACCCTACAGTCGGAAGTTAAGAGTTTTAGAAATATGCATAATCGGAAGCAAAAAAATAAATCAATATTTTGATAACTGATTCTCATGGAAGATCAAAAATAAAGTTACACGTGTTTTAGTGTTTTTTAATTTGACCATTTTTTCGCAGCACACGATTTATGTTTTCCGAGTGTATAACAAAAGATTTAATAACTTAGGAAATAAAAAAGATAAAGGATTGAATTTTCACATAACGGTTTCCTATAAGTTGAAAATGATTTATTCCAAAAATGAAAAAAATTCGCCCACGGCCACACCTACTCTCCATACAGACTTTATTTTGTTTTTTTTTTTTAATTTTGTTTTGTTGTCATGCATTCAAATCCTCTTTAGACAAAGAAATTTGAATAATGTGACACTTAGCCCACTTTTACAAAAAAAAAGGCAAACTCTTTCTTAAAAAAATGTAACATTTCTAAACTATGTATTCATTTACTTATATATAGAACTGAAAAATTTAATAGACAAGTATATCTTTGCTCACTAAAAGTTAAAATAAGGACTTATTATGTATCATAAGGGGTTAAAGAGGCATGTCACACCTATTTCCAGACAAAAATATCCCTAAACGGACAGTAAATATTAAAAAGTTCATATTTTGAAAAATAACTTTATATGGCAACCCTGTTAAAAAATGTACAAACCATGCCCATTTTAGTCAATGTGTTGTTCTCATGATTTCTACAGTGTTTGTACAAAATTTTAGTTTCGTAACTCAACTTTTTCAAAAGCTATTATGAATACCTTCCATCAGACAGACGAATTGGAAGACATATTAACAGACGGACATAGATAAATCAATGCAATATATATATATACACATCTCAATTCTATATATTTAAATACATATTTATTCCTTTCAATACCAGCCTTGCTGTTTTTCATAGTTTTTTTCATAGTTTTTCTTAGCAATTAAAAATATATCGTTGCTCACCAGTGCTGAGTACAAAAAGTGCTTGGGTTGGCATGCGAAAATTGCTCGTATTTATTTTGACTGAGGACTATGCAGATAAGTTTGGTACCATCGTTTAGCTGAATGTCCCACCTAATCAGTGTATAAGTATTTCGTGGAATGCTTTGTAATCTCGAAAGTTACAGTCCAGAGAAAATCCCGAGTTTTCTCATTTTTATCAAAAAGTAGGCAAAGGTTATATATGCTTTTTTCTGTCAAAATAAACATTTCTGAAATGAAATTTGTTGATATATTAATTTTTTAAATATCGTTACCCCACATGTGAAAAATAATGGGATTTCATTAAGAAACATAGATTCTACGGGCAACTGAAGTTGCTTTGTTAACGATATTTTGCTAAAAGTGAAAATAATATAATAAAACGTTCAACTAAAAGGCCATAAAGTTCAGGTCATGGGGTGAAGAGACTTGAAAAGTTGATTTGCTGTCTCACTAGTCTATCTATATTACAGTCTATGTATTATATAGTCTATCTATATATCAGATCAATTAAGAAGTGCAGATTCTCTTAAAAATGAAAATGCGTTGAGAATGAAATAGCGCTGCTGCCTTTCAAAAGCTTTCTACTAATCAAAGATCCCAAAATATAACAACACTGATTTTCGTGTATGAAAGTAGAAAGCACGTTTTCTTCTAGTTAGATGCCCATTGATCCTTGTTTTCAAAACTAGGTTATTTCTTAAATATTCACTCAAACATTTTCTGCATTAACCACTAATAAATGTTTTCTTCTAGATGCCATTGATCCTTATTTTCAAAACTAGGTTATTTTTTTATATATTCACTCAAACATTTTCTACATTAACCACTAATAAATATTTTCTTCTAGTTCCAATTCACCTTGTTTTCAAAACTAGGTTATTTTTTAAATATTAACTCAAACATTTTCCACCTTAACCACTAATAAATGTTTTCTTCTAGCTTCCATTGATCCTTGTTTTCAAAACTACGTTATTTCTTAAATATTCACTCCAACCTTTTCTACATTAACCACTAATAAACGTTTTCTTCTAGTTGCCATTGATCCATGTTTTCAAAACTAGGTTATTTCTTACATATTCACTCAAACATTTTCCACCTTAACCACTAATAAATCCCTTAACTAACCCAGTCAACTGGCAACACTCGGTCGCCATAAGTTCTAAACATATTCCGCACTTCTGATGCCAAATGAATTCCAATTTAATTTATAATATAGTATTTAATGTTGTTGTTTTAATTTGTGTTTGTTCGGGTGTTCTGTGTCAACGCTGCGCACATTTTAAACGCAAAGTAAACGCAAAGAAAACAACCGCAACCGCAATGTAGATTCTCCTTAACCACACATTTTTACACAATAGCGAAAAATTAACTCCAAAACGGCAAATTATTTCATAACAAATGCAAAATGAACAAGCAAACATACCAACAACAACAACAATGTCGCTTTGTAAACACTCCTTTTTGCAGTTCAACGAACCTCGAAATTTTTAAATTGCTGCCTTGATGGAATTTTCCGGCGAAATGTGCTTCCTTCTCCCCTTTTTTTCTTGACATTGCATATGCCGCATGCTGTGGTTGCCTTTGCTGTCTGTCTGCCTGACAGTCGGCTGCTGTTGCTACTGCTATCTTTTTTTTGGCGCCTTTCACTTTTCCTCCTTTTTGTTTGCATTGTTGTTGTTGTCCAACGGCAAACCGACGCCAATGCGCGTCGCGTGCGGCTTTCCTTATGTTTTGGTGTTGTTATGTTGCGGCTGCTTCATTTCGGTCCATAACTCTTAGCATGTTGTTTACTTCTTTGTAGCTGTTGTTGTTGTTGTTGTTACCGTGTCGATGTTTGTGTGCATTTTTGTTTGTGTGCCTTGGTGCGCAGTGGTTTAGGCGTTGTTTGGTGGGCTTTAGCGGGCTTTGTTAATTAGAACAGATTTAATCTGCTGCGCCGTGGTAGGTGGCAGCCACAGTTTGCTGCTGCTGTTGCTGCTATTGTTGTTGTTTTTTGTTATTGTTGTTTTTGTTGTTCTTCTTCTTTCTACAGCTTTATTTGCGCACAGCATAAATAATGTTATTCGAGACTTAATTTCGTACCTATTTACTTACTTTCAAGGCATCAACATGATTTATGCACCTTTTTACCGACCTCCTTTCCAACCGCCTTCCCTCGCTCCCTTTGCCAGTACTAGCGCAATTTTTTTTCGTTTTGTTTTTATTTTCCTTACCACGCACCTGTGGGATAGCGAACGTGTTTTGGTGCCTGGACAAATTTTATGAGTGTTTTAATTAAGATTGTTTGGGGCCAGCGCCAAGCTGCGTCTTCATCTTCATCTTCGACTCTGTCTTCCGGCCCACTTAGCGACGCTGCGGTATGTACAAATTCGACGGCTAATATCCGTTATCTGCATTGCGGAAATTACAACGATTGTCTGTCGGCTCGTTACGCCTTTTGTGACTTTACTGTCGGACACTTGAAGCGAACTGGAACAGTGTGTTGCTTCACGAATTTATAACAATTTAGGAAAGAAAATTTGCGTAAATGCAATTAAAGCGTCTCAGACGCAGACAGACAGACAGAGAGATGTTAATTAATGAGAGATTTTGAGTGGAAGCGCGGTATAAAAAAAGTAAAAAGTGGGCATGTAATGTCAGATGTGAATTGAAAACAAGTTGTAAGTTATTCAATTAATGGCATTAATGTCATAAACTAGTTTAAGCAGTTCAGAAGAGCAAAAGACAAATAAAAAAATGGAAATACTTGTAGTGATATATTTTTTTACTGCTTTAAACGATCAAATTTTTACTCTGTTTTCTTCATTTCATTTAATTGTTTTGAATAGATTATAATTTAATTATCTATTAGAATTGATTTACTTACATCAACACACACAACACCCACAAGCACTGTGCAGGTTACAGAACAAATCGCACTTTGTCGCCATGACATGAATTTTCTGCATTTGTTTTTGTTTTCATTTTGATATTTATATTTTCACGGTAACTTTGCTTACCTTTAGTACATGCAACACATACCGTTAATTGGCATCTTCCAACGCACCCATTGTCTAACCCTGAGTTATGTGTGTTACGGTCGCAACCGAATGCCAATGTTGCAATAACGCTGCACAAATTAACGTTCCAAAGGCCATGTGCCATGGGCGCTTTCGACTCATTTCACTTGGCAATACATTCAAAATACCCACAAACACACACACAACAATAACAATAATAATAACTAATTCTGCTTAATTGGAAACCAAAAACGCCAACACAAAGATTCTGTTAAAAAAAAACATACGCTGTGATAAATGCCAAACGGCTCTGGCAGCCGCCAACGCTGCAATTTAAATGTATCCGATACAAGCGTAACCATTCAGCTATCGCTCGGACCAAATCACGGGTTTCGTGTGTCACAGTTTACAGTGCAACAGTTTGGTTTGCATTATAATTTGTTCAGTTTTTGGCCATTCAAATCGAAAAACTTTAGGTGTTTTGGGATATTGTTATTAAGTAAATTGATGACTCAGTCGAATAGATAAAACACAAAATTTGAACTTGAACCAGCACTTAAAAATAATAGGAAACCAAATAAAATATTGAATTGAATTGAAATGAAATATGAAACATTTGCCTAAGAAATGTGCACACGACACGAATTCTCTGTAAGAATTCTAGAGCTAGTTTACTTTTGAGCAATTTTAGCTTAAAACGGGTTAAATACATTTTTTATAAATATTTTTCAAATACAGAAAAATTATTTAATATTTATAAAAAAATACAAAACTATCACTTTTTGATTTAATTTAATCATTATTAAAGAAACAGGGTTTTGATCAAACGCGCCCAATTCGTAGACTTCAATTAGAACACAAACTTTCTCTGATATCGTTGCAAATTATTGGAAGTTATTTTTGGGATAACAATAACATTTTTGTAATTTGCTTTAAATTCCCTTCTAAAAATATTTATTTGTTGTTCCCTACTTAAAGTAAGCCCCTAAATTAATCGTAGCTTTTACTATAAGATGACAAATAGATGACGTTGCTCTCAGGCAGCTTTGGGATCGAAAGGGTAAACTCAATTTGTCATACAAAAATTTAAATTTAGCTAATTACAATTAGCGTTAAATTGACCATAAATTAAGCTCAATTCAACATGCAACCCTGAGTCGTGCTGTTATCATTCAAATCATTCAATTCATTCGCAATTGACGGAACCATAACAAAATGAGAAACTGACAACAGCAAAAGACATTTGTTTGCTTTGAAATTTCGTTTAAAAATTGTATGCGTCCCCATGAAGTGGGGACGATGAATAAATATTACTAAATGTTCAGTAAATGTTTTTAAGCAGAAAAGATCTTTCTTTCGTCAAAACAAAAACATGTTCAATAACATTTTCGATAACAGCTTAATTGAGTTGTAAGCTAAATTGAAGTATGTGCACTGCAAAAGCGTTAAACTCAATAAAACTCTAAATTGTCTCAATTTACTTGGTTGTCTGAATGGGAAATTACAGAAAGCCGATCTTGTTCTTTAGTCGAGGATCAGCAGATCACTTTTTATCAGTCTCTCTCCATCAGGCGCGGATTCAGAAAAATATTGCGGGGGGGGTTTCAAAAAGTAATTCTTTAATATTTGTAAAATGCCTTTTAATTTGTATGTAGTTTTATAGGCGATCCAAATATTTCGGTGTGGGTTTCAACCCCCAAAACACCCCCCTGAATCCGCCACTGCTCTCCATCCTCCTGTTGAACTATCAGAACATTGGCTGCCTTAGTTCATTCACTCATTATTTCCAATAGATTCTTGTGACTAATGGCCATGGGCCATTTTCATCTGCGGATGCACTGACTATATGTGCAGCTATCTTGTCATCTTCTAAGCATTGTCCACATGGCAGGAGGGACTGTAGGAGGTTGGTCGACTTAATGGCGGATCATTTCTATGTCCTGCAATTCAGGTTTAAGACATTTGACACTGATGTGTTGAGAAGCGAGGTTACCTTAGCTCCTTGGCACCAAAGAATCTGCATAGATGTCTATGGATAGATTTCTGTGGAGGATTAAAACACAATGATAGGAAACATCAAGTCGTATCCAATGTTTGAGTACTCCGATCATTCCACAAAGTTACAAAAAAGCATTGTCTGCAAGTTTCTTTCTCAAAGTTTAACCATGTTAGATGTCATCGGCATGTCACACTCTACACTTTCTTTCTTCAATATTCATAGATACAGACATTTGTCGTATTAATTAAAGGACAACAAAAAACATAATTGGTGTTCTGATGGGTCAATGGTTAATTATCACCCACGCAAGAAGTCTGCCTACCTACCAACCTACCTGCAATTAATTCATACAGCTGCTGGCTATTTTAACGCTTCGTTGCATGATTTAATTTCCGTGAAGAAAAAACATTTTTGTCATATAATTCTTGTTGCTTGTTAAGTTCAGATGGTAAAAATGAAATTTTGTTGAATTGCTGTATCTATGTAAGAAGTTTTTCGGACATTTTTTGTATCCTGGTGAGAACGCTACAGCCGAAATGAAAGTCGGTTTTATCTATATTTTAGTGTTGACTACTACGGGGAGTCGAACAGAGGTCAGGCGACACTGTATACTCATAATTCAACGCACTAAACAGCTGAGCGACGGCGACGGCCATATGACCATTGCCATCAATAACCATAATTATTTCACAAAATCGACACATTTGCTGTTTTTTCGATTCTTTTGCATATACTTTCAACGTTATTCGCGAAATTCCGTTAGTAATCAAATGTTTTAACATAAAAGACACAACTGAAGAATGAGTAACTGTAAAATGGTAAATAGAATAGTTTCCAAATCTATGAAAAGTTAACATTGCATATATGCAATGCCATGCAACGAAGGGTTAACTCAGCCTTAGTTTAATAATCCAATATATTCCATAAATAGATTTAGTTACTCATACGCTCCGTATGCCTTTGTTTGCCTGATGGTTTATAGCGCCTGTGCAGTGACTTGTAATCAATTTAAACTCTATTATTCGTTATTGTTTGCATATGTGTTAGTTTGTGTTAGTTGTCTTTCTGTATGAAATATATGTATGTATATTAAATACGTATGTAATGAAATGAATTCCCAAGAAGCAATTACAAGAATTAAATAGTACAAGTGCACTTAATACTTGACTCAATCAATCAATAAATACAACGTCTAAACTAATTAGAAGGGAATTTACACAAAGAACGCCCATTAGGGCGCGGACTAAAGGACTAACGGTTTAAGTTGCGTTAGGTATTAATTAAATAAGGCGTTTGTTTCAGCCAATTGAGATAATTCAGCAATTGATTAGCATTACAAATACAAAGGACAAATACTCAGCAAGTCTTCTAAAAGCAACTAAGAAATGTATACACGTTTGTTAAGTTTATTTAAGTTTAAGTTTGTTAAGTGTAGTAAAGTCTACTTCGGAAACAAACCAACTCAGTTAATTCAAAAATTTAAGTTTGGTTGGTTTCAACAGGTTACTCATACGCCCCGCTTGCCTTTGTGTACTCCATTGTCAAACAACTTGAATTTCTGTAGACACAAAAGTGCATAGATATTTAAAATTTTTTATTGTTATCGCCTTCTGGGTTAATGCTTTTGTATAATGTTTTTGTCAAACTATCAGCGTTTATCAAGAATGTGAACAGCAGTTAACAAACCAAATTTCTCTTTCAATTCATATTGGCCAAACTTAAATACAAACTTGCAAGTCAGGCACTGAGTATAACTTCAGCGCATAAAAACTCGACCCATCAATTTTCACCACATATAATTAACAACAGTGAATTGTTCAAAAAATTGTTCATACCATACAAATTATTTGCTCTTCCCTGCAAGCCTCACTTGAAAACCTTAACTAGTAATAACAATTTCCATACCCAACAAATTGCAGACTTTTCAATAAAAAATCAATAACCATCCTCGATTACTAATTGCCAACAATTAATTTATGCTTCATAAAACTGCAATTCCACATAAAATTGCAACAGTAAGAAATGAAACAGCAGAGTGAATAGCTTCAAATAGTCAAAAGAAAAAACAAAATTGCAAGAAACCAAAAAAGCGCAGACAATAAATAACGCACGACAGGCAGTCATTACATTTAATTACTCGCAACCCTTCGTTGAATATAAAAAGCCCACATTGATTCTTTATGGCCCAACCTGTAATTACCTGACACGGCATAAATATGCGTCACATAAATCACAAAATCCCTTTGGCCATAATTGCCCGGAAGCGTGTACAAGCTTCCGCGCAAGCGTGCAGTAAAACTGAACGCCGCTGTCAGGAAGCGCAGGAGGTCACAGAAGGCGGCGGCGGCATTGGGATCATTTAGAACAAAGTGCAGGCACAAGTGGGCTGTCAAAATTAACGCAGTTCATGCCTCACACTGCCACAGTAATGATGAGTACAAAAGACATGTGCGTAAAAACTAAAACAACAACAACAAGGCCAACTATTAATAGCGCCCACCGGTTGCGCGCTTCTCGGTCAATTAACTTGTTTAACTGATTTCATTTTTTTTGGTTTATTTAATGAAACTTTTTTGATATATGTGTTTGATATATCTTGTTTATTCAGCTTTGATGTTCGCATGGGCAGTAATTAACAAAATTGTGTAACTTTACAAGTGGGACTTGCCAGTCAGAGAGCATCACAGTAACTTAATTATGTCAATGATAAAAACATCCTGTTGCTTTAAAGTGGTTTCGATCGATTGCGTTTGTCATGACACCTCCAAACTTAATTTTATATTTATTAAAAAACCAAAAATCGCCCTCAGCTTCCACTCCTCCAGTCGTTACGAATGGCAAACGCCCAACAATGGTCATGTTCATAGACCCTTACAGACTCGGCGCTTCGCTGTGCCTTGACTACGAGCCACAACAACAACAATTGCAGACAATAAAAACCCCATATTAGCCATCATTTTCCAATGAACGTACAATCTGTCAATCTAGCAAGAGATTGAAGCATTTTTTTGAAAGTGCTTTCACTCATTTCACTCCGCCGGCGACAGCCAGTGCGAACGTGCGGCGCCAATAAATCCACACATAATCACCACCCACCGCAATCGAATTGCCTGAAGAAGTGGATTCACTTGACAATTGATTTGCAGAAGTTATTTTCCTCAAGACACTAACGTCAGCCACACGTCAAAGGCAACTCTCACTCCCCTCCTTCGGCCGTGGCATGCGGTGCGCCGCACTTGTGGCACTTAGCAGCTGCCGCATGCGAGTCGAGCGCCCACAACACAAGGGCGGCATTGCCGTCGATACTTTTTACAACAAACGACTACACAAGAATACAACAGCGACAACAGCACAACAACAAAAACAATAACAACGAGCGCACTTTGAATGGCGCAATAATGTCGCTGTAAAGCATTCAAATGGCAAATATTAAAAAACACTTGAGCAGTGCTATACGCAATTTTCAGCGCGAATCCCAGCGCACTTTAACGGTACAAGCATCGCAACAATAACAATAACAACAGTCAGCCATTTCAGCATTTTAGCATTGCAACATTTGTTGAGCAATACACGCGTTAGTTTTCCCAACTCGTCGCGCTTATTTTCGCACATAAGATTTTATTATGCTGTGCCGCAACTTGCCTGCAACACACGCGGCAGCAATAGCAGCAGCAACAACAACAACAAAGGCAGCCAAAACTCACTACAGTGTCAGCAACAGCGCGCCGATTGAAGAGGCGCGTTGCCTTGAAAACGACAACGACAGCGACAACATAAATGCCCACCAACAGTCGCGCCCACCCCCACCATACAACAACAACGACAACAACAGCCGCAACAAGAGAAAACATAACAAAGCACGTAAAAGTCGTGGCGACACGGCTAAAAAGAGTGGCGAAATAAAATAGAAGCATTTCAAATGGCCCACAAGCGAGTCGGCAATACGCAATGAAGAGGGCGTACCGACGGCTCTGAGTGGGGGGCTGGCCGGTCGGCCGGCCGACTGGGACGTCGTAAACTGTTTGCTGATGTGTTACAAATATGTTTTCGCATGATTTTCGTTTGTGGCGCCTTGCACGACACATTCAACAGCCGCCTAAGCGCCGCCGCCTTCCCACACATTTCGCCCGCAAATGAATTGAAATGAAAGAAAAAAAGCGGGAAACCCTTTTCAATTGCACAGCAAATATTGAACGAAAATCAATAAAAATCGACAGCGCTACCACGAAACAACTTTACCAAAAACACACACACGAACACATGGACACCCACACCCAGCCGCATGAAGGCGAAGCATAATTTTATTGCAACAAATTTGATTATGTGGAAGTAAAGTAAATTTCTCAAGGGCCCAACAGCTAACCAACAACCAAAAACAATTTCAAACAATCTAACGACGAAACAACGAAATAATGTTGGTGCAAAAAAAAATTACAAAATTCTCAGCCAGAGACAAAACAAACAACACAAACAGAGCGTAGCCAATTGGCAGCTGGGCCCAGCGAGATGCGTGTGTGAATGTGTAAATGTGTGTGCACAAGTACCGCTGTGTTTGTGTACTGTGAGCTGCATTGAAAATTCCCATTTCAGCATTTTTTTCCATGCACTCTTAAACGGAACATACAAACTCAATTGAGTCGAACTGCGCTGAACTCAACGGAATTGAAGCGAATTGTGTCAAATTGTATCGAATTCAAGTGAATTTCAATTTGCTTTTGTCACACTTGTCTGGAATTTTCCGCGGTGCAACAAATATTTATACAATTGTGGGTGTGTGTAAATTTCGATACCACCAGGGGAGAAAGAATCGAGTATCACTGAAGTTTGAATGACGAAGAGGTCCTAGCTGGGACAGGTCCACGGACAATTCTGCATATTAAGTGGTCATTGAAAATTTATTGCAAAAGCTCAACAAAATTTTAAGATTGTTTTACCTTAACATACACATTTCAAAAACGGATAAGTTATGTGGTATCACAATGCGCCTCAAATTATGCCTCCCAGGGTGTCTCTTACAGAGGCAGCCACCGTAACATAACCTAACATACCTTAACATTTGAAATGTTAATGTTAAATGTTAAATGTGTTGGCACGGTGCCAAATCAGGTGAATACGGCGGATGATTCAACACACAGACCTGATTCCGAGCCAAAAATTGACGAACAATGATTGCTGTGTGACTCGGTGCATTATCGTGCAACAGAGAACAACTTTTTGGATCGCGTCATTCTGGTCGAATACGACGGATTATGGCCATCAAACGCTTCAAAACTTCGAGGTAATATGCAGCAGTAACTGTTTAATCAGTTGGAACAAATTCGTTGTGGATAATTTCTTTGCTATCGAAGAATGTGATGAGCATTGTTTTGATTTTTGATGGAACTTTTCGTGTTTTTTTGGCTTGTGGTGAGTTTTTTGATTTCCATTCCGCATTTTGACGCTGGGTTTCTGGATCGTATTAGAAACACCATGTTTCAATACCCATAACAATTGTTTTCAGGAAGTTTGGATAATTTTCTGCGGCTGCAACGATGTCTCTAGAATGACTGACTCTCATTAATTTTTGCTCCTCGTTCAATGTGTGTGGAACAAATTGTTTTGTTTTGCACAAATCCTCGTGAAGAATGAGTCGGATAGTTTCTCTGTTGATCTTTAAAGCCTATTCCATCATTTTCAGTAAAGCATTGCGGTCTTCTGCAATAAAATCAAAAACTTTCTGGATCATTTCCGGCGTCCGAACTGAGATTGGTCTTCCTTCTTTTATTTCATCTTCCAGCGACTCTCTGCCATCCACAAAACGTTTATGTCATAAAAAAACATTTGATCTTGATAAACAAGCATTGCCATACCCCTGCTGCATCATTCGAAATGTTTCTGATGCACTTTTACCAAGTTTTGCTTGGAATTTAATGAGCACTCTTTGCTCCATGTTAAAATTTCAACAACAAACGGAAACGTGTTTTGCAAAATGGATTTTAATAAATATTAAATGTCAACCAACTGTCATGAAATTTTGACAGTTAGTAGAGAAAAGTTGAAGCTTCAAAACGCATGTGCTCGCACATAGATGGCGCGCTTGGTTGCTGAGATATGGTTCGAGTCTTAATACATAACTGTCACACTGTGTATATTTTTTTTAATGTTTGCAACTATTTGACATTTTCATATTTCGCTATTGAAGATGCATATTTGTCTATTTATCAGTAAGATATGCTGAAAATTTTAGATAGGCAGTCAACTTTTGACTCCTTTTGGGCATTTAAGGTAAATGTTGCAAAATTGGGGTAAACAATTTTTTTACAATAGTTTTAATTTATTTTTTCCATCTAGCTTTAAACTCCATGCAAAGTGGAACACACACTCTGAAGGCTCCAAACAACTTCAAAGTCTAATGTCTGTAGTTGGGTAGAGGTGATTACAATTGTTTCTGTTTCGTAGAAAAAAACATTCTTGCCACTGAAAAGCTCTTACAGTGGCAATACAATCTGCCAATTGTTCTGGAAAAACCCGAAAATAGAAACAAAAACCTGTTTGTTAAACTGACACAGCAGATGTTTGTCTGCTTCAAATGACAGAGAAACCGCTGAGTGTGAGAGACAACACGAACAAGTCTCCCAAGTCGTCAAGCTTGAAAGATAAATAGCGCACGACTGCGGCCAACCAGTACTTTTCGTATGCTGCAGCTGTCATTTGCAGGTAATTGAAGTCGATTTTGATTTCTTCATGAGTCATTCCATAGTTATGTGGCGGTGATGAATGCCAACCATCCCTTTGCATTAGCATGAAGATATCCTTTTCAAGCAATATAAGTATGTATATATCCTTTTTAGGGACAGAATGAAACTCATTATTAATCAATTAAAAAAGACTCAGTACCACAGATGAATTAGATGTTCAGGTGGATAAGTTAAAGTTAGTTTAGAGTGGCACACTTTTACTGAAAATAATCACTTAAGCCCAAAGAGATAACTCGTTGCGATACCACACTCAGATGTCGCAAATCCCACATTTAATGATAAAACGAAACCAAAGATTGAAACCTTTAAAAAATCCCATTCAAAACTGAACTTATCGATTGCAAAGCTCTTTCCCTTTCCACCTCATTTCATTACTCTTTCACTGCCATCTCGTGCACTGACATTTCAGTTTCACCCACAAAACTCATCACACATTCTTTGAAGAAGTGAACAACATTCATTTGTGATTTGCTGTTTATCTCATCTAATGAAAATAATCCAACATTTCCGGCTAATCTTCAAGTGCACCTGTACGCGTTGCTACTTCAACTGACGTTTAGTAGTGAACCCAAAATTAAAAGAAAAAATAAAAGAAAAATCATGCTGCCAACGAAAGTCGAAAGTTCGTATCTGTCAGTCTGATGCCACAAGTTGACGCACAATGCAAACCCATTCAAACTGACGATTGACTACCTGCTGGCTATTTTGTTGTTGGCATTAATGTTCCTTTCAATAGCATTTCAATAAAATTACTACACAAAATACCTAACAAAAAGAAAACATACAATGTAACAGCAGCAAATTAGCAGAAAAAATTAGCCAAAACTGTGTGTGAGGATCTACAATCAAAGCAAGAATTAAGCAAAACCTAATGAAAAGAAACAAGAAGAATAAGCAAACGCAGCAACAACAGAACAAAAACAGCAAAAGGTCGCCTTGAAAATGTTTATAGAAAATCAAGTAGGCATTTGTTTTTGTTGCCACATTAGAATTTGCTTAGTCAGTGGGACAGTTGGTGGGCCGCAACAGCAACCACAACAACAACAACAAGAACAGAAATAGCAGCGCAAAACCATCACTGATTGAAAGAGGTAGAGTCAGGTCCTTCCGTCAGGCCAACACATTGAGGCCAAATCGGCAAATTCTTGTCACAATACATTAGCCTGACGGAGGCAGCTGCCGGCAGCAAAACAAAAGCAATGTCACTAACACCGAGATAGCGTCGCGTGCGTGTTGTCGCCATCAACCTCACCGTCATCATCATCGCCGTCACCGTTGTAGATGTCGTCGTAATCAGTGCTGCCGCATTGATGCGGGTACATTTATTACATTTATTTGTCGCTTCATCACTCAATTTTGATATTCTTATGAAATGATCATCAATTATAATAAAGTGCAAAATTTATGGAAAAGTTCCGGCATCGAGCGTTGACCGTCGACCGTCGACAACCGACCGCCAACATCGCCAAAACAAATGCGGTCACAGCCGGCAAAGCGTTTGCAATTACGCGCCGTAGTTATTCCCAACTTTGCCGAGGTTCAGCAACCAAATGTGCATGTGTGTGTGTGTGTTTATTAATTAATTACTTGGAACTTCTTTCGATGCTGCTTTCCTGCTATGTTCACATTTATATCCAGCTGCTTTTGTTTCAGCTGCGCGCCGTATCTGACGCTTTCTATCAACTTTACTCTTTGCATTGTTCGCAGCTTCATCTGCCTTCTTCCATGAATTGCAAATGTAATCAAATAAACAATTTTTGGCACAGTCGCAGTAGTTTCTGTACATGTGAAAAGCTGTGCATGTGCGTGCGTGTGTGTGTGAGCATTTAATAAAACATGATATGCCACATGTGTAGTAAAAGTGTGTACAGCTGGCTGCTGTCGCCACTCCTGCGCGTGTTGCTTGTAGTTTGTAACATTACCGCATCATCGCTGCCGGAAGTGTACAAGTGTACCAATACGCATTTCCCATTTCGAATTAATGCAACACATGTATGAACATTTAATTAAGCGCCGCAGCGACCGCATTCGTCAGATATGGATGGCCTTAATACAATTAAGAAGCAATTCACGCGGTTAATTTCAATTTTATTGCGAACAATAACAATTATTTTGACAGCACTGTATTTATTGGGGGTGTGTGCGCTTGTGTCTGCATGGTCTGTGCGATGAGCAGCTGCGCTGTTGGCGCCAACTGCACACGTGGCAACTAGCATCATTGCCTGCGTTACGTTACAATTCAAACAGACCAAATCAATGAAGCCGCAATGCCCCATTTGCTCAACACCCACAAACACACACACACATACATACATAAGTCACACCCTGACGGGGAGTTGGCTTTCCATGCTTTTCGTCTCTATAAAAAAAACATACATATACTATATATATGAACATGATTTTAATTGCGCGCCAAAAATGCACATCATTCATGGTGAAAAAGTTCACTGTTAGTAAAAAAAGTGTTGTATTGGCCTCTTTCATTAATTTTTTGTAGACTGTCAAAAAAAACTGTAAACTACACCTCGATTGTTTTTTCATCAACGTCGTCAGAGTCTGGAACTCAGTTCCTGAAGTTACAAAGGCTGGGCTAAACAAAAACAACTATAGAACAAAACTTTAAGAGTATTTCAGAGCAATCTGATCACAGAGTATCAATGATTCTCTAGTGTTGATTGCAAAACGCATCTTCTTCTTCTTCTTTGTACGCAATAAACCTCTACTTTTCATCTTTCGTTACTTTCCTATCGCCGGCCTCGATAGTCAAGCGGGTAGCGCGCTGGCTTCTCATACCAAAGGCTCCAGGTTCGATTCTTGGCTCGGGCTGGTGAACAACTCATCTACTTCTATCGCTATCCACATGAAGGGAATGAGAATTACAAGAATCGCACAAGTGCGCTCTTGGCAAGCAATGGCAAAACCTCCAAGTGTGAACGAAAAACTGCCAATCGCCGTTCGCATTCGGCGTTAAACTGTAGGTCCCCTCCCCCCTTTCCCCATCCGCTTGAAATGTGTGCTTTAACATATGATGGCAAAACAGTGTTGCATACACAGTTCAAAAACGGGTGAAATATGTGGTATCACAATGGGCCTTTCAGGCCTCCGAGTGTGTCTCTTATAGAGGCAGCCACCGCAACCTAACGTAACCTACTTTCCTATCTCTCTTTCCTCATATCTAAGATTGTATTTTCTATTATTTATAATATTTACATAAATAATATATATTAAGCTACTTTCTCATTATTTTATTTCATTTTGTAATTGATTGAATTATGTTTAATTCTGATTGAAGAAATTTTGTTCTGATTGAGGTGCAATTAAAAGACTCAGTTCTTACTGCACTTAATGAATAGGATATCTAAATAAATTTAAAATAAAAATTCTTTGAAAAGATGTTCTATTTTTTATGTATATAAAAATACGCACTAAAATGTATCAACTGTTAATAGAAAAGTGTTGTATTGGCCTTTCCATTTATTTTTTGTAGACTGTAAATAAGATGTGTATAAATGCTATGAAAATATGTGCGACTTTTTATATAAAGCATCAAAATGCTTATTTGAACGTATTGAATCACATTATTTTTTTAATAATGTAAAAATAAATTAATGTAAAAATACTTTGAAAATATGTATGTGTAATTTTTTTTTATAAATTTAAGCACCAAAATGCTTATTTCGACGTATTGAATCACAATTTTTTTTAACTTAAGAAAACACTACCAAGAAAGTCTGCTTTAAAATTGTACTTGGAATAATTTTAATAGTTATTTTAAGCTCATTTATTAAAAATAAGCCGTAACTTTCAACTTGACCTTCAAGAATGAACTGCTCTAAGAAAAGACTCACAGAATGCAGTTTGTCTTTTTTTGTGAAGATTTTTTTTAGAATTTTTTTGAAAAGATGCGATATCGTCTTGGTGTCTTTTTCAATTTAGTCTTCTTCAAGTCCATATTAGAGGGATTTTTCTTGAGAGAATAAATCGTTGGGTGTCTGCCATTGGAGAGTTCGTCTTTGAAAACTTCCTCTTCGAAAACAAGTTGAAAGAAAAAGTCTCCCTGATAATAGCAATTCCTAATAGTTAGTTTTTGACTTTCAAATTCATGAAAATTCATATTCAAGAAAATACTCTCGGAATTCAGTTTATCTCTTTTGTGAAGACCTTTTTAAGAATTTTTTAAAACAGTTTTGGTACCGTCTTGATATCTTTTCCATCTTAGCCTTGGTTGGTTGTCTATCATTGAAAAGTTCGTCTTTGTGAACTTCGTCTTCAAAAACAAGTTGAAAGGAAAAGTCTCCCTGACAATAGAAATTCCTCATAGAAGGATTCGCTGAGTCAGTTTTTTGCTTTCAAATTCACTAAATTTCAAATTGAAGAAAATACTCTCGGAATGCAGTTTGCCTTTTTTTGTGAAGATCTTTTTAGCTTTTCTTTCAAAACAGTTGAATATTGTCTTGATATCTTTTTGATTTTAGTGTTTTTTAAGTACTCAAGTCCAAGTAATCCCTTTTCTTGAGGGAATAAACCGTTGGGTGACTGTCACTTGAGAGTTCGTCTTTAAGAACTTTCTCTTCGCAAACTGGTTGATAAACATAGTCTCCTAGTAGATTGTTAGAGAGAGTCCCTTCTTGAGGAAGTCCAATTTTATCACCATTTCAAGGGAGATCTTTCAGAAAGATCTAAGTCCTTTACAAGTCCTTTATATGAGAACTTGATTTTTCAGAAGGGTTACTTTCTGTTTTTTTATTACTTGCTGTTGTGAAAAATCCTATTTGGCAGGTCTTGTTTCTTCAAAGATATTAATTTTTGTAAAGGATTTGTTGATGGTCTTCGATTTTAAGAATGTTGATGGTATGGAAAATGGGAAAATGGAAGAATGATAACAGAATGAAAAGTTTCCTTTTATGAGCTCCCTTTTAAAGGTCTAAGTCTAAATTTTGGTCTCTAACGACAGAACAATAAATAACTGAAGGAGGTCGGTTCTACCAACATCATACTTCGTTGTTCAAAAATCTCCTAAAAATCCACCAAGGATCAGAAAAATCAACTAACATAAAATATGAATCTCCTAAATGTTTTTTAAACAATTTTTCCTCTTAAGAATTCTCCTAAAAGGTCAAGAATCTCCTATATCTAGGAGAAAATCTCCTGAGCTGACAACACTGGGTAAGTACACATCTTTCGACCGTTTACAACTTCACAGGCACAAAACGAATAGTTAAAGTTGGTTTAAACTAACTTTTTTTCCTTTATTGTCTACCCTAACCTTGTTATCTGATTATCATCTCAGTTACTAAGATACGAAAATTTTGCAATACAATTATAGAGCTTCTTTTATTTGCTAGTTCCAGCAAATAGAATATCCTTCGCCATCATTCACTTTCTTACGCATCGAGAATGCGTTTCAGTATCTATAATATACTCCTACATAGATAGATATACCTTGTGACCGAAAAGTTTCCGGAAATTTTAAATAAAACGCAAAATTCTTAATCTTCATCAATATTTATTTTATCTCCTTCAAAATATGCTCCATTAGAAGCGATACACATATGCCAACGTTTCTTCCAATCATCAAAACATTTTTTATAGGCGCTTTCCGGTATGGCTTTGAGTTCCCTCTGCGAATTCTGTTTTACGTCTTCTATGGATTCAAAACGCGTTCCTCTGAGTGGTAATTTGAGTTTGGGAAACAGGAAAAAGTCACACGGTGCAAGATCAGGTGAATACGGTGGCTGTTCGATGGTATTTATTGAATGTTTGGCCTTAAAATCGTTGATAATGTTGGCTCGCTGCGAGGGAGCATTATCGTCATGAAAAATCCATGAATTATCCTTCCACAATTGAGGCCGTTTACGGCGGATATTTTCGCGCAAACGTCTTAAAACAGTCAAATAATAGTCTTTACCGACTGTTTGTCCTTCAGGGACGAATTCATGATGCACCACACCACGAATATCGAAGAAAACAATCAGCATTACCTTGATTTTCGAGCGACTTTGGCGTGGTTTTTTCGGTTTCGGCTCGTCTTTTCCTCTCCATTCCGATGATTGTTGGCTTGTTTGCATGTCGTACTCGTAGACCCATGTCTCGTCACCAGTTATGATGCGTTCCATGAACGTTGGATCGGAATTGGCACGATCAAGCACGTCCAAAGAGACCTGTTCACGGTACTCATTTTGAAGAAAATTCTCAACAAAATCGCAACGCTCTACTGAGGTGAACTGGTTTCAACAGCTGCCGTAAACAAACTGTCTGACAGATTGCGCTCATTTTTGGCATAGTAATTAAGGACAGTGCTACCAACCTACAGAAACTTAAAATATCGAAAAATATACAGCGCGCGAATTTTAAATGAGAATTTCCGGAAACTTTTCGGTCACAATGTAGATTCTACATGAAGGACCTATCGCCCAACAGGTCATTATTAATTTTATGGCAGGTATCATTGGCAATGCAAACAGGCAAAGAGAATTAAAGGAATCATTTTTTTCTAAAACTCCCAGAACATACCTAAACAATATAGAAATAAGTGATCATGTAGTAAGAATTTTTTAGAATATTAAATGCTCTCAAAACTATCACTAAAAACTACTATTACTTACTAGTGATGCGAGACTCAGTGAAAAATTTAACAAAAATTAAATGTAATTGAAAAAAATGCTTCTGCCTTGAATTCATAATTAGCAGCGCCCAGCTTTCCATAACCCAATTGTAGACACAAATTAGCAAAGAGAAATCCAATTTCGTTCATTTCGATATTAATTTTGCTCATTTGCGAGCACACAACAAGCAAGAAAGCAACAAAGCGATGCATTCGCAACGTTGTTGCTGCATTCGCACAGATTGCAACAACAACTGCAAAATGGAAGCGGCGGATATTAATTTTTCGACGTCCAGCGAACAAGGCCGCGACTGGCAGCTGCACATTTCAGGTGCTGCTAACGGGCGCAGAACAATAACACAAATCCGTATCGGTGCAGCTGGCCAAATGCAATTCGCTGGTCGTTGGATGAAAATCGAATTGGCGAAGGCGGAGCGGAGCAACAAATCACAAAGAAAGTGAGTCACGTATTTAATTAGCTTCCAAAACGAGCGTTTTGTGTGCAGCGGCGAGTCGTGTTGTCAACGCTTTTAGTGCTGTTGTTGTTTAGTAAATGTTGTTGTTAGTGGCAGTAAATGCGAAATTAATTTTGTTTCGGCACCATTTGGCGATTTACGAAATTTAAATTGAAACTCCACGTGCTACACAACTGCCAACTAACCAAACGACAACAACAACAACACAGCGCAGCACGTGGCCGCGAAGTTAGCCTGGGGCGCGGCAGGGTGCGGCATGCTGCGGGCGCCATTTCGTAGATGTTTTCGGCGATGGTATCGAACGGACAAAATTGCAAAACATTTGTTATTCGAGTTGTTTATGTTTGCGCCGCACACATTGCGTCCAAAAGTGGACCAGGTCTGTCTCTGTGTATGTGTGCGGCTGTTGCTGTGTGTGTGCAACTGCGCAGACCTAATCGCATTTTAATTAATCCAACTAATGACAGTTTTACAGTATCGACTTGTTGTTGTTGTTATTGTTGTTGTTATGACGCTACACGCTGTTGCTCGCGGTCGAGCTTTTAGTGTTGTTGTCGTTGTGAAAAGAATAAGGACAATTTTCCAATTAATTTAGCTTACGATCAGCGGTACCGCGCACGTCACCAGCATCAGCAGCAGCCGTCAGTCGAGCGGACGGCGGGCGGCGCTCGAGCATCTAAACGCGACACAGGCAGCCGGGCTGGCTGTCATGTTGGCGAAAACTTTTTTAATGAAAATTAACCAAAATTCATTTAGTGCTTTGCACGCGGCGGCTGCAATCGATAGCCAAAATTAATGCGCCCACCCTCGCGCCTCAACCACCAACCTTGAAAAGGAGATATTACACGCACCAAAAAACAACAACAACTATAGGACATGGGTGCGTGTGTCGGACGCGCTAAAGTGTTTTCGCATTTTCGGCTGCGCTGCGTATCCGGTTGACGTTTATTAAGTGACGGAACGAGATGGAGGCTGCCCAAGGACGGACGGCGGGCGGTCGAAGGGACGTGTGCGCTACATTATTGCATTATGCCGTAAAATAATTTACGCAAAATATGTGAAACTCTATGCGCGGCTGTTGCACGCAACACCAACAACAATAACATTTTTGAGTTTACTCATTTTTCTCGCTTTATTATTCGTCGGTTTTGGTGCGCCGGTTCTTGGTTGACAGCACAACGTCAGCGCCACTTCGTTAGTTCGCAACAATTTGTGATGCCGCGAAACTCGATGCTGCCGGAATTAAATTGAAATTGAATTACGCGCCGCGCGCTCGCTCGCGCACACACACACACAGCGCACACACTTTCGCCGAAACGGATTAGAAAACTTTCGTGCGTCGTTTTTAGTTTCAAATTATTTCAACACGCTTAAAGTGGGTCACCCTAGAGCGAAGCGCTATTTTCACTTTTCGCCTTTTCGCTATTTTGTTTTTTCATAGTCAATGTAGCTTTTGTTGTTGTTGTTATTGTTGTTGTTGTTGTTGTTATTGTTGTTGTTGTTGTTGAGGTTGTTTGGTTGTGGCTGTTACTGTTGCTCTATTTGTTACTGTTACAATTATTTGTTGTTGTTGTTTGGTCCACTAGCGACTGCCACTGCTAGCATCGTAAATCATAAATTCACTTTTGAAAGCCCGAGTGGGAGAATTAATTTACCACCAGCTGTTCCCCAATGCAGCAAATATAGAATTTTGGTTGTTGGCGCTTTTAACCGTTAGTTGTTCACTGTTGAATGCGGAAGAGTGAGATCATTTTTCAACGGTTTCATGTTGAACTGCAGAGTTCAGTAACCATTTAAATACAAATTGGGCCAAATTGAAGAGATTAAGAATCAGAAAAGAAATCAAAAAGAGTCAGAAAGAAATTAAAATTTAAAATTTTTTAAAATAGAATTTCTCACATAAATTCAACAACTTAAAAAATTTGGTTCTTTTAATTATCTTCTTTAACTGGAAAAATAGTTACTGTTTTTCTTTTTTATGTTAATTGAATAGCTTGTGCAGTATTACAAATTGTTTGTGTCTAGGGTTCGGTCCTTTCTCCAACGCTTTTCCTTATCTACGACCTAACATATTGTCGTCGACGAAGAATCACATCTACTCGTTTGCGGACGACAGCACCATTTATCCAGCACCAAAGCGCCCCAGCTCTGTGGAGATTGAGAGAGAACGGCGCCGTATGAATGACACACTTAATAGCGACCTACAAACAATCTTCAAGTGGGGTCAAGAGAACAGGGTCGATTTTAATCCTCGCAAGACCAAATGTTGCCTGTTATCCCACAAACGAGTCTCCCCACATCCCAACACATTCCTGGGTATGGATGCGAAATCGGCAGCTCTTGATGTTCTGGGCATGTCCATTAAGAATGTTCTTCGTAGGAACGATCATATTTTTGGCGTGTCGAAAGAAGCAGCCAAGTGCCTCGGCTTCTTAAAGCGGTGCAAAAAATATTTCACTCCGTCCGAGCTCCGCATTATTTACACTACCTATATGCGACCTAAAATGGAGTTTAACTTGCACCTCTGGGCGGGGGCTTCAAAAACCGATTTGGAGCTCCTGGACCGGGTGCAAAACCGTGCGATCGCGCTTATAGGGGACAGTAGGGCATCCAGCTCTATTGACTCCTTGGAACATCGTCGAAACGTGGCATGCGTGGGGTTATTTTACCGATACTTTTTCGGTAATTGCTCAGTGGAGATGAGCAGCTTGCTGCCATCACTCCGGGTATTCCCCCGAGCAACCCGTTTGAACACTGGCGCCCATGCATTCCACGTCGAAACGATGTTCCAGCGCACTACGCACTACAGAGAACGTTCGTTCCTGGCCCGAACAGCGCGATTGTGGTCTCCCTGCGAATGTTTTCCCCAGCACTTATGATCTTGATGGATTCAAGGCAAGAGTCCATAAATTCTTCACCCAACACCCTTTCTCCTAACCTATATATCCTTCCTGAACCAGCGCAATGCCTCGCATTTATAGGGGTCATCCCCTGCGCGTTGGCTCGTATTAAAAAAAAAGAAAAAAAGGTTTCATTGCATGTATGTTGTTTACACTTCACAGAAGTCACATACTGACACGTATTGATTTTTTAACGCTCTAATGAATCCAGTGAAATTTTTAAAATAAAAAAATTAATTTTCGAAATTTTTTTAAATTAAAAAAATCTTTGTAACTTATCCTAAAGCATAATCTGTAGGGATTTTCTACTAAACAAGCTATACGTTATTAAAAAACATTTTTATTCTGCTCAAAAATAGCTTTTTAAAAATTTTGAGCTGTGTCACTTTTGTAGTGGGTGTGCAATATTTCCTTACTTACTAACTTTCCATAATTCCAACTGTCAACTCTATCAATAAAACATTTTCATCTGACCAATTTGAAACCATTAATTTTGTTGATTCGAATTAAAAAGATTCGTAAAATCTCTGTTTCATACCAATTTAGCTGCAATTTGATCCTTGAACCAACAATGGTATAATCCTTTGTACTAAATGCTACATCCACCTAAGCTAATTAAAATTGCCGTCAAACGATCGCTTCTAAATCCTTAGCAAATATCATAAATAGTTCGTATGGTTGTTTTTCGTCATAAATTTTAAATTACATTTAACACAACCCCGAAGCCATAAAAGGTCGATACTAAAAAAGCCACAACAACAACACCGTCACCGTCACCGTCACCGATCGAATCAAATTAAAACATTAAATAACGACGGATGTCATTTACCAGCTCGGTAATGTCCAACTATCAACATAAATAGCGTATTTATGGCCTGCGTCATAAAAATCGCCGCGCATCCGAATAATGAGCGAGAAATCGCGCCAAGCGCACAAATGGCAAATCAGCAGCTGACGTGGCGAACTGCTGCCGCTGAAATGACCACACGGAGAAATGGCGATTAGTGCGGCCGGCAACAAACCAAATAAAACACAACCAAATGCCAACAAAGAACGCAAGCTAGAAATCAGCACAAAAGGGCCACGGGCAGCGGAATCGCCGCTATGGTTTGTACGGATTCACAATTTTATTATGTACATTTTTAATGAAATTGCAATGACGTTTTTACGACAACGACCACCACCACTGCTGGCCGGCACTAGTTGAGCCATCTCGAAATCGCGCCGCAACTAAATGAGACACTACGGGGGGCTGACACGTACGACCCGGCCGCATAAGCGGCAATCAAAGGCGGATTTCCGCCGACTTAATTCAGCACGCACCTTCGGGTCGGCGGGTCGGTGGGCTGTCCGGGGCACACAAGTGTCAGTGGACAGTAGTCGGCGGCGACCGTAAGCCTTAAATCATCACAAATGCGCCAACAAAGGCGAAAATAGTGCACACACCGCCTGACATACGGCGACGCCGGAACGCACAAAATAAAAACACCAAACAACGAGACGAATGCGATGCGGCCAGGACAACAAAAATGAACCAACATAAAATCCTATTGCGAAGGCATAAAATTTATTCAGCTGCCGACGAAGCGCGCCACTGACAGCACGCAGCACTTTGTTATAACACCAACTACAACAACAACAAGGCAAACAACACTAGCAGCCGCAGAAATGTATAGTCGAAAAGGGGGGCAGTGGCCAAGTTGCGCAGATCATGCAATGCATCTGTGTATCTTTTATGGATATCCTATAGATGCCACTTAGGCGGCCAGTCGAACTGAACATAGTTGAACGCACTCAGGCGCGCACGCTGCAGAGGAGCCCAAAGTGGAGTTTGCTTCCACTGTACAGCGGCGGCCACAGAAAAGGCAGAAGACAGAAACCAAAAAGCTTTCAATAGGTGGCACCCACCTCAGCGTCTTCACGTGGACACATGCGGTTCGTTCGCCCGAAATGATATGGGCGGGTCACTAATACCAATACTATTCCTGCTTTATTGCTTTGCTCTACGCACCAAACAAAAAAGAAATGATTTCGTTTTTTTAGCTTCATGTGGCTTTTTGCGCCAATTTATGAAGGATTCGCTTTTTATGTTGGCCACACGCACACACTCGCGCACCCACTGATGCTGATGGGTGATGGTGATGGGTGATGATGATGATGAAAGGCACAACAGTAAATAAATAAGCAATAAAAACCGCCTACGCTGCATACTAAGAAGAGTCTTTGACTGTGTTCGTGCGCCGCGTGCGAAAAGTTCCGGCTGCCGCTGTAACTTGATTAAATTTTCTGCTTAAAGCTGAAACTCATTTACATTTGACTCGATGGCCGTGCAATGCGTTTCCTTTACCGTCATTTTTCGCCCCTTTACGTGCCATCAGCGATAAGAGTGGCAGAGCAGAGTTGCTCCCCGCAAACCGATACTCAATAAACGACATCCGCACACGCATCCGCATCCGCATCGGTTTCAACTGCAGTTTCAGTTTCAAATTAATTCATTCGGTGCGGTTTCACTTCACACACTTTGTGGCTTTCTATACATATGCATGTGTGTGTGTGTGTGTGTGTGTGTGTGTGTGCAAAAGCCCCACGGCCGCCCCCTTGCGAGCTGTTTACGCTCTAACACTTCCGTCAACGTGGTCGTCATTGCAGTCGACAAAATTCGGAAAATGTTCAAATTCGATTTGAAGGGCGTCTCGTCCACTGCGCAAACATACATAGTGTTAAATTTACACTATCGCCCTTTCCATGCCGGATGCTCTCGCTGCTCCCCAACCGCAAACGCTTTTTACGCTGCCACTGCTCTTGCAGCCAGCAGCTAGGGTTGCCAGCGCGTGGTGTCAAACAACATTTTGGTCAGTTAGTTGCTACTTGAAAGAGTCGAATGTAAAATTCCCCTCAAAATCAGATAATTCAGAGTTGCAGCGCCAAGCCAAATAATTCACTAATCACTGACTAATGATTCTCTTGTGTTAACCCTTTCACTACAGGTTTTTAGTAGGGAAAGTTAAAATTTGAAATTTAACGTTTTAAGTTTCTATGTGGTTATATTAGCAATATTCCATTAGAAAGTTTTTAATTTTTATACTCGCACTCTGTATTTTAGAGTGTTTCTATGAGAGCAAAAACATCGTTGTGGTTGTAATAATCACTTAAACATAAAACTTTTTACGCATAACGAAAATTTGAATATTTCTTCATTTACTTCAGCCAAAATTAAAAAAAAAAAAATATCTAAATTGAAAGAAAACGTTAAATTAAACGTCATCTAAAGTTTTCTGCTTCTTCTTCCTTGATGATGTCAAGATATACCATTAAGAAAACGTGTATACTTCTCTTCTTTTGACTTAAATATTCAGTTTATTAATTTCGTATATTTTCTAAAACTTCAAACTATTCTTAGGACCAATAAAAAAATGTATTCCTGGAACCACCGAAGGTTCAGACGTCCACAAAGTAGCATATTAGCGAAATAGCGAAAGGGTTAATCGCAATGAAATTTTAACTGCTGAAATGCAATAAATCTTGTGGTAACAAAAATGCACTACACCATGTCACGTTGGCAACTCTACCACACAGATAGGTGTGAAAGCTGTGCTATGCAAGTCGACAACTAAGGCAAAAGCCAAGCAAGTGTGAAAATATCAATAATGGATTTTCAATTTATACGCAGCTGTGGAAATATTTACATACTCCGAGTTGGGGTTTGATGAAATGTGAATCGTCTAGCAAATCATTACACACAATCGGAGATATGCTGATTGTAGACGCTTCCAACTTACGTTTAATGCTATAATGTTATGTGATTTACCAGCCAATTCACAAAACCCATTGCACAGTGTAACGTATTCACATAAGTTTGTGGTCAAAAATAGTAAGCGGGCGGTAGATAGGTCGGTAGGTATTTAGGTAGGTAAGTAGATTTGAGTAACCACAACGAATGAAGCTCGCTTAGGCCACAGGAAACCAAATAATCAAACTTTGGTTGGTTAGTTGAGTGGTTACTACCACACCTAGGTGACACAAATAGCACATAAAGTGTCGTTTTAGTGCCACATTCCTATTTTATGTTGGTATTGACAAGAAGTCTAGAAGCTTAACGATTTCCATAGTTGAATTCTGAGGTCGTCTGGGAAGTAAGTCCCAAGCGAGCGTAGTGTGCTTATTGCTAAGCCCGGGGTGTAGATTATCTAGAATCTAGATTGTGAAAGGAGATGTTACCCAAGTGAGATCAACTTTTCCTAGAGCGTGTAAAACAAATACATAGAAAATTATATACATTTACTCGCTCCATCTCATTCATGCAACTCCTGTCGAAATTAGTAGAACATAGTGGAACAAATATCTCACAGTGTAACATCAAAACACCAAATCCGGATTTCAGCTGGTCCCTTCTTAGTGAGCGAAGTACTCTACAACAACAAAGACTTAACCCTTTCCAAAAATTTGTACGATATATCGTAAAATATTTTCGAAGATTTTTTTTTTGACAGCGAACGCTCTTTTATGGAACGGCTTTTTAATTTTCATTAAGTAGGCTGTGTTGTATCATTCTGTTTAAAAATATAAATCATAATAGCCGTGGCTACACAGTATGAGTGCGTTTTGTAAGCGGCTTTTTGCAAGAATTTGAAAAACAAGCAAATGACGATGCTTCTGCTTCTGTGTTTTATTGAGGGAAAATGGCTTTGCAAAACCAACAACGGTTATATAAGGCCGAATAAATGTGACTCAGTTGTTTATCTATATAATTTATATAAGTTTCGATCAAAATCAAATCATGTTTTGATTTTCTGTTGCTATAATTTATATTTTCTAGAAAAAAAATCCATTGAATTGAATCATAATTGAGCTGTAATTCCTAACCTAACTAATTTTTTTTTGGTATTTTGTTGTATTTTCTTGTTGTTATCCATCCATAGAGGCTAGGGAGGGTTTTATTTGTAGATACAATGCCTCACAAAAGTATTCGGAATTTCAATTTTTCTGAAAGATAATCAAAATATCTATCTTTAATCTAAATTATTATGCATTAAAAGTATTCACATCTTCTGATTCTTTCACTGCTGCACAAAATTTCAATCGAATTTAAATACAATGGCTTTAAATTTGATTTTAAAGAGAACTACAACATAATTCACATCACAAAAGTATTCGTAATTGCCCAATCATGGTATCCTTTGCGAAAATCCCGCCATGTTGTCAAACTGATTTCTCCATTATTAAGATTTGCATTTTTTGAGCAGAAGACTTCAACAAGTGTGTTTGGTTTTTGTTTGAATTTAACATTTTATTGACCAAATGGGTAGATTATCTTAAGAAACCACTTTGTACTAGAGAAAAATTATCTATAACCTACGAGATGAAGGAAAAATTGTCGAAGAGATTGCGAAATCTACAAAGAGAAATATATTTGCTCGCCACAGCATTCTGCAAAGAAATTCACTTAAGCTGGGTCAAAGATGTGGCAGACCTTAGAAACTAAAGCCCCACGATAAAGTTGTTTTCATTAGGCAAATCAAGGCACAACCACGAAATTGTACTCTAGAAATTAATAGGTGTCAAACCCCTTATCAGTGCGAAGAACCGGAAGAAGTGTTTAGAGTTCGCGGAGAAGTACAAAAACCATGGAATTGAGTTTTGGTCCAAAGTAATATTTACCGATAAAATCAAATTTAACTTCTTTGGACCTGATTGTGGAAAAAAAGTATGGCGGAAAAAAAATATGGAATTGGAAATATTAAATTCCGAATACTTTTGTGAGGCACTCTAGTGGCAAAATACAAATTTATACTTAATTACTTTAGGTATAAGAAGATCGTCTGAAACAGAGACCCCACACACCCAGATTTTTACCACGACCCTACGATGAACCCAACTGAGGTGAGTATAAAGATATTTTCATAGTCAAATAGAGATATTTCTGACAGTTTCAAACAACCTAAAATATTACTAAAACCGACTGCTGAGACTTAAGGCAAATTGACTTTCCATAATACTAGAATATCACTATTGGCTTATTTACCCTTCAATTTTTTTCACAAAATACAATCATATCTATAAAAACTACTCAAATCATTTGACTGCTACGCCTCCTTCCATATAGTCTTTCATCAACAATTGGTTTGGCGTTCAAAAAGTTCAAGTTGCTGTCTTTTCTATAAAGCAATGCACATATGGACAAATAAATTGTATTTTTTACATTTGACATATTTAAAAATTCCATTTTCATTTAATGAAAATCTTGTTCAATATCATTTATCACCTCGTTACACTGTGCATCGCGGTTCTGATACAGTTGCACAAAAATATTGAACTCGGCTTGTAATCGACTCGCCGACACACATATGCACAGCGCGATCCTGTGTGACATTTCATTTACGCACAAGCAATTATTTACCATTTACGTCCTTAATCGACCCGTTTGCATTAAACAACAACAAACAAAAGGGCGCACTACGCTCGAGCAGTCTCACAAACGCACACAGACGCAATCTCGACGCAACAACTATAGTCAATTTTTTTTCCTTCTTTTCAGATTACTGCAACATGTTTCCATGGGAAAACAACAACAACAACGAAAAAACGCAAAATAAACATGAAGAACATGAAGCGAGATGAAGTAAAATGGCTGTTGTAGGCGTGGGCGTGGGCGGCGCTCATGATTAAATCCCGCTCACTGTGTAAATGACATAATTGGGCGGCCGCCATGGCTTGGGCGGATGATGCGCTGCATTCGACGTCCGTAACGAAATTGGATAAACGCTTCGTTAAATTCGGTTTTTGCGCCCTTCCTGTTTATACAGCTGAAGTGCGCCTTTACAACAACAAGTGGCATATTTATGTCGCTGAGTGTGTTTGTATGTGCAGTGCAGCGTAGGTTTGTGTGTGCATGCGCGTGTTTATAGTTAACGAATTTACACAGCTTCACACACACACACACAAACACTGTCCACATCGAACCGACTATCCGCAAAAATGCACAAAATTGCCCGTTAAAATGTAAAAGAAAAAAAAGAAACATTTAAAATAATAAAAAAAAATTATTGTGTGTATAAAATAAAACCAAACGCAGACAAATGTTACACGTGAGCACGCGCGCGTCCACCGACAACGGCAGCGACAGTGACAACGGCGACAGCGACGCGCACATCAAAGGACACGCTTTCGTGCGCTGTTTGCGCCGCATCCATTGATAGTCGACACAGTCAATAAATTTTTGTTCGCGCCTTTATCGCTGGTTTATGATATCAATTAATTTTTTGCGTCATTTTACACACACACACACACACAGTGTTTTCGTTCGCTTTGTCGCTTTGTTGAACTTTGTTGGTTTTTTGTATTTTTATGGGCGCTTTTCTTGTTCAATATAAATTTTATGCGCCAAAATTGTGTGTCATTAAAATTGCAGATTTACGCAGTCATTTCATGTCACTTTATTTGATTACTCACACTTTACGACCGCAGCAGCAAGTGCCGGCGTCACTTTTAATTTTCATCGATTTTCTCAATTGACGCCTAACGCCACCGCCAGCAGCCGCCTCAACTTAATGCACGATTTAATGACTTTATTAGTGCGGAGCGCTGCGCCGGCCGCAAATGCGCTGCGCTACGTTGCGTTGCGTTGCGTTACGTTGCGCCACTGACGCCAGCACTGCGACTCGAGTGAGTGCCGAGCAAGCACTTTTCGAATAATTATGAGAAAATAATTACAATTACCAACTGCACTTGAGCGAGCGCATGATTTTGGAATTTGACAAGCGGCTTTTGGCGCGTTTTGCACAATTACACTAAAGAGCAAAACAATTGGCGCCTACTGATTTTTAGTGAAATTCTAATTTTTAGTGAAATTCAAATTCTTGGCGAACGAAAGGGTTAATTAAACGATAGTTTCGAGATCTGTGGGAGATGTTTATTAATTCGAATAGTTTTAATAGAAAAAAAGTATATTTTTGTTATACAAGGGCAGTCCGATAAGTACATAGCCCCCCCCCCCCCGCCCGATGGTGCCACTATCGTAAGAGAAATTTACTATGGTATAGTACATCCTCGTAGACGGCTACTGTCAAAATTTCACCCATATTGGATTTGTAGTTTTGTTTTGACCGCGTGTGGAAACGAACGTGTCCGCGGATTTTTGAAAAATGGAAAAAGAGCAATATCGGTCGGTGATTCGATTCTTGTTTTTGGAAGGGAAATCGCGCTTGGATGCTGTGTACGGTGACTCTTCTCCTTCAATGGCGACCGTCAAAAATTGGTTAAACGAGTTTCAACGTGGTCGCACGTCAGTTTTTGATGAGCCACACCCAGGTGCCCCAAAAACGGCTACCACGGAGGATAACGTGACAAATGTCCACGATCTCGTATTGGCAGACCGCCGATTGTAGGTGCGCGAGATAGCTGAGACAGTCAGCATCTCAAAAGACCGCGTGGGTCATATCCTGCTTGAAATATTGGGTATGAAAAAGCTGTCGGCTCGATGGGTGCCGCGTTTGCTCACTCCGGACAACAAGCGCATCCGTGAGACCACTTCAGAGCAGTGTTTGACACTGTTTAAGCGCAATCCGAAGGAGTTTCTGCATCGTTTCGTGACCATCGACGAAACATGGATTCACTGGTACACACCAGAGACCAGTCGAAAACAGTGGACTTTGCTCCGAAGAAGGCAGAGACTGTCCCATCGGCCGGAAAGGTTATGGCCACCGTTTCGACTACCTGGAGAAGGGCAAACCGGTCACAGGGCTCTACTATGCCGAACTATTGGTATTTAGCAAAGAAAAAAGTGCTCTTCAACCATGACAACGCACCATGGTGGAAGTTCACACCTGGTATAAATTCATCCACCGTATTCTCCAGATTTGGCCCCGTGTGACTACTTTTTGTTTCCAAATTTGAAACAGTCACTCAAAGGGCAGAAATTTGAGTCGAATTTGATCGCCGCCACGGAGGCCTACTTTGCAGACCTCCAGAAAACGTATTTTTCAGACGGGTTAAAGAAGTTGGAGCATCGCTGGGTCAAGTGTATCGAGTTGAAAGGAGACTACGTTGAGGAATAAATCGCAACTTTTCCAAAATTTTCGTTTTTCTTTTCTTCCTTACTTATCAGACCACCGTCGTATATTTGATGTATTTAATTTATTATTTTAAATGGTCAGTAAAAAATTTTACTTTTTTAAACAAAATTTGAAGGTGGTGAAAACAAATGGTGAATGGTGAATGGTGAAACAAATTTTCAATATTCCGTTGTTGCAATATAAATAACTTAATGTCTTACGACAGTTGTAATATGATGAAGGAAGTGATGAAAAAAATTCAAAAATAATAAAAAATAAATAAAGTAATAAAATGAGTATTAATTTATTAATAAATCAAACTTGTAGACTGAGAAAATATTATTTTCAATCTATAAATGAAATATTGTGGTTCAAGAAAATAATTTTTCCAAGCATATTACAGGTAGACTTTAAGTTCACAACATAAAAGTGGGGTTAGGTTAGGTAAAGTTAGGTTAGATCATCTAACTGCCAGATTGGTCACGCACAGACCTTGTTGGTTCCCTACCAGTACCAGTTAGAGCTTCTTAATGTTGCATATTGACGAAAGCAATAGTAAACCTTTAAGGATCAAGGAGCTGCCTACAAAACAATTCAAAATCAACCATTCAACCATTCAAAATCTTCAAAAAATCACTGAAATCACAGCCGCACAAACTTTAGTCATGAGCCGACATAATCATAAACTATTATAATAATTGAAAACGCGCTGCTTGGTTTTGGCAAACCATTTGAATGATTTTTGATGTTTTACATCTCCAGTGTCACACATACTCAACATTGTTGTTTGTTTCTTTTCATTGAAACTGTGCCACCCCCAATGATGCAATGAAGCTCCACTTGCGTTTCATTCGGATCTTCATTGAGTAATGCCTGGACTTCTCTGTCATTGCATTTTTTTGGCTGTCCAGAGCGAAATAAGCATTCTGGAAACGTCAAAACTATTATCTACATAAATTGTCAGTTGAAACATTTAGCTTCCCCAACCATTCGATATGCATCAAGTGCACTTTTTCTCCAATTGAAGCAGACAACTAAAACCTCCTGCAAATGCTGCTTAGTTAATACGAAGTTGAATATATGCAACTCAAAACATTATTAAATGAATATTTCTAACCGATGTCTAACCTCTCTGAAACCACCGCAATCAGCTGTCACCATGAGCCATTCACAAAAGCCAAAGCCATCTTTTGAAAAAAGATCGAATTAATTTGTACTTGCAATATGGGTTCCTTAACAACTTTTGAAAATCAGAGCCACAATGAAAATGCAATAGAAAAACGAAACCAAGGCAAAAAAAGTCACATGAAGCACCTAGAAACCTACTCAAATCAGAATTAAATTTCGATTATGCCATTCCCCAATTTATCTTTGCGCACTCGTTCAATGTCTCGTCGTACATCCAAATAAATTCAGTGCACAGCAGAGCGCCGACAATGAGCTCAACCACTGCGTAATACACCGAAGCAAGGTCAGGCTCGGCCATGTCCTTGAAGCTTCACTCTATGCCCCGAACATTCCCACACACGAATGCATACGAACCACACACACGCACATCGAAATTGATTACGAAATTGCGTGCAATTCGATAGTTGAGCTGGTGCGCCAACCACATTAGTGCAGAGACGAATTGCCCCGAGGCGAGCACAAGAAGCGCACAATAAAATAACTTTAAATTGCATGAAAAATTAAAATGCGAAAAATATTTCCCCCCAAACACAAACACAAAGAAAAACCCTAACCAAAAGGGCGAAAGTTTGCGCCAAGTGCAGAATAGTTGCGCCCCAAAATTGCCACATCATCCCCAACCAAAGTGCTGCACAGCCGACGTGGGACGCGCCTCGAGACTGCGGGGAGCAAGGAGCGTTTCCGTTATGCGTGTTTTCATTATGCGCCTCTCTGGGCAAATTGCGTTTTCAACCTTTTAGGCAGCAACAGTTTGTTGTATGCGCACAATCACACACACTCGCATGCGGATAATATGAAAACCGCAGCCGCACACACCCACACATGCGCGCACACACAAACATTGAAGCGCATGCGAGGCCAATAAAATGCGCAAACAAACGCTAACCGCCACTGGCTGACAGCAAGGTTGCACATAAATACGAACAAATACCAGCGCAAACATATTTTTGTTGTAAACTTTTGCATAATCAAAAAACTTTAATTTTAATTTTTATGAAAAACGACCGAAAGCTGAAGGCAATGAAATAGGCAAATGAACGAAACAGCGTCCAAATTCAACAAGAAACTTAAAAATGAAAAATAATAGATAAACAAACTGACTGTAGCAAAAAATAGCGCAGAAACTTCCATGAGTTGGGCAACAAACGCCACGCGCGTTTGTTGGAGTATGAAGTGTCAGTGCTGGCATTTCGAAATGCCGAAATTCTGTAAGTGACGGCAATGTGTTAGGAAACCATAAAAGTTTTGACATTTGGGACAAAAAGCAAACAATTTCTTTGTTCTAATAAAGCTGCGATAGCTCTGCTTAAGCGTACTGGGCTTCCATCCCATAGGTCGTTAATTTAAGGGGGTCTAGTATAGAAATTCGAAAAAAATCAACTTTTTTCAATATTTTTAAAGTTTAAACCTTTCAGAATAAGCTCCTGAGAGGATTTACGGAAATTCAAATTATTTTCGGAGTTATAGTTAATTTTGTTATGCGCCACTCAGACTGCCCGAAATGAGTTAAATTACTGAAAACATTTGTTTAAAAAGTACAAAAACTACAAAAATTCAATATAATTCCAACATTCCTATGCACAATTCCTATACATAATGGAATCGAAAATCTTTTGGATTTATCACCATTTGAAATCTTCAGTGAGACTCACTTGTGAGTGAGGTCAGTGAGGAGTGTAAAGTGAGGCTCACTTCTGGGAATTAGGGTTAAAACTATCAAAATTGTCTTGAAATAGGGGTTTTTATAATTTTTTGTTTTTACTATTTTAAGAAAATAACCAAAGTTAAAAAAGGAGACAAAAAATTACCATTACTTTCAGAAAGACGCCTTTTTGTCCGAAAGTTTTTGTGTCAAATCGGCTAAGTTGAGATAATTTTGCATCCTTTTTTAATAGGAATTAACATTAATTTTATTTTTGAAATCACCAGGAGGATTGGAATCCCATGAACCAGGCGACACCTTTTTTATAATCCCCACTTTGCCGGCCTCTGCCAACTTCAATGTTAATTTTTTTCAACTATTATACATTTTTATACTTTTTAAATATAAATATAAAACTAATAAAAATATGGATAGAAACAATGATTAATGTTTTTTTATTACGCCAGAAAAATCACTTCAAAATCGAGCCTCTAGACTAAACAACCCCTTAAATCCATCAAGACCCACAAAACTTACTTATAACCTAAGCTGAAACTTCTAGTCACGTCTTTCATACAGAATCACTGTACCCAAGGTAGAAGCTATTATTTCACATTTTTTTGAATTTATTTTTATAATAATGTTTTATTTTATTTTATTTTATTTAATTTTCTGTTATTTTATTTGTTTTATTTTATTTTATTTTATTTTATTTTATTTTATTTTATTTTATTTTATTTTATTTTACTTTATTTTATTTTATTTTATTTTATTTTATTTTATTTTATTTTATTTTATTTATTATTTTATTTTATTTTCCTTATTTTATTTAATTTTCTTCTATTTTATTTAATTTATTTTATTTTAGTTTAGTTTAGTTTATTTAATTTTCTTTTATTTTATTTATTTTTTTATTTTATTTTCCTTATTTTATTTAATTTTCTTCTATTTTATTTTATTTTTTTTACCTTACTTTATTTTATTTTATTTTATTTTGTTTTATTTTATTTTATTTTATTTTATTTTATTTTATTTTATTTTATTTTATTTTATTTTATTTTATTTTATTTTATTTTATTTTATTTTATTTTATTTTATTTTATTTTATTTTATTTTATTTTATTTTATTTTTTTTTATTTACTTTTCTTTTCTTTTCTTTTCTTTTCTTTTCTTTTCTTTTCTTTTCTTTTCTTTTCTTTTCTTTTCTTTTCTTTTCTTTTATTTTATTTTATTTTATTTTATTTTATTTTATTTTTCCACGATTTATTGAACTCCTTAAGGGTTAAATATTACATATCGGTTGTATAACAACAAGATACATAAAACTATTGCAGGTACATGGTATTTTCTTAAGCATATATACAATTTAACTTTCAATACTTAAAAACGAACGAACAATTGACGTTGTTGACAATATTACTGATTTTTGTATAGTCAAAAATTTATCCGCTAATTGAAGCCTCTCCAGTGTCGTCATTAATGTTTTGGGCACTACCCCTGTCGATGAAATGATGATTGGTACAATCACTACCTTGTCGAGTTGCCACATCTGTTTCAGTTCTTGGGCCAGTTGCTGATATTTCCTGCTTTTTTCCGCGATACAGTCCTGTAGGTTGTGTGTGTTGGGAACTCCGATGTCAATTAGATGTGCGTTATTTGTCAATTTTTCGAGCAGGATAACATCTGGTCTGTTGTGCGGAATGCTCCTATCCGTCAATACTGTGCGATCCCAGTAAATCTTGAACTCGTCATTTTCTAGCACTGCACTGGGCGTATACTTTATACTTATTTTATTTTATTTTATTTTATTTTATTTTATTTTATTTTATTTTATTTGAATTTATTTTCATTCTTTTATTTTATTTTATTTGATTTTTTTATATTTTTTTTAATTTATTTTTATTATTTAACCGTATTTTTACTCTATTCTTCATTTTCTTCTAATCTGCTTTTTTAACTCTGTTATTCTGCCGTTGTCCAACATTAACATCGCTAATATGTGTGAATTATTCGCGATGCTTTAGGCGAACGAGTATTTCCACAAAAACTCTAGAGGATCTTCGCATTTCAGCAACCGGCAGCAATAAAGAACATTTTACGATATAACAAAATGGCGGCAAATACTCACAAAGGCACACAGTGGTGAACATTATTACTTCACGCAGATAGAAAAAGTGCTTAACCCATTAAAACCTGACCCCAGAAGGGCTTGTGCGATTTCCATAAAATTTTCCACAATCTTAGTAATTGACCTAATCAAGAAAAAAAATCAAGAAAATAATTCATACCCCCACCCCCTGAACCAGGAGGGTACGTTGCGCAAACGCAATTTGGGCCTTAGTCACATACAAAACATAAAATTTAAAAAAAAAAAAAATTTTTTAAACTTATTTTTAAATAGTTTAGCATTACAAAATGCAGCCCACAAAGGAATTTTGATAGGTTTGAAGAATAAGTATTTTTAATTGAATTTCAAAAATTCCCCAAAAAAAACGTTTGACTTTGGATCGAAAAAAAGATATGAATATTTAAAAAATTTTGAAATTTCGGTATGGCAGAATCTAAAACGATCAATTCGAATCCAATTCTACCCATTTTCAAGTCTTATATCTTTATGAATTACTTAATGTAGCGAAATTCCCAAACGTTGCGCAAACGCAACGCTCAGGGCTTAATGGGTTAAACTTATATGACCAAATAGGTTAGATTTTATAGCTTGGATTTATATGAAGGCAACTGACCTCAATATAAAATTTATTATAGTATATTGAACGGCAAAAGAAAGATTCAATAGGACTTTAGAGCCAATATTTTTCTACCCAAAAGTAAAATTAATCAATTGATCCACTGATGGTATATTGAGGAAAAAAGCAAAAACACATTGATGCTGCTACTTGAAAGGATTTCAATTTTTATAAGCAAACAACTCGAAATAAATAGAGAAATTAAATCAAAAAGGGTTTTGGGAATATTTGAACATAGAGAACAAAACACAATAAATATTTTTAAGGATTTGTGGATTTGATTTTTGTTATAATAAAACATACGGAACATATTTCGGATAAGGGACGCATGCGCCCAACTCGAACTTACAAGAGACATTTATGAAATTATTAACAATTAACACCTATTTTTAACAACTGAATAAACGTTGGAGACATAATTTATACCAACTAAAGTGCAGCAAAAGTTAGACTTAGTTAGAGTTAGTTAGTTTACTTTATTGCTTTCTTAACGATGCTACAACTAGAGAACTTCCAAGACAAGTAGTTAACGAGAAGTAGTTAACGTAATTATTTATTAAAAGCTTTGAATCATTTCTATAAAGATTTAAGACATTAATTATTTTTTTAATGTTCAGGTAAACATAAATGTGAACGGAAATTTATATTTTTTTTAAACAGAAATTTAAAATTCTGAAGGAATATAATTGCAATACGAGGTGTGACAATTAAGTAATGAGACTGATTCCATAAAAACCATATATTTAAAAATTATTCTACAACTCTGCCATCCCCTTCAAAGTATAGGGTGTTTTTTTAGAGGTTTGTTTTTCGAATAGAGATAAAACTGGCATTTTGTGGTCAAATCTGGCAACTCTAATGTCATTTATGTTCAGTTTGGTTTGCCATTTCATCATGAACAGGTTGACAAAAGAACAACGCTTGCAAATCGTGCAAATTTATTTCGAAAATAATGGTTCAGTTCGCGAAGTTTACCGCAAGCTCCGTCCATTTTATGGTCGACATAATCGTCCATCAGAGCAAAATCGGTCCACCCATCGGTTAACCATGGGTCGTTTTCGCACTACGTTTACTCTATGTGATAATACGCATCCGCAGAGACGTCGAACAGTGCGCACCGAAGAAACAATTGCCGCTGTAGAGCAAAATGTTGAAGAGGACCCGAATGAATCGATTCGCCACCGTGCACAGCAATTGGAGCTTTGTCCATCAACTTTAAAAATTGGACCTGTAGAATTGGCTTTATTCGAGCCAGCCGCGGCGGCCACATGCCCGAAATCATATTTAAAAATTAATGGCATAAAATTATCCTTCCAATAAAGCCAAATTGATGGACATTAAAACGATTTTCTTGTGTTTTATTTCAATTCGAAGTTCTATACCTCTAAAAAAAACACCCTATAGTTCCCTTGGGCAGCAATATAAAGACTCCATTGCGTTTTCCATGCTTCGTAACATTTCTGGAACGCTTCGACTGGGATGTCAGCGAGTACCCTCGTCACGACCGCCTGGATGTTCGTAATCGACTCAAAATGGGTTCCTTTAACCACCGATTTTGTTTTAGGGAACAAAAAAAGTCACAGGGTAACATATCGGGCGAATAAGGTGGCTGTTGCAACACGGCGATCCCTTTAGAGGCCAAATACTACGACACGCTGAGGGCGGTGTGGCACGGCGCGTTGTCGTGATGAAGGATCCAGTTACGAGCGATGTCTGGCCGCACCCTGTTGACTCGTTTTCGCAATCTTTCGAGTACTTGGCGATAGTAGACTTGATTTACCGTTTGCCTCGATGGAACAAATTCTTTGTGGACGATTCCACGCTATCGCGACGCGTTGCTCTTGATTTCGTTTTTCCATTTTCGTGACGAGCACCACCAACACACGTCTACTCAACACGACTTAGCAGGCGAACTAAACAAGTTAGAGCGATGGTAAATATATCAATGGAGAGGGGAAGGATGCCGAAGAAGGGGAGAGAATTTCAAGGTCACACCTCGTATATAAATGTTCCATCTTTTCTCGAAAACATTGTCTTTAGAAAACCACCAAAAATAAAGAATTTGCGAAAAACCCCTTATTAACCTCATTTTCTGCATTTCTGCTGCATTTAAACATTTAACCAATTTAAAACAATCGTTTATGTGCTTTTTACCAGCAGAGTGCAACAACCGAACCACTGTAGAACGAGGCCATTTAAACACGCCGAAAGAGGTGTGCAAAAAGTCGCATACCAACAAAGCCCAACCAAAAAAATGTTCACATTTTTAATTATGAACGCACACAGAGACACTCTACTCTTACACACACACACGAGGCACGAACGCTATAATGCAGCGCACACTTTAATTGCAAATGTGAGCGCAGTAGTCAAAAGATGCCCTTCGAGCAAGTCAAGGATGCCAGCAACAGTGCGGCGAAACGGTCCAACAGTGAGCACAATAAAATGAAATACACATAACAAAATAGAATAAACAAAACGCCCAGCGAAAAACGGCCAAATTAAATTCAAATGAAATGCAATCAAACTGCGAAAAATCAACATTTTAATTGTACGCCCAAACACACCAAGGCGCACCAGTGCTGCGCCGTTGATGTCAATGTGTATGTAGGTTTGTGGTTCGGTGCGGCCATGGCATACAAAAGCGTGGCAGGCGGCAGCAAATACTTCATTGCTCATATTCATTTAGAGTCCATTTGTTAAATCTCCGAAATGCAATTACGGGCGCCAGGCAGCGGCCGTCGCTGGCTTATCTGGCTGTCTATGGCGCACGTAGACGTGCCAAGTGTAAAAATTATAAACGTATCCGTGTCCGCATCCGTGTGTACATCCGCACTAAACTGCAACGATTTAGCAGCACAGATACGACGCACGCCGCATGCCACACGCCGCGAGCCGCATGCGGTGTACACGAAGTCGATGCCGGGGCCAGCGTGTGCCTTGCACCCAAAGCCATCATGGCCAATGCAACCGTCGCAGCACCGCACAGCCCAGCACGTGCGACTGCCAACGGCCCAGTGTCGGCTGTGTCAGTTTAAGCGCCACGGGCGCAACGCGACCGTTGGCAGTGACGCGACCACTGCTGCTGCTGCTTGCTACTGCATTAGCAGCAAATGCACGTACGACGGACTCGACGAGCTTGGCGGGCTTTCCATGTCAAGGTTCGTAATCGCAGTCAACAAAAATGAAAATGATGCCAAGCGCCAACGCGTGAAAGCACCAAAAAAAAAAACCAACACAAAAAACAGCAAACAAGAAGCAGCAGAAAAGAAAAGCACACGAATAGAGACAGAATTTGCCAAAGAAGAACGACAAGACTGCCTTCAAAATAATACTGTGTGTGTATGTGTGTGTGGGTATTTTCTATAGTGAAATGTATACTTCAGTGCCAACGCACCACACACGTAGACACATATGTATGTACATACATGCATGCAAGCTTAAGTACATACATATGTACATAACATGCGAGAAAGAAAGTCTTGGCTGCAACGTGGAGCCTTATTTAAGCAATGCACTGTGGGCGCTAAACTAATAAATATTTAATTATTTTTTTTTATTGGAATTGGTTTTAATACTCAGTCGTGAGTATTTTTTCATTCTCTTATTTTTCTAACTTGTTTTTGTATTTTTTTTTTTAATTTTGTACTTTGAAAATAAGTAGAAGAACAAATATTTTTCAATCCCATTCCAAGCTGCATTCTTCCTTCGTCAACATGCTTTCAACTTAACTTTTAATGTATTTTCTCAAACAAACTTAATTTTACACCTCAAACTGAGAAAATTGATAACTAGAACCAACTGATTACACTACTTGACACAAAAAATGCTCCTAAAAATAAAAGTATTTTTTAGACTAATTTTCGGCTGCTGAACACAAAACTGAAAATCAAAAAATTTTCTTAAGAAAATTCTTCGAAAAACACGTTTTTCCCCTCTTATTTCAGTTATGAGCAGATATCTCGTAAACCAACCATGCAACTAACACATGCGGCCCGTTGTTCAGAAGGTAATTAACTAACCTTTCAAACAATATATAGATTGTTTAAATCCAATGAGATTTGGGAAAGTTAATGAGGATGAAAGTTGTAAAAAAGTGAATTTTTTGACCATTTTTAAAAATTATATATTTTCGAATGGTTCTTTTATAGATAAAATAAACGAGCTCCTCTGGTTTTAAGATCTAAGATGAAAGATATATTATTTGGACAAATATTAAGCCTAACATCAATAGAATTTAAAGAAAAATGACAAAGTTATAATGCACGGAGTGAAAACACCAACTTTTCATTTACTACACCGTGCGAAAAAATTTTTTATTTTTCCGAGACCCATCCAAATGTTGATATAGACGTGAAACTAGGGGTCATTTATAATAACCTACCATAGTCAGTTTTTTATTTTCTGACCCAAAAACCTTCTTAAAGGACTTTAAAATTTTAAGGATATACACATTTAAAATATTTAAAATATAAAATATTTTTTTTTAAATATATGCGTTAGTGCAATGATGAAGATATGCGTATCAAATGAAAGAGGAAAATTGTCTCCTTTTAAATAAATTTTCTATTTTGAACTTTCAGAACTTGGAAATAGAAAAAAAATAAGATGTATGAATCTACAAACTGAGATCCAAAACCTTTATGTTTTTCATACCTGACATATTTTGGTCCCAAACTTTCCCTGATATAGAATAGAATGATATCACTGCAAATGATTGGAAATTATTTTGGGGATGACAGTACAATTTTTGTAATTTTCTTTGAATTCACTTCTAAAAATATTAATTTCTTGGTGCCTACTTAAATTAAACCCATAAATCAATCGTGGCTTTTGCTATAAGATGACAAATAGGTTAAGTTGCTCTTAGGCAACTTTGGGGTCGAAAGGGTAAACAAATTTCTTCACATCATTTTCATTCTTCAGTTCTTATACACAATGGGTCAACTCTAGACCAAGTGTGTCTATTTGAGTGCCCAATTCAAGTCAAATATAAATTTTTTCAACTTTCCAAAGACTATGCACCATGAGGCTTTTAAAAGCTGTTCTCCCATTGAAACCCATTAGTCACTTGATGAGATTGAAAAGTGGCTTCTTTCAACCACTAAAGTATGCAAAGATTTCACCTTCTTCAGCCCACTGTTACGCCGTTATTTGCGCCGCTAATGCAGCACTGCCATTGCTTACAATGTGGCAATGTGTTTGCTGTAACTTTTCGCCATGCGGCCATTTATGTATAGCAATGTACATATATGTGTGTTTGTATAGGTGTTGCGTGCATTGCTGGACGGCATTTAGGACACCTTGCAGCAAAATTGTTTTGCTTTTTCTGTGCCGAGCTCAACGCACTTCATAACATTCAAAAATGCCATTATGACAATCTCGCCATTTGTAGACATTTACCAGCTGCACAAGTACACACACACACACAACTACTGCTTACAGTTTGCGCAAAAGGCCATGTAAACAGCCAAGACGGACTGACGGCGGGCTTTTCGAGCTTCAAATGCCGCGTGTGCAACACACGCTTTGTGCGGCCGCGGCGCATTCGCGCGGCTGCATATTAAATGAAATGCGAGCACCCACTTCAGTGCTTTGGGCGTCTATGCAAGTGTGTGTGTGTGTGCGTTAGTGCAATTTACGTGATTTTACATGTCCGAAACTGGTCCGCCACGTACGCGTGCAGCTGCCAGCCAGGTGGCCGACTGGTAGCTGACGCAAAGCAGCAGCCTTAACGTCAGCAACAGCAACAACAACACGAACAACATGCACTATAATAGCAACGCAACGCAACGCATGCAACATTGTTGCTGTTGTTTTGCATAACAACGAGTGCAACCCATTTTTCGCAGCACATTCTCATGTGCGATAAATTGCAGCGCCATTTGCACCAGATATACTCGCTTCCTGCACACCGTGGACGACACGCCGACGGACATTCGCACCGCTACATTGTGGCGTGTCGCTGCATTCAGCTGCTATGTTTATGTATGAAATTATGAAACTTTCAATGGAAACAAAATGACAAAATGCGAAAAAAATGTAACAAAAAAAGATAAAAACAACCATAAAAAAATGTTAAACAAGCAGCAAAACAGGTGAACGAATAAAAGTATAAATCGCACGAAGGAAACATGAAAAATCTCTGCCACAAAAGTTGATGAGTATGTGAGGAATATTTGCGGACGTGGAGGAGTGCAAGTGTGTTGCTCTGAATCTGTGCGTGCGCACTTCATTTCAGTTTTCCTGTTGCGTTCCTTTGCCGCACTGCGCTGTCATTCTTCTAGGAATGCAACCCCACACCCACACATTCATACACACACACGCGCATGCAAGCACGCAAGCAATGCTTTGTGCGCACGCGCCCAATGCGGTTGCATGTGCACTTAGAATTTCAAATTATTATGCGATGCGATCGGAGCTTCACCCCCACCACCACCACCACCACATCTTCCTAAAGCGTTCAGCTTTCTCGCTGCAGAGTGTGTGCGGATTTTAACGATACACTCGCCGCCTTCATTACGAGACGCTGCCTGATTACTGCAAATTTCAGCACACTGAACTAAATACGCGAAATTCATCACATATCTCGTGCAATATTCCTCAAGTTGTGAATTTAATATTCAAGTCGAGCATGTGTTGGTTTCATTTTTGTAGCACAATTGCATTTGTATGAGAGTAGTGTTGCTTGGTTGTGTTAGAAATCATTTTTTTCGTTTTATTAAACTATGAAAATGTTAAACTTTTTACGTTTATAAAATAAATAGTCTAATCTTAGAAGAAAAATTGTTTAATTATGTTTAATTATTCCATCGTAAGGGTTACCATCACTATAGGATCTTGAAAAAAAATCGTTTTTTTTTTGCTTAACACTTTCGGTACTTCTTTTTTGTTTGTAACTTTAAAAATCATTCTTTTCCATTTTATTACTGTTTAAGCCTACATAATGAATAATCAAAAGTCATTTTTTTTAATATTGTTCGAAAAAGTGGTTTTTGGGCATCATGAAATATGGCATAGTAAGAAATAAAAAAAATCGTATAGCCTTAGTGAACTATATTTGGGATCTAACTTTTTTTTACACTTACTAAAGCGATAAATACCTACTAAATTACTTAAAAAAATCTATGAAATAAATTGAAATATGAAATAAAAGTACGAAATGATCTCTTTTTGTAAAATACGCAGCTCAGGACTGCGCACTTCCTGAACCTTTACAATTTACTTGGTACATTATTTGGTATAAAAACCTTCAGAGAAAAATACAAAAATATAAAATATAGTATCCACAAGTTTTTGACCCAAAACAGGCACTTAAAAAAAGCTATGCTATATGGCATAGAATAACCGAAAGGGTTAAACAACATAAACCAATATCCATTTAGTTCTATAGTTAACCAACATATTTAAATGGCTCAGTTTCCGATTTAGCCACAGTGCACAGTGATTCGACTCCATACAACCTTGGGACAAAATTAGAAGCAGTGGTCCGTTCTTCATAAAATTGCATACTTGTTAATCATGGTCTGCTGAAATGCAATATCCATTTTGTTTTTCTTGAACTTTTGTAGTTTGGCAATGCCTGAGACTTAACTTTGCAATTTTCGTCAGTTTTGAAAAGCTATAGCACAAAGTGTGTTGGTAGATTTTTCAGATTTTACATTTAATCGGTAACGTCAACATTGATAATTGCAAAGAGTAACAGAAATTGTCTTAGGACCCTTTAGTTTGGCAATAAAAATGATAATAATAGATGTTTGTTTTGCATTTGTGCAGTTTTTTCAGTTTTTCATGCTGATTGCATACTTTTAGGGATGAATAAAGAGAGAGATCGAAAGATATCGGAGCATGTAATTACATTATTCGACAAACAAAGAATGCTTCTCAAAATAAAAAATATCCAGGAACATACTTTCACATACTTTTTATATATTTTTCTCTAAGTATTGCCAATTTCCAGATTTTTAATTTAGAAAAATATTTTGTATTAAAAGTGAAGTAAAATCGTAAACTATGCAAATTTTGAGAAAACATTGAAAGCAAAAATGGCCACATCATTTCTTAATTTATATTTGAAAGTTTTGGCAACTTCTTGGTAACCATGTATTTTTACAATTTTTTTTCTCAATAGACTTAAAAACAGAAAATATGTGTTTAAATTTTCTTTGTGAAAAAAGTTTCAATTTTGAGCCGCTTTTGCACAGACACTAATTAATTTTTTGCACAGATCTTTTGGGGTTTTCCTAGTTGGAATTTTACCATTCAAATTACATAAAAATTGTTGAATTCCGAGACTATACATTTTTTCAATTTTGTCTGGAACGAATCACTGTTCAGTGCCCCAAAGTGCAAACTCAGTGCATATAAAACTTTATTCACGTTCTTCTCAAAACCATTTTTTTAAACTTCTATAAAGAAATTTCAGAAAAAAATCATGTCAAAGGTTGGTCCGATTTTATATCAAAATTATACTAAAATTCTTTAGATTTCGAAATGTCTTAAATAAATATTCTGAAAAGACAACAAAATCAACCTTTTTAGTGTGTAACTTAATATTACAATGCATCAACTAAATACAGGGTGGCGCAAAATTCATCACCTTATCAGCAGATGCTGTAACTTTGCAAACGGCGGCAAAAATAAATGTTGGTTTGACATTCATTCATTCATTTCTTCATGCATTCATTTATTCATGCATGCATGCATTCATTCATTTATTCATTCATTCATTCATTCATTCAGTCATTCAATCATTCATTTATTCATGTTTTTATTTATTCATTCATTCATTCATCCATTCATCCAGTCATTCATTTATTAATTCATTCATTCATTCATTCATTCATGTATTCATTCATTCATTCATTCATGTATTCATTCATTCATTCATTTATAAACAAATTAAAACCAAAGAACACTGGGTGACAACTTTTGCGTCACCGTGAATGACCATAGTGAGCTCCTTTAAGCAGCCACTCTCACATATATAGTTATCAACTAATTTATCTTGTTAGGTTGTTCGGTTAGGTCACGAAAAGAGGCCCGTTGTGATACCACAAGCAACTGAACTCAGGTTAATCAAGTTGTCGAAGAAGGGAGAGCCTAGGGATTTCCACCGGGCAGTGGCAGAGAAAGTGACTTATAGCACCGTGGGACAAAAACTAAAAATATGTGCGTGAAACTAGAGACCAAACATAGTAATACTGCATACTGAGTTTTTCATTTGTACATCCTTTGTCTATTTAAAAGGAGTTCAAAATTTTTAAGGGGATAAAAAATAAAAAAAACTATAAAAAATACTTAACCTCGATATCATATAGCAATTTATATAACAAATGAAAGAGAAAAGGTTTAAGAATTTAAATAAAATTTATTTTTATCCATTTGTAAAAAAGGTCCTTTGAAAATCTTAATCCCTTATATCCTTGAAAATTTATATAGATTTTTCTTGAAAAATAAGTTTGTAAAAACCCAAAATCTCCTTGATCACGTGTCAAAATTGCATTACTCTAATACACAAACACACTTTTAACTCATGTGGTTCTAGACAATAAGACTTAATTGAGTTACATAGGTTAGCAAAGTGATTTAAGCCAATAAATTAATTATGAAAATATCGAGTAAACTCAAATTGTTTTACGTAAGTTTGCATATACCTAAGTATGAGCTGATTGCACGTTACATGTATTGTCGCGACAGCAATTTGCAGCCAGACGAAACAAATTAACTTTTTTGTCTATTATTAGAGAAATAATTATACAATTGTTATCTCGCTTAGCGAGACAAATTGTATTAAATTTGATGTAATAATCAATCATTTCGTACTACACTCTTCCACTTTTCCTATGCTCAATAGCAAAATACATTAAGTTATACAAGTACAAGTGCACTTGGAGGCGTTCGTTTGGACGTTCGTTAAGTCAGCAGCAACTGACCTTCGAAAACACTGCACACTGACACAGTTTTGCAAATTGCCGCCTAGGGACGTGTTGATTGTCATCCAGTGCTGCCGCAGCGACCACCACTGCACTTCATGTTGCTGTCCATTTATGCAAATATTTCCGTCGCTTCTGGCACAACGTCCAGACAGCTACCAACAGATTGTCCAACGACTGTTGGCTGCGTATTTAGGACATCTAATTAAAGCCAATATGCAAATACGCATTTAGCAGACGAGCTCGAATGCGCTGCACCGAGTTTGGCTACAAGCCGCCAACAATATTACAAATTGTCAGAATCGATTAAATTCAACACAAGATTAGCTGTTTTCACATCATTTGGCACTCGCACACACACACATATAGACACGAATTCATTGTGCACGAGAAACAATGTGGCAGCATGAACGCATTGACCAAAAGTACGAGGAGAATTTATTGTGTGCCTAACTTTAGGATCCAACGACGGTTGACGATTAATTGGCAGCCATTGTTGTTGTTGGCAACGTTGTTGCCAGTTGTGTTTTGCTTCTTGTGTGCTCGTTGTTGCTGCTGTTTCTGTTATGGTTGTTGCTGTTGTTGTTGTTCTTGTGACTGTTGTTTGTAGCATTGCACAATATTCGGTCAAAACATAATATCCCCATTGGCAATTACTTTGATGCGAAGCAGCAGCAGCAGCAGCAGCGGCAACATGTTCCAGCGCTCGTTTGTTTGCCGCACAGGCGCAACAACTCACAGACACACAACGCACACACACACGCCTACGCACTGAGGACGCGCATCTGCACAGCAGGGCGACACACATGACCGGCAACACAGTTGTTTATTTGGCTTGACAAGAAAAGCAATTGCGCTTCAAATTGGACATACACAACGCACAGACCTGTCTACCTGTGTGCGGGGCGACTGCTGCTGCCGGCTGTCGACGCAGTGCCGAAATACTTACGCGCACACAAGCACACACAAGCGTGCGCGATTCGAGTGTGCAGCCGGGTCCGATGTGATGCCTGGCTTAGCAGCTGACGTCTGCCACATTAACGTTACTTGCAACACAATTTGACACGAAATGAAAACATGTACATCAGTGTGAAGCGACAAGGCAACGCGCTTCAATCAGCAAGTAAAAAAAACATTTGATGCGCTGTGGAAATTTCAAAGTCATTCGAGAATGAAAAACAACAATACCAAGAAAGCAACAACAGCAACAACGCAATGTTGCGCAAAATGTTGTACGAGCAAAAACCAGCACCAAAACTCCGACAACCGACAGCATTTAGCAAAGAAAAGTTAATTTCTTCTTCGCTTTGAACGGCTGCTGCGCTGGTGGCAGCAGAAAAATGGCAACAACGCAACACTGTAGCAGCATTTTAATTAATTAAATCACTTTATTACTTTTCACACAACAAACGGATGTGGGCGAAAAAAGTATGCGTATGCGTGTGTGTGTGTGAGAGAGATGTGCACATGTATAGGTATATAGGTGTGTTTGCCAACACTGCTGTAATATGTATGTGGGTGTGTCTATAGCGTGATCACATTCACTGGTTATGAACTCAAAATTCCATAAAAACATGAAATTTTACTTTTCAAAATATTTCTTGATGTGCAGTGAATAATATTACTCATACGCCCCAATGTGCAGTGTAACAACATGAGAGTTTCTTTTATCAAAAAAAATTCAACATAAAATGTTATGTTACTTATACGCCCCAATGTTTAGAATTGCTTCATAACATAGAAAATATTTTGCTTTACAGTAAAATTTAACATTCAAGCAAAATTCGTTAATAAGGCAAACTAATGTTACTCATACGCCCCCAACACCGACATATGTTTTATATTGTAGGTACAAATGTTTGAACAAATGTTTACTCATACGCCCAGTGCCACATCAATTACTCAGCAAAACTCATGTAATGTCAAAAATGTAGACAGATTGATCAATTAAAGTTACTCATACGCCACTATTGGCTTTTAATTAGAATACTCACGTCTCATATTCAAATACCTATGTATGTGTTACACTTTCTGATAGCCACTTAGTAGTGTACAGATACTCAATGCATGATAACATTTTATAAGTGAATGTCGATCATCTCATGAATTGATTCTATATAATTTGTAAGAATAATTATACCATGCGACAAAAATTAAGAATATTTGTCATACCGAAAGAAAAATCCATATGAGCATGAAACTAGAGACCAAACATAGTAATACTGCATATTCAGTTTTTCATTTGTACATCCTTTGTCCATTTAAAAGGACTTTAAAATTTGAAGGGTATAAAAAATGGAAAAAATATAAAAAATACTTATCCTCGTTAGAATATGGCAATATGTATATCAAATGAAAGAGGAAAGGCTCAAGCATGTAAATATAATTGATTTTTTATCTTTTTGTGAAAAAAAAGATATGAAAGAGGTACTTTGAAAATTGTAATTCCCTCTTGCTTCATTGGTTTGCATCTTTTTATTACTCAAATAAATTCGAATTTTTTACTTCATTAAAATTACAGACTCCTTCCGCCTTTTTCAATAACTTTCGAACCATTAAAGTTAATTCCCGGTGTGCCAACTTTTGTCGCACGGTTTAATCAGTTCAATACTGAGACTCAACTCAAAATTTGGTAATTTAATAGTTTAAAAACTTAGTTTCTTACTTATTTGTTTTCAGCAAACGTGTTCTATGTTATGGTCTTAGAGAAGAAACCAGGAGGGCTGTCATTTCCATGGCTTTAATTTTTAATATAGTCAATGGAAATATTAATTGCCCCTCTCTCTTGTCCAAAATAGCTTTCAATGTGCCATCTCGCTCCCTTAGACATGTTTCCCCTTTTTCTGTTGACTTCTCTAGGACGCGTTATGGTAGTAACGTTCCTATTCCTCGAGCCTTAGCCGAGCTAACGTGCTGTCGACCTCTTCAATGTTTGATCTATCTGTACCTAAACTCTTGTTCAATTCCTTTGTTTATTCTCACTTTCCCGTTTAAGTTTAAGCTTAAGTTCCATTTTGTTAATTAGTCTGTAAAAATTGTTCAAAGAGTACTACTAAATATATAAATAAATAAAACAAGATTCATGCTTCTTAAGCTCTAACAAAGCTTAAAGTATGAGTAACACAAGTTCTTACTGAATAAAATAAAACATCTTCAAAAACAATTCAATAATTTGAAAAAAGGGAACATGATCATTTTAAGAGTTTATTGGTGGAAATATGACTTTAATTCATTCAAATCTCAAGTTTAAACAGTTTTCATTACAACTAAAAGACTCTTATATATGTCTGTGATAATATTTGCTTTTGGAATGAGTCAAAGACTTTTTTTAAATTTTTTTTTTAATTCAAAAGTTTTTCATATCTAGTCCCGTAAGTCAATTGACGAATTTTCGTTCGACAAAAAAATATTTCATTTGACGTAAAAATTTTAAAATTTGTTAAGGCAAAAAATCCAAGCATTATGGAGATTATTTTGAGAATTTGTCGCTAAAAATTGTTAACGAGAAATTGTTTGTTGGGAATAAAAAACATACTTTTCTGCTAAAATCTTCAATTGTTTTGCACACTTGCCCACCGCCATCTCAGTTACCCCGGTCCCTGTCTATTCCGTCCGCCCACTACCTAAACTCCAACTGCCTCTTAGTTTAGTTCAGTTCATACCAGTCGAGCGGCCATTCATTTGTGTCGTTTTCGCAATGATTTGTTGTAGTTGCATTCCTTGCATTTTCATTCTTCTTTCATCAACGTTTTTTGTGTTTTGTTTTCTTGTTTAGGTATCATTTTTAATGACCCACTTCTTCTTTCCGCCTTTCCGGCCTTAGCTATGCTGCGGTACTGCTGCTCACTCTTGTCGCATTGTTGTTGGCGGCATTACGTTGTCTTTTATTGTCTTTGCTCATATTTTAAGAGATGCTCGTACAGTCGTATCAAATATAGAAGTAATTAACAAAGTAAAACAAAGACAGAAACGCAAAGCACAGCCACACACACATGTGTGTATACTCATACACACAAACCAACTAGCACACTAACACAGTGAAATGCTGTCGCTGCTGCTGTCTGGCTGCATATTTAATCACTGCTCTTTGTTTGCTGCTTTTTGTTGGGCGTTGTTTTTAATTTTTGACGCATCATTATTTTTCCGTTAGCACACCAACACAGAAAGAATCAAGACCCTCACGCACACACACACACACACGTGGTTGCATAAATACATACAAGAACACATAAGCACATCAACACATATTTGAACAGGTAGACAGAGGAGCGGAATGGCAGAGCCAAACAGACAGACAGGCAAACAGGCAGAATGGCAGACAGTCCAACGGTAGCGCAAACAAATCGACAGCAGAGCAAACCAAAAGACAAAAATATCAGCAGACAGCCGTCATGCTGCAATCTACGACTGTCATTTGACAAACACACGCCTACATACATGACATATGTATATATGTAGGTACTAGGGATTGCAATACTTGGATACCGCATAATTTAAGTCTCACAATAATTGGGAATTCATAAAATTCTACCCCGCTATTGAAACATAAAAATAGCAAAGTGTTTGCTTTTGTCACCTAAATTTTGAAAGAGGCAAACCTCTTATTTAATACAAAAAATAAATTATATAGACAGTAACGTTTGAAGAAGTTTCAATGCAACAAAGCTTTGTTTTTGTGTGGATACTTTGTACAAATTATTAATAAATTTTTTTGTTATGAGCCATGAATATGTTATTCTTAGTTTTAAGGTAAGAATACAGAATTTCATTAAATAAAAAGCAAATTTTTTTCATTGAAAGCGACGTCTTATTAGTTCTTTCAAATAATAATTAGATTTCAAAAATATCCCGGAATCCCGGAATTGCAATTTTCATTCCCCACAATTTCGAAATTGTAAAACTGCTCCCAAATTGCAATCCCTAATAGGAACATATAGAGCGTGTGCCAAATGAAAATGAAACTGGAAACGAAAACGAAAACGAAAACGAAGTGACAGCGCGCCGCTCTGCCGCTGCCGCTGCGCTTCGACGCTTTGACGCCATTGTGCTCACTGTTGTTATGAATGTGGTTGTTGTTGCTATGGTTATTGGTGACATTTTTATTATCCGTTCATTTGTTTGCTGCTTCAGGTTTTAATTTTCCTGAAAAAGTTGTTCACGACACCAGAAAAGGCTGCGGATGTGGTGGCAAAGTGTGTTGTCGCAACATTCTCCTTGCTCGCTTAATTTCTTCGTGGTGCTGTAACGACGATTCTTTCATTAAAAATTCTGTCACACGTGTATGTACATCTGCCTGCCACATGAAGAAATTGACAACAGCATTTTATAACAGTGCAACAGCAACAGCAACAACAACGAAATTGCAACTCAAGAAAGTGACAGTCTTAATGTGGAATTCTTTGCGCAACATGATTCTTGCGCTTTGCAGTTCAGTTTTGTGACAAATCCTTGCACACAAAAAGACTTTCTAAACTTTCTGAACTTGTCACAAGAGTTGCGCAGCCAAAAGCCACCGACAAGTGAAAGGCACAAGCATGTCGTGTGGCATGGAATGGGCGCACAGAGATTCGAGTAAAACGCGGTAATTTTTGATGGGCGCCTTCAGGATGTCATTGTGATTCGAACAGTAGTCTGTGAGTTTATGGTTTTGTGCTAGAAAAATAAATCCTAAAAAGTAGCAAATACAAATTGAGACTCTTGCTACAACTTATAACACCGTGCGACAAAAGTGAAAAAATTTCAAAACACACGAAAAAATCGATATACTCGCAAAACTAGGGACCAAATGAAGTAAAACTGCGTTTTTAGTTTTTCTCTCTGACGACTTTGAAATTTCAAGGACATGTTTATTTCAAAGAATTATTTCAAAAATTGAGCGCATTGTAGAATAACAATAGGGGTATCAAATGAAAGATAGAAATCCTTAGAATCTTAGAAAATTTAATGTTTTGGTGCAGAAGGACGAAGAGGTGTTGAAAATGTCCTTTTAAAACTTTATCCTTTAATATCCTTGCAAATTTCCAATAGTTTTTTTTTGGAAAAAATATATCTTAAGGAATAATATGTACACTACTACAACCTTGAATTTTGTCCTTCTAACTTTATTAGTTCTTGGAGGAATTTTCAGTGAAAGACAAAACCACAACTCTTCGGAAAGATTTCAAACGAACCAATGCACAGATTGGACGGACCAATGACGACACTAAACCCTAATTTCGATATCTGACCTAAACTCGTATTAAAAAACATATCGTACAACAAGTTTAGATAAAGACAAATTTTTTACTTGGTTAGAAAAGTTGGAAAAGTTGCCGGTTCCTCAGAAAAACCTTGCGATATCAGTTATCAAAAATGGTTCCTATTCCTAGCCCAGAAATAGTTTGAGTGCCAAATATAAAAATGTTTAACTATATATTAGATCACAAGTAACATTAAGTAGCTGGGACCCAAAAATGTATTTGCTTCAATCGATCCAAGTAAAGAAGCTGCTTACGTAGTTCAATTCTGTCTAACACTCATTCAAGTTCAATCAATATGCAGCGAAGCAGTCCCTCTCCCCCCGCCGGTTCCTCCAACAAATCCTAAATTGCAAATATTGCAAAAAATCGTGTGACCCATCAATATAGCCAACCAGCATTTGTGGTCGGAAATATAATTTTTTTATGGCATAGAATTTATTAGAATTTACCGTCATCAAAGGAATCGGGAACACCAAATGGGCGGCCCAGAAATGAGGACAGCCTGACAGCAAAAATGAAGCGGACTACCACAAATATTTCATGAATTGCAATGCAAAAATCATTTATGTATGCAAACTGGCAAGTAGGCGTTCCATTTGGCAACAACACGACCTCAGCAACAGCAACAACGCCATGGCCAACATCAAACAAATAATAAACTGCAGCAATTTACGCGGCGCATTTATATCAATCAAACAAGCATCTGCAAGCAGCAAAAATTATTTACAACCTTTGAGATAATTTTTATGCATTCAGTTTTATTGCGCGCAACAGCCGCAGCGCCACAAATAACGCTTCAAACAACGAAAAAGCAAAAATTGAAAAAATTACATTGCCGCATATTAGAATAAATTTTGGTAGATGTTGGCGCACGTGTCAACGACTCGGCGGCGAAAAAGTGTACGTGTCTATGTGTGTGTGTGTGCGTGTCTGTGTGGGTGCGTGCGGCAGCGCCAACACCAAACCATATGAAAAGAATACAAAAAATCAAAATGGCAGCCAACGAAAAAACCACAAGAACAGTCAGAATTACAAATGCCAAAGCGAAGAGGCCGACGCTGACGCTGACGATTGACGGTTGGCGCTCGCAGAAATATGTATATGAAAAATATAGCATTTTCAGCAGCATTTTCGATTTTTATAGTTGCTGCAACATTGCTGTTTTTTGCTTATTTGGAGGCAGTTGAATTTTTTATCGCCATTTCTTAGCGGAAAAGTCTAATAAAATATGACGAACGCTGCTGGCAACATTTACGCCCACAACTTCCGGTTGACAAGTTGCCCGAATGAGGCCGGGAGCCATGCGCGAGACAGAAGTGCGCTAAACGCCCCGACGGCACCTTTGCGCTCTTCAACCGTCCACCGCCGCCTGCACCGCTTCGCTCTACTTGCTGCTGTGCAGCCACGCTTGCTGGCGCACTTTATTTTTATAAATTTTGTGGAAAGAAAATATTGCAAAGATTTTATTTGCCAAAGTGATGGTAGTGACGATGATGACGCCGCCGACGACGACGCTACCAACACCGACGGCGACGACAATGATGGTAACGTTGATGGCGGCGTTGATGGCCGCTGCAATGTAATTTAGATAAAAGTGTGAAGTTTGTCTTTTACGCGGACTTTTGCTGCAAATTGAAAGTTATGTTTTTCGCTCTCGAATATTTTGCGCTTCAATGAAAAGGAACGAACGAGATGTTTCAAGTGTCGAAAAATAAAGTTTAAAAATTGCTTCAATTTTTATTCAAGAAAAGCCAGCAAAGTGAATTGAAGCAGAGAAATAAACGCTTTAAAACTTATGTCAAATGGTGTCATAATTTAAAATGTAAAATTAAGATTATAAATGATATATTTTTGTTTGTAAGCAATTGCGGAAACACTTTTGGAAATCATTTTGAATATTTCATATGAATGTTTATGTAAGATGTGATTAAAAGCCTCTGTGACTAAAAATTGTAGTAAGATTGCGATTAAATCAAAAAAGCATACTTAGCCCTGTCGACCCCGAATTTTACCCTGTGTCTCGATATTACTATTTGGCCTATATTCGCCTCTTTGTTAGAGTTCTAGAGCTAGTTTACTTTTGAACAATTTTAGCTTAAAATGACACTCTCAGTGATGACAGTAACCCTTTTATATCAAATTCTCCTACCTAGTAGTAATGGACACTCTCAGTGAAGACAGCAACCCTCTGATATCAACTCCTCCTACCTATCAGTAATGGACACTCTCAGTGAAGACAGCAACCCTTTTACATCAAATGCTTCTAATAGTAATGGACACTCTCAGTGAAGACAGCAACACTTTTATATCAAATCTTCCTACCTAACAGTAATGGCCACTCTCAATGAAGACACCAACCCCCTGATATATCAACTCCTCCTACCAGTAATGGACACTCTCAGTGAAGACAGCAACCCTTTTATATCAAATCCTCCTACCTATCAGTAATGGACACTCTCAGTGAAGACAGCAACCCTTTTATATCAAATCCTCCTACCTAATAGTAATGGACACTCTTAGTGAAGACACCAACCCTCTGATATCAACTCCTCCTACTTACCACTAATGGACACTGTCAGTGAAGACAGCAACCCTTTTATATCAAATCCTCCTACCTAATAATAATGGACACTCTCAGTGAAGACAGCAACCCTTTTATATCAAATGCTCCTACCTAATAGTAATGGACACTCTCAGTGAAGACAGGCAACCCTCTGATATCAACTCCTCCTACTTACCAGTAATGGACACTCTCAGTGAAGACAGCAACCCTTTTATATCAAATCCTCCTACCTAATAGTAATGGACACTCTCAGTGAAGACAGCAACCCTTTTATATCAAATCCTCTTACCTAATAAATAGTAATGGACACTATCAGTGAAGACACCAACCCTCTGATATCAACTCCTCCTACCTATCAGTAATGGACACTCTCAGTGAAGACAGCAAACCTTTTATATCAAATCCTCCTACCTAATAAATAGTAGGTAATAGACACTCTCAATGAAGACACCAACCCTAAATTATTAATAAAATTTGTATCAGTTTTTTTTAAATACAGAAAAAATATCTAATATTTATGGAAAAATACAAAATTATCATTTTTAACAATTATTAAAGAAGTCGCCACGCCTCTTTGTTAGAGTTCTAAAGCCAGTTTACTTTTGAGCAATTTTAGCTTAAAACGGGTTAAATACATTTTGTCTCAATATTTCTTAATTACAGAAAAATTATCTAATATTTATGGAAAAATACAAAATTATCACTTTTTGATTTTATTTAACCATTATTAAAGAAACAGGGTTTTGATCAAACGCACCCAACACGTAGACTTCAATTAGAACACAAACTTTCCCCGATATAGCTGCAAATTATTAGAAATTTGTTTGGTGATAACAGTAACATTTTTGCAATTTGCTTTGAATTCACTTCTAAAAATATTAATTTGTTGGTGCCCACTTATATAAAACCCATAAATCAATGGTAGCTTCTTCTATAAAATGACAAATAGGTGAAATTGCTCTCAGGCAACTTTTGGGTCGAAAGGTTTCAGTTTTATATATGTGATAAAAATACTGGTAAAGTGTCAAATGTCTAGAGACATGAAGTTTAATATACAACACGGTGTGAATTCAAATAGTTGGTTCTGATCTGGCAGAAGTACCCTTTACATTTTTTTTATAAATATAAAAGTCTTTTACTAATCTCATGTGATGCAATGTGACTATTTCTAGTTCACTGTTAAAACTAATTACATTGCTCTTTATTTTTTTCATTGCAATTTATTCGTTTCACAGCAGCACAAAAATGATTGATTTGGCAAATAATTGCAGCTAATTACTTTGCACACTATTTCCTCCCCCCCTCCTCATTCTCACCCTCACCATTCTCTCACTCAACATTCCCCTTGCTCTTTGTCTCATTTCCTTTCTTTTTTATAATTTTTTTTATAATTAACAAAACTTCTTTGTTTCAAATTGTGTTCTACAACTTGAGACAATGCAACAACCAACATTTCTCTAATTCTCTCACAAGCACCAATCTCATTTTGCCCCTTTTCTCTGCCTGCACGTTCAACTGTTTTTAAAAGCAACACCACACATATGCGAAAACTTTATCTCGTCGATGGAATGTAAGTGACATGAAAAAACACTAACGAGCTTACAGTTTCCGCCAGTGTTTCAGTGCAAACTTGCAGCATGTCCTGCCACAGTCGCCTCTCTGCAGCGACGCCGAAAAAAGGCCACCAAAAGGAGAATTATGAGAATGTTTTCAAAATGTTTACAAAATACTATACACAGCAAAAGAGCCAAAAACAACACACACACACAACAAACAAAAGACGCAAACGGAACTAAAAAAGGACAACAGAAAATTCAAACAGAAAAAAACGGTAATAATTGCAAAACTATTTTTGGCGTGAAAGCATTTTCGGCTACTTTTGTAAGTTGGGCGGCGGCGCATATGGTCACCGAGGCGGTGTCGGCAACACGTTGTCCGCCGTTGGGCGCTGCAGCTGTGCTGTATCTCTGTGTGTGTATGTGTACTGTGGGGCCTGCAAATGCACTTTGCTGATACCGAAACTTGCGAAACTTAATTTTGTGTAAGAATGTTGCAAGTTATGTAGGTACACGCGCGTGCCAGCTGCCTCAATGCTCGACAACTACGCCACACTGGCGCACTGACGCAGAAAGAAAGCGTGGCAGGGCAGAGCGGAGCGTGTGCGAATGCGAGTGTCCGGTGTGCAATGAACGGATACGGCCACTCCACAGCCATGACAACCAAAACTTGTCTTTGTTGCATTCTTGATTCGTTTTCGGTACAGCCGAATAAGCTCAAAGGGACTTAAGCTGTCGCCACACACATTTCTTGCAGCACTTTGAAACTTGCAAATTAATTGCCGAGTCTGATTAAATGCTTTCTTCAAGTGCAGACAACGAAATGAACGCATTAAACTCATCACCGAATGGGCGGCCAGCCGAAAAGCTAATATCGCAATAAGCATGCAAGGTATGTGTTTTCGTTTGTAAACGACCCGACCTGCCCACGCACGCAACCAGCTGCCGTCTGTCAAAACTTGACGCACTCTCATTAAGGACAATTACTATGTTGTGAGACCCGGTTAACCTCACTTCTATTTGCGTGCGTTTGATGTATCACGTGCGTTTGTGTGTGTGAGCAATCCTCGGATGTGAGCATGAATATTTGTGTCAGCAGGATGTCGGCATGTCACGACATTATTCTCAACACACACACACAGACGCACAACCACACATCCATCACATTGTCTAGCAGTCCACGCTTGCCATGTAATGAACCCTGGTGTCACTTTCGGCATTCTGCTCAAAAATAGATAAATACCCGTAACCTTTAATCACATTATGTGCAGTATTTCGACGCTCATAGGCATTAATTGAGTAGACCAGAGCAAACAGAACTAATTGACTAAGCCTTTTGTTTACAGTGCATTGTGCTGTCAAATCGAAATTCGGTTAATGTTGTAAATGATTTGCTTTCAGTAAGGCCGACTGAGCTGTAAATGGTGTCAGTATAATTAAGACGAAGACGTTGTACCGTTCATTACATGCTGTGCCCCCGTTGACTTCCGTCCTGTAAGCTTGTTGCAGTTACTATCAAAAGTATGTAATTGTCTCATGGCTGAGCAGATCTCTATGCATATCGCTAAGTTGGGTCTTTTGTCATCCCTTCAGTCTGATAGATGATATGATAATATGTCCGTTTGGGAACTTTTTCCAAAAATTAAACTATACAAAAAAGTAGACAAACAGGAATTTGTAAGAATTTGCAAGTTTTAACTCTTAGTTACACCACTGGGACTTGGCACATTCACAATACACCGTAAAAAGGGTGTAAACAGGAGGGTTAAATTAAGGGGGGCACTCCATGAAACGCTCAAAAAAATGACCAATTTTCTTTATTTTACTGTACAAAAAAAGAAAGAGACAGGAACAATCTTTGGAACATCTGTAGGTATTAGTTAAAAGTTCAAAAAAAAAGTTATACATAAAAAAAATTAAAAATGGCAAACATATTGAACATCTTCCGAGGCTTGGTTTAAAAAAAATACGTCTTCCCGTCCACACGATGCCGTCCGAAGTTAAAGTCTGAAACATACAAATTATATATCAAACTAATCAGCAGGCTTGTCGCAAGTGCGTGAACCTCAAAAACTATAAAAATTTTCAAAATTTAGCAACAAAGCCATATAAAGTACAAAAAAGTTCGTTTTTTCTTACTTTTCTTTATTAAAAAAAACAGTAAAAAAAATAAAAATTTTTTAATAGATTTCAGAGGTTCATGCACTTCTCTGTTCAATATCCTACAAAACGAGTATATATTCGTGTAGATCGGTTCAGTAGTTTTTTTATCATGTGGACGGACTACAAAAACCTGTTTATGAGGAAACGCGTTCCAAAGTTATTCGGAACACCTGATGTGGCTGAGCGCGCGTCGATGAAAAGAACTGTGTCTCCGAAAGTTTTCAGGCTTCGACTTTGAAACTTTGCAATAATGTTCTCGGATAATATAAACAAAAAATCGATTTTTTGAAACCATTTCATGGAGTGCCCCCCTTAATTGAAGTAAAAAGTCAAATGAAAAATTTCAATTTTTCTGATTTTTCTTTCTTTACTATGTAACGATAAAACATTCAAGAAACGTATATACTTTTCTTCTTTAAATTTAAATAATCAATTTATTAATTTCGTATTATTTCTGAAACTTCGAACTATTCTAAGGACTAACAAAAAATTGCATTCGTGAAACCGTATAGGATTCAGACGTCCACAAAGTAGCATGTTGCCATATGGCATCAAAATAGTGATTAGCAATCAGCTACCTGGGTTAATCTAACAAAAAATTTTACAATTGCGCCAATGCAGAAACCAACTCCACTGTCCGCTACACATTTTCTTTATAATGGTTCTTGGATATTAGATTCCTTCATTCATTTGACCACTAAAAGATGAAATTCAGCTAATTAAGCACCAACCAAAGTCTGTGCTTTAAACATTACAAGTCAAATACGAACGTATATCTGAACCCTTGTTCAAAATTCAAAACTACCACAAAACTGTGACAATACTAACCTATAAAGTTTTCAGCTAAATGTTGCTTAGTTACATAAACAAAGACAAACACCAAAGCATATTTCAGCGATTTGCTCTCATATCAAAGACAAACCGCTTACGATGCAACGCTTGAATTTCCAGGTTTTACTTCAATGTCATCGACCCTGAAAAATCAGAACATTCACACAACTTGATCTGCTATTATTTATAAGCATATTTCAAGCATAAATTTGCTGCTTATGGCACAGCGCTGCTTCAGCAACACGCTGGCAACGTTTGACTCAACAACAACAACAACAGCAATAAGCGCTTTTCCGACAGTTCCATCGCGCCACTTATGTCGCCTGTACACTGGTTCGTCCGTCCACTGCCGCCACTTCAACGTAGTTCAGCCAACTTCATCTGCGACCCCGATCTGCATCTCTACCTAAGTATCTGTATATCTATCTTTCTGGCCATCCGCCCCTCACACACCTTTGCCAGTGCCACGTTGCATTTGTGCGGTCGTGAACTCCTCTTCACTTGTCACGGCTTTTAGAGGTTTTGCGCTCGCAACGCGCGGCCACCAATCGGGCCGCACAGACAGCACCACTAAATCGTACGCTAATGGAAAATGTCGGCACAGCAAACTTTCACCCTCGTATTCCGCTTCAATTCACCGCAAGACATCACCGTTAAAGTGACATTTTTGCTGTTTTTGCTGCGCGGCCACTGTTGCAAGCTATTTGCTGTCGTTATGGTTTTTGCTGTTGATGTTGCTGAAATCTGACTGCTTATTTGTTTGTCAGTTTGTTTAGTTTGTTGGTTAGGGGGATTAGTTGTTTTTGCTGCGAACGGGATGTTGGTGGGCGAATTGGCGCGAATTGGCGTCACCTCTTCAAGCTGATAGTTGTTGTTGTTGTATTTATGTATTAACATATTTGTTTGTGTGTATCGGTTATTTTAAGTTTCATGAGTTCGAAGTGGAAATGTAACACCGCATTAAGACTTTAGTGTCCAAAAATGTCAACCACTACCGAATGCAAAACCTATATTTTGATCTTTACAGACATTCATATTTGAGAAAATATATTAAACTTTTTATTTGAAATAATAAAAAAAATAATAAAATCATTGCAATAAAGCAAGTTGCACACTTTGAGAAGAAGACATTTTTTAGCAAACGCGCATTCGTTCGGTTCATTACGTTTTGTCTTTTGTTTGCGTGCTGCTATGTGGTGCACTTCATTGTCCTTAAACAAGCGCACAACAACAATAAAAAAAATCGTTTCAGAGCAAAGCAACCAAAGCGCCACGGGGCCACAAACAAGAATGCAAAAACCCAGACAAATAAAACAAATCTGTACCCGACTGTGTGAGCGCATTGATGTCGGTTAGTGTTGCCAGTGTTGACACACTAATACAACGTAATACAGCGACGCCTATTGGTAGTGTTGCCAACTACCGCAACAGCACACCGTCAACTTCTGCTAAACAGCGCTGCGAACCAGCAACCAAAAAACAGAAATAAAATAAAATAAAGCAAAGTAAAACTATGCACAACCTGGCAGCGAGCAGCCACAACGCCCCACGCCACATCACATCCACACAACACATTACGCCAAAACTATGCGAAGCATTGAAGCACTTTGTCAAAGGGTTGAACTTGGCAACAAAAACGGTAGCAAACCACAGCGCGGATGATGCTACTGCTCCAGCTGTGTGCTGCTCATATAAATTGCCACAAAGGAAGATGAACGAACTGCTGAAAATGGTCGAGACGCTAAGGCCAAACTATCACAAATGACAACAAAGCAAGTACCAGCAACACATATCGGAGCAGCACGAAGGTCGAACGATCAGGCTCACAATGGTCGTAATGCAACCGTGACACCATCAGAGGTTAGGGCGACAAGAATTTTGTGCAAAAACTTAAGTAAGTATTACGAAAAAGATTTTCTAAACTCAACCAACTTATATTTGTCTCTTCTTTATATTTTTTTTATTTATGAGGTCTGTATGTCTAGTAGACCCAATCAATCTGCGTGCATTCTGAAGTGTTAACGAACAGACAATTTAGCTATTCCTACAAAATGACATTGAAAAAATATATTTTACCAAACCATAAAGTTGCATGATATGTCAATAAGTAATACAACAGCCACTGAAGCAGGTTTTCTCTTTGGTTTTGTGCTTTTTTAAAAACTCTTTCACTCTCTCGGATATTCCATTACTTAAGGATTCTATGCGCGCTGACCTCGTTGCAGCTCAGTGCCTGTCTATCTGTAGCCGCCTGTGTGTACCTGTCTGTCTATTGTTGTATTTGTTTGCTTGTTAATTGCTTCGCTCTCAGCGCGTATCCAAACCCAAATAACCAAAACAAACATACCAACAAAATAATACTTCACCGGCCACACACTATTGGGTCACTATTATTAATTTGTAGTTTACTTGTTGTTACTGCAGTATTACTAGTCGGCATTGTTTTGTTCATTGATTGTGCTCGATGAAGTAGACTGTCCATCGACCTGGCTAGCAGGGCTGATTGCGATTTTACGTTCCACATACACACACAGACACACACATGTGTTTCTATTTGTGGCGCACGTTTGTTTGGCCTTGTGCGGCTGCAGTTCTGGCTTTGTTTACATACTGGAATGTTGCGAATATATCTCATATATATATCCTCACTTCGCTTTCAAGCTACTCGTACTCGTACAAGCAGAAACACTGCTGCTGTTGCTGCTATTTTACGTTGTTGCAATAGTGCCAACAACAGCAACACACCAACACCGTCAGCCAGTTGCCAATTTGTACAAATTGGCTGTGCATTCTGCTGTGCGCACAAAACAAAGGCAAAAGGAAATTATGACAGGAAATTAAAATATCCAACAACTTGCTTACTATTTAAAAGCGGGAATTTTTCACTTAATTCAAATTGAATCAATGTTGGCGCAGTGTCCTTTCAATTAGAGATATGCGCATTACTGGTGGAAGTTGTAAGCAGGAAAGCTGAAAACAAAATGGCTCAAAAGTTGTTGCATTGTACATAATTAAATATGCGATTAGATTAGATTTTATTCAAAAATATATACATTTGATTTTGTTTAAAGGAATAATAAAATAATAAAATAAAATAAAAAATTAAATAAAAAAATTAAATAAGATTTGTAGAAGACTTGTTTTAAGAAGGTAACAGCAAACAAAAGCCGAGGAAAGCCGAAAACAAAATGGCTCAAAAGTTGTTGCATTGTACATAATTATATTTTAGATTAGATTAGATTTTATTTAAATAATAAAATTATATATTATTATATTAAAATAATAAAATTAAATTAAAAAAAATAAGATTTGTAGAAGACTTTCTTTTGCACAATAACAATTAAATTTGTCGTTGGTTACATTGGGATGCGAAGCCATAATTCCTCCGATTATAATAATTAAAAACAAATGAGCTTATATAATTTTATATTTTTTAAGAATGAAGACTTTAGACTATTTGTAACCTCCTGCGATTCTGTTAATTTTAATTGGTATTTTTTTAAAGAAAACAATTTTGCAATTTTTATTTGGTTTTTCTTTAAATAAGATAATTTTGCTGTTTCAAATTTCAAAAGCCATAATTTCTCTGATCATAACAATTATCATAATGAATTTATATAATTTTATATATATATAATTATAATTTTATATATATATATTTTTATTTTTATATATATATATTTAACCCTTTCGCTATTTAATTGCCATATGGCACATTGCTACTTTGTGGACGTCTGCATCCTCTATGGTTACAAGAATACATTTGTTTGTTCATTCTTAGAATAGTTTAAAGTTTTAGGAAAAATACAAAATTAATAAACTGAATATTTAAGTGTAAAGAAGAGAAGTATACACTTTTTGACATAGTAAAGGAAGGAAAAAGCAGAAAAATTATATAACTTTTTCTTACAATTTAAACATTAAACATTTCTAAACATTTGTTTAGTATTTGTTTTGTATTTGTAGAATTTAGTGTATTTTAATTACCATTTTAAACAGAACATGAATCGGCAAAGATTCTACAATTCTTTATTTACAGCCGTTTCAATTGATCTGCTTCCGCTTCACATTTCCATTACGTTGCCTCACTGCAATTTCTTATTCGCTTTAGCTGCGTAATTTTTGTATGGACATTTAATTAGCCACACTTTACACCTCTCACGGAACTAATTAAAAAAGTGTAAATGGCACTTTGCGCACTCTCACCCGCACCCGCAACCACACCCACACCACTAGACTTACTCGCTCATTCGCACAACGCGACGAGCTGTTATTAGCTAACAATACTCTACAATTATTGCATGGCCGTATTTGATTGCACAGTAAAATAGTATATAACGCTACAGGAAGTGAACAGACAATGGCCGTCACACGGACACGCACACACGCACGCACACACCTGGAAGTATTAGTAGTGATGGCTTGTTTTCTTGCATGTCCTTTTCAAATAATTGCCGCGGCAGCAACACGCAAGGGAAGCAGCAACCATCGCTTCCCACAGTTGCAGCGAAAATGAGTGAATGCTAATAAAGGATGTGCCGTTATTAGCATTTCTGCGCGTGCTGGCAACGCCATTGCCACAATTGCAATTATGCGCTGCGGTGTTCACAAGGACACTTGTCGTTTCAGTGGCTGGCAGACAGCGTGTGCGCGGTTGCACTTAAATAATATCTTCAGTTATTAAGCTATTTTCCCCGCTGCAACAAAAACAACAACGACAACAACAACATTTGTACTATTCATGCGCATATATTGTTGGTGCATTCATATTGCAGACTTTCTGGCAGCAGCAGAATTTTCATGTTTATTTTTGCAATTGTGGTTGTTAATGTTGTGGTTGCTATTGTTGTTGCTTTTTTTTTTTTTTTGTTGCAACCCACAACTTGCTTTAATCATAATCTGCTTTCCATGGTAATTTTATGCATATTTTCAGCTTCATTTGGGCGCCGTTGCTACGACGCGCTGTAATCGTGCCGAAGTGGAAGTTTCCGCACAGCGCTGATAGAGCACACTCATAAATGCAGCCGCAGCGCTCCAAATGGCAACCCGAATGCAACAGAATGCACTTTACGAACTATGCTGCACATTATGCTGTGCGGCGTTTGAATTCGCCGCAGTAAGCCGTTGAGCCGGTCGCTTTTGCTGACGCCGCTAAGCCACCGCACAGTGCTCGGAGTGCGCGTAAATAATGGAAAAAAGTGGAAAATTTATGAAATTTTATTGCAAAATAAAATTTTAAATAGTTTTTTTTTCTGTGTGACTAAAGTTATTTTGTGAAAGGATACCAGAGAAGTCTTTGGGAAAATAAATTGTTGCAGTGGAAAAGTGTAGAATTGTATGAGTGAGATCGATCTGATCTGTTGCCTACGTTTGTCTAACCGTTTATGCGTCCAATTACACGTCCATCTATCTGTCTACCCGTTAAAAGCCAACTGGAACTAAAGATTTAGAATTATTAATTAGCTTTGAGTTATAAGATTTTATTTAGTTGAATCATTTCAAATGTAAAATCATCAACTTTGAATAGCTGCAGTAAGCCACAACCAATAAGTGGAGCTTCTTTCTTTTCTCTTCTATCATTCATCATCTCATCATAACTATTCATTCATAACTATTCATTCATTTTCATCTCATCATAACTATTTCCTACACACTGTGCAACGCGCTGACTGCCCTTAAAACCGCAGTTAATCGTGTGCGCGCATTCATAAGTCGGCATTATTTTGCACTTCACCATAATTTGCTGCATTGCAAAGTCGACATGAGCAGCAGCAATAGCAATGTCAGCACCAGCTGCCGAATACTTTTATTGGCCGAATAGATTCAACACTTTCGAGCGCACTTCAAAGGTCAATAAAGCTGCAATGAAATCAACTTTACGCACGGATTGTGCACGCTGCATGGAAATGCCAGCAGATGCGCACTTTTTAATACGAAATTAGCCAAAACATTTACAGCAGTAGAGACTCAATGTTTGGTATTTTAATTGTGAAGCGAATGCGTTCGGAAATAACTGAACTGTGTAGGCAGTTTCAGAATTAGTGTCTGCCAAATTGATTACACCGTGCGACAAAAAATTGTACACACGAAAAAATCTCGCGAAACTAGGGGCCAAATGTAGTAAAACTGCGTTTTTAGTTTTTCTCTCTGACATCAGAATCTTTTTTTAAAGGACTTTGAAATTTCAAGGACATGTTTATTTCAAGGAATTATTTTATTTTTTTATGTTTTTATATCTTAAACTAATAAAGTTAGAAAGACGAAATTGAAGGATGTAGTACTGTTCGTATTAGTCCTTAAGATATATTTTTTTCCAAAAAAAATATTGGAAATTTCCAAGGATATTCAAGGATAAAGTTTTAAAAGGACATTTTCAACCCTTTTTGGTCCTTTTGCACCAAAACATTAAATTTTCTAAGATTCTAAGGATTTTTCTCTTTCATTTGATACCCATATTGTTATTCTAAACTGCGCTCAGTTTTTAAAATAATTCCTTGAAATAAACACGTCCTTGAAATTTCGAAATCCTGACGTCAGAGAGAAAAACTAAAAACGCAGTTTTACTACATTTGGCCCCTAGTTTCGCGAGTATATCGATTTTTACGTGTGTTTTGAAATTTTTACTTTTTGTCGCACGGTGTTATATGAAAATTAATAGCACAAAAGTTATGTTAGGTTCAGTTGGATGATCAACAGTCGTAAGCCTGTTGGGTCGACATAACTACTGTTCAATTAGTGCACGAGCACTGTTGGTAAACTTAACCCTTTCGCTATTTTGTTGCCATATGGCAACATGCTACTTTGTGGACGTCTGAAGCCTCTATGGTTCCAGAAATACATTTTTTTATGGGTCCTTAGAATAGTTTGAAGTTCTAGGAAAAATACAAAATTAATCAACTGAATATTTTAGTTTAAAGAAAAGAAATATACACGTTTTTTAAGTGGTATATCTTGACATAGTAAAGGAAGAAGAAGCATGAAAATTAGATAACTTTTTAATTTGACGTTTTCTTTCATTTAAATACTTTTTTTTTTAATTAGCTAAAGTAAATGAAGAAATATTCACATTTTCGTTATGCGTAAAAAGTTTTATGTTAAGTGATTATTACAGCCACAACGATGTGATTGCTCTCATAGAAAAACACTCTAGTCCGAGTATTAAAATTACAAACTTTTGTATGGAATGTTGCTAATACAGGGTTTCCCAACAAGAGGTGTTATTTTGGTATTCAAAGAAAAATTCCATTTTTTGAGATAAATTATCGCATGTTTATTTCATAATAAAGAGGAAGGTATGCCGTTAATAATGAAAAACAACATCAGCCAAATGGACACCACGACCACGCTTACAGGACCATATCCTTTTCACGTTGTCCAGATCAATACCATCCAACTCCGACCATAAAAAATCATCATTCCAAAGAACGACGAGGAATCGACAAACCTGGGTTTTCTTCAACACTTTGGGCTACAGCAGTAATATTCTCAGTTGTTCTTGAGCGACGTGCACGGGTTTTATTCTTCACATCACTAACTTGTTCCAACAGCTCGAATTTTTCCACCAATTTCTGTATTGGGGTCCGACAAGGTGCTTCACGACGACCCAAAAATGCTTTAGTTTTGCGAACTAAGAGATGAACTAAGACTGCAAGATTTTCACCATTTTTGTAATGAATTTTAATAATTTCAATGCGTTGTTGAAGCGTGTATCGTTCCATTTTTAGTAATGGCGTAGTTTCTACTTGTCAAATGTCAAAGAATAAAAGCTTCAAAAGTGGCAGCTACCGAAATACCGGGTGATTCAAAATAACACCTCTTGTTGGAAAACTCTATATAACCACATAGATGCCTAAAATGTAAAATTTAAAATTTTAACTTTCCCCAGTCAAAATCTGTAGCGAAAGAGTTAAGTAACGAGCATATTCCTAGCTTAGGTACCGCGCCCGATAGTCAAAAAATAATCACCGCAAGTGTGCAAAAGTAAAAATCGACACTAGAGTTCCACTTGTTTGAGATATGGGATAATATTAGTTAAATGAGAGGCAACGTGTCGGTGACTCAGGGTTGATTCAATCGACTTATCCTACACCAAGTAAAGAACAAAACAAAAATTTCTCATTTATCGTCTGTTTTCCAGCATTTTTCTGCATTAATTGGTTACTTTTTAAATAAAATGTAATGTTTTTTATTCCAAAATACAATATTTCTCAACCAAATAACAACGAAAATCCCCTTGATCCCCTTCTCGCCAAAAGTTTGCAATGTTCTTTTAAGCCACGCCCACGTCTAATGCATTTGCAATCGAATGCATAAATCACCGCGATGAACTATGCGCCTTTATCAGTGCCAGCAGCAACGACAACGGCAACAACAATTCATGCAACAATTTCACAGCTAATTTTGTGTTTAAATCCACTTGAGCCGATGGTATTTAGTAACGCAATTTTGCATAATTGCACTAAATCAGCGCCAACGCCGTCAACGACAGCCCCCGCGCCAAGTCAGGCGCCACCAACATGCAAAACTACTAAACGAGCACTTTGCTAAAACTTGTACGCCATATGCAGCACACTCAACGCACCACACACCGCAACCGTGCCCCTCGACCGCGCCCCACACGCATGTCCCAGTTTATGTTTGCCTGATAAATACGAAAGCCATGGCGGGGAGCAGTGGTGGGTGAGCAGTGAACGCAGCACAGTGCAAGGCAGGTCGGTAAATTGCGAAAATGATGAGCAGCCAACTGCAACAGCACAATTGCGTGGCATGTCGTGTGCAACGTTTATGCACAAATTGTGCAAAATATTAAAACGCGCTTTTTTCCCCATTTAAGTATTTTAAATTCAATTTTTCGCTAAAGTATAAAACTTCCCATATTTAAAGCCGCAAACTGTTGCTTAAACGTGCACCAATTATACACTTCCCACTGTTGCGCTGACGGCGGCAAATTTCATTATTGCCACATAAAGTCAATGCGACACTTGCCAATTTCCCCGCCGAATTGGTGACCGCAATTGCCGCAACAGCACTCATAATGCTTATCAGCGGTTCATCAGCTCGTCGACACCTCAATGCAGTGTCGGTGCAGAAAATTGCACAATGGCCGCACCCACACAGGCGCAAATTGAAGGCATCGACACAACGCCCGCAACACGCGGCCGAGTGTTGGCCAAACAGCGCACGACCCACTCGCAGCAACACCAGCGCCACAGCAACGTCAGCATCACCTTCCATCCGTCAGCAGTCAGGCGTCGAGCATCAGCGCCAGCTCGACGTTGTCGCTGCGTGCAGTTGACACACTCAGCGAATTTAATTTACAACTCGTACGCACTGCTTTGCTTGCGCCGTTGTGTCGCACACATATCACACAAGTACAACGACAACGACAAGAGCAGCAGCAGGAAAGGCGGCAGCACGTTGCATATTACGCGGCGCAAATGCCCTCAATACGGCGCCCGCAGACTGCGCGTAACAGAGTCGAAATTGAAATGGCCACACCCACTGCCACTGCGGCCTGAGAGCCTACAACAGAGTTAATCAAATCTCAAACCATTCAAAATGATTTATTGCAATTATCGCGCTTCGCTGTAAAGTGTCAGCGCAGATAACGCCATAACGAAAGCGGCAACTGCCAGCGGACAACGGACAATGGACAAGGCACGAGCGGCATTTGTAGGTGGGCCAGCGAATTCGCAGCAATGTGCGCGAGCAACGGTGGAACGGTGACAGTTTCGCGCTGCAGGAACAGTCAGTAAGCACTGATTAGCTCGACGGTAGTTTAGCTTATGTTGACTTGCATAAGTAGTAAGTTGGCGTAAATTGGTTGCTATTTGGCATACGTTCACCTCAACTGATTTAACTTAAATGCGTATCACAGTCTACTTCTAAGAGCTTTCGATTGACTAAAAGTGGTCTTAGTTTAATTCAAGTGTGATCCCTAAATAGTTTAACAAGGAAAGTTAGCTTAAGTAAGCTAAATCAGCTAAAGTCTTGGCTTACATCAAGTTTATTTACTTCATTCACTCTCATGATCTTTCGAGAAAAATATCATATCACAATCATGATCGTGGAAAAATCGAATGATGGACTGATCACAATTATAATATTGATTTTAATTTTTTCCATAGACAAAGATTGATGCGACCAAAAGTATGCGAATATTAACTAATACTTGAACTACTTTAAACCAACCTGTACATATAACTTTTCTTTCTATAATAAGGAGTGTCCACGAAAACACTGATCCCTCTTTTGATTTGTTTAATTTTTTAGGAGCGCACTTCAATAGTCTTGCAGGCTTCACCAAACTAATTGCATTTAGTTTCATTTTGATTTCAACTCTCGAGCGAAAAAGCAGCGAACGAAATTCAGCAGCGAAAAAAAACTGCGCAAATTTTGAATGAAAATCCTAAATAGACCCAAAAAATGGTAGCAAAACATGTGGGTGTCGGTGTTGCAACGGTGAAAAGGGTTGTCAAAAAGTTTAAGGCACACCTCTCTGTTGAGAGGGCTTCTGGTTCTGAGAACGATGGCTGGTCCTGCCAATGAAAATTTTGCCAATGCAGTGAAGTCGCATTTTAAGAAAAACCCGTATGAATCCATCCGTGATACAGAATCCATAGTGAGAGTATCAAAAAGTTGTGTCCAAAAAACTAAAATTAATTCTCAACTCAAATCATATAGAGTGCAGAAAGTTCCGGATAGAAGCAATGACAAGGAAAATTAGGCCAAAAAGTGAGCTAGAAAGTTGTATAAGCAGTTCCTTACAAAACTTGAGTGCTGCGTCGTGGACGATGAAACATACATTAAAGGCGACTTCCAACAATTGCCCGGGCAGCAGTTTTACGTAGCCGCAGCTAAAGGAGTTGTTTCTAAAAAATTTACAACACAAAAAATATCAAAATTTCCCAAAAAAGTTCCTTGCATGGCAGGCAATTTGTACCTGGAAGACGCGAAATTTTTGTTACAACAGGCTCAATCAACCAAGAAATTTACATCAAGAAATGCTTGAAGAAACGGCTTTTGCCATTTTTAAGAAGCCACAATGTTGCAACTTTTCTTTTGCCCAGATTTAGCCGTATTCCACTATTCCAGTGCAGCCTTGAACTGGCATAATGACAATAATGTCAATATTGAAACAATGAGGCACTCTGTGCTTTGCATGAATGGTTTTACGGGCATACATTTACCATAATTACGATATGGCATGGATGGTTCGCGAAAGGTGATGAGCTGTGCTAGAACAATCGAGATAGAAAGCACAACTAGAATTTGCAAGAAACATCGACGTGATAAGAAAACAAGTATAAAAGGCAGCAGTGTGCAGCGCAAGAGGTCGAGTCTGTGTTGAGCAAGCAAAAGGGAAACATGCAATAGTAGTAGTGTAAAGTAGTAACAAGTGTAAATTTGTAAATAAAGTGATTGTTGGCTTTTGACTGCGTTTGCGCTGAATAATTGAAGTAGTTTTATTTTCAAGCACAATCCAAAACGAACTTGGATTTTCGTAACAATATTGTACCCAAAGAATGCAACCCACCAAATTGTCCAGAATTACGTCCCATTGAAAGGTATTGGGAAATAGTAAAGCGGAACTTTAAAAAAATAAAAAATGTGGTCAAATATGAAAATAAGTTCAAAAGAAAGTGAAAGGAGTCCGCTGAAAAGATCGCAGAATCTACTGTGCAAGACATGATGGAAGGAGTAAAGGGAAAGGTTTGGGCCTTTTATAGAAAATAATCAGTTTGGTTTTTTTTTGCATTGCATTGCATCTTCATACCAAAAATTTTCGATTTTACGTGAATACTTCCAAAAATATACCGATTTTTTGAGGGATCAGTTTTTTCGTGGACACGTTCTATTATTATAGAACGTATTCTTCATAACGTAACTTTCTATTAACTTGGCTTGAGCTGAGATAAATAATAAATCAGATTAGGTCAGATGAATGAGCCCTCTCCCCTCTTTCTTCCTTCAATGATTGTTTCAAGATTTTTAGTCATTAATTCTTCAAAGCTGCACAAAAATACGCTACGAGTAAAGCCGATTTGTCCTGATTCAAGTACATGAAATTAACAGAAAAACTGCTTATCTCAGTTTAAATCAAAATTTATGAGAGTTGATGAGGGTCTCTTAACTTATACTATTCAGTTTTATTTCCCTGTAATTAAACCAGGTGACACCTGACTAACATTAGGCCTTCTTGTAGACTTATAGATTAGATTATATTACAAATTATATTTACAAAAGTGTGTCACTACCACTTGTTACAACTATTGTGACCGCCTAATGATTCTCTCATCTATAGAACCGCTGACAGACCAATGCATGCTATAAGTTTATGAATTACGGAGGCATCCAGTTGAGAGAGTCGACTCTTGCCCAAAACATACTCTTCGAGGCATTTGTATCATTTGTGTGTTAAAGCTTTGTTGTCCCTTTTCTCACTCCACAGAACTCAGAACTCACTGCGTCCTATCTTTAGACATTGTCTAACGAAAGATCCATGTTGAACATGTAATAATTGTGCACACAGTATTAAAAATGCCTGAGAATTTTAATTTACTCCCAGACATGTAAATTAGTTCTTTAACTAAGAGTTCAAAAAGGCATTAAATTCTCCTATTAAAGCTTTCGATTGCTTTAGTTATTGCATATATAGTGAACGTTTTTTTACCGATCCGACACAGTGTATCAAGCAGATACCTTTCTACATATTCTACATGCATGCATACAAATTGTTTTGTGTTGCTAAAGTTTTGTTGAACTTTCGCTCATTTAGATTTAATGCACAACGAAAAAGCAAATTTATCAGCCGCGTAAGTGCAAAACAAATTTTGCCCGACACAGTGCAAGTATGTGTGTGTGTGTGTGTTTGTGTAGTGCCGGCAAACGCTTTACGACCACTAAACCGAATTCTGTATGCGAGCAAAAAAGTAAACAATAACAGCCAAACCGCCAACCGTCAGCTCATGCGCGACGCGGCGCGGCGCGCGCACATACGGCAAATCACACGCATTATCTGTGTAATCCGTTATTTGCAAGACTTGCGCCCGGATTACCAGCGCGTGTGAATTTATTGTAAATTCCGCATGGAATAACACCCCGACGCTGGCATCCTTTCGCTGTCTGACGCAGCGCGAATAGGGGCGAGCGCGCGCGGGAGCGGGACCTCATATGGTAACGTACGTGCGCTGGTATTTGCGTGTTTTGGCGGAAGCCTAAGGCTAACTTGACAACTTTGATTAGGGGCTTATTATGACGCCGAACACAGAGGAAACAGCAACAGCAGCAACGGCAGCAACAGAAACAATAATGCCAGCGAAACACACAACAACTACAACAACAACGATAACACTATTAAGCATGAAGCTTAAACACGCCACACCCGAGTGAGCATAGGAATTTTGGAAATATTCCGCGGCTATAAGCGGCGCAACACCGCCCAGCACCGGTGGCGCTGATCCCCATAGAGCAGCAGCAGTCAGACGCAGCAACGTAGCTACGCAGACAGTCTGAACGCCCATGCCATGGGGATCATAAATTTTGTGCATTCATTTGTGGGGAGACGCCTCAGCAGCAAATCGCCAACTGCTGTTTTTATGAGCCGACTGAAGCAATCGCGTTCAAAACGCCAGCAACAAAGATCAACTTTGAGTCGTGAAATGCTTCACTATTCGTGTGCAGAAATTTATTAATTTTTTTGTGGCCTGGAATTCAGATTATGATTTCAAATTGCAGAATTTGAGCTAAAAATCTGTTAGTATCTTCGTTGAAAATCACTCACATCTCCACCGCTCCATCCTTTTAATATTCACAGCACTGCACAGTGCCGTTCTTCATAAAATTTGGTATACTAGTTAAACATGATCTGCTGAGTTGAAATCTCCATTTAGTTTTTCTTAAACTGTTATAGTTTAGCAATGCCTGAGACTTAAATTTTCAAATTTCGTCACTTTTAGAGAGCTATAGCATCAAGTGTGTTGGCTAGATTTTTCAGATTTTACATTAATCGGTGACGTCAACATTGATTATTCCAAAGAGTAACAGAAATTGTCTCAGGACCCTCTGGTTTTGCAATAAAAACGATAATAATAGATGTATGTGTTGTATTTGTGCAGTTTTTTCAATTTTTCATGTTGATTGCCTACTTTTAGGGACGAATAAAAGAAATTTTGTCAAAAATAGGTATTTAGACCACTTTCCAAATTTAATTATTTTCTGAGATCGGAAGATATCGGAGAATGTAATAACATTATCCGACAAAGAAAGAATGCTTCTTAAAATAAAAAAAAATCCAGGAACATACTTTCACATACTTTTTAGATATTTTCCTCCAAGTTTTGCCAATTTTCAGATTTTTAATTTAGAAAAATATTTAAAATCAGAAGTGAAGTAAAAGCCTACACTTTGCAAATTTTGAGAAAACATTAAAAGCGAAAATGGCCACATGATTTCTTATTCTATATTGAAAGTTTAAGCAACTTCTTGGTAACCATTTATTTAAAAAATTTTTAAATTTAAAATTTTTTTTAATCAATAGACTAAAAAACAAATAATATATACAGTCGTGTCTGGATATAGTGAACTAATTATTACAAAGCCTGTTCACAGTATCGAGGTTGTTCACTATATCAGGGTTAACATTTTTGTTCAAAAACTCGTTTTATTTGCTCAAAAAACACTTTTTGTTTTTGATTAAAATTTTTTTCAATATTTAGAGGCTCCATATCAAAATTTGGGTGTTCACTATATCGGGTGTTCACTATACCCAGACACGACTGTATTTACATTTTTTTGTGAAAAAGGTTTCAACTTTGAGCCGCTTTTGCACAGACACTAATGAAGTTTTTGCACAGATTTTTTGGAGTTTTCTTAGTTGGAGTTCTACCTTTCAAATGACATCAAAATCGTTAAATTCTGAGACCATAATTTTTTTGGAATTTTGTCTATGGAACGAATCACTGTGCACTGGCCCAATGCTGGCGAATGTTTTTGTTGTGCTACTACCAAGGCGAATTAATACAGGTGACCTCGTTGAATCAGCTGATTTGATTTTTTTGTGGTGGAAAAGGTCTAGATTGTCAAAATGCCTGTGTAAAACTGTGACAGTTTAAAAATTAAAAAGTCAAGCATTGTTTTGATTGGCTGATTTTGAAAATCTAAGCTCAGAAAACAAAAACAAAATGCATTGAAATTTTGTTTTTGCCCTAACGCTGTCACGAATTCGCCTTGTGCTACTACAGACAAGTTGCGGCGTTGACTTAATGCATTTTTTGTCACAAAAATTCGGATATGTTGTCTGCATCTCAATGTTGATGGCACACTTTTCTAATACAACCTACAATCTCCACTTAATAAGTAGCAGCGCAAAGAATCTTTGAAATGGCGTTTAGCCTTCAAGCTGTCCGTATTGGTGCTCTAGTTACATACATAGTAAGTAGGTAAAGTGATGGTATGGTTGACTGTGCTACCACACGAAGTTATTCAGCTAATCACTTTCCATATTCCACAACCAAGTAGTTAGTGTACAACTTCCAGCTATTCCTATTAAATAATTCCAAAAAGTCCCTTAGTAATAAAAAAAATACATCACTTTCTCCCTTAGCTTCTGAATTGCTGCCGAAAATGGTAAATCGCTCACTCACCTTCGAGCATAATAAAATTTAGTGCATATTAACGCGCCCCACCCTCTTGCATCCTTATCGCTTTAATGCTGCATGAAATTGATTTCGATTTTTATTTGCCCGCCCAGCTACAAATGTCTGCGGCGCCGCTCAACAACGCCCATTCAAAGTGCTTGAACCGCCGCCGAAATTAAAATGAAGGATCCTCTTGGTGCATAAAACGACGCAGACTATTAAAGAATGCCGCAATGCTGCACGTGTGTCAGCCAGTCAGCCAGTGAGCCAGCCAGCCGAGAGCCAACTTAACCCCATACGGACACTTGATAACATTGGCATTGACAGCCACGACCATCAACACTGCCAACAACAACAGCAACAGCACCGACTGCGACTGCTACATCGACAACGATAATAAATATAGCACAGGCGTGCAACAACTACAATAACAAAAACATACCTACTCATACAAACAACATAAGCAAAAACCGCAGTCGAGTAATAAATTTTGCACAAAACAACATTTTCGAGGATGCTGACAGCAAATGTTGTCACACAAAGCAACACGGCCACGCCGAGCTGTCTCAGACGGAGCGAAAAGTGGTGAAGCGGAGCGCAGAAGGACGATTCCATTGCCTGAGATCATCTGTGGCTAACCCACACTGCACCCACACACACGCATACACACACATGCAAGCGCCAACACCCGCACACTTAGGTAATCACATACATACATATCGACGTTCGCACATGTGCGCCGACATGACGCTACCTAGTCGTGTCCGGACAGAAACCCCGCGCCGCTCTCGTGCCGCGCCACTGAACCGTGTTAGCCATTTTATAGGCGTACTTTATGTCGTTGTAATTTGATGTTTATGTTTTTAAGTTATGATCCCCATTTTGGGGGGCCGCCACCGTCACACTTCACCCAACAACATTCGCAACATGTGCGACCCTTTCATTTTTCACATGCGAATATAATAAAAATCGTTCGTAGTTGCTGCCGAACCAAAGTGCAGTAAACAGTTTGCGACCCCTGCCACTGCCCTTCAAATTTTCGCAAATTCCTAAGTACCTTCTTGTCTATGCAAATATGGGCGAAACAGACTAAATAATGCTAAACGTGTATGAGAGTGTTTTGTATTTGCCTAATTCACCGCATAAATTCTCCTAAATTGGTATTTGCTTTTTCATTGAAGAGAAGTGCAAAAAATAAAAAATTCACGAAAGGATATAAATACTTCAAAATGTAGAATCAGATATTATAGCAATATATATGACCAATTTTTTTGCGTGCAGATGCAACAAGGCAAAACTAACTGTAATTTACTGAGCTGTAATTGGTCTCTGACAAACGGGACATTAGCGGTAACAGCTTATGGGTAAAATAGTGGTAAGCTGCTCGACATAATTAAACCAATTGACAATTGGTGGTGTCCTTTAAATTATTTAGATCCAAACAAATTCGCATCTTACGATGAGTTTTATTGAAGAAAGCTCTATTTTTAAGTTTTCAATGTCTTGTGAAAAGAAATCCTTAAGTTCAAAGGCAATTCTAAAATTGCCGAGTTATTGCATTTAACCTCTAGTTATAGCATTATTACGATTTATACATGAGTTTATTTAAAATTTTATGTCTGTCGTACGGTGCAATATATCTTTGTTTTATAATGAGAAATATTAAATTTTTTATATCCTAAACTATTAAAGTTAGAAGAACGAATTTCGATTATGTGATAGTGTACACATTAGTCCTTAAGATATATTTTTTTCAAAAAAAAATATTGGAATTTTTCAAAGATATTCAAGGATGAAGTTTCAAAAAGACATTTTCTACATCTTTTCGTCCTTTTGCACCAAAACATTAAATTTTCTAAGATTCTAATGATTTTTCTCTTTCATTTGATACCCATATTGTTATTCCACAATGCGCTCAAATTTTAAAATAATTCCTTGAAATAAACATGTCCTTGAAATTTCAAAGGTCTTTTAAAAAAAATCCTGACGTCAGAGACAAAAAACTAAAAACGAAGTTTTACTACATTTGGCCCCTAGTTTTGTGAGTATATAGATTTTTTCATGTATAAAATTTGTTGTCGCACAGTGTTATGTGCCACTCTCCAACCCTGACCAAACGAAACTTATGTCACCTTGGAGCCGTTTTTCTAGTTAACCTGATAGCATGTCAATCGTTGACGGCATTACTCCGTCGTCAGAATAAGTTCCCTCTCCCAACCGAGGCATCCTATAGGTCCCAATTCATACTGCCTCTATGTGGTAACACAACGAGACAAGCTCTTTAAGCTGCCACTCTAATCTTTCCTACATTAGATCCCTGCCTATTCGGCAAATCCAAGTACCTTCTGGACCTTAGCAAAAAGAAGCTTGAGTTCATGAGGTCTTCTAAATATGCATAGAGCGCTTCTTGGAATCACACGTTGCGAGCTATGTGGATTCTGAATAAAAGATGATAAAACATCCGTGCGCATTATAACTGAATGTTCCGCCGTTTTACTCGCAATAAAGCGTATATTGTTTCAGACGAAAGAACTGTCTGGAGTCCTCCAATAAGGAATAAAGGAGTCGACATAATAGTTCTTATTGGACGCAGTGTGTCTGGCAGCAAGTGCTCGACTCCCATACCTAACCTAACCTATCCTAACCTTAACCCCTTCGCTATTTTGTTGCCATATGGCGCATTGCTACTTTATCTAAGTCTGAATCCTCTGTAGTTTCAAGAATACATTTTTTGTTAGTTCTTAGAATAGTTTGAAGTTTTAGGAAAAATACGAAATTAATAAATTTAATATTAAAGTTAAAAGAAGAGAAGTATACACGTTTTTTTAATGGTATACCTTGACATAGTAAAGGAAGAAGAAGCATACAACTTTAGATACATTTTTAATATGACTTTTTTTTTAATTTAGATACTTTTTTGTTTTAATTTTGGTTGAAGTAAATGAAGAAATATTCAAATTTTGGGTAAAAAGGTTAATGTTTAACCGTAGATCGAGCTTCAAAAAAATTAAGGAATCCTATCCTATGTATACAAAGGAGAGAATGATAAACTTTTTAATTTTCTCAAGACCTCTTTCTTAAAAAGTGTGAAAGATGGTTTTAAACAAGCATAATCCCAACACAACAAAGTCACAAAGAATGGTTAAATTAATTATATCCTGAAAAAAGTTATAATAAAACAAAAAACCAAATGCATCATTTTTTATACAAAGCTCGATGTACGGTTAAGTAGTTATTACAGCCACAACGAGATGGTTGTTTTCATAGAAAACTCTAAAATACAGAGTCCGAGTTTAAAAATTAAAAACTTTCTTTTGGAATGTTGCTTATATAACCACATAGAATCCTAAAGCGTAAAATTTAAAATTTGAACTTTCCCCAGTAAAAACCTGTAGCGAAAGGGTTAAAAAGAGATGTCGAATACTTTCAGTAAAGAAAAACAGCAATAAAATCTATAGATATCGTTATTGATAAGATTATTGGGCAATAAGTACCCCCTTTCTAGAATTCAATTGGCCAGTCTCGATCTTATTTTGCTCATTACAAATAAGTTTACACTCCAAGTTGTGCTAAAGACTTCAATGTGTGTTTTTGAAAACCTCACCGCATCAAAAATTTTTAGTACTATTTTTCTGGCCACCACTGTGCATTGATAACATGTCTGTTGAAATGTTATTGCATACTTTTAGGGCTTTACTAAGGCGCAGTGTAAAAGAGTCACGTAGTTTAAGGGTGGTTTGAAAACATTTTATTTAATTTCAAACAAACTGCTTGCTGCACCGAAAAGTGAGACGAATGTCATTTTGAAATTCCAAAAAATTTTATTATTATTATTAGGTAATTTCCTCATTGCTTAAAGCAATGTAAATGTCTCCGAATTAGCAACAAAAATTTCCAACGATCTGTTCATAGAAACCATAACAACTTAGTAATACTTTACAAACAAGCTACAAAAAACATTTCCCAAAGTCATAGAACTGCACACAATTTGCCGAAAAATGCAACACTGTACACGACAAATCGATTTTCTCAACTGAATGCCGCTGAAAATTTTGAAATGAATTCAAAGGCTACTACTACACACAGGCATTGGTTTGGTGCGGTGGGATAGCCGCGCTGGGGCGACATATGGTGGTGGTGCGATATGGAAAGTGACAGCTGCACACTCGGAGAATTGCCGAGCAGCAGCCGCGCACATACGACACAACAACAAAACGCCAAGCAGCGATAGTAGTAAAAATCGACCGATACGCATACAGCAAGCGTTCAATTAAACAACAAACCGAAAAAAAGCTATTGTATCTGTGAGATACGTGCTGAATTTTAAACGAAAAAGTACACCAACAAATTCGTTTAATTGTTGCCGAGAGCGCAATTGGAACCTCCACACTGCACAGCCCAACGACAAATTAGTGCGCCAGCAGCAATAACCAAACACACGCCGGAAAGCGCACAGAACGGCCGGTCGCCGAGCGAATACAGTGATTTGGATTTGGATTCCGACTCGACAGGAAAAAGTGCAAGCAACGCCCAATAGTGCCACTTCTGAAGGCGCCCCCGTTGCTCTTTTGCTGACTGTAATATTACGAACAACATTACGCCGACTAAGCGAAAAATGGATTTCGGTTCGCGACATATGCAGATATTCGGCACGCTGGCCATTAGCATTGTGGGCTATCAGCTGGTGCGGCGGCTGCTGCCCTGGCTGTATGTCAATCTCATCGGGCCCAGGTTCCTGGGGCCAAGGGTCGATGTGCGTCGCATGGGCGAATGGGCCGGTTAGTGTGATTGCTTTTTTCTTACATTTGTTGTTGTTGTTGCAGTAGCAAAATTACGAAATTTCTGGACGGGTGGCGCAGTGCCACAGGCACGGCTTGCCGGCCGCAATAACTGATAAGAGTATTGCATGATTTCATGTTTCTGATAAGAAATCAACAGCTGACAGTTTCGAGGCTTCTAACTAAAATGTATTGTTGTTTCTGTTTCAGTGGTGACCGGCGCTACAGATGGAATTGGAAAGGCGTACGCGAAAGCGGTATGTTAGTGACTTATTTTGTTTTAAGTTTTGGTGAATGCAATCTGCTGCGAGAGAGGCCTTAACCCTGGTATTAAAAGTGGTAAAGAATTGGCACTGCTCAGACTCGTCGATTCCTGTTGGAATATTCAGTGAAGGTGCTTCGTTTTATAAACTTTAAACGTGCAAACCGGCAGATTTGCAGGTGGTGGTACTGTTCTGATCTGAAAGATGAACGCTTTGAACCATTAAACAACACTTTTCATATGTTTAAACACTTCAATACTAGAGTAATAATGTTAGTCGATTTGTCTTTAGTTTTTCAAGGTAAAGTAAGTATTTGCAAGAATCGGAGTGCTTCACACATTTATAAGTGTATTTCAAAAAATCAACAATGCACAAATTTCGGCGCTTTTAAGACACAAGTACAGTGGACGTCCAGTATAGCGAACTTTCCATTTAATGAATTTTCGAATTTGGGGGGGTAATACATAAGATTCGTTATATTGGACGTCCACTGTACTCTGAACTCCTTCCGAAATTTTTTACTAGTTCAACTAGCAGCTGCCTAATTCTAATTCAACAAGTTTAATACTAAGAAAGAGCCCATAAGAAGCACGCAAATTGTAGCAGTTTCCTTTGTCACACTTGACCTCACTATCTGAAACCCGTACCTCTGTCTGGTACCTCGTACAGTAATAAATTCGAATATTTAACCGAAATATTTTTATAACATTAATCTATGTGAATTCCACTAATTCGGTTAAACTTGATCAAAATCAAATCAAAATCATTTCATGCAATTTGCTACAGTTTAAACTAAATTAGTATGGTTTCAAGGCATTGAAACTGTAAACTACAATTTTAAGCTATTCCGATCGTTAGTTAATAGCTCATCAAACTAACGACTTAGATTGACATGTCGGAAAAAATGTAAAATATTTTGTACGGAATAAGCAAATGCGACTTTCAGCAATTTTGTGTACGCATACTTATTCACGCATATTGTCACCTATTTACATTGAAAGTCTTTTTCCAACTTCGGAATTCACTTAAAAGAGGCGTACGTATGCACGTAACGACACGCAACAGCAGAACGTGCATAAAATTACAAATTAGCCTCTGAGTTCAACGCATACTAACTAATGCCGAAAATCGACTCACCGACAGTTGAGAATAGGAAATGCGATAGCGGCTGGTACGCGAATTTGATTCAAACTGTCATTAAGTAATCAAATTCGAGATTATATTCAGGTAAATTCTCGACATTCATTTTGCATTTTTATGTGGCATTGCAGCCTTTGGAAGCAGTCAAAGAAATAAATATAAAAAATATTATTATTGAGCAGGACAAAGCTTATGAAAAAAACATATAAGACTATTTTGACCTAAATCAACTAAAGACTCAGATAAGAATATTTTGTCACTTACATAATTCTGATTTCATCAGTTAGAATTTCAATTAAATCAAATAATTAGCTAATGTTCTATTTGCACTTCAAAAATCAAATAATATTCACCTTTGAGCTCGACGCATTAACCATTAGTAACCAAAGTGTGGCGTGTTGTTTTCGTTTGCAATTACTGCATCGTTGTGCATTTGGCAAATTGATCACTTGTCGCCGCTGTCAATGCCAAGTGCATGGTGTGAGATGCTGCACTCAAGTTCAAAATCACTTTCAACGCTATTTGCTATACAAACATTTTGAAAAAAGTAAGCATGACTGGCGGATTATTTGATTTTTGCAAACAACTTGCGCAGCTGCATCATTCGTAGTGCAATTAACACTAACTTAGACTTATAGTTTTTGTGTATGTAATTCTATCTTTTTTTTTGTTAACTGCCCTTCATTTGACACATTCGCATTTGTATACCTTCAACATAGAATGTGTAACAATGGCCAGCAAGCTTAATGGCACTGCACTTCTGACTTTGAGTGCTGATGATAAATGAGAATGACATCTAATGAACAAAATTGTGTCTTACAAAATTAATAACCAATCTCAAACTTACAACACACATTATTACTCAACTATGAACATTTTAAATTTTTAGCTGGCCAAGAAGGGCTTGAATCTGGTGCTCATCAGTCGTTCGCTGACAAAACTGGAATCTGTTGCAAAGGAAATCGGTACAGTTTGTCACTTCTAGACATTTATATATATACATGCTCTAATTCAAGACCTCACATCTACCCTTTCAGGCGATGCCACCCAAGTGCAGATAAAGATTGTCGACGTGGACTTTACGGGCGGCGTTGAAATCTATGACAAAATACAACGCCACATACAGGGTCTCGACATCGGCGTGCTAGTCAACAATGTAGGCATTAGCTACCCATATCCTGAATTCTTTCTCGAAAGCTATACGAAGAATCCGCAATTTTTGCGCGACATTATCGCTGCCAACGTACATTCTGTCACGCATATGTGCGCTCTCGTTATGCCCAGCATGGTGATCAAAAAGAAGGGCGTCATCATCAATTTGTCATCCACAGCGGCAGTCATACCAAATCCACTGCTCACCGTTTACAGCGCCACAAAGGTTAGTGCCAGCTTTTGTTTATTTCCGTGTTGAATGCGCTACTCAATTTCAACTATATTTTTAGGCGTTTGTGAACAAGTTCAGCATCGATCTACAAACTGAATACCAAAATAAGGGCATTATTGTGCAGAGTGTACAGCCCGGTTTTGTGGCCACGAACATGACGAAGATACGCAAAGCTAGCTGGTTCGCGCCCTCGGCTGATATGTATGTAGAGTCAGCGCTCAGCACCTTGGGTTATTCGGGCGAAACGGCTGGTTATTTGCCGCACGCGCTGCTGCAGTTGGTCATAGGCATAGTTGGCGCCGTCGTTTGTGAGCCTTTCGCAAGGAAGATGGTCTTCGACAATCTGATGGCCACACGCAAGCGCGCCCTACGCAACATAGAAAAGAAGCAATAGGGAGGGAGTGTAGTTCAACTGAATGGGGGCACAAACATAAGGAATGTGTTAACTTTTTTCGCTGTGTCATACAAACTGTCAACAAGAATACCAAAAATAAATTTAATTTAAACTTTTCGTTAATCAGAACATTTGCGAAATGCATCTTTTAATAAAATTGTCAGAGAAATAATATTTGTTGGAAAGAACTTAGAATGTATTTTCTAAGAACACAATTACACCTAATTCTTTTATTTTTACACGGTAGTTTGGTTCCAGGAAAAACCATGTAAAACAACCGCGTAAAAGAAGACATTGATCGTATGCAAAAATAGGTTATTGGTTCCTTATCTCTAAAACCTAATAAAATTATTTCTTTATTTATTTAATAAGTCTATTGTACATTTAGTAGCTTTCAGACTTATTAACAGATTAGTTCAAATTATTTAAAGTAAGTGCTTAAACTATGTTTAAAAGACAATTTAGAAGATGAAAAATCAACAAAATCATAAAGCGAATTAACTTCAGCCAAAGTTCTAGCCAGGGGCGCAAATTGGGCGTAATTTGTACGACAGCAGGCAAAATTGAAAATTGCATTAGTGAAAAGCAACGATTTTTTAAGAACAAGTATACATGTTTATTTTATTAAATCACATATATAATGTGTATTTACACAGTTTCGTTCCAGAAATCACCGTCATCATCATAAAAAGAATAAAAAAAGAATTAGGTGTACTTTTTTTTTTTTTTGTTTTGGATTCTTCGCTTTAGCCGTTAAAATTTCGTACTTTGAACCTCAGGAGTTAAATTGAAAATAGCTTCAATATGAATGAAAATTTAGCAAGTTTTACGTGAACGGAAAACTAGTTGCAATATTTACGCAGTTGTCCGCTTTCGAACCACTTTGCCATTTTCTCTTGTTTCCGTTCTTCATCAGCCGCACATCTTACTAACCGGTATTCCTCTTTGGCGCATTTCGCTATGAACAGCGGCTCACTACGTCACACAGCTGTTTAGCTGACACCACTTTGACAGTTCACAACTGACCACAAGTATTTTCTCGTTTACTTCTTTGCTATTCCACGGTAGTCGGAGGAAAGTAAGTGCGCGTATTTTTGCTAAATAAATTCAAATACATCATTTTCCACAAAGTAACAAAGCCCCAACTACTATTAACACAGCAACAACGTTAAAATAACGAAATACTACAGTCTCACGTCAAGTCTCAAATCACCATTCACTTGCATTACGTAATTTTTGTTGTTGCTTGGTCTAACGCATCCATTTGGTTTCCAATTGCAGTTGTTATGACTCTTGCGAACCTGGCAAGAAAGTACGGAGCAGTGATATTCTTTCCAACATTTACAACAGTAACCATATACGCTGATTGGTCGCACACACGCGCCTGGAAACTACAGCAACAAGAAACCAAAAACAAAGCGCTGCTGCAGTAGTAGCAATGATTGGACTGGACAAACGTTACGTGTGGGCAGTATTGCCGCTCATGGGACTGGCCATTGGCCACTTTCTGGACAAAAAGGAGACGGAGCGCATGACACGATTCCGCGACAAGAGTGCACTCTTTGGTCATCCAGGAAACGCGCAAAAGCCCTGGTGAATGCAATCGCAATTTTAAGTGACATTCTTATATTAAGCTATAAAATGTGAATATTTACAAACATCATGTAATAAACACAGAGGGTCTAATTAAAAATCCAAGTTTGACAACATCCTTTTATAAAACCAGTACACAGATAAAGTAATGTGACAAGTGTAACAAAACCCACAGAATGTTGAAATTTAATGAAATTTAATTTCATTTTTCATGAATCTTCATCGTTTCATATGAAGACTTTTGTCTATCACATTATGATTGCTTCGTTTTCAACTAATTAATTTTTTGTTTTTTAATAAAATCGATACCTGGAACGGCCACATATTTAAGTAACGTTTTTGCGTTACTTTCTTATCCATTAATGTAAAAACACATAATTTTGTTAAACTCGCTTTATATGGTAAAAACAAAAATATGTCTTTCATATCTGTACAGCCATGGAGCAGAAATCGTGAATATTTCATGAGAATATTTTTGTTTTTAATTTATGCCATGAAAAATAAAAGCCAAGAGATTAGCAAAGATTGTAATAAAAGCGGTTTAACACTTAAGTCGTTCTTCAAAAACCTAAGAACGCAACTAAGACCTAATCGTGTGTATATGTTCGGTTTTCTTATGCAAAATACTAGCCGAGCACACACAACAACGACAATACTTATGCCCAAATGGGAAATGCATAAGGAATGCATGCAATGCGCATCAATTTGTGGTCAAAGTATTGAATAAACATATAGTTCAACCTTTGTGCGCACGTACCAACAAATCGAATGGAGTATTTTTCTTAAGAAAACCGTAAAGGCATTTACAGAGTAAAGTTAGCCTTCGTCACCTTCAAATGCACACATACATACAAATGCACGATTTTCGTTGGTAATGTGTGTTTTGCATTTGAGAGAATGAACTTGTTCGCATTCTCGTATTCCTGTTGATTTATGACCCAGCGTGAACTGTTTTTGCTCGTGCTCACAGCAGTTCTGGTTTTTACGAGGCCTCGTCCCTCACCAAAAGTAACGTACGCTTCCCTTTTGCTAAAGCGTTCGCTTGGTGCAGGTAGCGGGTAAGTAGAGAGCAAGACTTCAGTTGCCTGATAACCACTTGAACCGCACTCTGCGGTGCATAAAAACAAACACTCAAAATACTTTTGTCCTGGAAGAATGTCAGCGCAATCTATGCGCTCAATAATTGGTGTATAATTGTTTTGTTGATATTAATTGGTATAGGGTTCGATTAGATTGAAGGCGACTCTCAATGAACCGTAATGAGGTGATTGTTTGACTATCGCCGCACGCATTCTTATCAATCTAACTTAACCTAAATCTGCAATGTATCTTATATAGCAAATATTTTCAACTATTCGCGCTAAACCCCAAAATATTCCAATGGAATTCTGGCTGTTGCAAAGTCCCCACAACTGTTAATAATAAGTTTCCATTGTCGTTTCAACATCTTTCGGAGAATTAAAAATAAGAAATCAGGATTAACCATTAAACCTATCGAAACATTAAAAGTTTAACAACAATGACAAATTAAGTCTTAATTAAATGACAAAACAGTTCAAACAGTTCTAAAATTGGCAGCTTAACTCATCTTACCGTTCCGGCTCAATTCGGTATTCATTGTGCAATTAACCCCTTCTCCCTTTCTACTTTGTGGGCAACTGCATCCTCTATCGTTGCAAGAATAGATTTTTTTTGTTGGTCTTTAGAATAACTGAAGTTTTATGAAAAATAAGAAATTAATAAACTGAATATTTAAGTTTAAAGAAGAGAAATATAAGTAAGATCTTGACATAGTAAAGGAAGAAGAAGCAAAAAAACTTGAGAACTTTTTAATTTGACATTTTCTTTGAATTTAGATATTTTTTGTTTTTAATTTTTATGCGTTAAAAGTTTAATGTCTAAGCCACAACGAGTGTCCGAGTATACAAATTAAAAAATTTATTATGGAACGCTGCTAATATAACCAAAGAGAAGCCTAAGACGTAAAAATATAACTTTCTCCAGTAAAAAACTGTAGCGAAAAGGTTAAACAGAACAGCCACTAAAACTGTTTCTTTCTGCACATCCGAGTTGCAAACATAGTTTTATAGTGAAATATTTAATAAATAAATAATAAAATAAAAAATGCCAACACAACAATAAAAAATTGTTTGCCATTTGGCGCGCGCCGACAATCAAAAATAAGGGACGTGCTGCGTCCCATTGCCTTCGGATTACATCCAACGGTTTCTATTTTGTACACAAATGAAAATTGTTCTCTATGGTGGTTTGTCTGTATTACCCGCCAGCATACCTGCGCCCACGCAGGGCTACACACGAGAGCAACTTCTCGGAACGCATGTAACAGAATCACGACAAGATCAGAGCGGCAGAAAAGCGCAGGCACTTGTCTCAAGTGCGAAGAGAGCGAACGCACGCAAACGCAGTTCGAACTTGAACCTGGAGCATCCGCACGGATAAACCAGTTTCAAGCAGCACCAATGATCAGCGGCTGATCATCGGCGATCAGTTTGCGTCGCGCTGCAGCACCGCACAGTACGAAGAGGTGCACTGACGGTTAACTAGCGAACCGAAAAAGTGTTACGCAGCATGTCTGAGAGTGGCGAGTGCCAGAAAACTGCAACGGCAGCAGATACCAGTTTAAGATTCGCCAGCAAAACGTTACAAGACTATGAAGTTATCTCGGTCATTGGCAACGGCACGTTCGGTACGTGCTTCAAGGTGCGCGACCGGGCCACCGGTGAGCTGTACGCCTGGAAGGGAATGGACTACGACGAGTTGAGCGAGTCCCAGAAACAGTCGCTCGTTTCGGAAATAAGCGTGCTGCGTCAGCTGCAACACCCCAACATTGTCCAGTACTATCATCATCTGGTCAATCACGAGGCCAAGTCCATCTTCATTGTGATGGAGTGCTGCGAGGGCGGCGACTTGGCGCAACTCATCAACAGTGCGCGCGCGCAACGCAAACGCTTCGAGGAGCGCTACGTGTGGCGTGTGCTGTTCCAGGTCTGCAGAGCGCTGCAGGTGTGTCACAATAAAATCAAGCAGGGCACCATACTTCATCGCGACATCAAGCCAGCCAATATCTTCTTGGACGCGCAGGGCAACGCCAAACTGGGTGATTTCGGGTTGGCGCGCATGCTGCGCCGCAACGAGAACTTTGCCAAGACCTTTGTCGGCACGCCCTATTACATGAGCCCGGAGATTGTCGAGGGCAGCGCGTACGACCGCAAATCGGATGTGTGGGCGGTGGGCTGTCTCGTCTATGAGATGTGTGCATTGCGGCCGCCGTTTAGGGGACGTGAGTTCGATCAGCTCTCAGCAAACATATCTAATGGCAAATTTCGCCACATACCTGCCGTGTATAGCGACGACTTGCAGGAAATTGTATCGTTCATGCTGGAGGTGGACAAGGAGCAGCGGCCCAGTATTGAAATCATCTCTCGACATCCGACAGTGGTGCGCAACATAAACGAATTGGGCAGCGAATTTCCACAGCTCGTTACAGCCGACGATGACTTTTACGGAGAGTTCGGGCAACAAACGCGCTGCAAGCTGCGATATAGTGTGGCAGCGGACGATCTGTCCAGCACTGTGAGCAGCTTCAACGAGGAGTATGGCCAACGCCGCATGAGCGATGTCTTCACACCGGATTTGCGAGCCGAGTTATTCTACTCGGTCAAGCGAAGAATATTTGCCAATCCTGCCATACAACGCTCCGATCCGGAACTATACGAAAGCTTTCGCCTTGAGCATGAACATTATGTAACGGTCGATGACACGCTTACGCCCACACTGCCGCCAGCCAAACCGCTTGCACCACTCTCGAACCCGGCAACGGCAAAAAGTCCCGCCATGCTGACGGAGAATATTTTCCATCAAGCGCTGCAAGATCGTCTGCACGCCATACGCGCGCAGGAATTTCTGCTGCAGCAAAAGGAGGCCAGCTTGAGTGAGCGTGCGCAGCAGTTAAATAATAAGGAAAAGCGTTTGCAGCAGCTCGAAAGTACATTACACGAAAAGGCTATGGAATTAAAGGCCAAAGAAAAATTAATTTCTGCTCAGCTTGCGACTAATAAGCCGACGCCATCAACTGCCACAATAAACTTTAAGCCACCTGCAACCCCTCCGCCGCCACCAATACCTCCGCGCAAATCGTCAAAGCACGACGACACCTACTGCAGCATAGACGACACGCTGCTGCAGCAGCCAACCATGGCCAAAATGAATCTGGCCTCATTGCCCGCCACCAAGGCGCTCTCCACGCTGCGGCGTGTCACCTTTCAGTCGCCGAAAAAGTTCATCAAATATGACATTGAAAACGTCCCCGCTGCACCAACCAAACACACAGCCGCCATAAAAACAAATCAAACCTCTGCCAATAGTGGACCTATGCAAACGAGTATGTCCAGCCGCGGCAGCAGCGATTCCGCCGAAAGCACCAACCACCGTCGCAAGTCCATTCTATCAATATTCGGGCTGCAACGCAACAATAAGAGCGCCAGCAAAGCAACGCCAGCTGCAGCAGTGCAGACGCAAGTGCCGCAAAGCCAGCTGCAGCGGCCACCACTCAACGCCTGCGACGATCAAGTGCTGGCCAAATGTGAAACATCGGCGCTGGGCAACATCTGGACCAAGGAGCACAAGCGTGCTGCCTTCGATCTGTTAGCCGCCATGAATGCGGGTCAGAATGGAGAGAGCGTAGCGCCGCCATTGCCGCACGCCGCCAGCAAGCAGAACAAGTTCAGGCAGTCGGCACGCGATCGTCATCACAATTTGCGGCGCAGCCACATGCGGCGCTCGTTAATTGTGGCGTCAGCGCCCCAGGCGATCGGCGCAAGCGGCAGCATTGGTGGTCAGAGTCGTGACAAAATACTTGTCTAAGTTGGGCTTCGTAGATAAATATGTACATATGCATGTACGCAAATAAGTAGGCACCCAAACGTTGTGATGCGGAATAAGTTCCAGTTGTAGTTGTATTTTTGGCCATATCTCTTTAAGAATGTATTTTATGTAAGCATAAAGAAAAACTTTAATATTAGAAATTAAGTTTGCAAACCTTCCACGTACATAGATTACATAATAATGAGAATCAAAACGCAAGTATAATAAAACTCTTGACTATAATTTGTGTAATAAATATGACATATAATTTAGCGGTTAGCATTAGCAATAAGTACGAAATAAATACTTAAACACATTTTGGCCAAATTCTGGCATTGAAGTTAATTGATATATTCAGACACTTTGATATATTCAGACACTGCTTTGACACTGTCATAAGAATGTGTAAAAACGGGAAAAACTTTGACCCCCCAAAAAAAAATTCAGACGTAAACTTTCAAAACGCCGATACAAGTATATTTTTTTTCGCCTCCTCTACCAGAATCCGTTGTCAGAACCTTGTTATTTTAAAAAAGTTTGATTTTGTTGTGCAGTGTTACAGATAAGTGAAACCATGAAGATACTTAACTATGAAAAAGTCAATAGAAGCTATTTTGGTTTGTTGCATTTAACATTCAAAGCAACTTTCATTAAGACGAAGGTCAAATGTACTTCACTTTGCACTGCAAATCAAATCCACCAATCGAAACCAGTGTTTATGTGTTTATCTCTTTATTCGAATTGTACTCTTTTTAAATATAATTAATTGTATATAAATTTATCCCACAATACTGCTTTCGCCGCGAAGCGCCAAGTATCCGGCCACAATATCGGAGGGAAGCGTCTTCACAATTGCGTACTCCTCCACATTGGCGTAGCGTAGTTTTGTGTGCGGATCTGTGTAGGGTGCAATGAGTCCGGAAATATCGGAATACTTTTTGGGTGGCAGCAGCGATGGTGGTGCATTGAACGAAGCATCTGCAAAATATTTCAATACAAAGACCGATTAAAAAAATATCTAATCACTAACAACGACAGCCACTTACAGGTCACAGTGCCTTCCGGCCACGGCAACGTCTTTTCAATAGCCAGAATTTGCTTCAGCGATTTGAATACGTGCTTTTTTCCACCAGGCTCCAAGTAACTAAACTTTGGATTCTTGAATCGCACCTTTGGTTGTTCCTCAGCCATTTCCAACAGAATTTTCTGGATTATACCAAAGTATTTTTGTTTATATTTAAGTTCTGCGAACGACAACACGAAGCGGAAATATGAGCCGAGAATGGGCAAATGAAAAAGAATAAAACATGTTCGTCCACAAATGCAGAGTTGCGTGGAATGTAGTGTTTTAGATACCTTTTTGTGGCTACTTAAAATGCGTGCACTACTACTACTATCTTGACGGTTTTTAACTGAAACAGTAGCCAATTACTGCACCTTATTCGGCTCTTAGTCGGCTGCCATGTTTTACATGTTCATTCATTGTTCCTGTAATTCACCGTGTCACAATGAAAACCCCTTAAAAAGTATACTTTACGAGCAACAGATTTTTAGGGCCGCACTATTGACCACATATCTGCTTGAAAGTGCGCTCCCTCTTTCAACAGCTCCCAGGTGGCGACTATCAGCTGTTCAACCTAACCTTATCAGCCGGTTTATCCAACGCCATCGACTGCAAATCAATGTCAACACACCGCTGCCTTTGTTACTTGGCAAATTCGCAGACCGCATCACGAACGCTTGTTTCGCAATGGCTCGCGCCACACAATTGGTGAAAAACCTGCAACGCTTCCGACTCATCACCTTCGATGTCACGGACACACTGCTGCGCGTCAAAGTGCCTCCCGGCCAGCAGTATGCGGCCACTGCCAGGGAATTCGGCATCAAGGACGTCGAAGAGGGCCAACTGGAACAGTACTTTCGGCAAGAGTTCAAGACCATGGCTAGCAAGCACCCGAATTTCGGACACTCTACACCCGGCATGACCTGGCAAGATTGGTGGCAGCAGCTAGTGGAGAACATCTTTTATCGCGTCAACGATCAGATTCCGTCCGAGCAGCGGCGCCAACTAGCGCAGAAGCTAGTACGCATGTACCGCACACGTTCGTGCTGGGCGCACATGGAGGGCAACAGGGAGCTGCTGGAGAAGATGCGCGGCACGGGCAAGTGCGTCGGCGTTATTTCCAACTCGGACCCCAGTCTGTTAGAGGTGCTGCGCGAGATGGACATTTACCACAAGTTCGACTTTGTGCTGACATCATACGACACGGGCGTACTGAAGCCGCATGCGGGCATTTTTGCGATACCACTCCAGCAGTACAACGTCGCGCCGCACGAGGCGCTACACATTGGCAACCTCTACAAGGTGGACTACATCGGTGCGCGCAACTCCGGCTGGTGCAGCCTGCTGGTCACCACTGCCGACGATGAGCCGTGCGACGTGAAGGCATCTCACGTATATAGCAGTCTGACGGAGTTACTACAGGCACTGGAGACCAAAGACATTGAATGGTGACGCTGGCCACACAGCAGTGCCGTGGAGCAAGAAGCGCCGCTGTGAATGCGAAGCATTAAAACCATAAATACGTAGCAGAAATCGCGCATGCTGCCCCAGGAACTGATTGTTAGATTTTACGTAGCTTACTTAATTCTTGTATGGTGTTAGTGCCATAAGTTGAAAATTGCGTCGCTGCGCTTTTATTTTCACGTTTTTTTGTTCCTTCATTTTTTGAGTACTAACGTTTGTTGAAGTTGAAATTTGTTATTTGTTTACATACTAACAATGCAGTGATGATACAAAAGTACTTGTATAAAAATTCTTACAAATTACTCGTTTGATAGTGGCGTCGTTATCTGCGCCATACCACTCTAGGAATACACTTAACTAAAGTTTTTAAGTTAACCTTGCGTAGTTTTAATTGATTTTACGGACAATAGTGGAACATTCCGGGACAAGGCTGTAGAAATGCTGGTGGCGAGTCTATTCAAGGAATTTAATACAAGCTTTAGTTTCAAAAACGAGAAACTTTAACCATTCATTTGGCGCATTAAAGAAATTAGTTTGAAAAACTTTTTAAATATAAAAGAAATGGATCACTCTGAAAGTGAAGCTTACACACTACATTCGCTTAAGTTATAAGCTAAAATATATTTGGTTGAAACTCGTAGACTTTTAGAGCAAATACCAAAAACAAACATCTTTACTATCGCGGCACAACAAAAGACGCGAGATTGACGAACCACTCTACGCATTTCTCATAGTCCCATGAAAATGTTCAACGTTACAGAAATCTATCCGCTACAGCGCTAAGCTAAAGCACACATTTTGGGCTTACAAAATAGATCTCGTTATCAAGACTTTCTTAAAACTAACCAAAAGACAACTGTCTTATACAATTTGCAACGAAATATTGGCCAGACAATGTGTTAAATTCCCGATGGCCGATAAGCGCAAAGCGCTGGTGCCCCCCAACCTACTGAGCAACAACAACTGTTTTATCAGCCAGCCACAGCTTATCGCAACTTGGCAGCTATGCGTCTTTACCTTTGCTGTTCATAGTCGCTTGCGATGCGCTGCTGGCGCTTTTCTCGACCTTGGGTGGAGCTGGTATTTGCGCTTTTACCGCTTTGATCTGCTCCAGATTCAGCTGTTTTTGGAATTTCGTTGAAACTTGACTAATCACCGACTCGCTAGTGGACTTCAAGTCACGCTCCAACGAATCAGCGTCCACGTCTTTGCCCTCCAGCCGCATCTGCATGTCAGAGTAGAAATCGCAAAAGAGCACCGGATCTTCCGTTGGCGACAACGTCCGTGTGCTGCAGTATTGACCGCGTTTCAGCAGATCCTCGTTGTCCGCCTTGCTGTCCAGTTGGCGTGCAGCTAGCGGCACCTACGAAAGTCAGAAAAGTAGATAATTTTGTGTCTTGCGTTGAATACTGATGCTGCAGCCCACCTGTTGCTGTATCAGTCTTTCGTGTAATTGTGTTATTTGTGATTTAAGTTTGCGGAATTCACGCAATTCTTCCCTTACAAACTCTAAATAGCTGAAACCAAAAATGAAAATAATTATTTTTCAACAAAAGCGCGATAAGTGAAAATTGCAAAAAATTTTAAAATGTTTGCAATTATTTTTCTCTTCCGACTCTTCACCCACCTATACATCTTTGCAATCTTCTTCGTGAGATTTTCCAGCGAATTGATTAGATGCTGCATGGGTTGCGCTTGTGGTGCCAGATTCGGCTCCAACCTTTCTGCGTGCGCCACCAGGTCCTCGCTAAACAGTTTCGAGAAGCGCAAGTGCTCCGCAATAAGTTCGCGCTGTCGCCGCAACTTCAGAAACGACTGTTCCACATACTCATTGTAGCGTATTTGATCCAGAAACGCAATCAAATTGTGCGGCTCTCGCATGAAGAAAGGAGAGTCAATCTTTTGCGTGATGCGTCCGTCCTCTTGCAGTATCCAGTGGTTTATGCCCAGCACGCCTCGCAGACAGCCGCAGGACAGCAGCAAGGCAACACAGAACCAACTCGTTTGTAACATTGCCGCGCAGAACACTTGGCGGCTAACATGGAATCAGCTGAAAATGGAAAACCCGAACGGAGACAGCAGCACACTAGAAGATCAGAGTGTACCCACAGCAGCAACAAGTCAACGCCACTTACCCACAAGGAAGTAGTCAAGTCAAACACTATAGACTTCTGCAGTGTCGAGCATCACATCAGCCAGCGCGGGAATTATTGCTGCAGTATTGCAAGATAATTTTGTTGCCGAAATATCTGTTCGATCGCTGTTGTGTAAATAAAAACCGGTGGAATTTGACAGCGGCGTTTCGCGTATCGTTTTGTGTTTACGTTCTTGTATGCGGTGACAACTTGTAAGAGCAGACACGGTTGCATAGTGAGAGTAGCCCCGAAAGTAGAGGAACCAGTTCTGGAAATTCAATTTTAAAAACAATGCTGATTATGAGCTTGCGAGGAAACATTTATCCCATGGTACAACAATATATATGTATACAAAAATTATACAAAAATAAATATGTATATTTTTGTATCATGATTTATTCCGGGTCATACATTTTATTTACTTCAGAAACTGCATAAATTGCTTTTTTTCAAAAAAAGGTATGTCTGGTAAGTTTCTTAATATACCAATTTTATTTCATACAACGCTTTCTTGCCATTTTTTACATATGGAAAAATGCGATTACGCAAAAACCTAATTTCAATCATAGTGAAATATATCACCGATTTCAATCACATGAGAAAACATCACATGATCTAAAGAAAAACTTGCTTGAAAGACACTGGCAGCACCACGAACAATCTGCGCGCCCTCTTGTGGTGAAGTCTCTCCATCAGCAATTCCATTCAGCGCATGTGGAGCCATTTTCGTCTATTTCAATTCGTTTTTCGCATTTCACGGATATTCGTGTGGACTGTGTGTGGGCGAAAGAGCTCCCCAAAGCGCATTTAAATGAAACTTTAATTTTTCGTGGATTGTGCTTTGGCCACACATTTTCTTCGGACGTCGTTTCAACGTACGCGCTTTATTATTATTTTTCACTGTGTGAAAAAGTTGAAAACAACAAACCAATTGCAAAATTGTTTTGCATTTAGGCTTGAAATTTGTGGAAGCGTGTTGAACGTGCATCCCAAGTGAATCCCAACAAAAGCAACGCAGCAAGCAAACCGTCACCAAAAAACCAAAAGAAAACCCCATAAAAGTGAAAAGCAAGAGCGAGCGCAAAGCAACCGAAAAAACTAAAGAAAGAAAAAAAGGGAAAACGCGAACGACAGCAGCAGCAGTAGTATCAGCAAAGGAAGCAGCGGAGAACGGAGTGAGGAATTACACAAAAGCGAAAAGAATAATACGGCCAGTTGCTTGTTAACTGATGTTCAATTAAATTCGCTGGATTGTGGGCCACACTTGCGCGTACACTTCCGGACTAATAACTCAGAGAGGATTCTTTGGGAATTGGTTTGACTTGGCTGGCAATTGGCATCCCGTGGTCGTTTAGCAAACGTTGTTGTTGGTGTTTTTTGGTTGGACTTGCTGTGTTGGTGTCGGTTTTGGGGGTAATTAAAAATGGCCGCGGTGAATGATTGCTTCACGATTGGATCCACTGTGCTCTGTACGACGTGCTTCAACGAGGAAGTGGAAGGCGAAGTTCTGGCATTTGATCACAACACAAAAATGCTCATTCTAAGTATCCTTTTCAATGAACGTGCAAGATGGCGCTGGCGGTGTTGCTGGCGGTGGCGGTGCCAGAGACAGCAGCCAGCAGGTGCTGCTAGTGGTGCTGGTGCTGGGCGGGGTTGTGAATGGAATCAGTGGTTGTTAGACATGTTCCGGCGGCGATGCGCCCATTTCAACGCTCCCTGAAGAAAATATGCAAAAACTATTAGCCTTCCCGATTGGCTCAATCTGGCGTTTATTGATTTTCTGACAGGTTGTCAGTAAAAAACGGCCGCACAACAATGACGGAGCGGGTGGCTTCGATAACGTCCGCTGGCACGCTTTTGCTCATTTGTTTTTATCAGCTCATCGCAAAATTCTGTCGGCCGCTCTCCCGACGACGGGAACGTCAGTGTGCCGCATGCGAAGAGAAAGTTGCGCCATTAGCAGCGGTTGTCGTTGGCCCGACCAGCATTCACTGGGGTCTGAGGTCAAACATCTGTGAGCGTTGGCTTGCAACTGTGCGTCGAATCGACGTACTATTGTACAAGTAGAAAGTGTCCCGCCTAGAAGAGGCCTAATTTCTGTGCTTGTCGGCTCAGCGTGCCAGATGTCCGCAAAAACAAAGAGCAATGTCAGTTTGTTGCAATTATAGTAAAAAAAACACGACAGAATTATTTTTGTAAGATTTTTGCATTACTTGAATATATTCAAAATTTTCTTTTAGAAGTTGGGTTAGAAACCTTCCACTTGGCTATAGTCGCCTCATTGAACTGTCAATCCACTTATCTTGCTTTGTGCATTGTCAAACATTGCTATTTGCTAAACTACCTCAAAATCAACTCAAACTTATCATTAGTCTTGAATTGTATAGTATAGCTACATCATGTAGGGTTGCGCTATATTATTATGTTGGCCTCGGGTTATTTTCATTCATTAGCCATTGATTTGTATAGTAAATGGTGCTCCTTGACTCTGCCATTTCTTCTAACCAATCAATTAGAATGCCGTTCCAAGAAATCGGAGCAACTGAACGACGTGTACGTGCTGAATTTGTCACTGTGCAGCAATGTTCAGGTCATCAAGGAGTGCAACGGTAATTTTGTTGAGGATCCGCAAAAATTGAATCTGGAACAGGTAGTTTAGTGAGCATTGCTCGCTTTTTCCGCACAGTCGCTTATTGCGTTGTTTTCTTGTGTTTTTGTATTGCAGCTAAAAATCCGGCTACGCAAGACACTACAGCAACGACAGACGTATCTGAAGTCGAAAAATTCCGATGTCAGCCCTGAGGCGCAGGAATTATACAGAACTATTGCTAAGCAATTTAAGGTGAACCATTTGAATTGTATAAAATTGTATAAAAAAATTTTATAAAAAATTTCTCTAATATTCCTCATTCTTTTTGCAGTATAATGAAGTATCCTGGCAAGGACCCAATATTCAAATATTCAATGAAGTCACCATCTCGCCACCATATAGAGTGGAAAACGTTATCGCAACTTCCAACAATAGAAGCTTATGCAACTACATAAAGAAAATGGTAAGCACGGTAAATTATTTGGCAATTTTTTTAAAGTGGTTTTTGTACTTTGTTGTGTTTTATTTTTGAAATGCAGATCGAACAATTCATCAATAAAGGCGTGTCCCAGGATAGTAACCCTGCTGCGGGCACATCATCAGCTTCATCGTCCACATCGTCGTCGTTGTCGTCGTCAGCGCCCTCGGCTTCAGTAGGCACATCCTCGTCGAGTAATGCGGCTTCAGGTTCACCTGTGCCAGCCAATTAATGAAAAAAGATCGTTTAAAACAAAACAAAAAATATACATATTAAAAAGAAAAAGTAACATTGTGTTCAAATGTTGTTTGGCATTCTTTGTGCAGGTCTCGTTGGTGACGATCCATGTAATATATGATCGTATGGTCGTTTAGAGAATGACACAAGATCAAATAGGCAGTTATTTTTGTATAATCATGTGCTGATGGCAACTAAATTGTGTTGATGCGATATATAGTTCAAAGTTTGTGAATCAATGAACGAATCCGTTTTGTAGGCGTAATCGACGGCACTCCAGTGCAGACAAAATGTTTAATACATTTTGTGGATACTTGGCATTTTGTTAAAGTAGTCGTCTACTGCGCACTTTATACATAATTCAGCACATCATTACATATAAAATTCCACCACCCTTTACACCTCGTTTGGGGATGTCAAGCTGCTTGCACTAAAAATTTTTTTAAAAAAATTGCTATAGCGCGGAAGATTTCTAATATTACAACAATACGATTAGAAAGCAAAAAATTCATTCATATTCTCTCGTGATTAGGCGGCTTTAGGTTAAACCCTCAGAATTCTCTTACAATTGAATTACAAAATTCAAAAACCATAAAAGTAGTGTTGAACATTAGGGACAGATAAATTTTGAATATACGATTGTATATTTTTGTAATTATTAAGGTTATGTAAGAAACTTGCATTGACTGTGGGATGAACGTAATGTTAATTACTACTAATTATAATTTATCTTTGCAAATAAAAGTTTCAAATAAACTTTTTTGAGTCTTTAGCTAGATCTCTGTCCAAAAAACTCACTACTTCGAATTTCGAAAACAAACCGAATTTGTAAAGAACATTACGTATCCAGTGGATACATTACCTCATGTCAACATGCAACTCTGCAGTTTGTTTCTTTGCCTTTTTTTCTGACAACAGCCGACTTCTGACATTTCGCAAGCAAAGTCAAATAACTGCAACTTGTTTGTTTCTAGTTTTCGGTTTCACATTGGGTGTTTATTTTCGCTTCTGTACTTCATTCCACGACTGAACCATTTTCCTGGCATGGAGGAGGTGCAACGACACAGCGTGCACACGCTGATCTTCCGCTCTTTGAAGCGCACGCACGACATGTTTGTATCAAACCAAGGTGGACTGCCCGAAATCGACGAGAAACTGTAAGTACGCACCCGGCTACACCGGTTCGCAACTGAACAATGCATTTTCAATCGTAGTGTGCACATACGAAAAGCCGTGAAGGCGCGCGACACATACGGGCTGGTCTTTGATCGCGTTTCCAAAGCTGCGGAAGCCAAAAAGCAGGCCGCCACCGCCATGGCTAATGCCATTGAAATGCCAGACCGGCCACTGGCCATCACTGATGGCAGCACCGGTGCAGCGCAAGGGGATCGCAATGCTTTGGCACTGACGTCGGTCAATGAGAGAGGTGGGGCTGGTGCCGACGCAACACAAAGCAACTCGCTGGTGTCCGCTGCGAATTCACGAACTGGCGGCAGTCTGAGCAGCAATGTCCAACTGATACCGAAGAAAGCGCCTACTATCCCCAAACCCACCTGGCATGCTCCGTGGAAGTTGTCGCGCGTTATTTCCGGTTAGTATTGCGTTTGTTTCTATTGATGCAGTGATTTATGCCATAAACTTTCTTTGCAGGTCACCTGGGTTGGGTGCGCTGCATTGCTGTGGAGCCGGGCAATGAATGGTTTGCCACGGGGGCCGGTGATCGCGTTATCAAAATATGGGACTTGGCAAGCGGTAAGCTGAAGCTGTCGCTCACAGGCCACGTGAGCACAGTGCGCGGTCTGGCCGTGAGCGCTAAACATCCGTACCTGTTCAGCTGCGGCGAGGATCGCCAGGTCAAGTGTTGGGACTTGGAGTACAACAAAGTGATACGTCACTATCACGGGCATCTGTCCGCTGTCTACTCGATGGCTTTGCATCCCACCATTGATGTGCTTGCCACATCCGGGCGCGACTCCACTGCTCGCATTTGGGACATGCGCACCAAGGCAAATATTCACACGTTGACGGGTCACACAAATACGGTGGCTAGCGTGGTTGCGCAGGCGTCCAATCCGCAAATCATCACTGGCTCGCACGATTCAACAGTGCGGCTGTGGGATTTGGCGGCAGGCAAGAGTGTCTGCACGTTGACCAATCACAAAAAGTCAGTGCGCAGCATTGTGCTGCATCCCACACTGTACATGTTCGCCTCCGCCTCGCCAGACAACATCAAGCAATGGCGCTGCCCCGAGGGCAACTTCGTGCAGAACATCTCCGGTCACAATGCGATTGTCAATTGTATGGCCGTCAATGCGGACGGTGTGCTAGTGTCGGGTGGCGACAACGGCACCATGTTCTTCTGGGATTGGCGCACCGGCTATAACTTCCAGCGCTTCCAAGCGCCGGTCCAGCCCGGATCGATGGACAGCGAGGCGGGCATATTTGCTATGTGCTTCGACCAGTCAGGTTCGCGTCTAATCACAGCAGAAGCAGACAAAACCATAAAGATCTATAAGGAGGACGACGAGGCGACGGAAGAATCGCATCCGGTCAATTGGCGTCCGGAGATACTCAAGCGAAGAAAATTTTAAGATCAGACGCAGTTTTTTATATATATTTCTCAAATAAAACACTTGCAATTCAAAGAAAACCTAAATTAAATTTTCTATTGGGTTAAATCAGTAATCCGGAACCCGCCTTCGATGTTACTACAGTACTCGAAAGATGGCAACAATTTGATTTTTGAACATATTTAGATAATTTAACATTGTTTTTAATAATCCGCCACTGCTGTGGACATATTCAAATGCCTATGCGATTTGATAAAAATTTGATTCCTCCACAGGGTTTGAAGTGTTTTTAACATTATTTGTTTTTGTTGTTTAAATTTTAAAGGCTAAGCACATATTAGAATAATCCAGAAAAGTTTCATAAGAGTTGCTCTCAGATAGTTTAGGTTTTGTCGAGCGAATTTCAAATTTTGTGAATTTTTTATTTCACATCCGCACTGAAACTGAAACAAAAATACTTCAGGTAGCAGCCACACGTGAATGTACATAGATTGAGATTGAATGCAAGCTTCAGTAGCCCCATCGAAATACCAATTCTTTACACCCAAATTAGTTTTCATTATAGTTTCTTTATTTTGTTGTGGTTGTTATTATTTGTACACACATACATAAGTATAGCAATATTTTTGTTTTGTTATGCGCTTTATTTAAGTGTAATTAATTAAAATATTACCGACTTGTGGAAAATTTTCCAAAGAAGAGAACACAAACTTATCGTTAGTAAACGTATTTGTAGGCGCCACAGAGCAATTTTGGAAAACAAGCTTAAAATACCTGCGCCCAGCAGACTGCAAGATGAACTCAAAATGTTTCTGCCAACGCGAGGCAAACATGAAAAACAAGCAAAACAAAAACAAACTGGATACGCAGTTGCAAAATCGAATGCCGCTACCGAATGAGCACTATTTACACAACTCAAAGAAAATGATCGCATGGTCACAAATAAGCCTGCGTCCAAGGGACCAACACATAGGCAAACAAAATAGTTGGTTAGAGGCAGAGGCAATGCGTCGTTTATGCTAACTTCTATGTTACGCCGCTGCCAACGCAATTACAAAGCATTAAGAGAAAACAAACAGATGCAATTTGTTTTGTTAGGCCAGCGGCGTGTCCTTGTCGCTTTTGGCAATTATGCGTGGATAACTATTTGTGTGTGTATGTATGTATTCTTGGTAATTAAGTCTGAACGACACTATTCATTTAGAGTTTAAAATGCTAAATTTATTGATACAGATAAATCTAAAAATCATCATCATTATCTCCGCCTCACTTCATCACTATCAGCGCTATCGATTTAAATGTTGAATCATGCTCTACGTGCGCGGTAGTTGCTCAGCTTGCACAAGACTCCTAAAACCTGCAAAACGTGCCTAACTAACATTGGTTAAATGATTACAATTTCAGCACTGTCGAAGAGGGTTTGCGCTGTGTCGTCGTGTGTACGTCGCACGCACATCGCCACTGTGGCAATGCAGCGTCATCCGTGCCGTCCGATGCTCGCACTTACACCCAGCGCCAGTGCTGCTGCCAGTGCCAGTGCTGGTTGTACGTTCCACACTCGTTCGTGCTCTCATCCGTTTATATGCAAGTAGTACGTTCTCAATATAGTATTTTATTTGTTTGTATTTTGTTTTTCTGTTATGTTTTGTTTTGTTTGTATTTTGTTTTTGTTTCTTCTGTTTTGTTTTCGGGTTTCATTTGTTTTGTTTTTAAGTCTAGTTTAGCGTTTTGTTAGTTCGTAGAGCTCTTGGGTTTAAGTTTTCTGTGTATAAGTTAGCTTTCCGATAAGTTCTTTTGTTTTTGTTGTTGTTTTATTATTTCTTTGAGAGTTTCATCTGAAGGAGAAGCGCTTCAATATTTTTAAACTACAGACATTTTAATTTAGTTCATCTGGTTGGTTGTTATTGGCTGGTATTGTTGTGGTTTGTTCTTGTTATGTTGTTGTTGGTTTTGGATTGGTTTGTTTGTTGGTTGGTTGGTTGCTTAGTTGATTCATACAGCATATAAACATAAAAATAAGACGTTAGCGTATCGCAATAGTCGTTCCATAATGTAATCCGTTCACTTTCCGTCCCCATCGAATGTCTCACATAATGGTTTCGCCCCAGAGTGTTTGTCGCCACGGCCGCACGCCTATTACTCTAATTGTAAATTTTAATCGCCTTCTCGGAGAAGTTGAGCGATGTTCGCTTCCGCGACTTGTTTATGTGGTCGAGGCCGAAGTAAGGCAAGTGTGCGTTGGTCCACGAGCGGTAGACCTCTAAATCCACTGGGGTGTTGTCATTCACTTCAATCGCGTGCCCCATTGAAATGACGGCGAACTTGTAGTTCTCCCACTCCTTGTCCGGCACGTTCAGGCGCTTCTGTATGCGCTGCTTTAGCACGCCGTATGGCTCGCCGTGCTTGGCCTTTATCAAGAAAGGCACACCGAACGAGTTGTAGATTTCTTTACTATAGTGCGCCACCGGCACCAGCATCTCGTTTTCGGCCAATTGTGTGTCCTCGCCGAGCACCTCTTCCACGCGGAAAGTCTTCTGTGCGCTCTGTGTGGTCAGCGTTTCGTTCGACTTTTGCAGCGACTCGAGCGGTGTGTCCTCCTTGTAGATGGTGGCGATCTTGTGATTCGCGATCTTCAGCAGCCGCAGTTTCTTTCGACTGTTCTCCGAAAACTGCACCTTTTTGCCGGCTTCGTCCAGCAGGCCCTTTACGCTCTCATTCTTGTTGGGGTACAGCACAAGTTCCTTCTCATCCTTGAGGTCGTTCGAGACCCAAATGCATTTGAATTGCTTCTTATTGTCGAGTTCGTGAATGCTGAGCGACAGTCTTTGATAGAAGAGCTTCTTGGATGCGCTTTGCTTGCAGTAGGCGACTAGGTCCTTGATTGTTCCCTACAAAACAATATCCATTTAGTCGATTAGCTCCTATGATGTGTCGACTCACCATTTTCAACTCACCTTAAATGTGTATGGAATCGCATTGCCCGGAGTCTCTTTGTAGCTGCTGATGCACATGAAGAACTGCAGTTTGTTGGGGTCGGTGTTCAGTCGTTCGGCCACGGCTTGCGCCATCTGGTCGTACGTGTACCGATTGGAGAGCTCCAACACGATTTCTGGTTCATTGGGATTGCATTTGTCGCAGAAAGTGATTTCCACCCGATACACCAAGTCCAGGAAGTAGTCCTCGACAGTCGGCAAGTCCAGCTTCACATCGACGTGCTCCCTCTCGAAGATCAGAATGTGACCCTGCAGGTGGTCCGGATGCAGGTAGAGTACGTTCTCGAGCGGCTCGTTCAGGTTGGTGATCTTCTTGTCGTTGCATTCGTCGAACACGGTCAGCTCAGTGTCCGGCTCGAAGCCGAGGTGTGCATTCACTTCGGGAATTATGTCACACAGACGTCGGCCAAGCGGCTGCTGCGAGCAACCAATGTAGTTGAGTCGCTTATTCCGTGCATCATAATACTTGAAGAACAGCAGCAATTCTTGTTTGGGATCGAACGATGGCAGCGGACGTCCGGGCGTGTCGGGCGACGCCAGCTCGAGGAAGATCACCCACGGTTTCTGTGCGGTGGCAATTTGCTCAATAGTGCGCATTGCCTCGCGCTGGAAATCGAAGTACAGGAACTTCTGCGACTGAGCGGCATACATGATCCAAACACGCATGCGATCTTTTGGTACGCCGAACGTCTTTACGAACGAATCCATCATCTCCTCGACCGTCTGCGTTTGTTTCAGCTTGAAGAGACGCTGGTGAACCTTGTCCAGATCGAAGAGACGTCGCTTTTGCTGCGCCTCAAAGTATTCTTCCAGTATAACGTGAATGGACACGTAGAGGTTCGCTTCGCTGCGCTCCTTTCGACGAGCCATCTCAATTCGCTTCTCCAGCTCCAGGCGTTCGACCAGCTCACTGGGTATTTCGTGCTCCGGAATGTCACTGAGAACGCGCTCCAGTTCCGACTTGCGTATGTAGACCAACATGTAGGCGTTGCTGCACTTGGCGTGGAAAGAGATTTCGTCGTCCATGCCGCCGTAATTCTGCTCAACGGCCTCAATGCGACGACAGCTGGACACGACGTCGTCATCGAATTTGAACCACTTGCCGTCCGCCTTTGGATTGATGAAGACCACATAGTGACCACCATGATTGTCGCCCGAATGTACAAGCACAGCGTGCAGCACATACTCGGCGGGTGTCTTCTCCTTCTCGGCCAGGTAGTCGTCCAAGTTGATGCGATCGTAGAACTCAAAACGGTCGTTATACTTGATGGAGCTGTCAGTGATGGGATCGTACTGGAAACGCATCAAATGCAAATGCAAAACTGGAGGGAATGCGGTGAAGATTACACCTTTGCTTGCTTCCTGTATAATGCAAAAATACAGTACATTAGCAAAATAATAAAAATATAGTAACCGATTAGCTAAACACAGTTCTTTTAAGAATTTACTTTCAGTAATAAATTTTCCCCACTAATATTGATTTTGAATAATCTATAAATGTAACATAGATAAATTAAATTCAGGCAACGGCAAAAACAAAAATATAAGCAAAACCACTAAATTTCACTTCATTTACATCAGCCTTGCACATTCAATTTTAGATGCATAATGGTCCAAAATTATCAATGGCATTCTTAAACCATATATTATGTAATTAAGAATTGATTTGTTTTTGTATTATAAAGACATGAGTCATGCAAAATTTGGTCATTTTTTCTGGCACATTTTTTGCGCATGCAGTGTCAAATGGTCTTAATTGATATGCTTACACTCTGCAACGCCTGAATTCTTTTTCTAACATCTAAACCTAAAGTTTAACAAATTACTGTTGTATATAAAATATTACATCATACACATTTCATATGCCAAAACTACATATAAGTTGAAAATAATTCATCCCATGATAATTTACGTAGCTTTTGTGCGACTACACTCACCTGCAAACCATGCACCCCGGCATCGTACTTATTATCCCCCTCCAGTGTCTCCGAAGCAATGTAGTCCTTAAAGGAGTCGTAAATGTTCTTCTTGTCCTTGATGTTTAGCTGGATGTCGTAAAAGGTCTCGTAGCGTGTGCTGTTGTAGTCCACATTCTTGCACTTAATGTACGACGACATTTTGCCTTCGAACAGACCCGGTATGGTGCCCTCTAGGCAGGTTCCTTTCATCTTTGACTCCAACTTGTCGAGCAGCACGCGCAGAAACTCCTGCACGTCATGCTGCATGAACGAGTCCAACGTCTCCCAGCCGAAGGACTTGGTGAGCTTCTTTGTGCCCACGGGACGGTCACCGAATTGCAGCTCGTGGAAGACGCGCTGCAGCGACAGCCCCACTGATTTAGTGCTGTCGTCAGCCTCCGTAGGTATCTTGTAGACGGCTCGGCGCAGCTGATTAGTAAAGTACAGCGTCTGCAGCAACGAATTCATGTAGCAAGTAGCGCCCTGATTCTTTAGGCCCACATAGCCCGTGTGCTTCTTCGAATCCCAGAGCACTCCGTGCGGCGCATCCGCCACCACGTTCACCTCCAGCGTTATGGCGCCGTTGTGCACATAGCACTTCTCGGGGTCCTGTAGCTCTTGCCACGTTATAAAATTCGAGTAGCCGTAGTCGTTCTCTTTCGAGTAAAACAGATGCTTGATGCGCGCTCGAGTAAAAGGCGGTGCATCCGGTTTGTGGCATTTTAGACGCAGTTCGGCAATGGCGTTGCACGACCACGTTGGCGACTCATTTTCGCCATTGCATTGCAGAAAGAAGCCAAGCGCCCGATCGTTCGGTATGACCATGATCTTCCAGGGCAACATGCGCACGTAGACGGGTGGGGAGAGCTGCTGCGACTTAAGTTGGGCGATGTTCTCCACCGTGTGCGAGAAGGTGGCCTCTGACCGGAACTGGTCGTCCTTCGGATCGTCCACGGACGTCATCTCCTGTTCGTTGGCGTATGGCGAAGTGCTGTCGGCCAGGAGCTGCTGGGGCGGCACGTTACCGTTCTCGTTGGGCAACTGACCGGTGGGCAAGTGTGCCTTGCTCAAATGCTGCTGCTGTTGCTGCAGGTCGCTGGTGATAATCTCGACCTCTTGCGTGTCCATGGCTTCTATCGATTGGTCGGGCTCGATTTCCATTTTCTTCTCACAATTACGCTTCAAATCCAATTTCACACTGTGCACCTTCCACCGCACACTGCGCTTCTGCGTCTTCGGCTGCAGCGACCTTTGGAAAAGCGTTAACACAAAGAACGAGACGTGGACGTGAACGTGAAAATCTATTTATTTTTCAATTTTCCAATCATTCTTGCTGCCAGCAGATGATGGAGGAAAATTCGTAAAATGTGATTTGCCTTTGTGCTACGCTTTCTTACCTGTCAAAATTTAATTTTTCCTTCCTTTTTGTCTCTTTCGTAGTTCCACTTTGGCACTCGTTCGCTCGGCGAAATGGCCAATGAAGATTTGCGAGCTTTTCCCCAATCGTTGCTGCTTCGCTATAAATTTATAAAATTCCTTTCGAAAGTTGTTAATCAAAGTGCCTAGCACACTTTTCACTTTATTTCTCACTGATTTGCAAGTATTTTCCACTATTAATGCCGTCCGGAAATTTACATTTTATCCAATTCGCACCACCGCCGCTGTTCAGTGCTGTCGGACTGTTTGCCTTTAAAATCCGTAAACCGGAATTGTGGATTCAATAAACACAACAGCGCGCTCAAGTACTCTGACAAAATACGCAAAGTTAATGATTTCATTTGACTGCATATTTTAATTTGTTATTCTTTTCTCATTGGACGTGCAATCGGAAACGTGTATTTTGGATTTGAATTCCAGAGCAAAAAAATTCTTCTCTACTTTAGCAGCTGGCAAGGCTGGTGCTGCTGTTGCGGCGCTGACAGCAGCGCTCGTGAACTTGGATGCAAAATAGAATGAAAAACGTAAGACGAAACTGCTAAACGTCGCAAGCAACGTAACGTTACGTTATAAATCAGCGAATATAGCATCATGCTCTGAGACTGGGTTGCAAAGGCATAGCGGATATTCACTCATGTAAAATGCAACAATAACTGTTTATAGCAATTTAATAAACAATTTTAAAAACTATTCATATTAAAATGGCTGCGTCCCTGCCCTGAGACAGAAAAAAAGAGCCGAAATTTTTTAGTACACATGAAGTGTATCGAAAGTAGTACGTATTTACATTGTTTTATAAGTAAACAGTTTCAAAAAGGTTTTGTGTTTTTTAGTACTTTCAAAGTGGTTTTTATAAACTTCCTCTTAATGAGTCTTATTAAAAAAAAACTTCACTATCTGAGAAAACACTTGTGTGCCATAAATTAATTTTATTTGGTAACCTAACTTAATTAAGCAGAACATCATATGTTTATCTTTATCTTAAAATTCAAATCGTTTATAGTTATTTCTTAAGTACACATGTGGAACTTATACAAGTGATCCCTTTTCGTTTATATAGTAAAAAATTCGTTAAATTTGTTATGCACTTTTGAGTTAAAGATTAGAAAAAAAGGTTAAAGAGAGTAAGTGTTAATATGCAAATCAAACACTCTCTCATAAACATGCAGAAGTTGTAATCGTAATAACTATGCCCTAGTATATTGTCTCAAAATACATAATTAATATTTAAAATTGTAAATCGCAAATTGCAAATGTTTGAGCTATGGCACTGTCTGTTGTGCATGCGGAGGAAACGCGGTTAAGACGCGAAAAAGCTTTACGAGTGATGCGGATGCATTTTCTTCTCCATTTCAGTTTCCACGCGCGCCTCATCCAGCGTGGCCACTGTGGGCAGACCGCCCGGCCAGTGCAGCAGTTCGCGCTCATGCTCCATTATCATGTTGGCCTCGGCTGCAAAACAACAAACACTCACATTGAATTATATAAAATCTGGCTGTGGTCGAAAAATCGATAGGACTCTTTGCCAACAAACCTTGAATGCGATGCACTTTGCTGCCATATGCCAAGTCCGCGTAGTAGCCCATCACAAAGGTCAGCGGCACCATGGGCAGCAGGGCCGCCCTGCGCTGTATGCGCTGGTAGTACGACACGCACCCGTACAGCGAGGTGGCGTAAAACGCGCTTAGCCAGTAGAAGAGTTCACGCTTTCCCGCAATGCGCAGCGCCTGTTCGCGTTCCTTGATTTGATAGTGCAGCTGAATCCAGCGCTCCATCTAAAAAGTTGAGTTGCAGTTGAGCTCAGTTCAGCACGAGCATTTATTCTTACCTTCAGCTCCTGACACTTTCGGTAGGCAGGATCTTCATGCGAAGGATAAGTCGATGTGGACACATCGCGCGATCCTGAAGACCCCATAATTGCAGCAGAAAGCGGGTAACGAGGTTGATGTTTTTATTTACGTTTTATTTGTTTTATGAGTGTAATGTTTTATAAACGGCAATTCCCGAAGCGCCACTTTTTCAAATAGTGATTTCTACCATTAAGTTATAATCTATGAGAAAATTACAATTTTATATGCTTTTTTTACAACCTAATCGTATTTTGGCATTCTGCCATACACTGCTTGCGAATCAATTGTGTTCTCTATGAAAACAGCCAAGCCTTGCGAAATAAATATTTTCGCTTGCTTCTACTTTGACTGCTGTTTCTGGAGGGCTCGAGTGTGCGCACTATGTCTTCGCGTTTCTTGGGTTTGGGTTGTTGTTCGTGTAGCTGCCTTAACAATCACCACAAACGAATACCTGCCAGCGTCTTATCGTCTTCGTGCACGTTTAAGCCCAAAACCGAAACCGACCAGCGCCAAATTGATAATAAGCAATGGCTGGCACAAAAACGTTGGAACAGAAATGACTTGGGGAATTCGGAGAAATCGGCTGTGGCGACTGCGTTGAATATGCTAAACAAAACGCGCAAAACGCTTTACAAGACCTAAACCTGATTTAAACTTTTCGGGCTTAGTAAATTCGTTTAAAATGTATTTTTATTTAAATTTTTTTTCTAAATTTATTGTGTAGCACCGACTGGTATTTAACTTACGAATATTACGAACAATCATATCAATCGAAGTGCAATATTGTTTTCAGAAACGGTCTTCAGCGAAGTTTGGCGTCATGGAATATTCGGAATTAATTTTACTATATGTATTTATTTGTACTCTTACTTAAAGTTTAATAGAGTCAAAGAAAAAATTATTGCGCATTTTTGGATTATTAAAAAATTAAAATTTATTTATTATTTAACATTAATTTTGTATAAGTTGTCTATGTATAGTCATATTTATCATTTGTATTTGTGCTTCAAAAAGGTTTTTATCGCCCTTTAAGTCTAGAAAGAGCCTCGTCGAGGCTGAATTTACAAAATATGGTAGAAGTAGAGAAAAAGAATATTCTCATTCATTTCATTTCACCAATCCAACCAATATCCAATATCATTTTACCAACCGCATGAGCAAAAACAATGACAGTAATGAGCAAAAATTAAAAACACTTTTCTCCCCTAAATGCACAAAGATTTGTCCTAAAAATGTCCTTACTTATTTATACTTTATTAAACTGACAGCGATCGTGCCGTTTGCTTTAAATAAATATATGTATATGCTGATAAGGTGGGCGCTACACTTCTGGAGCTTCTTATTTTAATGATATCTCAGTGTCTAGACCCATTACTTATATAAAGCGATAATTTTAGTACAAATATATAGTACACAGGTCGTATTTCCAAGTTTAAATTGATAGCCACATAATTTGCTCACCTCTCTTATAGAACTCAAATTACCAACCCAAATACCGTAATTACAACTATGTTAATTAAAACATATCAACGCAAAATTTCTATAGCATATACAGAATTTTGTATATTTAGTTGTACTTTGGTTGATACTACGCAGTATGAGCAATTTTTCGGTCATCAACGAAGCTGCTTAGCATTCAGACAGTTACGGTCAGTGAGATCACTACTTGATGAACTCTCAAGTCTCTCATTCCACTTAATATGCACACTTCACAATTATTATTTTTTTTATGATATACATAGATTGTTATAATTTAATTTTGTTATAAGATACTTGCGAACACTTGCCTTGAAGTAATTTCACACTAGATACAATAACTACCCACACCACTGAGTTTGCATTCTTTATTCGCCAGCTATGCATGTTTGCAGTACATATTTGTTGTGCTCTGTATAACAGTGATTTGAACAGCTGTTTATTTCAAACAAAGCCAGCTGTTGCTTATGTACCAGCAAAATGTAAACAAACAATGCCGGCTGCCGGTATATAACAAATTCGACCAGAGCCGGTATCTGCACAACAGGTGGCATTTATACCAGAAAATTTATAACAATTACACGCATTTGTTATACTGTAATATTTTCGACTAGTTTCAATATTTTGGTATAACCAATTCGTTGACATTCTGTGAAAGAGGAAAATTTTCAGCAAACATTGCACCGCGCTTCCAATCAGCCACGCAGTTCACAAAATAAGTGCAAATAAAACTTTGCAAAATAAAAGTATGTACAGCGACAGTGTTTAGTGAATGAATAAAAAGTGTTGCATAGTTTTAGGCCGTATTTGGGATAAGTGAATATTTTATTGTGTTCATATGCGAAGTGATAGGCAAGACATGCTTATATAACTGTGGGTGGTGGGCTTGGGAAGAGCACAAATTTCCTGAAAATTCCCTAAAATGCTTAATGAAATTCAAAAACGTTGCAATTATTGTTACTATTTCTATTAAATATTGCTTTGCATAGCATTGTATGAGAAGCAGAAATATAATTGCAGTTTTGTTAAATACACCAAGTGAAAACAGAAGTTTTGTATGTATTCAGTGTACAAAATAATGGTGATACACATGACGCCTTCGTATCAATAGCCCACTGGACTGTGTTGACTGTTCAAAGTGTACTCGTGTATGATGGAAAATAACAAAAGTTAGGAAATTCTACTTTTGCAGCAGAAGCTCCTATTTCATATATTCAATTAATTTGGTTGGGATGGATACAAACAAAACAACAAATTGCACTAAAATGTTAGGAATGGCAATCGCCTCCTGTCCGAAAAGGGAGCCAATGAAAGTGTTGTTTCGTTCGCAGAATAATATAATGTGAATTCAGGAGCCAACGAGAACACAACATGACCAAGAATCAATATCATCATAGAGTCTAATTTCAAGCTAGCTTCCTCGCTTCTATTGTTTAATAACATTTTCTTTTAACTTTTTGTATGGATTTCAGCGGCCACTTACGAAAGCTCTGCCATTTGTTGGGATCACATTGCTAGGCTTTGCTGGAGACATTGCCGGCAACGTTCGTTGAGTATGCGCGTCGATTTTGAATGATTGACCGATTGCATACACGTCGCTTAGGGGCTGCAAGTAGCAAAAGCGACATCAGCTCAGCCGCAACCGGTACTAATGTTACCAGTGGTGGTGTTGGCAACGTTTCAACACCACCGGCCAGCGCAAGCTCTTCGAGCGGACCCAGCATTCAACAGCATCAGCAGCAGCCACAAGCACAGCAGCAACTACGCTCTTCGCTGCACCATCACCATCAGTCGTCAGGTCACAGCCACTTTACGTTCAATCCCGGCAGCAGCTTCAGCCAGGGCCACAGTAGCGGCAGTCTAGCGCGCTCTTCACGCAAAGGTGGCGGCACATCCCTATCTCTGTCGGTGTCCGCGCAGAGCGCTGGTCATAGCTATGACGGTGCTAGCGCCATCAACAGTCCCTCAGTGCTAAATTCGGGTAGTGGTAGTGGCAGTTGCAGCGGCAGTAGCGGCCCAGCTTTACTGCCAACTATGGGACCAATGTTGGGGACAACGACAAACAGCGCCGGCGGTGCGCAACTAACCGGCAGCGGTGCCTACAACATTAGCAGCAATGTGAACAGCCACAATGTGTCGGGATCAGGTGGCGGCGGTGGTAGTGCAGGTGGTGCCATCGGCGGGGCCGGTGGTGTCGTGAGTAGTGGCGTTGGTATGGGCATTTGCGGCGGCATAAGCAGCGCCATGGGGCCGAGCAGCGCCGCCATTACGGGCGTACCGCCGATTGGCCTCGGATTGGCCACCGGCATTGGCAATAAGATGCTTGGCCGCAAGCAGAGTCTCAAGGGCGGTGAGCCGTTCTTGGCCGATTACGGCCCGGAGGAGTCGCTTAACGAAAGTGCCGATATTGAATGGGTGAACAAGCTGTGGGTAAGGCGACTGATGCGCTTATGCGCCTTAGTATCCTTGACCTCAGTCTCATTGAATACGCCGAAAACTTTCGAGCGACATCCCCCATTGCAGTATATAACATTCGTATCGGATACGGCGGTGACGTTCCTCTTCACCGCCGAAATGATTGCGAAAATGCACATACGCGGCGTGCTGCACGTGAGTATGGGCAATGGCCGAAATGGTCGGGGCGCAGCATTCAATTCAAATGCAAACTCGTTAAAACTTTGAGGATTTTGAGTTTCGTAAAAATGGTTATTTAACTTTACTTAATATTTAGCTCCGGCGAGTTATCGAGCGTCAATGGCACATAATATTTTCTATCGAATGCTGCGCTCCAAAACTATGCCTAGGGCATTGCTATATGTGGGGCTACGGAAAATATATACTGCAATAATATCAAAATAGACTCTCCATATAGCAATGTCAACCAACGATTTTTTTGCATCGAGAAGATTGCACAGAAAACTTTGAATGAATACCAATTTTGATGGATAGGGTTCATTGCGTGTTCATACTCATTCGAATTCAATTATATTCCCACACACTGCACATAGGGTGAAGTGCCATACCTAAAAGATCATTGGTGCCAGTTTGATGCATCTATGGTGTTTTTCCTCTGGGTGTCAATTATACTGCAAGTCTTCGAAGTTCTTGGAATTGTGCCCAAGTAAGTTATATTAGTTAGAAGTATCCACTAATATATGTTGATAAAATTTGAAAAATCTGTGTAACTCTTTTAGATTTTCGTATTTGTCCATAATGCGCGCTCCACGGCCGCTAATCATGATTCGCTTCCTACGTGTCTTCCTCAAATTCTCAATGCCAAAAAGCCGCATTAACCAAATATTCAAGTAAGTATCTCGGTAACTGGGGAGTAGTGTTCCAACAGAGCGTAATAATGCCTTCATTCTAATTTCAGACGTTCGAGCCAACAGATCTACAATGTTACATTGTTTTTTCTGTTCTTCATGTCCTTGTATGGGCTGCTGGGCGTGCAGTTCTTTGGTGAACTAAAGAATCACTGCGTTATGAATAACACAGAAGACGATTTGTTTGGAAGGCCGTATGATTTCTAATATACATATTTAATTAAATGTTAAATCCTCAACTGCACAACATTTCGAACTAATTAATGTTTTTATTTGCTCAGTATTCTAACGATAAATTCATTGGCCATACCCGACACCTTCTGTTCCATGGATCCCGATTCCGGCTATCAATGTTCGCCCGGCATGAAGTGCATGAAGATGGACTTTTTGAGTAGTTATGTGATCGGTTTCAATGGATTCGAGGATATAGCGACCAGCATATTTACGGTTTACCAGGCCGCCTCCCAGGAGGGCTGGGTGTTCATTATGTATCGCGCAATCGATTCGCTGCCGGCATGGCGTGCGGCCTTCTACTTCAGGTATGAGAGTCAAGTATTCTTCTTTATTCAAGTTAAACATCGAACTGTTACTGCACATCGTCACAGCACCATGATATTCTTTTTGGCTTGGTTGGTGAAGAACGTTTTCATTGCTGTGATTACGGAGACCTTCAACGAGATACGTGTACAGTTCCAGCAGATGTGGGGCGCACGTGGCCACATACAAAAGACTGCCGCATCGCAGATACTCAGTGGCAACGACTCTGGCTGGCGATTGGTCACCATCGACGACAATAAGCATGGCGGCTTGGCACCGGAAACATGTCACGCCATATTGCGTTCGCCGTACTTTCGCATGTTGGTGATGACTGTGATTCTGGCTAATGGTATTGTGACAGCAACAATGACCTTCAAGCACGACGGTCGACCGAGAAACGTCTTCTATGAGAATTACTATTATATCGAGGTGGCGTTCACCTTCTTCCTGGACTTGGAAACCTTGTTCAAAATATATTGTCTCGGCTGGCGAGGCTACTACAAACACTCCATACACAAGTTTGAGCTGCTGCTTGCCGTGGGCACAACCATACACATTGCGCCAATGTTTTATCTATCCGGATTTACCTATTTTCAAGTAATCAATGACGAGTCTAAGCTACGTTCTTTACTCAAATGTTGTCTTCTCTAGGTGCTGCGTGTAGTGCGTCTAATCAAGGCATCGCCCATGCTGGAGGGCTTTGTCTATAAGATTTTTGGTCCAGGCAAAAAACTTGGCTCGCTCATTATATTCACCATGTGCTTGCTGATTATCAGTTCCAGCATTTCGATGCAGCTATTCTGCTTTCTCTGCGATTTCACAAAATTCGAATCATTTCCGGAGGCCTTCATGTCCATGTTCCAGATTCTAACACAGGAAGCCTGGGTTGAAGTCATGGATGAAACCATGATACGAACCAGCAAAACGCTCACGCCACTTGTTGCAGTATATTTTATACTGTACCACTTGTTTGTCACACTGATCGTGCTCAGCTTGTTCGTGGCGGTCATTTTGGATAACTTGGAGCTAGACGAGGACATCAAGAAATTGAAGCAGTTGAAGTTTCGGGAACAGAGTGCCGAAATCAAGGAGACATTACCATTTCGCTTACGTATTTTTGAAAAGTTTCCGGACTCACCGCAGATGACAATTTTGCACCGAATACCGAACGATTTTACGTTGCCTAAAGTGCGCGAGTCGTTCATGAAACATTTCGTTATCGAATTGGAAAACGATGATCCTTCAATAGTGGAGAACTGCAAGCGGCCCATGTCTGAATGCTGGGAATCAAATGTGGTCTTTCGGAAGCAAAAACCGGTGCGAATCATGAATAAGACACCGAAAGTACGCTCGGCTGGTAGCAGTCTGCGCAAGCTGGCAATAACGCACATTATTAAGTATGATTTTAAGGTATAATATACGATAAGGTATATGTTGTTGGTGTGTCATTTCAGTGACTCGAACAATCAACGACTCATGCTGGGAGATTCTGCCATGTTACCGGTGGTTGGTGCCAAAAGTGGCCTAAAGTCTCAAGGCACCATCACACATTCGAAGCCCTGGCGTGTTGACCAAAAGAAGTGAGATTTATTCTATTCACATTTCTTGCATTGAGTTATCTTTCCGTGTTTTCGAAAGGTTTGGTTCTCGCTCGATTCGGCGCAGCGTGCGCTCCGGCTCCATTAAACTCAAGCAAACTTATGAGCATTTAATGGAGAACGGAGATATTGCAGCGGCACCACGCGCCAATTCCGGCCGCGCACGCCCGCATGATTTGGATATCAAACTCTTGCAGGCGAAACGTCAGCAGGCCGAAATGCGCCGCAATCAGCGCGAAGAAGATCTGCGCGAGAATCATCCGTTCTTTGATACGCCGCTGTTCCTTGTGCCACGTGAGAGTCGCTTCCGCAAGATATGTCAGAAGATTGTGCACGGTCGCTACGATGCGCGCTTGAAGGATCCGCTCACCGGCAAAGAGCGAAAAGTGCAGTACAAGAGTTTACAGTAAGTGATGAACATTTGAAAGTAGAAGCTCGCTACTCTTTTTGATCGCACTCTTTGACAGCAACTTCCTCGGATTGGTCACCTATCTGGACTGGGTGATGATATTCGTGACAACCTTATCCTGCATTTCGATGATGTTTGAAACGCCGAGCTATCGTGTGATGGATCACCCAACATTGCAAATAGCCGAATACGGATTTGTCATCTTCATGAGTTTAGAATTGGCATTGAAGATTCTAGCTGACGGTTTGTTTTTCACACCGAAAGCGTACATAAAGGATGTGGCCGCCGCATTGGATGTGTTCATTTATGTGGTGTCGACATCGTTTCTCTGCTGGACGCCGCAACAAATACCGACCAATTCCGGTGCGCAATTGCTGATGATTCTGCGCTGTGTACGACCGTTGCGAATATTCACGCTGGTGCCGCACATGCGCAAAGTCGTCTACGAATTGTGCCGCGGCTTCAAAGAGATTCTGCTCGTATCGACGCTGCTCATTTTGCTCATGTTCATATTCGCCAGCTATGGCGTGCAGTTGTATGGGGGCCGATTGGCGCGCTGCAATGATCCCACCATAATGAGGCGCGAGGACTGTGTTGGTGTCTTTATGCGACGAGTTTTCGTCACAAAAATGAAGCTAACACCAGGCGCTAACGAGTCGTATCCGTCTATGTTGGTGCCACGCGTCTGGGCCAATCCGAGACGATTCAATTTCGATAATATCGGCGATGCCATGCTGACGCTGTTCGAGGTTCTCTCATTCAAGGGATGGCTGGATGTGCGCGATGTTTTAATAAAGGCGGTGGGACCGGTGAGTCAGAGTGGTGCTGCCGGAAGCTCATTGAGTTAATGTGCAATTTTTGTGATATTTCAGATCCACGCCATCTACATACACATATACATCTTTTTGGGCTGCATGATTGGCTTAACGCTGTTCGTGGGTGTGGTGATTGCGAATTACTCAGAGAACAAAGGTACCGCATTGCTGACGGTTGATCAGCGACGCTGGTGTGATCTGAAGAAACGTTTGAAGATTGCGCAGCCACTTCATCTGCCTCCGCGTCCTGATGGCAGGAAAATTCGTGCCTTCACCTACGACATAACACAGCACATCATCTTCAAGCGGGTCATAGCAGTTGTGGTCTTGATCAATAGCATGTTGTTGTCCATAACGGTGAGAGCTATACCTACTGGGTGACGGACTGCCATATTAATCGAGGCTGTGCCGATTGTTTCTTTTCAATTCCAAATCGCAGTGGATCAAGGGAGAGGTTCACACGGAACGTCTGGTGATTGTGAGCGCTGTTCTGACTTTTGTGTTTGTCATCGAGGTCGTCATGAAGAATATAGCCTTTACGCCGCGTGGTTACTGGCAGTCACGCCGTAATCGCTATGATTTGCTGGTTACGGTAGCTGGAGTAGTTTGGATATTTCTACAAACCATTTTATGCGTAAGCCCTCAACTAGCTCGACGCTCGTTAGAATCATTCATATATATTTAATATTTTCTTATAGAACGATCTGAGCTACTTTTTTGGCTTTATGGTAGTGATTCTACGATTCTTTACCATCACTGGCAAGCACACCACGTTGAAAATGCTGATGTTGACAGTGGGCGTGTCCGTTTGCAAATCGTTCTTCATCATATTCGGTATGTTTTTGTTGGTGTTCTTCTACGCCCTAGCGGGCACCATTCTTTTCGGCACGGTCAAGTATGGCGAGGGTATTGGCAGGCGCGCCAACTTTGGTTCGCCGGTTACGGGAGTTGCAATGCTATTTCGTATAGTCACCGGTGAGGACTGGAACAAAATTATGCACGACTGCATGGTGCAGCCGCCATACTGCACACCTGGCAAAAATTACTGGGAAACTGATTGCGGTTTGTGAAACATTTTAAATAACACTACAAATATTTTGATTGGTCTTATTTTGGTTTTTTTTATCAGGAAACTTTACCGCTAGTCTCATATATTTCTGCACCTTCTATGTCATCATAACGTATATTGTGCTGAATTTGTTAGTGGGTAAATATGATTAAACACATTACTCATTGTTCCATTCTAACTGTGATTTGTCTTTTGTACCTTATAGCTATTATCATGGAGAACTTTTCGTTATTTTATTCAAACGAGGAAGATGCCTTGCTCTCCTATGCTGACATCCGTAACTTCCAGAACACTTGGAATATTGTAGATATACATCAGCGTGGCGTCATACCGGTGCGGCGCGTAAAATTCATACTGCGTTTGCTGAAAGGCCGCTTGGAATGTGATCCCCAAAAGGATCGACTGCTGTTCAAGTACATGTGCTATGAGCTCGATAAGCTGCACAATGGTGAAGACGTCACCTTTCATGATGTGATCAAGTAATATGACTGTTTTATGACAGAGAAGCCTACACCACATATAAATAATATTTCGCAGCATGCTCTCGTACCGTTCGGTGGACATACGCAAGGCATTACAACTGGAAGAGCTATTGGCGCGCGAAGAGTTTGAGTATTTGGTGGAGGAAGAAGTGGCCAAAATGACTATACGTACTTGGTTGGAGGGATGTTTGAAAAAGATACGAGCTCAAAATGCAAGTGTAAGCATTGATCAGCATTCAAAATCATTTCTGTGCGGTTGGTCAACAGTCATTAATGATTCTTCTTTTGGATTTCAGAAACAGCAAAACTCTCTCATTGCAGGCCTGAGAGCCACCAATGAATTGTTGATGCGACCCAATGCCCAGGAGGATAAAACACCAACTAGCGTTGGCGAAAAACCAGGTGGCCCGGGAGTCGCTACGTGCCCGCCCACGAGTGATGCATTCTCACCCACTTTCAGCTCCACAGAAAACGAGGAGAAAGATGTCAGCGGCAGCGCCGTCCTGCCTACACCATCGGCCGAAATTCACGGTGTGCAGCGAGTCCTAACGGCCACCAAGCGTGCGTACGCGCTGAACCGTTCGGACTCAACCGGCAGCTCGGCAGGACGTAAATTTCTGGCGCCCACTTCATCCGATCCACAACAACGGTCAACACTAACCGACAAGGAACGCTTGCACATCAGCAGCCAACAAAAGAAGAAAAACTCAATGACCGCTGTGCCCACTATGCCTATTGTGGCTTCTAGTGCGGCAGCGACATTCAAGCGTGATCACAACAGATCATCCGGTTACTTCGGACAGGCCAACAACGAAGCGGGCCAATTTCATTATCCGGCCAATGCTGGCAATCATTACGGTGACCAGCACGGTGCAATGGGAAGTCCTTCTGCAATGGTCAGCCATATTATTGCAGGCAGCAAACTACTGCCGTCCGAGGTCCACGATTGGTGGCAGGAGCAGGTGATTTGCACACAATGTAGTGATGACGAAATGTAGGTGTGAATAGGATTAGATTGAAGATAAAGAAACTTTAGGTGAGCATATGGAAAGTTTAGTATTTAATGATGATTTGCCAAACAGTTGAAATGAAAACGTTTATAGATGCACTTTATTTAATGCCAAATATGCAAGAATATATTATACATAAAGCGTAGAATACGTGGTATGTTATTTTCTTTGTTATTCGTACAATTAAATAATAGATATTGTTGTAAACAGCAAGTATTGCAGTGGTGTCTTACATTTTATAATAAAATTTAAAAACAAAACACAAATTAATTACGTTTTCTTAAACCCCTTCAAATATCTAAATGATCATAATAATAAGTACAAATGAACAAAATTGCACATAAATACACAAATGAATAGAATCATACAAAATAGAACTATGACAACCAACATTGAAGAATAACCATATTGGTATTCTAAAGTGGATTTGAAAAATTAGTACCTCACCCTGTACGTGAAATGAGAATATTTGTATACTTTTAGCTGGCAACACCAATCATCATGACCAATTATGAGCACCGTTGCCACGTCTGGCAGCACTCTGCCGTTCTACCATCTGATTGTAGCCATTACTTTCGAAACCTCCCAATAGAACTTTCTTCCATACAAAGTGCCTAATTTTGCAAGGAATATATTTTAAATGCAATCGTTGACTTAATATTTATAATTAATCCCACTTTGCGCTAAAGAAAGTGGATAATACTGTTGCGGCAAGTGCGCTGTTTCTTTGAGCGAAACCGAAATATGGAAGACGAAACGCGGCTGCGATAAAGTGAGAAAAGGCTGTAAGAGTACAATAACAACAACACTGAAGTTAGGAGAAGTTATACACGCAGAGATAAGCAGAAAGCATAGTAACAAACAGGAAACGGCTGTCTGCGCGCAAATATGATGAACTGCTTTAGCGCAATGAGCGTACCCACATTGGGTGAAATGGAGCAGACCATTTGCATGCTGGAACGTGGCACCATAATCACGAAGCTCTACTCCAAGCACCGACCGGAGCAGCGGCGCCTCATATTGGTACGCGAGACGCGACAACTGCTCTGGTCATCGGTAACGGTGGACACGCGCACCGATCATGAAGGTTCACTGGAGCTGCGTGAGATACGTGAGATCCGCGTCGGCAAGTGCTCCAAAGAGTTTCGCAACTGTGCCGACGATGTGAAGCGCTTTGAGCCGGGTAAATGTTTCGTGGTGTTGTATGGCAGCTCATTCAAGCTAAAGACTTTCTCGGTGGTGGCTTTATCCGAGCAGGAAGCAGAGAACTGGGTACGGGGACTGCGTTACATGGTGCAAGACACCGTGACCGCGCCTTACCCACTGCAGGTTGAACGCTGGCTGCGCCGTGAGTACTACGCCATCGAAAACGCGAGTGTGCAGTCCTCAAAAGACGGTGGACAAGTATCGGTGAAGGACTTTAAATTGTTTTTAGCCGGCATCAGTTGTAAGATGACCACCAGCAAGCTGATGGAATGCTTCTCCGAGGACGATGTACGGCGCAAGAACGACTTGCGATTCGATGACTTTGCCCGTCTGTACAGAAAACTGCTAATACCATCGAGTTTTGTAGAGGATTTGTTCTATAGTGCGCCCGGTGATTTTCCCTACTCGAAGAATCGAGATACGGTGACGCTGCAGGAATTCCAAGACTTTCTTGTTCAAGAGCAGCACGAGCCGATGGGTCGCGATGACGCGTCCGTATCTAACTTCATACGTGACTTCATTCAGGATATTGAGCGTGACGTACAAGAGCCGTATTTGACGGTCGGCGAGTTCCTCGACTATCTGTTTTCCAAGCAGAACGACTTGTGGGATCGCAATTGCGACCGCATCTACATGGACATGAAGCAACCGATGGCTAATTACTGGATAGCCTCGTCGCACAACACCTACCTAACCGGTGACCAATTCTCCAGTGAATCGTCGTGTGAGGCGTATGCGCGGGCGCTACGTATGGGCTGTCGATGCATCGAGCTGGACTGCTGGAACGGACCCGACAATCTGCCGTACATATTTCACGGCCACACAATGACATCAAAGATCAAGTTCAAGGACGTGATCAAGACAATCAAGGAGCACGCCTTTGTCACATCGGAGTACCCAGTCATATTATCGATTGAGCAGAATTGTTCACTGGAGCAGCAACGCAACATGGCACAGGCGCTCATTGAGGTGCGGTACATTGCGTGCGGTAGTATGACTTTATACAATTGATGACTTAAACGATTTGATTTTATGTTGCAGGTGTTTGGAGATATGTTGCTGACGCAACGCTGTGACCGCGCCGAGCTACAATTGCCCTCGCCACATCAACTTCGTCGAAAGATCATACTCAAGCACAAAAAGCTGCCCGAGTACGAGGACGGGTGCCCAGGCGGTCCCAGTAGTGTTGGTGGCGGCTCGGGCATATCGACAACCAGCGGCAGCCGGTCCTCCATTAGTGGTGCCGCAGGCGACGAAAACGAAAACATGCGCAATTTTCTAAAGGAGGGCATGTTGTACTTCAAAGACCCGGTGGACAAGACATGGAATTTGTATCATTTCGTGCTGACGCAACAACAACTGATTTACTCTTCAGAGACGGAGGACAGTCGTGGTGGTGGCGGCGATGATGATGACAGTGCACTATCTGTTGGGTCGTCATCAGCGCTGATGCCCAAACCAAAGGATAACTTTGTAAACGATGAGCTGCATTTCGGCGAAAATTGGTTTCATGGCAAATTGGAAGGTAAGCTACACAAAAATATTACTAAATTTTATATTATGATGAGACGATATGCGAGTATAACGACAATCACACGATACATTTACAAAGTCGCGCGAAAAAATTGCGATATCTATGTGAGCTGGATGGATGAAAAAATGATGGATGATCTGTGACTCATGTGGACTTGTGAAATTGTATTCATGTGCATACTGTCCCTTATCTCACATGTCGCAAATATTTTAACACTTTGTAGCGGGGCGTATTGAAATTTCTTCATCGTATTTAATTTGTTAATATGTTGCTTCCAAATAATGCTCTCATGCTATTTGCACAGCAATTATATTTTAAATCAACCCACCACATTGAGTATTATACTCTGATGTACTTTTCAGGTGGTCGCCAAGAAGCCGACATGCTGCTGGACGCCTACAAGCACCTCGGCGATGGCACATTTCTGGTGCGCGAGTCGGCCACATTTGTAGGCGATTACAGCTTGTCGTTTTGGCGGCGCGGCCGTCCCAATCACTGTCGCATCAAATTAAAACATGAAAACGGCACTACGAAGTATTATCTGGTCGACAACTTCGTCTTCGATTCGCTGTACTCGCTTATCGTATACTATCGCAAGAACATGCTGCGCAGCTCCGAGTTTTCCATAACATTGAAGGAACCCGTACCGCAGCCAAAGAAACACGAGAGCCAGGAATGGTTCCACCCCAACACGACAAAGGAACAGGCCGAGCAGGTGTTAATTAAGCTGGAAGTGGGCTCATTCCTAGTGCGTCCTTCTGTACAGAGCTCAAACGCGTTCTCCATTTCGTTCACCATCAATCGTAAAATCAAGCATTGTCGCATCATGCAGGAAGGACGCCTGTACGTGGTGGATACCATACAGTTCGAGTCACTGGTCTCCTTGGTGAACTATTTCATGCGCAATCCGCTATATCGCAACGTAAAGCTGCTGTATCCGGTGTCTCAGGAGCTGCTGCGGCAAAAGTTGCTCGCCTGTCAGGCTTCTTTGGAACACCACAATGGCAACGATTTCAACGATGCATCCAGCTACATGGATCCAAGCTTAGATGACCGCGTCACTTGCAAGGCGCTGTACAGCTACAAGGCCAATAAGCCGGACGAGCTGTCGTTTCCCAAGCACGCCATCATCACCAATGTGCAACGCAACAGTTCGATGTGGTGGCGCGGCGATTACGGCGGCATGGTGCAGCGTCATTTTCCCGCGAACTACATCAAGGTATGAGCAGATCTTATATCAGATCAGATAATTTGCCTATTTATGTACTCTTTCTTTCCGCATAGGTCATTGACTCCGTTGGCGACGACTACAATTCGTTCAGCGATGACGCAAACAGCGAAAATTTCTCACGCACCGACTCCATCGATATACACGGCGCCATTGCTTCGTTGTCTGAATCCAGTGAGCCGGGCATTTTGTTTCAGCTGCAAATCCAAACACCAACTATGCAGAATTCCTTCATCATTGGCTTCGACAATTTGGACTTGGCCAACGAGTGGATCAAGGCCATACAGGAGGGCGCGCAAATCGCCAACCAGCTGGCCACGGAGCGCCGCAAAAAGGAACGCTCTGCGCGCGTCGCGAAGGAAATGTCTGACTTGATTATCTATTTTCGTAGCGTCCCATTTCGTGAACATTCGTGGGTGTTCTACGAAATGTCCAGCTTTCCTGAAACCAAAGCGGAGAAGCAATTCCTGCAGCAGAACTGCATCCTCTTTTTGTCCTACCACCGCAATCAGATAAGTCGCGTGTACCCCAAGGGTCAACGTCTGGACTCGTCGAACTTCAATCCGGTGCCCTTCTGGAATGTCGGGTCGCAAATGATTGCGCTGAACTACCAGACGGGCGACAAAGCCATGCAACTGAATCAGGCCAAGTTCCGCGACAACGGCCAATGCGGTTACCTGCTGAAGCCCAAATTCATGATGATGGACGGTTTCGATCCGAACAATCCCATGACCATTAGTCCGTTGGAAGAGAAATTCGTGACCATTCGAATAGTGGCAGGACGCCATTTGTTCCGCGGCGGCAAGTCCAATAATCCGCTGGTGACCGTAGAGATCAGCGGCGCAAGTTTCGATGCGGGCGTAAAGCACCGCACCAAGGTGAGCGAAAACGGCTTCAATCCGGTGTGGAATGAGAGCTGTGAGTTCTCAGTGCGCAATCCATACCTGGCGCTGCTGCGCTTCGAGGTGCAGGACGAGGACATGTTTGCCGAAACGCACTTCATTGCGCAGGCTTGCTATCCGCTGAACTCAATTCGCACCGGGTTTCGCAGCGTGACACTGCGCAACAAATTCAGCGAGGAGCTTGAGCTGGCCTCGCTGCTCGTTCACGTTGACATCAGACACGCATCTGGTGCTGCAGCGGCCACGGAAAACGCCATCGTAGTGGGCTTTTAGTGCCGACATCTGAGTTTCTTCTCATGTGATTATGATGATTTCCCAACGAATAGACACATGCGCTCGCGGCCATGTCCACGCTCAAGTATTCTACAAGCGAACAAATTTTCTGCTGTTAACGTTGTTGCATTTATGAACCGATATAACAAAAACAAACGAAAGAATGTCGATCTCCCTGTTACCAATCAGTTGGTTGAAAAAAAGCAGCATTATTTATGAAAAAGATTCAGCCATATGATAACTTAATATTGAACAAGTTAGGTCATTCATATAGACATTCATGTGAACGAAAACACCTGCAATTATGAGGGATTTCTATACTTAAAAATTAAGTAGAATATTTTTGCATTTGCATTTGAGATTCGCAAACGCCAAAAGTGAACAAATTTAGCTTTGATTGCTAATAGATGCAACCACAACGACAAACTTTGCTTTTACTAATCCTCATAAAGACTTAAAATTTAATATTTTATGTATAATTGTTTTCATTGTTGACTGGTTGAAACAACATTACGTTTTTACAGCTGACTGGCATCAAACGATACTAGCATCTAGCGAAATTTTTAATTTATATTTATATCTTCCATAGAGCACTTACTGCATGTTAGTCGGCGATGCTTTTTGAGCTAAGCTATTCCAGCAGGACAAGTTTTAATAAAATTATACAATTTTTACTTGGTGTAGAACTGTTTGTGCCTTTATCAAATTGCATATCATTGTCTTCAAATATCACAACAAAGTGGTACGCGTATCTTTTTTATATGATTGATGTATGTATATTGTGATTTAATACAATTTTGTAATAACTACAACTACTTATACAGTATACAATATATATGTATGTATTGTGAGAATGTGTATTAATCACAGCGTTGTGTGAAATAAATAATCTATTACACTGCAAACCAAAACAATTTCTATTTTTCCAAATTGAAGCATGCGCGTCATCTTTCTACTGGAAGAAAATCTTGGCGCTGCTCAAGTTATAGTAGAGCAAATTGTATTCCATTTGGTGCGCATTTATGCGGCGCTCCGTCAGCGCCAGCGTTTGCTGCAGCTTCTCAGTTTCGCTCTTTTGCATGGACGCTGTGGCCGCAGCCGCTACAGACTTTGTGCCGCTACGCGCTGACGCATTGATGTCGGCCAGCATTTCTTTGATTTTGCGTCGCTCGGCATTGAAGCGTTCGCGCACGCTGCCTGCGAACCATTGCAACGTGTTGAACTCGTCGATCTGATTCAGTAGCTTCAATATATACGCCAAGCCAATGGCAAAGCCATCGTCGAACAGCACCGCTTCGTGGCGATCTTTTTTGTTGATCTTTTCCTTTACACTCAACATGTGCTCAACGTAGTTCAACGTTAGAGCGGGCACAATGAGGAAAAAGTTCTTCAAATGTATGTTGTGCGGATTGCGAAAAAACGGCTGGAATGCTTCCACGAGAAGCTGTAAACCAATTAAAAATAGTAAAAATCAACATGTAAAATATTGAGTTTTAGTTTACTGCAGCATACCTGAAAATAGTTGGTGCTGTCGGAAAAACTCTTTGCCAAGTTTTTAATGTTAACTTCGAAATTCTCGGCCGCCGCAACGGTAACATTGTGCAACTGTTGTTTCTGGCAAGCTTCCACAAATTGAAGATTTTCGTCGAACTTTGGCAGATAGAGGCTGGCGCTGTAGTTGGCATGTATGCTGCCGGAGCGCACCAGTCGTATGTAGCCCATGGCATTGCCTACAAAAGTGGAAATGTGTAAAGCAGTGCCCATGTGAATTGAATAATTTGGCATTGAACTTACCTACGTGCGTTATCACCTTTCTGAAGAGGTCCATGTATGTTTGACCATCGTTGGCCAAGCCCAGTTTGCGTATATCCTTGTTGAAGGCATCAGCACGCTCGTAGGGATACAGTGGCCAAGTGTTTTGCTGCTTCCGCTCGCCATATGCGCGCAGCTCCTTCATGAGACGCGATTTTATTTGTTCGTCATATAAAAACTGCGAGAACGTGTAGAATTTTTGCCTCAAGAACTGATATGTGAAGTTGACTGCGGTGTTAATGACGCCTGTTCCGTGCGTTCGCAGCGAATTCGCCACATGTCGAATGCCAATCGAGTCCAAGTGCTTGTTGGCGCTGCGCTGCTCCACGAATATTTGCGAATTCATGTTGTACACGTACTTCGAGACGAAAATGTTTATTTTGCGCATAATCTCCAGTATGTCAATGCCCTGTGGTGCAACAAAGAATGTGCATGTTCAGTGGATCATTTAAGAAAGAAGGAATGTGTAATTACCTGCTCCAAAGTCTGATTCGGCAAGTAGTCGTCGACTGGCTTCAACATTAAGCGCGAATTTGCCAAGTGGCGCATTTCTTCGTATGTTTTCCAGTCATGCAGTGATATGGTTGTGAGATTATAGAACATGGCGCTCAAATAGTTCTCCACATGGTCTGCAGAGGAGAGCATTTCAATGATATACAAATACTAATTTAATCTGTACGTGCTTGCCTTTCAGAACCACATAAAAACCATTCACTTCGATGGGACACGCATTGATTAGATCTCTGTAGTCGTCGATGCCCTGCTCGAACGGATTCATCTTGTCCAACTGCAGATTCGAATGCACCTCTAAGCGCAGGAACGTCTCGATTTGTGCACACAAGTTGCTTATGATTTCACTGCGTAAGTTGTCAAAATTCGATTTCTTCAGTATTTCGGTCAATTTCAAATGGCCCAGCTGCAGAGCATCCAGACTCATGCCACAGCTATTGAAGGCTTCAATCAAATGCTGAAATTAATAACAAAACCATTGTAAAGATCTAACCGAGGTGCATAAAGCAATGCGACATATATACCTGAAAGGAATTAAAGTCCATCTTGCGCTCCACAATTTGTTTGAGATACGCAGACAGAATCGACTGATGCCAGTATATGAACGATGTGCTGCATATCTCCTGCGCGTACACTTGAAAGTCGGCCAGCAACACCATGCGTTCCATAAAGACTTTGAATTTTTCGTATTGATCTTGCGTCAGTGTGCGGTTGTTGAAATTGGTGGAATTCACAGCGAGCTTTGTTACCAGAATGCGCATCTTGCTGGGCGGTCCGTTCATGCATTTTTCGGCAATACGCAGCGCAGCCAGTGCGTCCATGTTGCGGTCATGCATTTTGGCAGCGGTTACCCGTTTCTTCAAAATGAAATTGTTTTAATAAAATAATTAAATCACTGCGAAATACGCAATAACGAAGCATTTCACCTTGCAAAAGTTCAGCAGGTGCAGCACTTTGTACTGCAAATATTGAAGTATGCATTGCATCACCTTCGAAATACTATCCGCATGCTTTTGAAATGTCATCTGAATCATTTTCAGCATTTCGATGAGCTTACAAATGGACAACAGCGTCTGCCGTGTCATCGGTACTTGCAGCGCCACATGAGCATTCACCAGTCCCTTGACCAGGCAACTAATTTGCCCTGCATAGCGCAGACCCAGCAACAGCAACGACGCCAGCTCTTTGAACTGTTTCACGTTCAAGTCAAATGCACCTGCGTTGAGTGATCGATGCACATGCAACACCCATAGTGCGCACTGTGCGCAATAGTTGCGACAGTCACGCGTCAGTGCTGCAGTGCGAGTTTGCAAGTAGTTCTGTCGTTGCCGCTTGCCATCTTGCAACAGCTTCTCATGCGGCTTCACCAGCGTGGTGGCGTGTTTACGCAGAAACAGCGCCGGTACCCAAGCGATGTTGCCAATCAGCATTATGCCCTGATGCTTTTGATTGAGCTCCAGCAAATGTTTGATATGCTTTGATTCGACTTGACCGCAAAAATCATGAAATACCACACAGAATGCGTTCAGGCGCACAAGCAGCTGCGTTTCGCTGAACTCATTGCAGTCGAATTTGCTGATTGCCGCCAGGCACTGTTTCATGTACTCATTGCATTGTTGTGTCATTTGTCCGATGCCCTTAGGGCCGATCTTATCTTTGAGACCAAAAGTGCTATCTAAGAAATTCTGAATATATACCCGGCATGGGTTAATTTCAATAGCCTTTTGGATGCAGCATTAACAAAACTTACGCGAAATATTGCACCCGAAAACAAGAATTCCAAGTCTTGCAGACAATTCTGCAGGCCATTTATTTCGCCAGTTGTGCAAAACTCCAGAGAGCTGTGATTGTGAGCAATTGCATCGACAGTCTTTTTGTACGCCGGCCAAAAGCGACAAAAATTCGAGGAGGACAGCAGCTCATCGAACACTAAGAGTTGCAACAGAAGATCAGCAATATAATCGAATACATCCTGCAAGACCAGACGTTAGTTTTGTTAGTAGAACTACGAAAATGTCTTCTAATAAAAGTAATTATAAATTGTATATCATTAGTTACTCTTTACATTTTGGTTTAATGAATGTTCTGTATAACTCACAGCAAATTTAAAGTCCAAATTGGAACCATCTGCAGCACAAAAAGCGCCGCACTGATGCAGCAAATTATTGCCCAAAACAATGCACCGCTGTAGCAGAAATTGAATGTGACACAGAAACTCCATGAAGTCGCTCATCTTGAGCATTATTTCGTTAGTTTGCCTGGGCCCATTCGCGCCATCACCCGCTTCTTCGTCCACTGTGCACAGATTCTCGTCGACATATAGAAACTTCATTTGCATATTACGTGCTAAATTTACTGCCTCCTCCACCTCGGCACACAGGTGAGCAAACGTCAGCAATGTCTTATTCAGTAACCTGTCTGACTCCAATAGCCGCAGCAGCTGCAGCTGCTCCTGATTTGCCGAGAACTTAATTTCGACCAGTGCCGCATTTAAAATGCTACTGGGCGGTGCCGCTGTCGCCAATTGATTTTTTTTGCGCAACAAACCACACAGCTTTTTATCGTGTTCATCCAGAAAAGTGCCGAAGCACTTCAGCTGCTCCTCCGCGGAAGAAACTGTACCAGAGAAGGCGTTGCTTTGATTACGATGCATGATTCAAGTACCTGTTGCTACTTACTTAAGGCGGTTTGGTCCATTGTGAAGTGGGGGTTTGCCAACTTTAGCGTTTTTATAAATAGAAAAAATAGTTTTCATAAACAAAACAAAAATCTGTTACTCCAAATTGCGATAAACTTAAATCAGCTGAGGGCTACAAGGCGATTACCAACGCATTGTTTCCTATAGTTGCCAGATGGTTATATTTGAAAATCCTTTGTGATTGTATGAATCACTCAATAAGAAAAGGTTACAGCAGTGTATTATAATAAAGAAAAAAACTTTTTCAGTCACGTTACTTTGAAATTCCAAACTTTATCGAGTAAAGCATTAATAAAACGGATGAAGCAACAGTTGTTCAATGTTCCAATTGACTACACCTTTTCAAGATGTATAACAGAAAATTCAAATTGTATTTCAGCGTTTAAAATAGTATTTCGGCATTTAAAATTGTATTTCAGATTTTTCTAATTATATTTCAGATTTTCAAATTGAATTTCAGATCATAAAATTGAGTTTCAGATTTTTCAAATTGCATTTCAGATTTTCAAATTAAATTTCAGATTTGTAAAATTGTTTTCGGCGTTTAAAATTGTATTTCAGATCTTGAAATTAAATTTAAGATTTTCACTGATTAACTACGAACGAACAAACCACGGACGGATTTTTCCCGACACCGGATACTCCGTATATGCAAACACACCTCAAATATATTTAAACCATGTTTTTTATTTTGAAAATTGATATTTATTGAGTACATCTACACGAGCACATAGTAATATTTCCGTTTAAATATAAATACGTAGTTGTTTATTTACGATAATTACTACAAAACCGAACAAGTAACACAGAATACAAAATATCTGATGAAAGTGACTGTATGCACATTAGATGTCTTATTAGGTTCTTCGCGCCTTTGTCTTTTGTCAATCATGTAACTGAGGTAATTAATAGAGCACATTAAATTATTGAGCCTTGTCGCATAATAAAGTCAACACAACCTTGTCTCTCTTAAAGCAAGAAAAAGCCATTTGAAATTAAGTGTAATACATCTATCGTACCTAAGAAAAGTCCTTATAGTCTAATTATTACAATATCTAAGCGATCTACCGATCGTTAGGAATGATTACAATTACAAATATAGTATAGTGTCTGCCAAGCCATTACATGAGTATTTAGTAAGCTTGTGTGTGTGTATGTAGGAATATTAAGAGTGTGTCAGTAGTTCGTTTTTGTTGCGATCGAGCGATGGCAGATACGCACCGGGTCGCCCCTCAGTTTTATAATATACTAAGTATATTCAATATGGAGATCAATTGAAAGCCTGCAATGCGATTTCAATATGCATATTAAAAAGTTTTACAATAAGATACTTATAACCACTAATATACATGCGTAGTTGTATTTTGTTTCGCCGGTTTTGGATTAACGGTTACTCTCTCGAGTTGAGTTACATTTATTGCAAAAAGCTATGACGCCACGTTGTGTTGACGTTTGCAAGTTAATTGTTTTTTGCATTATGATTACGTAAAAGCTTTATTTTATTATATTTTATCTATAAATTTAGATATCAATTGCTCAACTTTAAACTAAACAACATAATTTAACCTCTTGAGCTCAACTTATTACTGCGATATTGCTTGCGAAATGATTTTCAATCGCAATTTGTTGTGAGTCTCAGTGTTAGGGGCTTTACATTTTCCAACGGAAACATTTTGAAACACCCTCAAACGGATGTGGTCTCCTCTTGATATACCAACGGATCTCTTATTTTTACCATTCACCGTTTACACTTGGAATGTTTTTGTAGGGAAATGGGAATAGCGAGTTGCAGTGCCCGTAATGTTTTATTATATTGCCATCCAATATTTTAGTTAGTCTAAAGGTATGGAATAATAATGAATTCATGTAATAGTATTTTACAACATGTATGAATGGATGGAAATATAAAGTTCTGTTGTTGGTCTTATTGCATTTTGTGTATTTCTGGCAATTATATTTGTTTGCCCAGCAGTTTAGCTAGTTAGTAGAAAAAACTTAAACTTGAGACTGCCGTCCAAATCATGTATCGGATTAATCAATCATTATCAGGTTTAAGCTACTCTTACTCATTATCTCAAGATGTTTGTTATCCGTAAGAAATTACTCTGACATTTTAATGTATGTAAGTATTTGTTTAGAGCAATTGAAGGTATATTTTTCATAACCAAGTGTGCTCTTTACTATTTCATCAATTCCATGCGCTACTATGGAATGAATGTATTAATTGTCGACCGACACATGCAGCTCATAAAAAATCGTGTTTCGTTGTATTTGCCTGATTTTGGTATTCTGATGTTTGGTTCTTCATCTTCGCTACAGAAATCACGATTTTATTTGAATATCCACGCTGCTTCCGTGTTGCATAGGATTTACATGTTCGCACCGGGTCCGTAGGATGAGGCATCACTGATGCGGCGATTAAGTGTTGTCTTGCGATTCAAGGTGGTGGTGGAGTTATTGGACTGTAGGGTGTTGGTGTTGGTGTTGGCGCTGAGGTGGTTGGAACGGTGTGAGGGATAGTAATTCAGCGGCGCAATGTTCGGGTTATCAATACGTGTCGGCGAGGAGACGACCGGGCGCGGCGATGCACGCTGCAACGTGCCAATGACTTCCTGCGGCTCTTGGTAGCCGGAGTCCAAGTCGTCGTGGTACGAGTCCATCAAGGGTGTGGGGTCTTCGTAGTCGTAATCAACGAAGCCACTGTTGTCAAACGACTGAAAAATCGCATTAGGTTAGATTAGGTCGGTAAAATGTGTGCAAGTACCAACCTTGACGGGCGTACGCTTCACATAGTCGCGGTAAGTGGGATTCGGTGCCTTGGCACGGTAATCCACCACTTCGTAGTGGCCGTCTTGTGCGACAGTACCGTTGCCCAAGGGATAGTCGGAAATGAAATGGCGCGTGCCGTGCGGAGTTAGCGTGGCCCAGAGCAGACGACTGTCGTTTGCCAACTGTGATTGCAGTGTATCGCGATTGGTGGTCGAGGTGCATGGATACAGAATGCCGCCAGCCATGAAGGGATTCGCTTTAGACGGCTCACCCAGAGCGGACATGGCGCCCTGCTTGATATTGGAGTCGTGATAGGACAAGTTACAACTGGAGAACAGCGTGCTGCAAGTTGAAAATACAAAGCGTGCGTGACATTAATTGATGTTTTCTATAAACGCAGTATGCACTTACTCTCGGCACTTGAGCAGTATGACTGCCAAAAGTCCGCCCAAGATTAGCACGCCAACACAAGACGTAATCAACACAAAGAGCCAAGTGTTCTCCAGGCCTTTGTTATTGCCGCCGGTTAGCTCAACGAACTCTATGCCACTCTCGCGGGGATTTGGGCTCGGGTCGCAGAGGAATGTGGCAAAACACGGATGCGAGTCGTTTGTGGGCAGTCCTGCGGCTATGATGGCGGTCTTGGGCAGTAGGAACGATGGCAGCGGTGGCGGCGGCATTGAGAGTATAGAGTCGGGTGGTGGGCCCACATAGCCACAATTGCCGACGCAGTTACCAATCATTGCGTGCTGAAAACCCCATAAAACGTGCATTACACTGAGTGCTATTTGAGTTTACAATGTTGAACAAACAGAAGAATAGCTATAATAGTTAATTGAATTACTGAGTCGCTGCTGCAGAGTGTCTTATCGATTTTTTAAGACGCACAATCAAGCGGGTCAAATTCAAAACGAAAAGAACATTCAATTCAAAACTTAACAATTAAGTGTCTCATTGACAATGGATCCATGCACTGCTTACCTGTTAATTAAATAAACGATTGCAGTTACCGTTCAAGGAATACTTTTGTTGAAATAATTTGCTGTTACTTATGAAAAAGTCGCCACTGCACTGATAGCAAAGGAACAAAGGATGGCAAGGAAATTGAAATTCTGTATCAGTTGAAACTTTAAGAGAGTCTGTGGCAAGAGCACAAACAGCTTAAATATATACCTATAAACATTTATTTCACAATACACTTCACTTTCATACCTTTACTTGTACAAATAAGGCGGATATTAATTTTTATTTATTAACCATATTTTTTATAATTTGTTTCCATACACTTTTGTAAATTTTAAATATTGCCTTTTATTTACAACTTTTACCGAATCACACCTCAGATATAATAATATGTTGGATTTGCATTTCACTCTCCATCACTGTTCACCGTTGTGCGAGTGCGCATGCCCTGCGCTCGCACAGGGTGTCTACTGCGATTTGTGAAAAATATGTGCTTCGTGACACCTTCGCACAAAACTGCCGCTTGAATTGACCAAAACAAACCCTTGCACTGTTAACAATACAACCGCCTTCATGCCGCGCTTCACGGCCTTTCCTACATTCACGTATACATATATGTATGCATGTACACATATACGCGAATTTTGTTTTCATTAATTCAACACTTTATTGATCTTTTAACACACTAACCCATACCAGTTGAGAGCTGCTACGTCATTTGGATGGTTTTCGCATAAATAAAATTGTTTATGGTTTACATACCAAAAGAGATTTAAAAAGACAAAAGTGTTACTTAGAAGATTAAAATTTGTATACAGAAATCTTAAAATTGATGGTTGTTTGTATGAAGTACAGTAATATTATTTTAAAGATTTTTACTTGAAATCGAATTTCTAACGATAAATCAACCATTTTGCACAAGCAAAGAATAATTTTCCTATGACCAGCTTTGATAGAAACCTCCAGCTAAGCTTTGATAGAAACCTCCGAGGAAAATTATTGAACGGTTACAATTTACGTAGCCAGTGGCTCATTTTGTATTCAAGAAAGTTGTTGAGGTTGGTTAGGGGAGAATACATTGTAGACTCTATTAATTTATGGTGAATATGATTCGGTTTTGTTATTTTAATAATCTGTATGAGTGTAAGCAAGTTAAATGGGCTTTTCCTATGATATTTATTCTCCGAACTCGAGCTCAATGTTAGACAGTTTGGTTAGATCTTCCACAACAGGCTCTCCAAACAGGTGAAACCTTTCGAGTTTAACAGGCTCTGTGCATATACTTTGTGCAGAATAAAAATAAGCTTAAATTAACCCATTAAGCCCTGAATGGACAAAAAATCAGGCACGTTTTCAGCTTGTTTTCTTCCTTGTTAATAGTCCCGGAAAAAACTTGAAATTGGAATTGGCTTGAAAACGTGGCATAGGATGTTCACCTATACAAATAAATCGTTCAGACCTGAGTTTGAGCAATTTCTCAAGCTCAAAATGGCGGTTAAACAACAAAATCTGTATCGAAACAGACATTAATTTTTTTCTTGGAATTCACTCAGTCTAGGAAAAAAGTGCTGAACTGAAATTGCTCAAACTCGGGTCAGAACGATTTATTTCTATAGGTGAACATCCTCTGCCATGTTTTCAGGCAAAAAAAGCTATGGGCTTAACTGCTTTCCTATCGGAATTTCGGATTTAAAAATTTTTAGTACCGCGAAAATCGCAATTTTCGGTGAAAAAACGTTCATAACTTTTCAAATATTAATTTTGGCGGAATTTCATTGGCATATTCGGAAAGAGCACTAAATTCTACATTGGATAGGGTGGTTTTCCGGGACTATTAACAAGGAAGAAAACAAGCTGAAAACGTGCCTGATTTTTTGTCTAGTCAGGGCTTAATGGGTTAAAGGAAATCTAATGCAAACATTGAACAGGGATAAACAATTTGAAGGTCAGAAATTTTACTTTGATGATTTCAGGTACTGAGAAACAATTTTTATGAAGGCTTTCTGATCTTTCCATTCAGAGTCAAACTATTGATTCCATTCATTCTGTTACAAAGAAGTGAAAATAATATGGAAATATATTTAATTGAATGACAAGTCAAATCAGCTCTATTGTACAAAGTTAATTTTAAGCAAAATTCTGACAATTTTTGTATATATTTTTAATTATTAAAATTAACTATGAAACTTCAAATTTTTTCTTTCAACTTTTTAACTGTAATTTATAATTATTAAATTCAGAAAAAGTGACATAACGTGAAATAGTTCCGTAATTATTGAATTAAAATATAATCAAAAGAGTCACAACTCAAAATGTTGGATTTTCTAGTGTAAAATAAAAAAAAATTCTTACAACTTATCATAAAGTATCTGTAAGGATTTTCTACTGAACGGTCTATACGATATTTAAAAAAAATGTTTATTTACCTCAAAAACAGTTTTTTGCGTTTCCTGAAAAATCAAAAATTTTGAGTTGTATCACTTTTGTTGTGCGTGTGCGATATTAACATAGGTTAAGTTAAATTATGGTGGCTACCTCTGAGACACACTTGAAGGCCAAAGAGCCCCATCGTGATACCACATATTTCATATGAACATTCCAAAGTCTGTAACAAAACTTTTCTAATATTTTAAATTCTCCACGTGATGTGAAATCTCAACCATCGGCTTGTGAGTACCAAATTGCGGAATAAGATAGGAGTTTTTCTTATTTTCTTAAACTGCCTTATTGTATTTAAGAATACTTGAAGTGCATTGTAAGCTGTCGCTTGGGATACTCTGTGTGCCCAATGGTCCCATCCGTTATTGACTTTCTGCCAAACACCGTTATCTACTTATAGAGAGAGCCAATTAATTGAGACAAATACCTATGCCGCTCGTGCGAAAAGCTTTCGTTCATTCATTCATGATTGAAGATGCGTATTTGTGAATAGATTTTAATGTGCTTAAGTTGAGCAGAGCCTTAAAGCTTCACACCTACAAATTGCACAAGGAAAAATGTGTGATGCTGCTGTCTGATAGTTTCCGTTGCTGATTTGCATGTTGTAATGGGAGAAAAGCCGTAGCTGAAAAAAAACGGAAATCCATTTGAAGCCGGCTGCAATGTGACTTCGCAGTGGATAACTTTCATCTTCAGCACACCGATATGTGTGTGTGTGTGTGTGTGCAGTCGCATGATGAAATGTCAACGCCATAACCCCCATGTGCCCTTTAAAGATTGAAATACTGCTTGCAGCGTTTCACCCAAACACTTCACGATTTCACAGTCGAATATGGCATGGAAGCGGAAGTGGCACAACAAAAGCGACAGCACCAGAACAGACTGGCCGAACGGGAGCAAAAGCACAAAAGCAAAACATTTCACTGCACTTCAACCGAGTCGACTGTCGGTGGTCGGAGGCTTGGGTCGCTTGGCCTGCTTGTCGGTCTGGGTTAGTAGGTGAATGTAATTTTCGGTTTTTTTTTCCTTTTGTTGGGTCGGTCGGTTGGCTGGCTGGCTGGCTGGGAGGGTATGGTTAACACGCACGCATACAGGCACACATGCGCGCGTATGCGTCCGTGCATGTGTACACCCACAGCAGTGTCGTCGTCCACCACGAGCAGAGGACGCCTCTTAGCGCTTTTGCACTCTGGGCCGTTGTAGAATGCTTTCAGTGCTTTCATACGTACGAAGCAGTGCAGAACGCAACGGAAACCAAACATACGTGTCGCGGGCAGTTTTCGCACTTTTGCCAAAAAAAACAAAAACAAAAACATTACTAAATTGCAAAAATATCGACAATAGCACACGAATATTAAAATAACAACAACAAACAAGCAATAGGGATTAGAGAAAACAGTGTAGAATTAATTAATAACAAGTAATGGCATAAGTTCCGCTGCAGGACATACAAAGCGGACCCCGATCAAGCGACAACACGCCTCGACGTGCCGCCCACCCGCACGATTCGTCCACAACCGGAGGCGACACAGTCACAGGCACTCGTAGCCCCTCCCTTCCTCCCTCCCACCAACCAACACTGGCACACGCGATTGACGCAAATTGTCGCCACTGTCGCCGTTGGGCCGTCACTGTCGCTGTCTCCGCCGCTTTCGCTGTTGCTGCCACGGTGCAATGAGGAAATCTTCTTATAATGAGTGTTGTCACGACTGCTCGTATAATTACAGCTAAAAAACAACAAACTGCACGCATAACGAAAATAGCCAAAGTGAAATGTCACACTAAACTAAGCAAAAGTGCCAGCATTGGTGTTGTTGTTCAAGGCGTTTGTGTCGGCGCCGGTTTCGGTGTAGGTGTTGGTTCCGATTTTGGTACTGGGGCAGGCTCGAGCCTTAAATCGAGATCGTCCATAGACAAAATAATTGTTGCGAACGCATAGAAGTGAAACTAAGATACTGTTTTGGTACCGTTACTTGAATAAGTGACAACGGCCGTCCACGGTGGAAACACGCATTACTTTACAGCAACGGCAACAGCAGCAACAGAACAACGAGTAAGCTATTTTTAATTGATTTACACACATACACACATATATAGATATACGATACGTCACGGTGGTCCCAGGAGGGCAAACCGTCCGGAGGAGAGGAGGGTTTAGCGGTTTAAAGTCCGCACTACTTGAGGCTTTTGATGCTTCCCTCCTCGTTAAAAAAAAAGAAAAAATATACGACTATGTGCGTTTGTGTTTAAAATTGAATAACTACATAGTACGTTGACAAGAGGAAATATTGCAAAAAATAATCCAGCGGGAATGTGGAGTTTGGACCAATTACATTTCACCCACATCCCTGTGCTCCTTCTAAATTCGTGTATATGGGTGTGCATGTGTCTTACAAACAGTGTCTTACAATATGCCGAATTCCAGCGATTTCCAAGTTATGCCGACAAGTTATTTTTTGCAAAACAAACACACATCACGCTATATGCTTGGCTACTCGCCTGTGACATTTTGTTTGATACTCTTGTGTGCGCAATTCCCAAATGTAATTAATAAATGAGATATCAGAAAACATGGAAGAGAAAATATGATAAATTTTGAAGCTAAAAAAGTTGTTTCCTTCGCATGACCATTGCAGTGGTGTTGCGTTGCCATCAAGTAAAACTTTGTAAGACGGTGTAAAAAAAATCCAAAATAACTAAATAACTAACTAAATAATAATAACCACTTTCCACTTGGGCCTTTGGGCCGGTTGTTTGGCGTCGCTTCATACAACTTGTAGAACTATATCGACTTAAAACAAAGAGGGACCAACAACTCAAAAATACAAAGTCGCCGTGTTAAAAGCTTTCAGAACCGTAGGACTCTTCTTATCCAATATACATAGTTGACATATAAATAGATTTATTAAATTTCTGAAATATTTAAGTTGTTGATTGTGCAATTTTTTGACTAAGATAAACTTCCATACATGCGCCAACATTGTTTCAGGAAAAATAGGTTAAGGAAGAGTAGAAACTTTAAGATTACCAACCTCCTAGAACTAACAAATGAACCAAACGAACGACTCATATAAAATTTAACCATTCCTAATGTTGTCTGCATACTTACTTAATTACTTTCAAAGTCAACAATTTCCATAAATTGAAAACATTTAATAAGTATACCGAAAATAAAAAGCCCAGAGTCCCAAAAAACTTGTGTATGATTGTTATGTGTCGCATGCTATTTTATAGAAATGTATTACTTTGTGTATTATTTGCGTGTTCGTGTGTGAAATTGGCTACTGTGTGCACGTCCATTAAAATTGCACGAATTTAATTGGTATAAAATAGTGCTGGCCAATCACCCCCTCCACCAACCAGTGCCTGAAATTTGTGCGCAGCTGTGCGCCGTGTCGATGATGCCAGCCAATTTTGACGTCATTGTATTTGCCCTTTCGAATTCATCCTGCTTCTTAAAATGCGTATTAAAAATGTCCTCACACTGGTTTCTCCTCGCTTTGTATAACAAGTTTACAGTAGAACGATGATTCGCCATTCACACTTTGATATAAAAGGAATAAAATTAATGGGCACCAGTGGGTGTGCAACTTCGCATATGAATCATTGTTGTCTGTGCTTTGTACGTGTAATTGACGACCACACGACCCGCACTAACTCTGTATCTCACTAGTTGGCGTTGAGTGATGCACCTGCTCTGCCGTAGAACGACGTCTTAATTATAATTACTGTTCCTATTTCTAATGGTATCTCTTAGTCAGTAAGTCATAGTGTACATTTGGCTAAATAAATAAATAAATAAATAAATAAATAAATAAATCAATAAATAAAACTAAATAAAATAAATAAATAAATAAAGTAAAAGTCAGCGATAAACGAGAGAAATAATTGTTCGACATTCCCTAAATATTGAATCCGGAACTAAAATTAAAAATGTTTGTGTTTTTGCAGCATGCTTTTAGGCGCATTTCCGATCGGCACCAAAAACGGTGCATCTACAAGCAACAGCAAAAATGGCAAATGTCGATTTATTTTGCTATGCGGCGGCTACCTACTATTTCTGGTGCTTGGAGCGGCCATGTTTTCGGCCATAGAAGCGCCAAAAATTGATGCGATCTCAAAACGTGTAGAATCGTTTCGAAACCAGTTTCTACAAAACAATGCCTGCTTGAATGGTGAGTACGAATTGCATTTTTTTCAGGAGTATTAATTGTTGCTTACAAACAGTCAACTCAATGAAAAAAATACTACAACTAAAGAACTAACCAATTTATTTATTTAATTATTTGTAATAAGTTAATGAATATAAATTTGTAATCAAATAATTTGTAATATTTGATGTACACTATGATCAATAAGTACCGGGACTGTGTATTTTAAATTTTCCGCCGTTGCCCAATGCAGGTTTTTTTAGGTCGGTAGGACCTTAACTGACATCTGTGTCAAATTTTTAACGGGATTGCATCATTAGTTTTTGTTTGGCAGCTGTTAGCGTCAGTCAACTTTTTGTACTTCGTCGCATTTTACAATGGATAATTTTGTTGATCAACGTATTTGTTTGAAATTTTGTCTTAGGAACGAAATTTCTTGTGCCAATTCGCTTAAAATGTTGCAGAAAGCATTTGGGGAGTCTGCTCTATCAAGAACCAGAGCGTTCGAGTGGTATAAAATGTGCAAAAGTGGTCCCGGTACTTAGTGATCATAGTGTAAGTATATTTTAAGGCTGAATTATCAAAACATGTAAGAAACCAGGCTCAATAAAGGGGAAAGGGGTCTTCTTAAAGTAGAGTAACGATTCTAAAGTGAGATTAGTTTAGGCTCATGAAAGTTTCTAAATGTAGTTTTTAAGGTTTTGAAGCAATGTTTTATGTAAATAAGATGACAGTATTTTAAAGGGTGGAACATTTACAACTATAAGTTCAATTAGCGTTTAACTTCACGAAGTACTAAGATCACTAATAATATAAAAAGATGTATTCTTGTCAAAATTCTTCTTTTCCTGGAATCATTTGAAGACGATTTTGTTTGTCAAGTTACGAGGTCTATAAATTATTCTCTGGGACGATGGACTCAGCAAATGTGCCTTCGATGGAATGTAGAATATTTAATTCATATTTACTTGAACTTAATCTATCCAGTTACTATCTGCATAGCAGTTTTATTCATAAAAACTTATTAAATATGTATTTCCATTTGTATTAAATAAATATATAACAAATATCTACAGTAAGCGAAACGGCGGAGTTGTGAACCATTACTGTTTTTTCTTTCCCTAATTGACGTATCGCCAATCTTTCAACTGTCAAGTTTGTCTTTTGATATAACTCTGCTTTCGTGGTTACACCGAAGTGAAGGGTATTGATTCTATTTTACGATCAAATATTTGTTTATGTTGAAATATGATTGGAAGTGTCGTTATTTTTAAAGTTTCCAAAATGACATCGTGGTTGGGTTAGGAACTACCTGTTTTTCGTACTACATTTTTACTAAGATCTATTAAAATAAAGTAATTTTATGTAATTTTACTCGATTTGCGGTAAGTTCACTTGAAGTGCGCCAATGTGAGAACTCGTTCGTATTTGACATGCAAACATTGCGACACCGATTAAGATGAAGATGAAGAAAATTAAACACTTGCATTCATTGCGTTTTGTTTGTTGGGTGTTTTCTTTGTATTTTCCGACTTTAATTGCGATTTTCCAGACAGTTCAGTCCAACCCAGCCACTTTTTTGGAAAAGCAAAAAATCACGTCCTTAGAAAATGAAACGTAGGGCGTTAAATTTTCATCAAAACGGTAATCTGTCTTCATAACAAATTTGCGATTTATGTTCACCTTTCCAACGGTATTTTCGATTTTTCAATAACTTTATTCTGTGTACCCGGTTCACAACCCAGCCCTCTCCCTTATTAAATAAATTTACAACAAATATCAGTACTATTGTCTAAGTTGATTTAGATGAATTACAGCCTTATTAAACCAGGCAGAACAGTTTTTAGGTAAAATTTTGACATATTTTATTTTAGCTAGCAATTTTGAATTTCACTAATGCAAATAATTTTCATAACACAAATTATGTATAATACGTGTTTAGTATAATGTCACCTGGACACAGAAATCATTGGCGACTTTTTTCAGACTCACTTCTAAAGCGCATAAATCCGTGTATTATCTCATGTTTTCATGCTTATCAGATTGCATTGCAATAAAGAGCCATCAAAACAAAATCAAGTCAAACTTGACTTGACAATATAGACTACATTAAACACTCTACGAAATGCCAAAGGAATTTCTATTTATATACTCGCTACATTAGTGTGCAGAAAAGCGTAGACATAATTGACATGACAGCCCTGCGGGACAGCGTCGGGTGGAGTGAGCAGAAGGCACACATTGGCAATTATTTTAGCAGTTATTTTAGTCCTGGAAAGCGACAATATCTGGAAATACTTTATTTATAATTTGATATTGATTGAGTCGAGATTAAAACATATCACCCTTCGACCGTTAATTCAACTCGCTGACCAAAGAACTGCACCAATAATCTCGTGTGCATGCAGTGAATTAAAATTGCCGTAAAAATTTAAAATATGTATTCAAATATGCAATTTGACAAAAGCAATGTTCTTTCTTATTTGCTTCCCATTTATTTCCAATAATGTTCTCAGTAGAATTGCCAAGATTTATAATACATAGACCCGGTACATATTCGTATCGTAGGGTGCACGCAATGAACATGGCAAGTTTTCTCGGTCCATCAACTGCCCGCCACATGCTGACATACCAACATACTCATACACATTGCACATATTACTTAAACAATAACAAACCGCCTAACAGACCAGCTTGTAATAAATGAATGACTTGTATATTTATAAGCAAAATGCGGAAAATGCACCGGTCAGCAAAAATCGGAATGCTCTTCATTCCCGTAATCAGCTACGATTTCAGATTTCAGTTCCAGTGCGACTAACGTGCGATTAAGAGCGCTTCAAGTAATCCGACACAGTATTCTGCAGTCACTTGACGAATTTCAACAAAAAAAAAAAAAACAAAGTTCTGCATATTCCAGCCATAAGTGCAATCGCAGTTTTCCCATCTAAAGCTGAAGGAATATTTGACGCATAAAGCTGCCGTCTTTTAATTTCACTTTAGCTGCGCCTAAGCGTCATAAGCACTTAAGCTCGCGTTGCCAGAGAGTACTTGAGGATTCATAGACTAAGCTGAATTGGACAACACACACACACAAGAGTCCATCAGTCGCGTAAAACTAGTCAGCGTTTCGACTTCTTTCTTCGACACATGCGGATGAAGTGAGGATGGCATTTCGCCAGCTTGACGGCTATGAAGATCTCGATAAGTGTAATCAATCATCGGTCGAAAGCCTCTCGCAAGCAGGCAGCCTCATGCTGGCCAGTCGTAAACAAAAGGCTCGAATCCTTTCCATGTCCGACACAGCCATTCACCTAACGCCGACGTCAATCCGGCCATGCAAACAGCCCGCACACACGCACAATCAATCAACGCTGAGTCTGGGCAACAGCATCAGTCTCGGCTCCATTTGCCTGGTGCGCCCACACACCGACGCCGCTAATACGTACGCGCCGTCACCGACGAGGACACTGCGGCACGGACGCAGGGCGAACATTTGTTTGCTGTGCTTTGTTCTCTTTTATTGTGTTTACTTGGCAATTGGCAGCGTTTGCTTTCGAATTGTTGAGACGCCAATGGAGGAGGCAGAACGTGCCTCTGTGAGCCGGCTGCGCGACGACTTCTTGCTCAAGTATCCGCAGCTTTTGGGTAAAATTTATGATTTACATACAAACTCACCTACATACATATGTATGCAAATAGCGGCAAGTACAATATTTACATTGCGCTGCCATTCATTCGATACGCCGCTTCATCAGACGCGGCACGACACGGCCGGGCAGTATTTAAGGATATTATTTCGAATTGCGAACGGCATAAGAAGGCCGTATTGGAGGGGGCGAAATAATGTGTTTGTTGTATCCACTAGCATGTATGTAGGTAGGTGTGTGCGTAGCACTTATGCAAAGCACATTAACTGTCATGTACACAAGTACCCTGGGTCCACGTGTCTGGGTGCTGTAATAAGTTTTACCTAAGCTTATGAAAAGCGATATTAATTGGCGATGATTGATTTACACACTTTGGCCGCTCATACATACTTACATGTGTCGCGATAATGCATGATTTTAACACAGCAAGTGCAATGCATTGAACCTTCACACACATACATACATATTGCATTTGCAGATGAAGACCTGGAGGAATTTCTGAGCGCTGTGATTACGGCAAACGATCGCGGCATATCACCGCTGCGCAACGCATCGAACGAAATGAACTGGAGCTTCGGGCAGGCGTTCTTCTTCTCCAGCACCGTAATCACCACAATCGGTAAATGCCATGTGTGCAATTGAAATGCACTCACTCGCTCACACATTGCGCACATATTTATTGCAGGCTACGGTCACGTCACGCCACTCAGCCAAACAGGGAAGATATTTTGCATAATTTATGCCACCATCGGCATCCCGCTCACTTTGGTGCTGCTGAGCGCCGTCGTCGAGCGGCTGCTTGTGCCGGCCAACTGGCTGCTGGGCACGTTGAATTCCAAATTGGGCCATCTGTATCAGCCGTTCAACATACGGCTGCTGCATCTGAGCGTCGTCGGTAAGTGCTTATCGAGTGTTGGTCATATTTGGACGCAATATCATATAATATGCAAATTGCAGCCGTCATTGTCATCATTCTGTTCTTTGCCATTCCGACTGTTGTTTTTGCGCTCCTCGAACCGGGTTGGGGCGCTCTGGACGCCTTCTACTACTGCTTCATATCCTTGACGACAATTGGCCTGGGCGACTACATACCCGGCGATGGTGTCTCTTCCAGCAATCGTTCCCTCTACAAGATGCTCATAACTGCATATTTAGTGTGCGGTAAGTGAATAACAACGACATCAACACAGTTATGATATACGTATTTACATATTTGAAGAGGACATACGGTGGCGGACAAAGCTTATATGCCGCCCGAGCAAATCGCCAGAGTGCCACCCCTACATTTTTGTATTAAAATACTTACGAAAATTATCAACCACATGTGACCTGTTTAAATTCAATTTTCTTCATACAAATCGATCGATATTCAAAATTATAATGAACATGTAGAAATATTTAAGTATATAAATGCAACTTAAGGACAATTTTTTTCTGAAATTTGATGCCCTTTTAAAATATTGTTTCCTTCACGTGCCGCTCCTCCTAATATGCCGCCCTAGGTATTTGCCTCGTGCTTTGACCGAAACCGCATACATACTATATATATATATGTATTTAATAGCTATTGTAACTCTCCGTTTAGTACTCCAATCAAATACAATTCAAGTTTTTAGAATTGAAAAACTTAACAATCTTTGCGTTGCATTGCGAATTCTTTCAGGCCTCATTGCCATGATGTTTGTGCTGACCATCTTCTACGATATTCCACAATTGAACCTCGGCCAACTGTTCACGGAAAGCACCAATGGCGAAACGGAAAAACTGCGACTGTCGAGCAATAATGCAACATGCTACTCGGGTCCCGCGGGACTTTACATGCCGCAGCGCGATGAGGACACGCGACGCGCCGTTGTACGCATACGACCACATGGCGATGACTCGCCAAGTCCCGACGAGGCGCCCTCCTCCCTGAATAGCGATATGAGAATTCCGTAGAATGGACACGCGTATAGAACTATTTACACAGCAGTCTACTACACCAGAAACGAGTACAGTCAGTCGGTCAGGTGCAGCACAACAACAAAAGTAGCAACTAGAACAAAAGGCAACAAATGCCATAAATGACATGGCACCAGAACTCGCAACTACAAATAAAAGACACGTACATGTGTACCTACAGGCATACAATAAACATTCTACTAAGTACATATATAACTACTAAATAACGAATCATATGAACTAAATACCTAACAATCAACGCCCACACCATATCCTCAACTAAATAATACAAAATTATATAGAACTAGACAGACAACAAGGAACACCACGATGCATGTCTCTATTAAAGGCGAATGCAATTATAATTGGCATTACATACACATGTATGCATATGCATAAATTCCCAAAACTCGAGTAGATTCCACAGTTGTTCATAGCGCAACATTCACAAATACTGCACACACCAAAGATAATCCGAAAGCAAACGGCACAAACATTTCAAATTTCTAACGTACAAAAGAAAGTGAAGAAAGTGAAACGGAATGGAGGACAAGGGTCGTCTGACAAACACTTGGCGTGGGCTAAACAAACAATTTATTTCTAAGGAAACTCTTTTAGTCGCATGCTTTTTTGAAATTTGAACCCTACACTAATATACTATTGTCCAATCTCTTCAAAATTAACTTTATATAGTGTTACCCATAAAATGTGAATTTTAATTGTCTACTCAAATTTTTGTAATTTATGGTTGCAAACACAAACAGTTCAACAAACAGTCAACAAACTTCGTCTACTACGTATGTAATTTCATTATTTTTGCTTTTTTTTTAGTTACAATATTTCATGGTTTTAAGTGTTTTTTTATGTTTTACATTGTTAACTTTCACTGCCTGTCATTACTCGTAGTTAATCGTTTTCTTGCTAGTGTCAGCCATTTGTAAGGCGACCCTCTTAAAACTAGATGAAATAAAGTATTCAAGACAACTAGGCCTGAACAAGACATTGAAAAACTTAAAATGAAAATCCTACACACATACCTGCATACTGACATATAAACAATACTTAACCGTCAAGTGAAACAACTGCAACCATCATAGCCATTCATCATTATCAATTAGAAACTATATTGACAGACAATTCTTAATTGCGAATGAGAGATCTACCACTACTTATGAAGGTATCTATAAAAACGCTGCTAACATATAAGCACACTTCAAGTGCGAAATTTTACAATTCAGAATGTCATACAGCAGTGCAGCCTCTCTGTTTACTATGTGTCACAATGCAGTAGAACTGTGCTAAACTGTGCACAGTATGTCATGCTTATACTGATTGAAAGCATTAATTTTAAAATTATTCTGTTTATTTTACTGATTTCCGTAATCTTAAGTGCTCGATTCAGCAGTCATTCTGAGCTAGAACTTTCGTTTGCCTGTTCCAAATGTATCCAATTGATTGCAATTTGCAAACCTAACTTGTGCAGCCAAATAATTCGCACGTGCAACTGCTTTATCCGGGACATAATTAAGGAATATTGAATACCAAATACAATAATGAACATAAATCTTATGTAGATTACTTTAGAGATATTGTGACGTACAGTACGTACTTGTGTAATTACTGTAGCGCCATTGTCACTTGAAATTGTTACCTTATTACAACGTATGTACTTCCTGTGTAAGCACATTATTGCCTTCTAAACATATTTTGAATTGTCGTAATTCCATACTACACAGAAGCACACTCAAAGAAATAACAACAAATAGTCATATACATAGCAACACAAAGTCAGACTTATATATATAAACACACACATATGTATGTATTATGATGTTTTTGAATTTTGGTTGCGTCCGCTTATTGCGCAGACGGTGATGATTTTGATAATTAAACCAACACCTAAATAAATGTTTACACGCAAACTACCTGTCAGTGTCCGTTCACCATTTTATGTAGATTTTAATATTGTATAACTTTTTTAATTACATATACAAAATACAACACGTACATATAATCTTTTGGCAATTTTGTATAAATACAAGTATAATTTTACAAACGATGCTTGTTACTATATGAATATAGATGACGATATGACTACAACAGATATAAATAAAATATTCAAAACGTAGTGTACAACTGTGATTGTTGCCTACTTACTTGCTTAGTGGTCGAGCTTTGCTCAGGCTTGAAGTGAATTGTTGCCATTGTTTAGCAGCAGATGAATGGACCTCGAAAATGCAACTGTGTAAGTGCACTCATAAAATTCCAATTAGAGTTGAATCATCTCATCTTCGAATGCAAAAAATGGCGCTGTCAAAATATTACAGTTATTTTCGGTTCGATCCGCGCAAATTGACGTTACTATATTTTACGCTGCAATGGATTTATTGCACAATGAAGAAGTATCCTCGGAAGCGAAAAAGGTTTACCGACATGCGTATCTGAGGGAAAGCGGCATAACGGGCAAACTAAACGAGATATTCAGCAAAATGCTGCAGACGATCCCAAAGCCAGACAATCCGTTGGATTTCATACGCGAGGAGCTGGGCGACAAGCCCATACCGGCGGAACACATCGAGAGTATGGAGCACGAGCTGGACGATGCGCATTGCGAAATACGGCGACTGCGCAACATACTGAAGAAGCTGGGCATCGAGAATGTGGACGCGCAGTATGATGATATGGAACTGGGACCGGAGGAGTACGAGAGTGTTACAGTGGAATTCAGAAATTCCACACCGAACACAACTGTCGTTTCAGTCGAAGAACAAAAGTAAAAAATGAGTAGTGAATGTCTGAAAATGTTGAATTGACGGAAATAAATGAGACTAAAGCAGTGTTCACCCATAGCAAATTTGTTCGTAAATATTTATTTTTAAGACGACTCGATTCCATTTCTTCCGATTTCATCAACTCGGCAGCATCTATCCTTACTTTTTGATATGGTTTTTTAAAGAAACATAACCTTATGAATGATGTGGACGGTTTCGGAGAATTAGAGGCTCAAACTCAATGAACCGCCGTCTCAAATGTGTTCAATCAAAAGCAATGCCCAACACGCTATGTAGACACGTTTCTTTTTTATTGAATTTCAAAATGAATTTTATTCCTTTTCTTTTAATTACTTACTCGTAAACTTAATTGGTAAATTAAATTGTATGCATATATTTCTTTTTTGTTTTTGTTGTTTTCTTTTCATTTTAATATTTTCCATATTTTTTACTTTACTTGTTTTGTGTGATCAATTAATATGTTAATTTGAAGTTCGGGTACCTTTTGAGAAAACATTTTAGCTTCTGCTTAATTTGTATATGTTACTTGTTTTGTTCTAAGTTGCTTTTTTCATTATAAAATGTTTTCTTTGTTTAATTCATGTGTCATGTTCTTCATCAATTAGCCACTTGCCGCGATGGCCAAATGCCGGGATTACAATGTCAACAACGCAATCACAGCAATCGCGTTGCACCAACGTTAGCAACATTTATGCAGAGCTTTAAGACATTCTATACTTCACTTGAAGAAAGTGAAACGTGCTTTGTCCGTGCGATAAATCAATTAGTCATCTGAACTTGAGTTATTCACTGAATATTAATATGTGTATACGTTGGCTGTTGCTTTTATCGTTACATGTTTTGTATCTTTCTAAAATGCCCGTTGGCGCAATGTTTACATGCACTAACAATTTCTATGGTGTTGTTGTGTGCGCAAATTAAACTGATAAACCATTTGATGCATTCTTCCAATTCTTCTGTGGCTGTTATGATTTGACTTATTAAATTCATATTAGACACACACATACATTATATTTACTTCCGATTACTGTAAGCTAGTTCGCCGACATATATGCTCCACACATTCGTATCGCTCGTTCAGTGGAGTTAAGGTGTGGGGGTTTGCTCGCTGCGTAAATGTTATTTTGCTTTTAATATAATTTCAATTTAGTCGCTTTTGAATGCGCCATTCACTAGTACTAAGGTCCTAAAGTAATGAAACAATTACATGTGCGGGCGCGAGCGCTGGCGGCCCGCTGCAACCGAGCGCCACTTAGCATATTTGCTGCATTCAACATTTCCCTATAATCTTAAAGTTTTAATACAAAAGAAAAGAGTTCTTTATGTTCGGCCCCTTTCGCGACTATGCCCAATATCCATTCTTAAAATTCATCCATCATGTCAACTGTCATGTTTATAGTTAGCACTAGGTATTTTATGTATGTATGTATGTAAAGCAAGTGATGCTTGTTGGGTTGATATTCATGGTTAATTTGTTAATTGCATTTGCTTGAAATATCAAAGAACTATCGTACGCCTGCCACGCTGCCAGCCGGCGCATCTCCAGGCAAACAAAGCTACTGTACAGTGTATGCGTGTGTTTATGGGGGGCGGGGAATGGCAATTGGGGTAGCGGTGTTGCTCTCTCGGATGTTCAACGACACCATTTCATTTATCTCTGCACATAAAGAATGCATGGTACGTACGTATTTATGTATGTATGTCTGACTGCACATTGTTAAAGTGTCATATATTTATTATATAATAGAATTTATACGATCTAAGACTACTTTGTGTAATGCTAAACTACGCAGAATATGTTCAAATTATCATCATCATCGACGTCGTCAGTAACAATACTAAGCAAATTATGTATTGTTTAACTTTTAAATATTTCGAAATCTGTTCTCCATATTTTGTCCTTCTCCGCTCTGACTTCTTTTAGTTTTAATTCATTTTTGTTCCATGCTGCCGAACGCCATGTTGCGCTTTAAACTGTTCGCCACACTGTTTCATACAACTTTCTGTTCCTTTATATTTATATATTTTAACTTTAATTTATCGATCTGCGTATGCACACATTCACATACATATTACCGGCTTGCGTGCGCCTTTATTGATTTTTTGTTCAAATGTTAAAATTGCGTTTCTATCCCTTTCAATCAAGCGCTAGTAAAAAAAAAAGCAAATACAAAAATAACGTAAAGCAATTCCAAATATTTAAAGCGAATTAAGAACGTCAGTAGTGTGAGGATTCGGTTTCGATAGGCTGCGAAAGCCACATTTGAACGCTAACGTTTGTGGTGTATGTGATGAAAATCATTTAAATGTTGAGAAGCTCGACTGCAACTCTGCCAAATATGCGGCGTCACACATTTTTCTTAAGCAGTTTTCTTTTCACATGATAAAAATTCGTACAACAAAAACATATTGAAATTGCATTTGATGCACACAAAATAAAGCAATCAAAACAAAATTTGACAAAGCATGTTTCAGACGGTACACGTATTCACACAAATATGATATCCAACATGCAAAACTTGTACACATTTTACGCTTTAATCTATAATCTCGACTACGTTAGACCCTCACTAGTAAAATTCAGATGTAGTCAAAAACGGTTATAACAACAGTGAGTGCAACATGTGGGAAAATATTTTCTGTGTCGGCTGAGTTAATGGAACACATCTTGATCATATTGGCATATTGCTTACAAATTTACAAGAAATGTCGAAAATCAATATTTCTTACCCTGATTAATGTTTAATAAAGTATTTTTTACAATTACCAACTACACTTGTCAGTTGTACAAACCGTTTATCAAATATAGAAAACGTGTTTCTAGACACCGTGATCCGTATGTGAACTTTTATATTCGAGAAGTCAACGAAACCAGAACAAATCTGCCCAAAAATTGACATCAAAACGTTTTCACAAAAAAAAAAACAAAAATAAGGCATGCAAAATTTTACAACCGACTCATCTAAGTTAAAATTTTGCAAAATAACTTTCGTCCGAAGAAAACTTAAAACTTTTAAAACAATCGAATTCTCGAAATATGTCCGAAATTGCTTACAGCGTCCGAAAACATCAGCCTCTTCATTGCCGTTATAATCGCGTTTGATTGTATTGCTAGAGACTGCGCTGTAAATGACATTTCACAGTGCTTGTCTGCCTGTTGCCGGCTGCCAGTTGGCAGCGGCTTATTGCGCATTGCTGGTGCATTCTATTTATGCATCCCTGTGAGTGGGCGTGTGTTTGTGTATGTGTCTATGCGTGCACGTGGGTAACGAAACTAAGAATTCATATTGTGGCTTTACTGACTTCTGTTGCATTCAATAATTTCTACTTTCGACTTCGTGTTGGTCGATTGTTGCCATTGCCGCTAGCGTTACTCGTGTTGCTGCTGCTGGCGGTGCTGGTTGCAGCGGCAGTAGAGGATGTTGCTGCTCCAGACAAAGTGTTCACTGCTGCTGCTGTCGCCGCCGTAGATAGGATGCTGCTGGTGTTCGCCGTTCCGGACGCAGTTGCGATCGTTACAGCTGCACTATCGAGTGTTGCTTTCTTTATGGGCGAACTATTGCTTGCTTCAGCTGTCGGATCTTGCACTGTGGAATCAGAGCCAAAATTCAGCAACTCAACATTTGACATTATTATTATTTCGAAATGAGAACATACTTTTAATTTTTACAGTTGTTGCTTTTGAGGTGTTTGTGTTTCCTGTTGCTGCGGTAGCAGTCTTTTTGGGTGGTGTTGGGGCATCTATCGCAGCCGCTTCCAACACCGACTTCCGCTTGGTGGCTCTCTCGCCGCGACTACTCGCCGTTGTGGTCTGTTGGAATGATACATTCTAAATTTTGCCTTAAACAATGCTGCTTCACAAACAACTAACCTTCTGAGGCACATTTTTAGTTCGCGTCGTCGTAGGCGTAATGGGTGATGCCGCTCGCGCTTTTGCTAGCGGAGACCTCTGTGCGCGCGGCGCCGATTTCGAAGCTGAGGCATTGGTCGATTTCTTTTGATTTGGTTTGTATTCTGCATCCGAATCGTCTGAGCTGTCGTTCTCCTCGTCAGTGGCAGTAATGCGCTTGGCTTTCGATTTGCGCTTTCCAAGCGACTTGCGCTTCTTAGCCGACGATTTGTGCGCATCTACGTCATCGTAATCATCACCAGCACCGTCTCCAACGCTGTTTCTTCCGCCGCCGCCACGCGCACCGCGCTTGCGTCTCTTCATCGCTGGTGAAGACGTTGATGCCGCTGACTTCACCGCACTCGCATTGCCACTGCGCCGCGATTTACGCCCAGTAGATGGGGTGGGCGCACCTGATGACTTCTTTTCGATTTGAGATTCATCTTTGTACAGGGAAATGTCCACTTGAAGATTGAAGAAGTGCAAAAACGAAATAAAACCTTTAAGTACACTAGAAATAACTGAAAATTTACCGTGTGCACACTTACGGCCATCTGGGTTCTCTTCTGTCAATTCGGGCCTAGGCGCCAATCCCTTCTCCACATCAATAGCCTTTTTAAGAATGCTTTCAATGCGTGCTTGCTCCGTCTTCGGTAGACGCAAGTGTCCCTTGTCGACGCGCTTCAGCTCGACTGTGGTCAGCACGCACTCGATATCGGTGTGGTCGTAGAAGTCAGGTATATAAATGCTGTTGTCATTCGGGTCCTCCGACAGCCAGCGGATGCTAATGCGCGGAGACGTGCGGTACACGTTCTGCATGGTCTGGCAGAGGTAGAAAGTGCCCTCGGCATTGCGCACCGCCATGTACTCGTTCTTGTAGAACACAATCAGCTTGTCCTCCACAGACATGGGTTTTGGCGAATTGGAGGCTTCGCTGGCAGACAGCTTCGTAATAAACGCCAATTCGGGCAGTGGACTCTGGTACAGTATGGTTTTGAGACGGTGCCGCTGACTCTTACGATCGTTGGACGAGTTGCTTGCCGTGTCTTTCGGCGTGGATGGGGAGACAGCGACTTCGTTTGCTGGCTGGCTGGCTTCACTCTTCGATTTCCGGCTTGCGCGACTGCTGCTCGCCGCCTTTTCATGTTTTTCGACTGATTTATCGGACACCTTCGGTGTCTTGGCTTGCCGTCCCTGCCGCTTAACGGGCGTAATTCCCTCCACTGAGCTATTTGTCGCATCCGCATCATTGGATTTCGCCTTAGTGGCTTGTGTGGTAGAAGTAACGGTGGTGATGGGTGCAATGGTAGTAGTGGGTTCATTAGCAGCTGCAGATGTTGCTTTAGGAGCAGCCTTATCCACCTTGGTGTTCTTCACTTTTTCTTCTTTTGGTTTCTCTGCGGTCTTATTGGGCAACCTTTTCTCTGGTTCTGCCTGCATGGGCTTAGTGTTCTCTTTGACTGCAACAACTGCTGGTTTCGAATCAAGTATGTCTGCAGCGGCCTTTGCCTTTTCCGCAGTTGGTGCAATTTTAGAAGCAGTTTCTTTACTAGTTTCTTTAACATCTTCGTTACGACCAGGTTTCGCCTTTGTGTCATCCACAGTGTGCTCAGCAATTGCTTCGCCAGTTTTCGTTTTCTCCACACTTTGTTGGTCAGCATTATCCTTTGACTTCGATTCAACGCTGTCTGTGATCTTTTGAGTAACTGCTGTAGTTGTGGCGGTGACAGCAACCGGGTTTTCTGCGTCACAGGGTACAGCACGTTTTGACTCCACCGTTGAGTTATTGGTTGGCATGGCATCCTCTTTGTTAACCACAGATTTTTCGATTGGCCCCTTGTTGATGTTCTAAAAAAAGTAGTTTATAGTTATAAGGAATTTACAACTCATCATTTGCATTGATTACAAACCTTATCGTCGATTTTTGCCGGGGTCTTCTCTTTTGTTTCAGTTGAAGCATTTTTATCCTTTAATGCTGTCACTGCCTGAGTTGTGCAATTCTCCGATTCCGCTGTCGGAGCAGCAGTAGCAGGTGCACCAGCTACTGTCACTTTGTTGCTACCACCACTGCCCTTATTTGCATCCGACTTCTCCTCCTGTGGCTTTTTGGGCTTTGCTTCCACCGTGCCGCTCGTTGCCTCCTTTACAGCTGTAGCCGTACTTTTAGCAACCGCGATTTCAGCTGGAGTCGCACTAGGTTCACTTTTTGAAGATTTTGTAACGACGGCTACTTCTTTTTCAGTTATTGTAGGCTTATCATCAGCACTACTCGGTGCCTCTACGTTTTTCTTGCCAACCACATCGGCATCTAGAAGCGGTTTCATGTTCTTGTTTGTAGCTGCCACTTGTGATGGTGATGCTGCCGTTGCCGCTTTCTGAACAGTGGCCTGATTGTTGGCAGCTGCAGCGTTACCACTGGCTGCCACAGCGCTGGATGTTACTGGTGCTGCTGTCGATGGTGCTGGAATAGTTCCAGTGGTGCTGCTGGCGGCCGATGCAGGCGGTGGTGCTGGTTGTGGTGTTGATCCCGGCAATTGCTTTGTGAGTGACACGGGTGTTGTCTGCGACAACTTGAGTGTAGTCGACGCTGTTGTTGCTGCCGCTGCAGCAGTTGGTGCAGAATCCGTGTTTGTACCTGTCTTTGTGGAAGTGCTGGCCGGCGTAACCGTGGTGCCGCCCGACGAGGCAACTACTGAGGGTTTCTGGAAGTGCGAGGGGAATGGTGGCGGTATGGCGCTGACGACGGGAGATGTCTTGCCAGGCCCGCCGAATTTGTTCTGTTGATGGGCGGCCGCTGGAGTCGTAGACGTGGCTGGCTGTTTCGCCGGCAATAGCGAAATCGACGGTGCCGCCACCTGCTTAGCAGCAGCAGAAGCTCCACTACCAGTAACTGTATTACCAACGGAGGCCGTCGTTGCCGCCAAATTGGGTACAGTTTTGGCCGGTACCGATGCCGTGCTTCCGCTGGCAGCGCTATTGGCCGGCACCGGCGTGATCTGAGTGCTTGCCGGCAAATTAGGCGGTTTTATCTGATTGGCCGCTGGTGGCAGTGGTGGTGGTGCAGCGGGTGGCGTTGCGCTCGCTTTACTGCCGCCCGCCGACTGCGCCACTGGGGTCTGCGCAGGTGCGGCTGCCGAAAAGTAGCGTTGCTGTAGGGTCTGCTGGAACTGTTGCACGGCTGTGGTGAGCGCCTTTTGCTGCTGGTGAGTCTGACCGTGCAGCTGTTGCTGCTGCTGATGTGTCAAAGCGGCCGGCGATTGCTGCTGCTGTTGAGTATGATATGGCGCTTGTTGCGTTTGTGGGTGCTGTTGTTGCTGCTGCTGTTGTTGTTGTTGATGCTGCTGCATTTGGTGTAGCAGCTGCTGCATGATATTCGGCGAAAATGCTTGAAGCTGTTGTTGGATTTGGTTCAGCGTCGGATTGGGGCCCGCTGAGCTGCCGTTGGGCTGCTGCTGATGGTGTTGCTGATACGTTTTGTTGAGCAACTCGGCAGCGGCCGGAGTGCGAGTGAGAGCGAGTGGTTCACCGCCGCCACCACCACTGCCTCCGCCACCGCGATCCTTATTCTGCTGCTGCTGCTGCTGTTGTTGTTGCTGCTGTTGCTGTTGCAGCTGGTAATGCAGCATCTGCTGCTGCTTGAACATGTTCTGAAGGCGTTGTTGCTGTAATATTGCATTTATATCAGCCTGTGACATCTGTTGCGACATCTGCTGCTGGATGCCCGCCAACGTTTTGGCCACTTGCTGTGAGTTGTTTGGTCCGTTGGGCGGCACGCCGCCACCCATGCCGCTGCCACCGGGGCCGGGTGGTTTCTGATTATAGCTCATTTTTACATAAATTCAGACGTGACACGAAGATCTAAAACAGGAAAAAAGTTGAATTACACAATTAATCTTACGAATACAAAATAAATTAAACATCTCCACATTAACCCTTTCGCTACAGGTTTTTACTGGGGAAAGTTGAAATTTTAAATTTTACGTTTTAGTTACGTTTTACTTCTACACTATGATCAATAAGTACCGGGACTGTGTATTTTAAATTTTCCGCCGTTGCCCAATGCAGGTTTTTTTAGGTCGGTAGGACCTTAACTGACATCTGTGTCAAATTTTGAGCGGGATTGCATCATTCGTTTTTGTTTGGCAGCTGTTAGCGTCAGTCAACTTTTTGTACTTCGTCGCATTTTACAATGGATAATTTTGTTGATCAACGTATTTGTTTGAAATTTTGTCTTAGGAACGAAATTTCTTGTGCCAATGCGCTTAAAATGTTGCAGAAAGCATTTGGGGAGTCTGCTCTATCAAGAACCAGAGCGTTCGAATGGTATAAAATGTTCAAAAGTGGTCGTGAAATGGTCGAAGACTTTCCTCGTTCTGGACGTCCTTCAACATCGAATACCGACGAAAATGTTGAAATTGTGAAGAAAATCGTGCTTGAAAATCGTCATGTGAGCCTCAGAGAGATTTCTAACTAAAATACACAGTCCCAGTACTTATTGATCATAGTGTATGTGGTTATATTAGCAACATTCAAAATACAATTTTTTTAATTTAATTAATACTCGGACACTGTATTTTAGAGTATTTTTCTATGAGAGCAACCACATCGTTGTGGCTGTAATAATTACATAAAACTTTTGACGAAAAACTTTAACGAAAAATTGAATGTTTCTTCATTTACATTAGCCAAAATAAAAAAGTAAGTAAATTGAAAGAAAACGTCAAATTAAAAAGTTATCTATTTTGTCTGCTTCTTCTTCCTGGACTATGTCAAGATATACCATTAAAAAACGTGCATATATCTCTTCTTTAAACTTAAATATTCGGTTTATCAATTTCGTATTTTTCTAAAACTTCAAGCTATTCTAAGGACTAACCAAAAATGTATTCTTGAAACCACAGACGTCCACAAAGTAGCATGTTGGCACATGGCAACAAAATAGCGAAAGGGTTAAGCTCATCCAAGTACCATTCCAGTACCTTTCCAATCTCTTTGTATTTCAATTGCTTCTTTCTAAAATTCTTTGCCAAAAAATGCTTACTTAGAAAATAAGCCCTGGTGAATGTTTTTATTGCGTGTAGAAATTACTATGACACAATTGGTGATGTCTAATATATAATTTTCAAACTACTTAAGCCAACCTGTGTAATGATTAATCACAGAGTAGAGAAATATGACTTACGCTAATACACTACCTAACCTATTGTTAAATGAAATTCGAGATTATATGTGGTTCGCACTTTAATTGACTGCCCTTCGGATCAGTGACTACTCTATTAGTTCGCCCTTAAGATAGTCAATGTGATCTGATTTGCGATAATGTATATAAACGCAACTAATAGTTCTGAATCGACTTGTATTAATCGTTCGTTGGTATATTTGAAATATAAGTGCTTGTGGCCTGCATGGGCGCGAACACGAGTAACTGGCATCCAACATCGAACTGCATTTGCTACTCGCATTTCAGCAAATAAACATGCAATAAATTAGGCCAAGGTTCTTAGGAAGTGCACAGTAATCGAATGCTCATACATTCACACATAATCTGAGAAAAATGGAAAGCGCGAGTGCGGGTGCTCTCGCTGGCGTTGTTTTTCTATTACCTGCTCACACACACGCTGCTTTGCGATATGACTTGGCCAGCGCCCGTTCGCCGCTGCCTGTTTAATAATATCGCCGCGGTGGCGTTCTCGTTGACGAATGCGCCTGTTTATCAGTAGTAGCACTAATAGCTGGTCGGCGAGAGAAATGGAAATGAATGCGGTTACGTTTGCGGCGGTACGCTGCGCTGCGCTGTGCTATGCTGCGTTCAACGAACTTTTGTTTACACCGGAGTGGCAACAAGCCAGCAAAGCAAGCGACTGCCGTTGGCTCTGACTCTCGCGTGCCTCACTGATATTGCGCTCAGTTGGCTCGCTCGCCGGGCCGCATTCGACTGCTCGTCCACTCGACCGTTCAACCACTTGCCCGCTCGTCCCCACTCAGACGTTGAATCTTGGGCACACAAACATAAAACTGGCCAACGATTTCCTGAAATATAACAAGGCAAAAGAACGAGTTACCTAATTAGCATTACAACTAATGGTCGTCACGATCGGCGAATAGGCAATGATAATGCAAGCGAGCAGTGTGTGGAGAATTGATTAGGTCACTTTAGGCCCGACGGCGCACCTGTCTGTCCGCACCTATGATCGCCTGTGATGGATCATAATTAGAGCGATTAGTAAAATCGTACTTAAGGCAATTTGATTGACATTATAATTCGCGATCAGAGCATTAAATGGACGGTAACTTTTTCCCAAGAAATAACACATAAATAAAATTCTAGATATTTACAAAAAGGCATCGATAGATATGTGGGAGAATAAAAGTGTAAAATAAAGGATTTCCAGATATTTTATATTTATTTTCTACATTTAATTAATTCATAAAACGAATGTGCAACGGTTGAATTTAGGTGAAAATTTATTATGCTGGCTATCAAAAAACATGGCTTGCTTAATACAATAATAATATAATAATTAAAAAAAATCAGGAACTAATATGCAACTTATACAGTTTGATTTTGCACCCGATAGGGTTTTGCAGCAGGTGTTCTCAGTCAATAAATTTTGCACTCTGCTGATATATCTTATGTAAATAATATCTAACAAACAGAAACAGGCAAACACAAAACTACACAAATACCAATTCTAAAACTGCTAAAGCATACAAAATAAACGCGCTACTCTTTCGGAAGCACTGTATACACTTTACATATTAATTAAATTTCATATTTAATTGGTAGTGCGTGTGGCAATGCACACACTCGCACATACAGCCAAGTAGACACTTTAAAGCCAATAACAACATACCACCAGCATATCAAGCATACACACATAAAGATGGTGTACATACACACACCTCATAGCGTGGATCAACCCTTTAATGCTCGCAGAACAAATTACTCCCAGCTCGGCCCAATGGTTTTTTGCAGCAGAATAGTCCCAAAAGCGGCCTGGCGGGGGCGCAAGTTATGCAAAACGACATCCCGTCCCCATCGTTGTGCCGCACTGCTGTCTATTCAAATGCAAAACGCCGGCTTTTGCGGCGAAATCGGTGACACACAAAGCAAAAATCAATGCAATGCCTGTATTCTCGTTTTCCGGCTACCACACAACCGCTACTTTTGCTTGCTTGTCATTTTTTTTGCCATTTTTTTCGGTTTTTAAAGTTTTGTTCAATAAGTTTATTTTTTAAGGAATTCTATATGTGAAAATAATGTGTGTTTATTCGTTTCTGCCGCCAGACTGCTGCATTCATTCAAGAGTTGCAAAATGGCAACTGCCAAACTGACTGCAGAGTGGACGCGTTAGATACGTGCAACACTAATAGAGTTTATGGTTTCCTCCAATTTTAGGAAGCAGCAGTGGTTATCTGCATTTCAGCAGATCGTGGTTTAACTAAGAGGAACAAAAATCCTAATTACTTGAGTTATCTCAACTCGCTATGGGAACTCAAAATGTAAGCAAATCAAAAGTAACTGCATCAATTTTCTTACTTAAAACGTACATTGTTTAAAAATTTCAGTTTAATTGAACCTTTGGCTGATGGCGCCATGAAAATCATATCATTCCCCACCATTTGGATTGTTTGACTGCTAGTACTAGAATTTGATTACTCAGCTTATCTCGGCTTTACTGCTTCGCATCTGTTAATTGCATGAGAACAGGAGTTCTAATGAGAAATCAACATTTTTTGGTGGCATTTTTTGATTAAACAGTGATGTGTGTGATGTGATGTGAGGGTGGTTAGGAGAGCTACAAGCCTTCCATAGCACTCAGTTCATCTGTGATATCTCATATATCACCGGTTTTTTTTATGTGTATGCAACACTGCTTTTTCCCAACATATGTTACAGCACACATTTCAAGCGGATGAGGATAGGGCGGGAGGGAGGGGACTTACAGTTTAACGCCGAATCCGAACGGCGATTGGCAGTTCTTCTTTCACACTTGAAGGTTCATGTGAATAGCAATATAAGTAGATGAGCGTTTCACCAGCCCGAGCTAGGAATCGAACCTAGAGCCTCGGCATGAGAAGCCAGCGCGCTACCCGTTGGACTTTCAAGGCCGACCGGATTAAACAGTGAATAACCAAATGCATTAAAACATCCAGCTACATATCAATAGCAATAATCAATTCGTTAGCATTAATTTTACGACTAATTTTTTTTTCGAAAGACTTCATGAATTCGCATAAACCTGTCTTTGCAAAAATAAACAAATTTCTTATGATAATCAAACAGAAAACAGCAAAAAATACTCAAGCGCTATATTGTCCATCGCGCTTGAAGCACACAAATGACCTTGTCGTTATTACAGAGCCGACATCATTCGGTGCTCGTAACACTACTATCGGCGTGTGTAGGCAACACCTGTGGCAGTGGAGCTAATCACAAAACGGCCATTAATCAATCGCGCCGATTGTGTGATTGCCAATCTCAGTCCAACGACCAATTGCATGCGCACAGCCAGGTGTAAAAATGCCCATTGGCGCTGCGCCGTTTCAGTTTACAGCACTTCAGTCAAAATTGGCATTCGGTGGCAACCACGCACGGATACACAAACTTGACCAATTTGGGGAAACGGAGCCAAGCGAGCGCGGGAAGCGCAAAGCAGGGCCAATTCCAACGAAAACAGCCAAGCTCGACTCGGGTTTTAAGCCGCAGTGTTTCCTGCTCTGCGCGAACTCTCAAAATAGTCAAGAATTAGAAGTAGTGAACGCAGCGCGCACTCGCGCACGTACGTCACCATATCATCTTCACCACTACCACCACCGCCACTGCTACTGCCATTTGAGACATCGAGCCTAATCAAGCTTTGTGGTCACATACTGGGCGCTGTTTTGTTTTGAACAACGCCGTCACTCGAGTCTAACTGCTGACGCCGTTTTATTTTATTATTTGTTATGCTTTGCGCATTTGCGCGCTTGCGTCTCCATCGTTAGCCGCATTTAAAACCAATTTCAATTCGACTTCAAATTCCGGCAACATCAATAAATCATCGTGGCTTGCCTGCCTGCTGTTTGACCGCTCTTTTATTCGTTTGTGCGCTTGTCTATGGCGGCTGTGGCAAGCAGGCAGGCAGGCAAAAAAGAAGTGGAGCAGCACCCAAGCGCAAGCGGCAAAGCGAAAAGGAGAACGACGCAAACCGCACCGCATCGCACCGCAGCGCTGGCACACGACCACGGCAACGCCAACGGGGGGCGGTGGCGATGGTGGCGCGGACCTGAACGCCAACCGGAGGAGCCAGAAGTGCGTGTGACGCGAAGTATTGCGCGGCATCGCGTCGACGGCCGACTGCGTTGCCTCATCTTACAAAATCCACTAGCTCACTCCACTCTACTGCCACTTGCACTCACTTCAACTGTAGCCACACAAGCTCAACTTACATTTGGCACGCGTTCCTCCGAAAAATCACTTCAGCACAATATTTCAATATTTTCATTAGCAGTTATGCATATTCTTTTTACTTTTTCAACACTGTGTGTGCACTTTTTCCTTCTCTGCTTCTTCTTCTCCTGCTTCGTTCCTCTTTTCGATTGCGGCAACTGCCGAAAAAATTCTTCGATTTTTCACACACAGTTCTCAAACAAAAAACATGACGAAAAAATACTTTTCATTACTCATTTTACAGCCCCATGGCCACCACTTTATTCTTACGTTAACTTTGTCAAATTTTTGGCGATTTTAAAGAAGAAATTTATGGTTTTTCCTGCGCTCAAGATGAGAAACGAAAATTTTTAGAAATTGCACGACGACACGAACGACAAACGAGGAAACCGAAGAAACTCTCCCACCAATTCTCCAATGATGGCGTCCGTTCGGCCAGCGTTGCATCGATGTGTACTTGCTCCTCACACGAATATTCGTAGCAAAGCGAGGCCGATTGTACAAAACTTGCGCAGAATTTTGAATCCTGCCTTCCAAACACTTCCTTAAGCAGCTGATTGCCAAACTTGATGTTTTTGTCAAGTCTGTTGTCTTCTTGTGTGTTTGCTTTTGATTTTTCGGAGACATCATTCGTGACGAAATTTCCGTTTCGAAGTAAGAAAAACAGTTGTAACATACAAAAAAAACATGAGCGGAAAGATAGAAGTAGCACTTCCCGATGAGGAACTCGACTGGATTCAGATGCGCCGCAACTTCGAGGACGACCTGCCGGAGACCACCAAGGAGAAGATGTTGCGCAAAATCAAGGAGAATCCGGTAGTGCCAATTGGTAAGCGACGACAGCAAATTGCAAATTATATAAGTGCATTGCATTTACGACAACGCAATAAAATGTTCGCCCCCCTCTACTCGCCAGGTTGTTTGGCAACGGCCGCTGCCCTCAGTTACGGCCTGTACAACTTCCGCACAGGGAACCGTCGCATGTCGCAGATAATGATGCGCACCCGTATCGCCGCTCAGGGCTTTACCGTGCTCGCGCTGGTCGCGGGCGTGGTCATGACCTATGACAAGAAGGACAAGTAGAAACGCGCCGCCGAGACCACAATCCCCTCCACAACTCCGCCAACATTACTGCTGCGTGTTTCCTCGATGCGTGTCGGACACTAATCTGATGCTTAGGTTTAAATTGATCCTTTAAGTTATACACAAGGAAGCCCTGTTTATTATTTTATACATAATGCAATTATTTAAGATAATCTAAAAACAAATACTAATACTGTGAACACTGATTCGAAGAGAAGGCTGGCTGTCGCCGGCTCTTTTGTCACAGCACACACCAGCAAAATAAATTCGATTTATGGCCTTTGAAGTGTATGTGTTTTCTTGCGCGTGAAAAATTCGGCAGCGCAAAAGTCCACTGACCACAATTCCAACAACAACTTTTTATAACATGTACCCACTAGGTATGCTGGACACCAGTGGCGTAAACAGAATTTAATTTTAAAAGTTTCCTACACAACTTTTGAGGCAAATATAATTTAATACCATATTTGTTGTTGTTGTTATACCATATTTGTTAATACTAAATTTGTTGTGACAAACAAATATTTGAGAGGGTTTAAACCATTAAATCCTCTTACGTGCGCCGCAAAAGTGTGAGTTTCACTTGCACACGTGCACAAGGTCGCTACTTGATTGGGGCCCAAAGATGGCCCAGCGCTTCCAGAACGTACTGCACTGTATATTTCTGCAACACACAATGATAACGAAGATGGAACGTTCAGCGAAGATCGAAAGGAAGTCTACTCGATCGGTCTTGTAAAATATGGATATCGGAGATAGATATCGGATATCGGAGATAGGAAACAAATTATTTCATCATAAAATATTTTTAAGGCCGACTTGTTCTAGTCCCATATACCATACCCATACATACAATTTCCGGTCTAGCCACGCGTTTGGATGGTGGATTGTGTGGTGACCATGTGACAGACGTGGAAAAGGATAATTGAGAAAAATTTATTCTTTTGAAGTCTCACATCTTTTCAAGTGGGTGTCACAAACCTTAAGCCGGATTGAATAATAAATGTGATGGCAGCTGTAAATAGACACCAAATGGACTTTAAGCGGACTATGCGAATGACTGGGCCGTACGATCACCGTGCAGGGTGAGTGGGGCAAAAATGATTTAATTTTGGCATGGATTCCTTACAAAACGGAAAAACGAAGTGAAACCATATCGTCGCTGGAATAAAGAAACAGTGTAAGTGCCACATACACTATTATTCGATAATTGCACCATTGGATAGACAATCCTTTAATCTATTAGAAAAATCTTTAGTTTTCTTAAATATCTTTTTGGCTCACCAATTTATTCGCGAAAAACGTATTTGTATAATAATAGTGTAAGTACCACAATTGTTTACAAATAGTGTATGGTGCACTTACATTATTTTTAAGTAAATCCCAACAAAATTCTTAAATATTAAAATAACGTAAAGTATTTTACTTCATTATATTGCTGAAAACTTTTGCAGGCAGCTTAAAAATGTGAATAATAAAATAGTGTAACATCGACATACATCAATTCATTTTTATAAATATGCAAACAAAATTTGAAATGAAATAGTGTATCCGTGTTGTACACTATTTTATTTCTTTAAATTTTATCAATTCCTTGAAGCCTTCGAACAAACAAAACGGTGTATAAGCGTATACATCATTTCAAATCTTTATATACACTGTTTTAATTTTAAGAAAGTATTATACACTGTTTTATACCGTATAAAAACTATATTATACTATATTAGTTATAAGGAATAGAGCCTATATAATTATATAATTCCTATCAATTTGCTTCTATATTGCATATATGATGAAAAATACCTTCACATTATACCGGCAAAAGTGCCAAGTGCAGTGCAAGTACAAATGCAGTGAATTGTTTTCCGAACAGGATCGGATTGAAATAAATGAAGAGTTTTGGAGTTTAGCCAACTTTGCCAAGCAAGCGCAATTTAAAAATAATACCATCCTAACCAGACCGGGCAAAAGGATGACAGTGAGCTCAAACAGGCGACAAAAAAGTTTTGAGTTAGGCTACGTGAATAAAAAGTTTGCAAGCAAATTTTATCTCAAAACGCTGAATGTGTCTAATGGAACTGTCATGGTTTAAAAAAAGAAAAGTTCGGGAAAAGATTTCACATTAGACAGTCGTGGAATCCAGCGCAAGAATAAAAAAATGATGTATTAGTGTTAAGCTACGTTAGGTCACATAATACTTCATTTCTCTGCGTTGAGGCTCATTACGTACGAAAAAGTTCAACGCGATTATACCTATCTCTCAACTTAAATATTACTCGGAATTTTGAGTTCTTTAAGGGATTGCATCTCAATTCTATGATTAAGTATCACAAATATAAACAAATCTTTACAACGAATATAACAACGCTTTTCATCAGCCAAAAAAAAAGATGCTTGCACAAAATTGTTTGTTTATAAAAATGCAGTCGATAAAAATTTGTAATTTGTTCACAAGTCAGTTCTTTTCATTATACATAAAAGTAATTAAGGATTGCAAGCACGATAGCTCCCAACTTTTCTTTCAAACGGATTGGGAAGCGGAGCAGTTCAACAGTATACCAGAAAATCCACCAAAGATGGTTCGAAAAACATGGACTTCAAAAAAGTCAAGCTAAAAAATACTCCTCACATCTTCCGGTATCTGCAGCCAAACAGCGGGACTTATTAAAACTATGTGCTCAAGGATTACTGAATAAAGCAGCTGAATCGTTTTTTGAGAACTTACAGACCTCAAAATTGGTAAGGGATTGCTTACCGGAACCAGACATTTCGGAAGATGATGAAAGTGATGGTTAAATTAATTAAATATGTTAAACCAAATCCTGTTTCTATTCCTTATTACCTAAATTTACATATCTACCTCATGGTGTAACTTCATACCTTATTGTTTATTATTACACACACCTGTTTACCTTTATTATTCTTTTATTTGTCTTACATTTATGTATGTATTCACTTCATGTAAATTCATACTTATAATAAATCATTCGCAATTGGGCATCATTCGAACCGCGGGCATATATTCTCTCTATTCATTCTGTGACCATAACATAAGGTCATTTACGCTGTTTTTTGTTCTGTTTTTACTTTGAATTAAAATAATAAATTAGTATATAATTGGAAATGAAATGATGTATCCCATACAAATAAAATAGTGTATAATGATTTCATATAAAAATGTTCAAAGATAAAATAGTGTATAAGCAGATGCTTTCAGAAAAATGGGCTTCAATGGTATTTCTAAGTAAACATGATTACATTTTTTTTTGGTGGATTAACAGCTAAGGTATCAGTGAAAAGTATGGTGCATTTAAGATGTAAATATTTTTAATAAGACGCGGACAATTAAAGTTCAAAGTAGATCGATTGGATTATAAAAACTTCCAATACGTTTTTCTTAAAACTATACTTTTCATGTTACACTATTTCATTATTCCAGCGACGATATTATTATTGCCGGGGAATGTGCACTGAGACCTAAAAGATCTATTTTGCCCCCTTCTTGGCCTTCACAGTTCGTCCGTGAGTCCAGTATACAAGATGAATCTTAGTACATCTCCTAAGCCTTTGGAAACTTAGTCCGAACCTGGTATAATAAAATCACCCAGATGCTTTTTTCGTTTGTATATTAGTGCACGGCATATGCCTAGTATGTGTATTGCAGTTTCATTGTCATGCACACAGAACCTACAGAGTTCGTTCACCCTGATACCTAGTTTGGTTAGATGATAGTTCAATCTACAATGCCCTGTCAATAAACCTGTGATAATCCTTAGATTATTCTTTGAGAGACTCATACATTCCTCGAACCTTTTCTTGTTATAAGCACCAATAACCAATTTGGAATGTTCAAGGTCTGGTTGATTTTCCCAGTATTGATTCTGGATGGTTATCTCGTCTTTCCTGGAAAGGATAGATAGTGCACCTTTGCCTAGACCGCAGAAAGGTTCTGGGCCGACGAAAGGGGTAGACGCCCCCTTCTTGCAAGTTTGTCGACCTGCTCATTTCCATTAATACCGGCGTATTAATTCATTCAGCTTTTCAAGGCATTCCGGCACCAATTTCTCCTAATGCCTCGATTGCCGCTTGGCTGTCTGACAGGATAGCGATCCTCCGGTTTCGGTATTTCCTCACCAGATTGAAGTGAGCGCACCTTTCAGTGGCGTATATTTCCGCCTAGAAAATGGTGGTGTGCTTTCCTGTAGGTTCAGAGTATCTAATCCTCGGTCCATAGACCCCGATTCCTGTACCCTACTTCGTTAGAGAGAAATCTGTGTACCAGGAAATCATGTACTGATCTATCAGATATGTCTCCGATATACCTACCCAACTTATTTTATTACTAAATTTAAACTAAACCATATTTGCGACCTACAATTTTTGTAACTGAACGAAAACCTCTGCGGGCTTTAGTCATTTTAGTGGAATTTCAAATAACCAAGAATGGAAATGAAAATATGATTATCAAGAATAACGATTTAACTATGTCCGCCCATTCTTCAACTGGCTGGCACGCGAGATGACTCTTGAAGGACATTCCTTTCGCCTCCTTGTCGGCATGCGATCAACTGCGGACATAATCATTGGTAAACAACTTTTACACGTTACTTACTTTTCGTCTCAACTGCGTACAAAAATAAAACAATCGAATGTTTTTGTTTCTCTTTTCTCAGAATTCCTCCATATGGTGGGGAACTCTCAATTGAATTTTTCTTTATTTCAGATTTGTGTGTTGCTGTTCATTGTTGTGGTTTATAATTGTTAAATTTTGTTTGGTTGTTGCGAATTTCGCCAATTACAATTTTGAATTACAATTTCCAACAGTCGACTGGACTGTTGCTTAGCATCTGCTAAATTTTGGCTGCTTTGCTGCACATTTTGCTTGGCCTGACAAAGGTTCAATCTGTGTCTGTGTGTGTGTGATTTAATGCTCTATTGTTATTTACGCTTGTTTCCTTCAATTGTATATAATTACATGTTCTTGTTTTTTTTACAATTTTCTGTTAAATTCTTGCTGCAATCATTTAGAGTTACAAGTCGACTTGCAGTTATTTTAATATTATTATTACATGATTAACAAAAGTGGATTTAATATGCATGAATATCAAACAAAAAATACAAATCAAAGAAGTGATGAAAAATGACGGACATGAAGGACACAAGTGCAGATGTGGGAGGAAAACTGAGAAACCCGGAAAATTGGTTGCTGTGTAGTTGCTGACTTGCACTTAATAATGCGACAATGATTTGATTATTCATTTACTTCATTTATTATGGTTTTCTGTTTAGTTTTGCTTTGTTAAGTTTGTTTAGTTTTAACATTATTAATTGCAAGTGCTGTCGATTTGTTTTTGGTTTTTTGATTTTGATTTTTTTATGCGCTTTTTTATATGAACTTTTCCATTTTCATTTTACTGACCAACGTCAGTCTGTGGCGTCAATTCCAACCGTCAAGACGGTTGGGTTTTAAATAATTTTTTTTTTAATTTTTTTTATCTTTTTGCATATTTTGTGGTTGTTGGTTTTTTGTAGTTCATTGTCTGCACGAACGATTAAAGTGGAAAACTCACTAATTTTCCGTGCATCGGCCGCGTGCGATCGCCCGCCTAATGACTGGACAGCTCGCAGCGAGTCGTCGTCAACTTGCAACTTGCACTCTGTGTGTGGCGCAACTTTACGGCGCTTTGCAAGGAAACGAAAGGGGGAGAACTACACATTTTCAAATATGCTTTACTGCTGTGTTTTACTTTACTTATTACATTTTTGTTGAAAATCATTACATTTTTTTATAATTTTTCTTTTAATTTTCGAAAAAGGCACAATACCTTCCATCTTTTGCAATTAACAACTGAACAATTTGCAGCTGTTTGGTTTAATTTTTTTTGTTTTTGTTATATTTTTTTTGTCAATCGCTACTCAACTCAACTCAAAGTGGAATTGCAGCTGCAAACGCGAATTTCAAACATTTTCGCACTAATGTAAAATCAAATATGTAAACAAAAAACTAAAAAGGTTTTACTTTTGTTTTTAGCAGATTTCACTTTTTTTGCTTTGCTCAATTCTTAGCGGATTTCGCATCTTCCACTGTGAGTTAACAAATTTTCAATTTCTCAAAATGTATAGTTTTTTTGCTTCAACTAAATTAAAATATTGTTTAGCGCTTCTTGGACGTGCCAGCCACATAGCGCGGATTTTATGCTTCTTCTTCCCATCTTTCTTTTCTTCTTACTCTTCTTCATTCTGCTTGCCTTATGAACTAATATTTTTTTAAGGTTTTTTATTTTAATTTTTTATCTTTAGATATCATTTCATTCTATTTGCTTTCTAGCGAAGTCATACATTGATATATATTTAATGACTTCTTGCTGCTGCTGCACAGTTAAATGTTCAAAATCAAAAACAGAAACTGAAATTTCGGCATGTTGCTGCTGCCGCGATCTTGCAATCGAATACTAAAGTCAATGTGTTAGCTTTCATGAGTTGGCAGCAGTAGCAATGCTGCTGACAGGCTAAATTGCATCTAACCTAATTCGGGGAGGGGGGCAGAGGGCAGGTCGCACGAAATCGGACTTTCTTTACTACTTTAGAGGGACGCTACGCAACAACAACTAGTGCCTGCAGTTAGATCTAAGTGAGACAGCAGTCACGAACATGCACACAATTTTTGAGAGCGTCCTCGATTTAGGGCCTCGAAATGCGCATTCTCACTGCGAGTGCTGCAAACTGTTCCGACAACAGAATCGCTTTTGACTTTGCTTCATCGTCTAGTGGACCAATCCAAACTGTGTAACAAGTTTGCCAGAGCGCAGTCATTGCTTGGCTGACGGCTTCGCAATTGAAGCATACTTGACGGTTTTCAGCACCGCTTTTGATTCCATGTAAGCTTCGTGGCCGGGAGTTGCGTATCTGCCGCTTTCAGCAGCGTCCTTCACGCGGTTGTTTGTCGCAATGACAGCGCCGAACGTGGCAATATTGTCACACAGTCTGCCCGGTCCACACACGAAGTCAACATTTTTGAATTTTACACTGACGGCGGATTCTTTCATATATACCTCCGCGTCGCTAATATTTGTTGCATGTTTTTCAATATTTAATTTTTTCTTTGTTGCAATTTTATATACAATTGCCTTGCGAAAACTAGTTAATTTAAAGAAAGTAAAAATTACTGCCGCGAGCAGCCATATCTATAAATATCTTGAAAATTAACAAAGTGTATATCATCAAATTATAATGCAAAATTTAAACAATTTTAGTACTTAATCTGCGGAGAAATGGGAAACAAATTTTCAACTTTAGTTACTCATTAATTCGAAAAACCTAAGTGAGTGCAACATGCGCAATTTCGTGCCAACAATTGTGCACGGATATGGTAAGTAAAAAAAATATCCGGCACAGCTGCTTCATGCTTCAGGGACGTACAAATCACATACGCGGGACGCTGTGTGGTTATTGAAAAATTCATCAAATCAACAACTCATACACACACTCACATTGCCGGCGCAGACGATTAGTTTCTATGCTCAGTTCGACGACGCAGGCGAACGAATTTCGTTCGTGTGCAAAATACGCGCTAAATAATATTCTACATACGTTTTGTTGGTTTTTGTTTTGTGCCATGACAATTAAAATAATGTTGTCATGTTGGTCTCTCACTCACTTGTTCTGTGTTTTCGTTGCTGGCTTAGCCATGCAAACGCTGCTTTTGGCGGCCTGCTACACCGGCCTTGTTTAATATCACTCACACACACACCCTTCTCGCATTCAATCGGGCAGGCTTAGAGGAACAGAACGAAAGGAAAACGCGCCTAGTTTCTTTTGGTATTTGTTGTTGTTGTTAAAATATATATATATCACAACAATTTTGCAATTATCTAAAATCAATGTAATGAAACGCAAGTGTTGACGTTGTTGCGTAACTGAGCATAGAAATTAATTGTCTAAGCGATCGGGCAACTATCGACTAAGCCATACGCACTTTACTCAAGCCAATGCAATGATAAACTTTCTATGTTGAGATTAACGCAAACAAAAAGTCATTACCGCACAATATTAACACACAGACAGTCCTCGAACTAAACGCTCGCTAGGCATACAACTTTACAATTTATTGGTCTGAAGTTGGCGTCGCCAGCCTTTGTCCAGTAGTAGAAAAAGTCCAAGGCTGTGAAGGCTCCGACTGCCACTGTCACAAGTGTGCCGTAGACATTTGTGACAGCCAAAAGAGGAGAGGTATTTAAACTTTATGAAGAACTCAAGCAAGTGGATCGTGTGACTAAATTGTAATAACGATGAAATATACGGAAATAAGAAGACCTGTGCGGCATTGAAACTACAATAAAACTAATTGGAAAGACGGTTGGAGCGTCGATTTGGTTTGGTCCGTTTGTCGGTTTGTTCGTCGTTTGGCTATTTGGAGCGCTTTGAGCTGTTGCTTCAATTCACGGACCCAAACATGAGCACGCCCAGCTCCCGTGCAAAGCAATGTTGTGTGTGTGTTGTAGTGCTTCACACATTCGCTTACAAGTTGTTAGCATAGGTTCTTAAACGTATAAATAGCTTTGCCATGTCCGCGCTTTTCCACTATATACCTATACATATATGTATATATATATATATTCACAAAATATTAACTATATTAATATAATACATATATCACGTATATTTCATGTCCGTTTCAAGTGGGAGCAGTGCAGTGAAGTGAACGAAAATGGAACTAAAACAGCACGACGGGATGGAAAGGGAGTGACGTAGCGGACATGGCACGGATATATGGGCGGTCGTTGGGTCTAACTAAATCGGCCCACATCAACTGAAAAACAGAGGAAGCGGAGGCTTATATAAATTCCAACTAAAGCGGAAGTGACGTCAACAAACTAAAATTGCACAAGGCGCCGGCTAATTGCCATCAGCTGATTTGTTACATTCAGCGCTACGTAACGAGTGGCATTGCCAACGAGTTAGTGTCCCTTTCCATATGCTGAACTTTAAATTTTTTACAATTTTTATTAGCATTATTTTAATTTTTTTGTGTGTTCATTGAGCAAAATACACAAAGTTACACGGTTTTCGTCTGTAAGTGGAGCTGTGTCTGCAGTTGAACGCTTTCATTTTTTTGTTTGGGGGGGTGGGGGTTGTAGAAATTTAAAACAAATAAATAATTTCGTATTAACAAAAGAAAAGCGAATAAAAGAAGTGAACAAAAAATAAAGCAGTAATTGCTGCAGTTGTATTAGGGAACGGGTGAAGTTGTTGAGTGGATAGTGCGTAGGTTTGTGTGATAATTGGTATGTGCATGTATGCTTGTAAATAATTTATAACATTTAACAAAAAAGTGGGAAAAGAAGCATTAATTAAATGTATGTATTAATAATGAAAATTTCTTGCTGTTATAATTATGTTAATATGAACAGAATCAGCGAATCAGCGCCTTGAAAGAGGTGGCAACGTACAATAAATAACGATGAGTTGTGTGTGTGTGTGTGTGTGTATGTGTGTGGTGTGGCGGTATGGCGGAGGGTACGCATATTAGGGAAGGCCGCCGTTGGCACTGCTTCGAACTGAAAGAAAAATTACCTCGCCACGCGCTTGCGGGCTTGCACGCTTAGTGGCTTCAGCGCGTCAGGGGACGTGTCACCATGGTAACGTGTTTCAATATAGACGCGTTCTTATCGATAAGACACGATAGCGCCGTGCAGCCGAGCATATCCGCCCCTCCACCTTCGCCATGCATGGGGGCCGCTGCGTCAATTGTGGTCCAGTGGTATTTGCAGGTTATAATTGTCTGCTTCGGCTGACTGCCCAGCTCATTGGTGCCAGCATTATCATTTCCATAGTAGCCCTCTTCCCCATCGCCGTCACCGTCACCATCGTCATTGTTGCAAGTATCAGTAGTGTTGTAGTTGGCGCCGGTGCTCTTCTTGCTGCCTCCGTAACGCAGTGAAGCATTCAACAGACTCTGCAAGTCCATATCGTCGGCGAAGGCGTTGTCCAAGGCGGCGGCGCAGGTAGCAGCAATGGCGGCCGCTGTGTTTGATTTCAAGTTGAAGTGATTCATATCGGCAATGTCGTCGTTGTTGTTGTTGATGAGCGCACTGCTGGCAGCGCTCGCATGGTGAAAGTAGTTCTGTGAGGCCGAGTGACGGCGCTTGCGATTTGCCAGCCTCAACTTGGCGGCCGCATTGCTCGAGCCATTCGAATTGCTCAGCAGCTGCTGCACGCGCTTGTATGTGGCTGTAGCGGCGCTAGAAGCTGCACCGACGGCAGATTGTACTCGCGGCTGAGTCCCAAATTCGGGAAAACTGTCGCCGGTTACACTGTTCCATGTCTCCTTTAAATTTCGCTTGTTTTTGTTGGCTATTTTGTTTGCTATATCCAACTCGCTCGTCACAGTCACACCGCCAGCGTCTGCCGGATATATTTCGACTGCGGACGCTTCGGTTTCAGTGAGCTCTGCTGCCTCTTGTTGTTGTTGTGGTGGTGTGGCTTTCTGCCAGATTTTAGCCAGGTTGTCATGTTCCCAGCTGAGCTGTGACAAGAAGTTATCCTCTTTCACTTCAGTTTCAGCTGGCTCGACGTTGAAGTGCCGCAATAGTTCTAGTGGTTTAAGAGAGCTATTACCACCGCCGCTGCCGTTAATAGCCTCGTTTATGCCTAGTTGCCATATATTGCGCTCGTTGCTGTGGGCATGCCACAAGCTGCCGCTGAATTGCTTCTTTTCCGAGACATTACCGATCCCGTTGCCGTTAGCAACATCGTAGACATCAGTTTCGTTCTGAATCAGCGCATTATCTGGACGCAATAACTCGGCAATGAGACGATTTACCTTCTGTATTACCGCATCTGTTTGCGGCTCCTGATATATTGGCTCTTTGCCATCCTGTTCGTCGCACATCTCACCGGCAGCTTCAGCTTGTTTATCTTTTTCGGCCGTTATCGCACGCAAGGTCATTTTCAAATTTGAAAACACTGTCTGACTTGCGCCCTCTTCGTCACCATCTTTGTCATTTTCGGCAGCGTCAGCCAGCTCCTGGCCCCAATCGCTTTCGCTGGCCGTGTCGCTGTCACTACCGTCTGCGCGGCCGATATACAAATCCTGCATGTACTTGAGATCGCTCATTATCTCATCCGCCTCCAGCTTCAACTCGTCACGCAGCAGCCGATTGGCGGGTACCGACTTTAGCTCGCTGTTGCAAGCGGCGCACATGCCCCACAGAGACTGCAACTCATCAGCACACGGTTCGCCTCCGTTGTTGTTGGTGCCATTGTAATTATTGACATGACCAGCTAGCTGGCACTTCTTGCGTATCTCACTCATGGACCATTGCTGCTCGAGGCTCGTCTCCTTTGCGACAATATTGCTGTCGCAAAAGTCCACCTCGTCGCAGCAGTCGCCTTGTGCCTCATCGTCGGTGCACATGGGCGCTGCGGCTGGCTGTGCCGTGTTCCAGATCAACGACTCACGATGACGCTGATAAACACCTTCTACAGCGCTGCCAAAGTCCGTCGTCGGCAGCCAGTGATTCTCGGTGGGCAAGTGAGCGGCTGCTGCTGCCTTGGCAGCGGCTGCAACAGCCTTGTTCAGTGCCTCAATCGCATCGGTGCAAGCCAGACTAGTAGCCGGCTGTTTCACGCCCTTCGCGGCATTCGAAAAAATCACGCACAACGGATGCTGCTGTAGCAATGGGGTCTGCAGTCCAGGGGGTCTGCTGGCGACCAGCAATTCAATTTCGTCTTCCGTTTGGCACGCGATTTCCGTGCTCTGCAGCCGGAATTTAATAACAAACTCGCTTTCATGCCGAGCCTTGGCGGCGTTGCGTTGATGTCTGGCAGTGGCTGCTTCACAGTTTGAGCTGGCGTAGAGTGGTGTAGCAGATGCACCCAATCCTCCTGCGGCAGCATCGTCTTCAGCTATGCAGTTGTCGCTGCGCGTGTACTCGAGATATTTGTCCTCCTCCAAGTAGAGGTAGCCGCTGTTCGAGCGCTTGTACTGGATCACGTCCAGAGCGCTGCAAATGTCAAATGTGTGTCCGTCAACGTAAGATTTGATCGGATGAAAGTGTGTGCGTTCCGACGTCAACAAGTTTTCGTCTTCGGCGTAGCGTTCCTTCGCACGCAGCTGTGGCGTGTAATTCGACGACGGCTGCTGCTTGCCACTGTCCTGCTTAATAAGCTGCACAACACTCTTGATACGCGCATATTCGATAAAGCCACTGGAGGTGGGTGAATGGTTCAGCAACGTAATGTTTGGCATGCAAAGACTCTCAGACGTTGTGGCTGCGCCTCCACACGGGCCAGTGCTGCACTTCCCCGACTCTTTTGTGCTCCTGCCGGTGGAGCAGGAGCTGCTGCTGCCATACATTTCGGTCAGCGATATGGGGTTTGAGGCGGACCATGACTGGAGATCGACTTGCAGATTTTGCGTGTTGATCGGTGTTTGCCAATTATAGGCAGCCGCCGCAGCGGTGCCAGAGTGATGGGTGTGATTAGATGCGCTCGAAGTGGTGGACAGTGAAGTGGTGTTGCTCGAATCAGTACAGTCGGTGTTCAGACTCAACAAGTTACAGTTGTGGCTCTTTGCGCTTGAAGCAGTACTGTTGTCAAACTGTTGTCGCAGTTGTTGCTGCTGCATGGTGGGTCCCGCATTTATGCCCTCCGACCACTTCGACACGTTATATGGGGGAAAGTTGAAGCCACCTTCATTAGCTTTGGTATTGTTAACATCTCCACTGCCAGCGCCAGCACCAGTACTGCTGCCTCCACCTATTGCATTTTTGACCATGTTGTGAGTGGCATCTAGCTGGTTCAATCGCTTTGCCGAATTGCGCACTTTCAAGTAAAAACTCTCATCTGTGTCGCCGTTGCCCGCATTGGAATTGTCCGACCAAATCGAGTTCTGCAAGAACAGAACAAAAGGCGTGTCGCGCTCTTTGTTGACGTCGCGTCGCACACCACCAACCGGCCGATCAAACACTTCCAAATTGTGCGGCATGGAGTAGTAGTCGCTTGTGTTGACGCTTTCAGCTTGGACACCTACACTCGAGTCGCCACAGACCGGACAGGTGCAATTGTTATCGGTTTTCTTTTTGTTTTCAACGCATGTCTGTGCTGGCATTTTGGCCAAGTCGAAGTGGTGGTTGTAGTACTTGGTCCAGAAGTTCTTTAGATCTTCTTTAAATGGGGCCACCACTGGCAGCGAAGCGGGCATTTGTACGCTTGAAGGGTTCAAGCTGAACAAGTTCATAGATGGTGCTGTAGCTGGGTCAGCGCCAGCTGTCTCGGTATCTGCATCTTTCCACAACGCTTCGACACTGCTGTTGAATTTTGCTTTAAACTGCTCAAAGTCAGCTTGCTCGTTGGTGGACATGGCATCCTCACTGTCGTCATTAGGCAGCAGTTCACGTGAGCCATGTGCCTTCACATCACGCTCGTATAGACGCCGCGGGGCCGTGCCTATGCCACCCAAAGAGGACACATCGTTAGTTAACTCTGATACCGAGGCCAAAGTGTCATCATAGTCGTCGTCACAACAGAAAGATATATCCACAACTGGCAACAGAGGAGATGACAACTTGGAACCCTTGGCCACATCCGCTGACTTGCCATCTTCATGTTCATCGATTTTCTGCTCGCATCGAGCAACTTTAGTCTCTTTTTTCTGTAAAGTACCACCTTCCACTGCAGCGGCCAGTTTTGCTTCCCTCATGTGGTAGGTGGCGCTTTCGGATGTGCTGCGGTTGCGGCTGTTCTTGTTTTGGCGCACAATGAATTCCTTGATCAGGTCGCGTCCCATTTCCCAGCAGCCCTCGAAATCGGTGTCCCAGTATGATGGTGAAGCGTTTCGGTGGCTTTTACCACCTCTGCCGACGCCCCCACCTCCTCCTCCGCCAGTACTAAAACCCTCTGCACAGTCAGTGTGGCCAGTAGAAGCTTTTCGTATATTTTGAATCGTTTTTGCCTTAGACATTGCTGTGGAATAAGATTAGATATTATCACATACCCGTTACTGAATCGGCACTCCTCTTCCCAAACTCCACCACACACAAACTCATACTCACCTTGATTTCTTCGACGTTTGGATTTACGTTTAACACCAGCAACCGCAGTTGTTGCAATATTATAATAGTTTCCGGAAAGCTCCAAGCTCTCGGCAGCACCCATGTCTCCAGTGATATCCTTTTGATCGCGAGACATTTTCAAATTTCCCAATTCATTATCTTTTGCTTCGGCGTAGTCATCTTCAGCTTTTGTGCCACCGGCCGTTCCACCTCTTGCGCCACTTCGACTGCCCACAGAACCAAACGAACTGGAAATCGTCGAGCTGGAACTACTGGTTGAAATCGAGAGGTTACTGCGTTCCACAGGCCATGTTAGCGATTTAGCATTGCGGCGCCAAATGCGAAAGGAGTCCTCCATTTCTTTAGAGAGCGCAGGAAAAGCACGAAAGTAGCGCTTCTTCGGATCCGTTTCAATATCGACGCTCTCTGTGGTAACTCCACTTGTGTTATCTCCGCTTTTCGCTACCTGATCGTGGTCGTGTTTATATTCGGCGCTGTTCTGTTGCTTGCTGGTGTGCGAGTGGTGGTGGTATTGGTTATGGTGTTGCAAGGTGCAGCGATGGTTGGGTGCAGTAGAAGTCGTTGCTAACGAGAGCGTGGCCACTAATAATTTGTCCTCATCTTCACTATCGGCAGTTTGTTTTTCAATATCCTTCAGTTTCACGCACAATTCATCCACGAGATTCTCAATGGTTGCAATCTGTGAAAGAAAAAACGAGACATTTTAATAAATACAAATAATAACAACCAGGATGACCCAACACTGACCTCTTGTTCCGAAGAGACAAGATCCTTTAAACACTGGACTGCATTCAACTTTTTCAGTGTGTCTGTGTCACACGACAGATAGCGTTTATTGCCTCCCTTACGACTGGCAAAAAATGACTGCAATTTTACAAGAAACAGATAAGGAATCAAAATTAGATAATGGGAGCGATTAAACAATATCAATGATATACTAAAATTTAGAGCAATTTCAATTACTTCTAGGTTGCTGAACTCAATTGGGTCGTTTATTTGAACTGACGATTGTAAGAGAGAGAGGAGAAGTCTAGTATAGATCTGTGGTGCCTCAACGCCTAATTGCTCCAAGCGCGATACTAACCAATCAGATATGGCGTTCACCGCTCGCGTCGATACAAGCTGCGGATACTTCATACCTATGGCGGAATGGATGAAAACAATACACACACGTTTTAGTATACTTGCCAGACATTTTTTTTACCAAATTTACTATTTGACAAACAAAAGTCTAGATTTGCACGTGCTTCACAAAATGATGGCATTACGAATTTTGACTAATCATCTTACAAAATTTTAAATTTATGGAGTTGCAAAGTAATAGTGGAAATAAGTGGAGTAGGATAGAAAGTAAAATATCTACTAGAAAACACGCTACATATGTTGTATTTCATCATATCGACAACGTGCAAAACTATGACAAAAATTCAATTGCAAAAACAAATACATTTAGGTCCACTGCAATTTACAGAGAGAGCACCAACGTTTCATTTAACCAGCTGTTAGTCTCGCCAATTACGCGAATAGTAATTGTTGGCCCAGAGCAACCAGCAATTAATTGAGTTGCTTTCAACTCAAGTACTACTAGCGTTGAGCGAAATTAAATTTGAATGTTTGCGGTGAATTCCAACTACGTAAAATTCGAAAATTATGCATACCAAAGTCGGCGTGTGACTAACAGAGGGTTAATGTGACATTATTTAACTAATTTTAACAACCAAAAATTACAAAACTACACTTCTCAACTCGCATTCAATCGAACAATGATTAATTTCATGTGTTAGTTTTGAAAAAGGGGAATTAATTATAAGCAAAATCAAATGGCATTGGACCTTGACTGTATACAATACATCACAAATTCAGCTAATCGGCTTTTTCTACATATTGTATGTTAGATACGTCATATATTTACATATACGTTACAACTAGAGTTAGTGCGAAAAGTTGTTGCTTAGAATGTTTACAAACCTACTGTTCACTTCTAGCTTTCAACAAGCAATGGTGTCATGCAGACAAGAGGGGGAGGAGACCAATTTCATGGAAATTGGACAATTGCGTCGGTTGGATGCTGCCGTTGTAGCCGTACCGATCGCTGGTGCCGGCAGTGTGCCTCCGCCTCCTGCTGCTGCTGTGGTCGCTGTTCACCGACTTGCCGCTAATGTTGACGTTTACGTTGTCGGTGATGTTGTTGTTGTTGTTGCGCACAGTCACGGCCAATGCTGTAGCAGTCGTTGCAAGTGTTTCCTTGGCAACTTCAGTCAGCACTGGTCGCTGTTGACGCTGCTGGCGCTGACGCTTGTGCTGTTGCGAACGTTGACACTGAGGACAACGTTGCCACTCGCATCGGTGATGGTGTTGAAGCTTGCGATGGTGTTCTTCTGCAGTTGTTTTATTAGTCGTGATCGTTATTAATTTAGGCATATTTTACAGCAACAGCACTTGCAGCGGCACTCAACGGCGGAAACATGATGTGTTGGTGATAGTTATCATTTGTTGCCAACATTTTCAATTGAAATGAAAAAAATAAATAAACGAAAACACTACGATTTCTCTCCTTCAGCGTTTTCCACAAATCACATCGATTCACGCGTGCAACTACTTGTCGTAGTCGAAGCTTTTAGTGTTGTTATTGTTAAATCTTTGGTTTGAAATTGAATGTGGGGTCGTTGCTGCTCAATCCTGCGGCAACTTCCTTGAATTTGTATATTAGACAGATAAGTGATGTTGTTGCTTTTATTATTATTATTATTGGTGCTGCTCCGAATTCCAAAAAATGTACAAAACTGTTAAAATTATTCAAAGTTAAATTTTCTGTTGGACAAAAAATATAATTATCTAGTTTTTGTTTTGTTATTGAGTTTGAAATTAACTGCGAAGTAACATTGCGACTATTTGCTTTTCCTTCGAACAGGAAAAATCAAAGAAATAAATATTGAAAATATTAATATTCCGCGCCGGCGCAATTGCAGCTATAACCGTTATGTGGTTGTGGTTGTTGTTGTGGCTGTTGCTTTTATGTTGCTACTTTGCATTTCTCAACTTCATTTAGATTTGTCGTATTATTGTTGATGTTATTGGCATTAATTTAATTATCTTTTTAGTGACTAATTTTAAATTTTCTTGTATTATTATTACAGGGTATTTTGTTTTATAATTCTTCTTTCGCTGCAACTGCTTGCTGGCTGCTTCTTATAGTGTGTTATTGTTCAATTCGCTGTTAATTGTAGTTGTTGCCGCATTGGTCTTTATATCGGTTGCTATTATAATAATTTCCACGCGTTTTGTTGCCGTTGATGATGTTGTTCTGTTAGTTACTGTGTAGTTCTAAATGTGCTTCGTTCCGTTTTTGGTTGAGCGCAATGTTGGTCGATCCTGACTCACTTGCTGTGTGCTGACGATTATTGGTTGCCTGTTTGTTGGTGAAGTTGTTTGCTAGTTTGTCGGTTGGTTGGTTTGTTTCTTAATTTCTTTCTACTGGCCCAAAACTTTAAGTTGAATAGAAAACTTAAGCTTTTGGCGTTGTTTTTGCTGTTGTTTAGTTGTCTCGTTAGCCGGGGAAGGGTTCTATGCTGGTCGTCGTTTGATCGGGTGTGTTGTTGAAGTTAGTTTAAACGATGTGATCTGCTCTTAGAAATCCATGTTGCTGTGTTTTTCAGTGTTATGGAACTGAATTCTCCTTGGAATTATTCCACACTTGTTAGAAGTTAATTGCTTTCTGCAAATAAATATTACAAAATTATTTTAATAACATAAACAAAACTGCAATAAGTTAAAATTCAATCATTCTTGAAAGTATTTTAGAATTAAGACTTTCTAAGCGTTTGGGAAAGAAATATACAGCACAGTAGATAGATTTCAGCTCGACAACTTATTAGTTACAAGTTGAAAAAAAGTGATTACATGTGGATTGGTAAATGTGACAGTCTGAAGTCAACACTCTGACCTGGGTATATTGTGTTGCTACGAGAATCACTTGGTGAATAAAATGCGTGAGTTAAGCTGATCACTTAAGCGTTGACGTTGTAATTTGTTTGAACTTGTAAAATTTACTCTAATTCATTGATAAATGCCATCTTAGTAAACTCTTGAAGCCACATTATACAGGAATGGTTGCTTATCATTGATCGAGTCTATTGCAATTTAAAGATCGCACTACCTCAACAAATAGTGATCTAATTAATTTATAGCAATAACGAAGAGTGCATAACGCATTCCAATTTGCGCACAATGTTTGGCTTTTTTTTGCGGCAGTTGATGTGTGCATTTCCTTATCAGCCCAAAGTAATCGCAGCCAATAAAATCCAAATTCCAACACAATACGAGTACAAAACACTAGTAATGAAAATGGGAGCGGTCGAGGGATGAAGAAAAATGCTCATGTTAGAAGTTGTAGAATAGATCGGGCGCGGACACGACTGTTCACCGACACTGGTACGAGCACGCACCGCCTCAACGCGCTGCTTACGACGAATGCGTACGAGTACAAAGTGCGATTCGACTTTGTAGACCACCCTACTAGATCAGTTGGTTTGGTTAGCGGTACACAGCGCATACATACAAACAAACAAACGTAATATATATACATACATACGTAGATAATGCGATTTCAATAAATACAAAAAAGTGGCAAAGCTCCAAAAACATCGGTGGGGGCAGTATGCGCGCAGTCTACCTATATATAGAATAGACGAGACGGAGAGGTCGATCGACCGACGAGCAAACAAATGTCTGCGCGATAATTGTAAATTATAAGCGAAAAGCGGAAAAAGAAAGCTCAGCGTACACTTAGCATTCGGCTGGTTGGGCAGAAACCAATATTGTGATTCATTCATAAGTATATGAACAAGCGAGCGAGATAACGCTGTGCTTTTCTACGTTCGTACAGACCGAAGTAAGAAAGTAAGTATGAGCAAAGAATCTGACGGACGAACGTGGATTTGGCAGATAATTCAATGTGCGAGCGAAATGATGATGCGATGATGCTGACTGCTGAAAAACGAATTCTGATGCTGGTATTGTTCGTGTTGTTGTTGTTGTTGCTGCTGCTGATGTCAGCGGGCCAATTTGGTGTTTGCTATATTTTCTGAATGGGTAAAACTTCATTATCCTTTCGCTATTATAATTTATAATTTAAGCGACACGCACAGACACACACACACACAAATACATACACTAATTATGCAGACCACGCCCTCGCCATTCGACGACTTTGCACTTGCACTACTCTGGAGTGTTCGGATTTTCGCTCGAATTGGGTCACTACGAGTGCACAGTGCTTTACAGTCACACTCGCTGTGTTAGTTGTTTTTGCAGTTGCAGTTTTAGTGACTCAGTGGTGGCAGCCGAAACGGGTCGCAACCCAATTCCACACAGTTGCTGCCATTTTCAATTGCATGGCCAACGTGCGGTCGTACACACACTTTGGATTTTAACTACCAGGCCAAAAACGACAAGAAACAAACTAAAATTGCAACAACAACAATAAAAAACCGTACGACGACGAAAGTTTCGAAAATGAAAATCTACAAAGCCAGCGAGTGCGCAAATGAACGACGGCATGAAAAAAGTGCAACTAACACCGAATCAGCTGCTGCTGTTTCTGTTGGTGTTGTGGCCATCACACAACAACAACAACAACAATGAAAAGCCATATTTTTCTATCCATAAACAAGATAGCCACATACAAGTGAGTGTGTGTGTGTGTGCGGGCACTAACACAGCAGCGAGCGTGCGCAACGTATGTGAATTGGATATGTGCGAAAATGCTCGTAAATATTGCACATAATATACACGTTAGCACAGCAACAGCAATAACTGCAATAACAACAAAATATAAGCTGACCAGAAAGCGAGTAGTAAAACGAAATGAAATCAGAGAAAACAATGTAAAAGCAAAAACCAAACAAAATAAAATGAAATGAAATAAACCACAAGGCAAGCCACTTGTAAGCACCAGAAACAGCAGCGCGACTGCAACATTGCCAACAACACGCGCAACGTACGGCAATATCGGCAAACGACAACCAACAACGAGAAGGAACTGCACATCGCATAGTGTGCAGGGTGCACGGCGTCGAGGAAAACTACTGCTCGCCAGCATTCGTCGCTCAGCAGCTGCTGGTGCTAGGCTGGATAGGCGCGAATGGCCAAAAGCAGGCAAACGCTGCCAATCGTCAGTGCTTGCATGTACAGTAAACAGCCAGTGCTGGCTGCGGGTGCATGTGGGCGTTCCCCTGTGGGGCGACAGGAATTCAAAGTAGTTTTTGCCATAAAAATCGAATAGATAAGCATGCAGTAAATTGTAAATTTTAAGTGACAATATTAAAATTGGCTTGGGGGACAAACCTAAAAGTTGCATATTCTGATATTTATTTGACAATATTGAAACTGTGTTGTGTGACCAATCCAAAAGATAAGCTTGCAGTTGAGAACTACAAAAAGATATTCATGTTGGAAAATATTTTGCCAGGTTTAAAACTGCAAAACTTTTAAAAGTCATTCATAGCGGCAAGGATTTAAAATCTCAAAAGTTATTTACCGACACGAAGAATTCTGTGGTCAATCGACTTAAGAAGAAATTGAGTTATGAATGCCACCACGTTCCTTTGACTGTGCTCTACGTTTGTGTAAAATCGGGGAGTTTGTAACTTTAAAATAAAAAAAGTTATTAACAAAAACCTATTCGCATTCTTATAATGAACACACTGCGCGCTAGAACTTTAAAACGAGATTGCTCGAAACAGCAATTTTCTACTTAGGCGGTTATTGCATTTGACCACAGAATTAGTGGTTCAAAAACTAAGCACAGCTTAATTGAGTTGAAAGATATGGAAAGCTCAAAAGCCATTCACAGTCTAAAAAAGTTGGAAGCTTAAAAGTTATGAAAGCCCGTCACGAAATTTAACATCGATTTTAATGAGAATTACTATGATGAAAATTAAGTGTTTTTTATGTGTTTTCACTGAAAAGGTACGAAATGAATTGTGGAAAGTTTAATACAAATTAGTATAAAATTCACAAACTTATGAGGGTTTCCCACTCTTTTATTCATTTACTACCCTAACACACTTTTTTGGAATTAATTTACACATTAAAGTTGATCTCAATGCGTCTTAAGTTTTTATGTTATAGCAGAGGTTGTAAGTGTACCGAAAATGGGCGTGACATCGCCTTCAAATAACTGCAAAACAACCACGATCACTGCTTTTTACGTCGCAAGTGTCGCCAATCGAGTGGGCGCTCAGGTGCCCGAAAACGATCCCGCACACCTACACTGCACCACTAAATTATGAATATTACGGAATAAATACGTACAAGAGCAACGTAAAACAAACCAGAGCACACAAACTGTGCCGTCGATATGCTCAAACAAAACGAACGAACGAACAGGCGCGTAGTATGCGCTTTGGCAGCTCTTTTCCGCCGCAGTTTGATGGCAAATTACATAATTGAAAATTCGCGCATATTCGCGCAACGTATGCGGCACTGGTGGGGGGTGGCGGCAAATGGCACACTCTCAGACCAACCACAAACCACAAACAACCGATACGCGACTGAAAACCCAAACAAAATATATATAATGAAAATAGCACACACGCTCGCAGACGGACAAAGATGCTCTCAAGCGGATTGTACGGTTTGCGCGTTCGTGCACTCGTACGCCCGTCTATCATCTTACTAATTCCACCTACTGTGCACTGGCACATTCATTCATACGTACGTTGCGGCTTCAGATGATTTAGTTTGTCTCGCGATTGGTCAAATGGAACTGCTGGTACGGATGGAGATATGTCGTTTCGTCGGTTGCGACGTCGTCTTGTCGGTTCGTTGAGATTTTCGCTTTTGATTCGTCTTCGTTGTTGCTCCACAAGCGCTGATATCATAGCACTTGCATCTTTTCGCTGCTCTACAGCTATTCTCCTCGTTCTGCTTCTTCCTTTTGCTTCAGCTGCCAAACTGCAGCGCACTTATTGATTTTTGAAGATTCACTAATATTCGAACAGCGCTGATGCCGAATTGCAGCAATCAAACAAAATTCATTACAAATCGCACACACTGTGTGTGCTGTTCCTTCGGTTTGCCACAAATATTCTCGTTGAGTTTTGCTTAAATTCAATTTTTTTTGAGCAAAATCAAATGCCAGCGACAACGACTCTGGCATGAAACTGAAGTGAGTAAGAAATCGCAACTTGCGCTGGCGAGCAACGCCTCGTGTGTTGTGCGCCGTGTGCCTCGTGCCGCGCGTTTAAAACCAAAATAAAAAAAGTCGAAAGAAAGAAAAACAAACAACTTCCAGTTTCGTGCGCCAATAGAAACTGAACTGAGGAACGCGCATATGGCCCGATTTTATCACAACCTACTACTGCGATGACATGCCAGCCATAGACTGCCGCAAACTGCTGCTGCCACTGCCGCTGCTACTACTCTCACTCTCATTCTCGGGTGCGCTCATCTGCCGGCTAGCGCTGCGTCGCCCCCACTCGCCCTCTCGCTCGTTGCATTCGTGCATTCGCAGTCACACTCGCAGGGGTTTTTCGCGTATCGACTAATGTTTTTACACATTCGAGTGCGTTTGCAGGTAGACACCGCCGACTGCTAGTTCCGCCCGAGTGTTAGCTGTGAAGTTATGACGAATTTCAGATGTTTCGTGTAACAGGAGAAGATACAATTTGAGACCAGTGAAGACCGATCGAAAAAATTCTGTACCTCAGTGGACAATTACACATTTTGAACTCAGCTGATGATTGGACGGCGTCATTACTTGCTTTCTGTTAGAAGGTCGGAGTAGAAATTCAGCAAGTGGGGGACGAAACTAGTCACCAACTAGTTAGTATACAAAATTTAGACACCGCCCGTTCTTTGGCTACAGTCAGGTGAAAATGTTCACATGTGAAAGATGGGCGTATCAACTGTTTGCTGTTAGAAACTCTATGAACCGCGGATTCAGCGTTAAACTGTGGGTTGGTCCCCTCTCCCCATCAGCTTGAAATGTGTGTTGTAACACACGTTGGGGGAAAAAACAGTGTTGCATATACATTTCAAAAAAAGGGTGGAATATGTGCTATCATGATCCACAATGGGCCTCACAATAGTCCTCCGAGTGTCTCTCTTACAGAGGCAGCCACAATAACCTGACCTAACGATATAAATTATTCACAAAAACAAATTTCGAGAATTTCAGAAATTATATATAATTACAAGCTTCCTCCTGAAGCTGAGCGCTATTAAATCGCTATTTAAAATCGTTATTAAAAAAAAACTCTGAGTGAATGGTACTTCAACTATTCAACTATGCAGGCAGATTAAGAGCCGGAAAGAGAGGGGAAAACAGACTAAGATTTGTCGCTGTGGCCGGACATGTGCAAAAAACTTAACATTCTTCAGGCAGTTGTCTACCTAAATGTGCACCAAACAAGCTAGAGTGCTTCAGTCGGTTATGACCGATTTATGTATACCCTACTATATGTCATTCTCTCGTGTAATTGTTTGCCAACACACAAATTAGCAGCGTAAAAAGTACTTATTAAAAGAAAATGCTACATATGACCCATAACTAGTGTCCAACAGAAACCACTTTTTTTTGGCCGAAACCGAATTTCGGTTTTTTTTTAATATTCGGCCGAAACCAAAACTTTCTAGTTGAAATAAAAATCACCACATCAAAAACAAAATCACAATTTTTCAACAAACGAATTGTACTTTAGGTAAAGCAAGAACAAACATAAAATAAATAAAAAAATAATTAGTAATAAGAACAATTAATTAATTTTTAAAACATAAACATAAAAAATCACCCTTTTGTACCTTACTCGCTAATATTCAAAATTAAATAATTTAATATTTTAGCCTAAAAAAGGAGTTTATTTACATTGGTGCCATCTAAATTCTCCTTCTCATCCTTTCACTATATATCTGCTCGGCTGCACTAAATAGCTGTGCACTCGCTACACAATAAAATGTAAAAATATTCCAGAATGTTTCGGTTTCGGCCGTGCGGCCATTTTTTTACCGAAATTGAAACCACTTTTTTGGCCTAGCAGAAACCGAATATTCGGTCGGACACTACCCATAACACACATTTCTAGTTGTTGTGAGTATTCATAAACATAATGATTATCCTCTGATAACCGAATTTTCATAGTCGACCTCAGAGACTCCATAGAAAATAATGCTCGAAACGCTATTTTGACTTATAAATTCGGCACACGAAATCTATCTAATCTACATAATCTAGTCGGTCCGAATTCAAAAGTAGTGATATTGCAAAAATTGTATTATGCCGTTATATGTCAACCTTTTGGCATAGTCGAGCTTTGAAATAGTACAACCAAGTCTACGTTCAATAGAATTCGTACTACAGATTTATTTTAAATTATCTTTATGTAATTATCTTTTTAATATATCAACTATTTTAAAAGTTATAGGTAAAATTTGTCTGATACCGAACACAATTTCCAAGTTATTAGAGTAATTACCTGTAATAACGACTATTTGTTGCAAACTTCCATATCTTTTGACCACAGATTCATACATTTTTCCCTACTGGAAACCGCTATTTTTTGGGCGTTTCGAAACCTATAACATAGTTAATACTCTCTGGTGTATTTGACTGCAGCGTACAGGATAAAACGTTACTTTCAATTGCAGTCAGACGTAGAGGCAGAGCTGACTGCAAAAAGACAGACCTTAACCTTGAACACATTGTACAGCACAGCATTCACGTACGCATACCCGTACTTACAATTATTTGCTACGCACATGATAAGGAGACCCTTATCGCACTCCTCTTGTTCCTCACTATGTTCTTTGAATTATATTTAATATAATTAAACATATATTAGAGGCATGATTTCAGCAAAATTTATAGAACCTATCATCAATACTTTACCACTATCAACACAACAATATGTAATCTACTAATAACGGCGGCTATAGCTCAGCGAAACAACCGACTAACCATTAACATTTTCGCGATAATATTCCGGCATACAGCAAACATTTGTTGCCTTCTTATTCCATACACATATACGTAAGGGGATGGAGGTATGCATAAGCAACCATTGATTGCAAAAATTAAAAGCAAACACAGCCGTAGATAACAGTATGAAATTATCTGGCGACGCGACGCATTGCCAGCCGCAGCACAGTGCAGCAGTGTGGTCGTTTTTGTGTTTGCAAAGTGTGCTTTTGTAGTCATTTGTGGATGGCGTCTGTATACTTTCTGCTTTTCTACTTTCTACTAGGTTGCAGTAATGAAAACCTCTGTATTTGTTGCATTTCAGTTACTGCTCTTATTATTAGTGTAATGGCTGCTATTGTTGTTATATCTGATACCGCCGTCGTCGTCGTCGAAATCGTCAAGGTCATTTGTGGTTTTCCACTGTCTCTCCTACCCATGCACGCACACACATCCTTGCACACAAACATATATTAATGGGTGGAAAATAAATTATATTACCTACATTTGCTTGTTTACGTTGAAAGCCACGAAGCAAAACCGCACTCGGAACGAGTAGCACCCGAGCACTGAATCAAAGCAAAACAATTCCAAACTAATTGATTAAAAATTATTATTATTTTTAAAATAGATTAGTTGTTATAGTTGTGTTCTGGTATTTTTATTGGCACAGAAACATTTCGTTTTGGAAAACAATAATAATACAGTGCAAGCTCGGTATTCGCGACTACCCATTATCGCGACGGCCCGGTTATCGCGACGACTTAATTTTTGACATTGCAGGTTCTATAATCGCGACAGTTTACGAAAAACGGGGTTCTATTTTCGCAACTTTTATCTGTTTTTTGTTTTTAATTTGATTACAATGTCTATAACCAAAAATGGGAAATCCCCGTCTTTTGGTATATTAACCTTTTCGGATTGTTAAGCGGAAAACAGCACTATATTAATCACGTGATTCAGCTGTTATTTTAAAAAATAATTTGCTAAAAAAGCAACCCAAAATCTCCAATTAAAATGTAAATATATAAATAAAAACAATTCTAATTTCAAAAATTACATAAAATTTTTAAATAAAATTTTGGGTTCTGTTATCGCGAAGATTCAGTTTTCGCGACAGGTCTGGTTTTTAATTAGTCGCGTAAATCGAGCTTGCACTGTATTCACACTGCCCTTGTTGGGTTGGTTAGTTGTTAGTTGATAATTCGGAAAATTTGTAACTGAATATTATTGAAGGAGATGGTGCACTGAGACCTAGAACTATTATGCTCCCTTCATGGAGTCACCGTTTGTCCGTGAGTCCAGCATCCGAGAGGAATTTTAGTATACTACCTAAACCTCGGGAAACCCAATATGCACCTGATAAAAGGAAACCCCAGGTGTTTCTTTCGATTAGGCGTAAGTACAGGGCATTCTCTTGTATGCGTATTGCAGTTTCATTTTCCCTCAATCAGAATATGCAATATTCGTTCTCACGAAATCTTAGTTTAGTTAAATGATAATTCAATCTGTAGGTTAGGTTAGGTTGCGGTGGCTGCCTCTATAAGAGACACACTCGGAGGCCTGAAAGGCCCATTGTGATACCACATATTTCACCCGTTTTTGAACTGTGTATGCAACACTGTTTTGCCAACATATGTTACAGCACACATTTCAAGCGGATGGGGAAAGGAGGGGAGGGGACCTACAGTTTAACGCCGAATCCGAACGGCGATTGGCAGTTTTTCGTTCACACTTGGAGGTTTTGCCATTGCCTGCCAACAGCGCACTTGTGCGATTCTTGTAATTCTCATTCCCTTCATATGGATAGCGATAGAAGTAGATGAGTTGTTCACCAGCCCGAGCCAGGAATCGAACCTGGAGCCTTTGGTATGAGAAGCCAGCGCGCTACCCGCTTGACTATCGAGGACGCTTGACTATCTGTAATAAAACTTCTTGGAGATACCCATACATTCCTCGAATCATTGCTTGTTATGTGACCCGATTAATGCTGTTTAGTATCGTGCGATTAATAACCATGAACATTAAACAATATTTTCATAACGCAAAAATTTTGGCCATTAGTTTTAAAAGCCCACTTTATCCCAAGATTGCTAATTAAAATTTTCAAAAAGTTTTTGCCAGTTACTTCTCAGATATGTGGGACCATGACCCCAAGGTGTATGAAAATACATTTTCGGGCAAAAAAGACATTCGATGGCAAACGAGTAAAGATATGTATAGTTTACAGCACCATTCCCTTAACCCATTCGGTGCCAAGGACGAGCGTCTTTGGCAGGGTATCATGCATTGCCAAGACGAGTATTTAAATATGTTATAACTAGGTATCGGATTTATATGCAAAACCTATGCAAAAATATGCACTTTCATATAATTCCGATCCCTAGTTATAACATGAGCATAACATAACATGAACATAACAGAGCTTTGGTAAACAATAACAGTCAAAATATAAATGGCAATGGGAATGACTTCATATAATTTAGGCTTGGCAGCGAATGGGTTAACTAAAAAATACGTTTAATAATTATTGAGTTAATTATTTTAACTATGGTAATTCTTTGCATAATGCTGGACTCTCCGACTCGTATAATTTTTCTTCAGCCTTGAGTTATATACAATTTCAAATTTGTTTGTCTTGAAATAAGTTAAAAAAAAAAGCAACAACCGACAGTTGAGTGCAGCTGTTTGCCGCACAATGTTCAAATAACGTTTAGGTAAGCGTCGATAATCTTCCTTAAAAAACAAGCTAAAAGCGACAATAAAACAATTTATGAACTCAAGAACTTGAAGCACCAACTTACGGAAAAACAAAGTCATAAAAGTTCTGATCCCCTAATCCTAAGAAAAGTGCATCACTGCAACGAAGCGGCGACATCTCTTGAATGTCGCCACAGCCAAGCGCACCAATACAGCTAACAATGCTGCCAGATTAAGTAATTTCGTTACTGAGATTCAAAAGTTTATAAGTTTACTTTTTCAGACATTTAAACAGATTATAACTATAGCGTCAGATGAATTATTTAATGTAAATTTCATGTAAGCAATTTAAGCATTAAGAAAATTTAACAACTAATAAAAACAAACTGATCTGGCAGCATCATGTTGACCTTAAACTGCATAATTACCCCCCGGTCGCACCGCGAATATTTTAGGCAATTCTAAGAAAACATCACGCAATTGAGGGTGTGGCATTTCAGCTCATAAAATAGCATTTGAATGAAGCAAAAGGCATATTGCACGTATGAAAAACATGGATATGTCTTAATTTTAGTGAGTAAACGATACCCTCTTTATAGAGAAACGCAAACTATTATTCAAGTGCAGATGTTATACACTTTAGAAATAAGTTCAATATGCCGGGATAAGTGAATAGTTCCACGTAATATCGCGTCTTCTCATAATGGGCGTGTCGGCCCATAGACGGACAAGCGTCTCACTTTTCGGAAAAATTCTTGTTGTGCGGGCAACAGTGTAACTTTAGTGCAAGGATCGCATAAATTTAACCCGACTACGTGAAACATATATTTTATGCAAATTCTTTCAGTACCGTTTCCCATTAAATTCAGGTAGTTAAGCGCTGCAACACTTTAATAGTGCTTGCAACATACTGTCTTAATATGTTAAAATCTTCGGTACAGTTCTTTCGTAGTTATTGAAAGTTTGTGAGCGGAGGACACGATTTTATCTAAACGTATTTCAAGGTCCTTGACCTAAGATGAGCCGTGAATCACCAACAAAGAAAGCACTGATAAAAAATCATAACACAAAAAGACACACACCCACACACACTCACACGCGCGCACAAAGGAAATTATTTTAAGCTTTCCTTCCCAAAGAAAGGGCACAAAAGAGCAGACAAAAGTCTGGCGCTCTACAAATAAGCAACAAGTATTTTTTATAGACCATATTTATACATTTTTCTATTTTCAACTGGATTTATGTACCTGCTTTCAAGGGTTGACATTTTAAGGGCGAAAAACACGACAGTAGGAAAGCAAAAAATTCAAAACCGTTTTAAAAATGCACTCCGACGAATCAAAACAATACCGCAAACGTACTGAACGACAGAATGCAACAAAGAAATCGCATCACATGGAAGTCAAATTGAAATCAAATTGGGGAGCGCACAAATGTCAAAGAGACAGAGAGCGCAATCGCAAGCTGTGCCAGTAGCTGAGAGCATAATAAGCCACAAACAAAAAAACTTAATAAGTAGCAAAACGCAAACACAACGTAAATAAGTATAACAAAAGCGTATTGAAAGTGCTGTGCTATACGAAGTGTTAGGCGGTGGTGAGGGACTGCAGCCGCGTCTGTTGCCATATTTATACAGAAGTATATCTTCAACGCGGTGTTGACAACTCATTTGCAGTAAATTTTTTGTTTGCCACAAAGAAAGAATTGGCAAACAATAAACGATCTTGATACTTATTGACGATAAAGTTTGACTCACACATTTCCAGTAGAAGCCAGTCATTTTCATTTGAATACAAAACTGTTGGCTTGGAGATCATTAATGTCAGTGCACAGTCGCCAATACGAGTACAAATGCAGTAAATTATTTTCATAATAGGACATCACATGCTCAGAATAATTGAGACTTTAAAACAATACACACACATACAGACAAATATCAGTCATTCGCCGAGCTGATAACATTGTGTGCATAAGTATGTACGAGCCATTTACGACCATCGACTCTTTAAATTTCAATATTTATGTGTCACACGACTTCTCGAACACAGTTGCAGTAGTGTGACAACAAAATGCAAAAATTCCAAAAAGGTGAATTAATCGATTTTGATCGCTTGTGATCAGTGCACATTTTGTTTGAGCATGAATGCAGTTTTGTGGAAAGTACGTAGACACTGCTGCCAAGTGTGACGACCGTACTGCGGACATGCATATCTTTCAATACTAATACATACTGGAATTATATTCATTTTGTAGGCTCACTTGTTTAGAAAATACCAAGTCATATCAGCAGCTCAACTGTTGACTTTGTTCCAGCAGTATTTTCCGAATACGGAGCGACCAAATTTTCAGTGGCGTAATTGTCGATAACAAAGGCGACCAGCTGACAATGGGCGAGCTAGGCGTCCACGATGGCAGACTTCCGCCCCTATTCAAGCATTACACTCAAGTATTAGTAGATATTGTGTATATGCGATTTTGCAGATAACTGCATAACAGTCCACAGATACTGCTATATGTGCATTTTTCATTTACTACAATTTTTATGAGCGCACTAAAATGCCTTGCAGTATACGCAACAAATTTCGATCCTTTGCTCATTTAATGCTACTGCATTCCGTAGTCGTTAAGTGCCGCCGCACACAGTCGTTTTGCATACAAACGCCATGAGCACACACGCTCACTCATACATACATAAATTAAATCTACTTGACTTCCTTCCGTACGTGGACGCCTGGCTTGTCGATAAAAAGTCGCTGTACTTGGGAGAGAAATGCGAAAAGCAGGTCATTGTACATTTGCTGAATTTTGAAGAGGCTGAGATCTACTCGAGTCGTAGCGCTTATGTACGAACGAAAATGAAAGGTTCATTAACTTGAGGTTCATTTGTACCTACGAATGCGGGAGTTGGACAGTATAAAAGCGCTTAGGACAGTTGCAATACGCCGCAAGTCTGAAATGAAATCTTGTTAGCTTTTCGTAGATAAAAAAGGGTAAACACAGGTATTTACTGTTGAACGCTGGTGAACTTGAACAGGTGAAAGAAGTGCGCAGCTGTGAAGGTCATTGGTTTTCCTAATCCAAAAATCATGGCAAATTGTATTGTTCGGCAAATTTTGGAGCGATGTATAAGGTGGAACAGTAGTTGACAATGTTATCACTCAAAGAAGCCGTTGAGGCAATACAGAAGCAACAAGTCGTATGGTTTTATGTGACTCAGAGCTTTAGCATTTAAGTTAATTAGTATTATAATCTACCTTTGCGTTATGTAATGTAATTGGGAAGCTTACCGACCACGTAGGAAACACAAATATATAAATAAAAAGGTCCATTTTGATGTCAGATAGTGTGGAAAACGCTTCTTGTCAAATGTCTGGATCGAGAGTTAGGGAAATATATGGCCAATCCGACCATTATGCGCAGTTCGTCAAACGTTTCCCCGCCTTACAGCTTCTGCCAGACTGTCAATGGCACAGCACAACATTAGGACTCCCACATCGCCACTTTGCTGAACGAATAAACTTAATCGACATTAAATTAAAACTAGGTTTGAAATTTCTTAACAGGTTGGCAAAATTAGCACAAAAATCTAAGCACAAATCAGCAAACAAATGAAATGCGTTAAATGCGTTTTTCTTTATGTATTTTGAAATGGTTTCTCTGCTAATCAGGCATGGTTTCAACAAAAAATTTGCAAATGTTCGCAATGTGCTTAATTTTTTAATAGGGGATTCTGGTACAAGTTGAAAAACAAAATTGTTTTGTATGTAAAATGTCATTTGAATCACTGGCTTTGAACTTTCACTTCGATTCAATTAAAACAGCGCAATACACGTTTTTCATGGCATTGGGATGTATTACGCTGCCAAATATTATGGGCGACAAGTGCAGGACAATGACCGCGCGAGCGTGTTTTATTACCAAAACACGAGCAAAAAAGACAACGACCAGAACAAACCAAAAATCGCGCACATAAAATACATATATACATATATTTATATAAAGCTTTTCCTCAAAAATTATTCTTTTGCGCTGCTATGAATGAATTTCACAATTACGCCGATCTCGGCAGCAGCAAAAATTCAACATTACATGCGTTCTCGGTCTTTTGCAAATCGCACTTCACTTCCTCCCACTACTTGCCTCCTCAGCTAATTTCCGGCGGCGACCGCTGTGACTTCTGCACATTGCAGTTAATTTCACTTTGTATACGTTAATGTTGCTCTAATGTCAATTATTATTATTTAATAAAAATTATTTGTCGAACAAAATATTTGTGCAATTTTGCGGCGAGGTTTTTCCTTGAGCGCAACAACAATGACTCGAGTAATTTCGCATCTTCACCGTCTTTGCAACTGCGAACAAATCAAATGAAACGAAGCGCCGAAAGCAAAAACAGAAATTCACAACTGGAATGTCACGGGTGGAACGAGACAAAGATGAAAACGACGTCGAAGAAAACGAATCTCGGAAACACAAAATAAAACACAATAACCAATACTATACACACAAATGCCAGCCGCCAAGTACGACAGCCACAACGCCAACGACATCGACTACAACAACACAGACGCCATAGACAAAGGCAAAACTGAAAGCAGCGAGCGACAGGCGCCGGGTGGCGGGCAGTGGGCGGTGGGCACATGGCGAACGGCAAATGGTGGCGCTGCTGCTGGCAGCGGGGGCATTCAGCGGGCAACTCGTGGCAAAGGCACAACGCGAAGATGTCGAAAAGCGCAGACAAAGCGCGCACATAAACAAAAGCACACCGCGCGCACACATCCACAAGAACTGCAATCTGCAATTGCAGAAAGGGAAAACACAGAGCAGAGCCGGATGGGCTGGTGGTGTGAGGTGTGGACTGGTGCAACTACAGCGATGGCTGCAGCAGTAAGGGCGAAATGCGCGCGCAATCTGGCCACCAAACAAAACTAAGCCGAACCACAGACGCGCTCTCCCGCTTGCGCTCGTCTTACTGGTTTGTATGTCTCTGCTGGCATACGAAGAGAAGATACACGAAGCAAGCGTGCTTCGAGAGCAGCCAAAAGACCATTAGATTTTTGTATTTGTTATGAAATCAGAGCAGCCGAACATTGCACCGTATCCAGTGCGTATTCCACCCCTACGTGTGACTGACTTGTGGCGTGCCTTGCGTACCGCCGCTGGCGTTGCGTGTCAATGGCAGCAAATGTGGAAGCGCGCCATGCTCGCAGAGCGACAGCATCCGTAGATCCCAACTGCGGCTGCATTCCGTTGCAAGGCGAGCAAAATTGATATGAAAAGCCGAAGAGCAAAGGGTCGTTTGCTGGCTTGCCGCTGACTCCAGGTGCACGTTGAACGAATCTGCAGCTGCATTAGTTATCGTCAAATCCGATATTGTCTTTGCAACAATTGCACACAGCTCCACCGGTAATCAGTGACATCCCTATTCCCCTCACCAATGCCGCACGCCATGTTCAGCGGCCGGTCTGAATTCAGCGCAAGCCCCAATTGAGCGTTGGTGTTTATTTTTAAACTCCCCAAAGCCCAAAATAGAAACTCCACAACATATGCAAATGGAGTTGTTTACTCTTGCAAAGCGAGACATCATTGTGTTCGGCTATGGCGCGAGTGAAGCGCGCAAAGCCAATTTGAAGCCACCTTCAAAACGAGTTTGGCAGCGCTGCAACGGTGTCAGCAGACAACAAATATTTCAAAAATCTTGTGCTCACAGATCGAAGGTGGATGGAAGGTGGTGATGTTGCTGGCTTGTTTGTAAGCCAACCTGCCAGCGAACAAGCCAACAAAGTTCGACATTCCACGCATTCCGAAGCTGCGTATCTCATCTTATTCACCAAATTCAAGTTTCATAGCGGCGCGAGAGTGCTACGAAGTCGCCCAACTAGTTTCAACTTTTCATTGAACAGAGCAATGGCGAAAAGCGGAAAGCATGTCGCTCTCGCTGTGTCACCTATACATCCAAACAAAAAACGCACACGCCATCAGCCCACAATGCAAAGTTGGCGTGTGCCAACTGACCACAAAATGCACAGTGAGCAGAGAGTGACATGAGTTTGGCTTAAATGTGCGAGAGTACGAGAATGCGAGCGCAAGAGATGCGATAATTTTAACCTTGCCCAATTCCAGTACCCTAGACCTATAACAATTACATTAATTAACCGGCATCCAGTAGAACGGCCAGATTTCCGCTGCGAAACTGGCATCTGAGTGATAGACTGTTTCAGATGTTTTGCAATTCGCGGGCGAGAAATTCGATAACAAGTGTGAACATTCAAAACATGAGTGCACAAATTTTTTAATCAACAAAAAGTCAAAAGTCTGTTTGGTTTAACGCAACAAAGAAATCGTTAAGTAGCTGTTTGGACGAAAGAGATGGTATGGTGTAGTAATTTGAAGTTAATTCATAGACTAAACTAGGTTTATGCTTATGATAGCTTTGCACATTGACAGCACTCAATACATTCTAATACAAAATATATACTGAGATTTGATTTCAATTTGTTTGCGAAAAAATAGTTCTTTTAGAATTCAAACATCTCCAGAAAGGCAGTTGATACGTATTTTTCATCAATTCTCTTACTTTCACAATGTTTTGTTTACTAATAATTTTCAGATCTACAACAATGTTGGCTACTTTAGACCGGAACAAGGAATGTACAAATGTAATAGTTGGACAAAAACCAAATTAATCATTATTTATTTGCGCCCCGTAACAACTTATAAAATATGACCTCTAACTACAAATATTTATTTTAAAAATTTTGCTAAGTCTTCTGACTTCGGTTAGGTTAAGTTGGTAGTTTAAAAAGCTCACATAGGCCAGGCTTGGCCCGTTGTGCCCCAAAACGAAACAAAACCACGTGCAATGCCGTTAATCTCGTCTCGAAAGTGACAAAGTCAACTCCGAGCCATGGCACATTAGATCTTCTGACTAAGATTGAACTAACAATTTAGTGATCCCTGTTAAAAATAGAAATCAAGCAACGATTTAACAAGATGTATCTAGATATTTTAAAAGTTATAACCCAAATGGCTCATCACAATTAGGGATTAATGAATTTTTAGATAGAACTCCTAAAAAGATTTCAGAGATTCGTGGGACCAATTACCAGTTTCTGGAACCTAATATTCCTGATCTTCAATGAACTTTGCAAATGAAAGTAACCCACTGTGATTTCATGAAAATTATATACAACGAAAACGTGGGAAAACCAATAAATTGATTGTTATTTCTGCGGCGAAAGCAAATTCCAATGCAGTGCAGTTAAAAACAGTTAAACCGCTTAATAGTCGCCGAAAGTCGTTTCAAGGGCAATAATATTCATCAATTGCATAATAGGTAATAACTAATATAATCAGATTCATCTTTGCTGCTTGTATCTTTTTCTGTTTTGACGAATATGCACTTTCTTCTTCCGGGACATGCTGCATTTATCACACCGCACCGCACAGTGCATTCAGCAAAGTTCAGTTTGCTGGCGGAATTCCTATAAGAAATTCCTCCCATAGAAAGCACATTTTCTCGGTGTGCTGCAATTTAATGAAAATTTCAATTGGAATGGCAAAAACGCACTTCTCTCTCGGCCAGTCAGCTGCGGATCGGTCAAGGACACCGCCACCGATTCCGTTGTGGAAACTGTAATGTGCGCCCACAAATTGCAAAACATCAGGCAACACAAAAAAAGTACAGTTGGAACTTGGAACATTGAATTGAGACAATCTCGCTGTGGTGGTGGCTGACACAAGTACGCTGCTGTGGCAGCAAACTGAAACTGCAAATCGCATCGTGCGCAGGTATTTTGCCAATAAAACCGCCATTTCTGTTTTCTTTAATGCTTTTACTTTGCAGTTTGCACGCAAATTGTTAACCAAATTACTTCATTTTTCAGATATTTGATCTCTCACTTGCGTTTCCTCATCCCACCAATCCCACACACGCCCCCTCCCAAACACCCGCTCGAACAAAAATTTCCTTTTTTCTCGCTGTCATTTCGGGTGAAAATTCTTTTCCACATTTTCACTTTCATTTCTCGGCTCCGTGTCCGCCATTTCGCATGCACTTTTTGCTATCACACTAGCATTATTTCTTTTCGCACAGTTTTCAATAAAATTTAAGCTTGTATATTTACCTTTTAAACGAAAAATTAAAAGATTTTTACGCGATTGATTTCACCGAATCGCCATTAACAAACAGTGCTGTCAACTCTATGAGATGGAAAATTGCCAGTGCTGCCATAATTACGAATGTACGAAGAATGAGCAATAGCACATCTTTTTGGTATTCGCTCAATCTCTGCCTATTTGCTGACAGTTTTCAAATTCACTAACTAGATGGTGCTGCGCTAAAAACGAATTGTGTGCAGAGTTGTAGCTACATATCGAAATATTCATGTATTTTTTAATACCGAGACAAATATTAACTAATAACAAGCATAAACTGTATGAATATAGTATTTGATTTTATTTTTACTGGTGGGCGGCTTTGCTATGTAAGTATCAATATCTAACTAACAGGCGCGGATTCAGAAAAATATTTCGGCGGAGTTTTAAAAAGTAATTCTTTAATATTTTAAAAATTCCTTTTAATTTGTATGTAGTTTTATAGTCGTTCCAAATATTTCGGGGGGTTTCGACCCCCAAAACTGCCTCCCCCCGGATCCACCACTGCTAACTAAGCAACAGCTCTTAGCTATTGGAATTGTAGATTATTCTATTAGTATTTCATAATAATAACAATGTACAGTGGGTTTTCTAGTGTTTTATCAACAGTGATATTAATATTATCATTTAAAATAGTGTTTCATAAGCATATAAATTAATTATTTATATTTTACTTAGTTAAAATTTATTAAACATTCATTTGAACTACTTGTATTATTATAACATCAAACAAATAAACATAACATTAAATAACGTATTCATATTCATAATTATATTTTTTTACTTGTAATTATTTGTGACATTCCGACATAATGCCCAAAAATTAATCTTTATGTAGATCATGTCTGACCTTGGTGGCCCATTACAACTAACAAAATTTCAGCTTTTAACAGCTAAACATCAAAAATAACCATGCAGTAAATAAACAAAAGACACGGAAAAATGGACAGTTCATCTTATCAACACAACAGTTTAAAAGGCAATTTCGAAAATGCGACTTGTGCGCGCTGAGTGCTAAAGGCAGGTAAACGAGCCAAGTCAAGAGGACGCAAAAGAGGATTTTATAAATGCAACAAGTATTCACCAAGTTCCGCCTTCATTTCAAGTATTTACATTCCCGTAGCGCCGTACGACAATCACAACAACACTCAGGTACCACTGCAAGTAGTAGACGCGCCAGCAGGAATCTCCAGGGTGTCTGATCGAGCGAGCAATGTGAAATCACTGTGCGCCGAGACGCAGCGCAAGTCAACTAAGCGCCACACCAAACAATACCAACGAATTGTACGTGTAGTACAATCACTTACACACATCTATTTATGTCGGTATGTATGCGGCCGGTTGTGGCGTTGAAAGACAAGATCAAGATGTTGCCGTATATCTGTGTAGCTATCTATCTGGCCATATGTATTGCACATTTGTGTATGTACGGTGCGGCTTCCATAAGTTAAGTGGACAGTAAGACGCTGCACATCGTTCGCTCAATTCAGTCATCCCATTTAAAGAGATCGGGAGCGTATGGATCGTGAGCTACAAAGAAAACGTATAAGAGAGAGAATGGATTCCAGTGGGAAGTGAATCGTTTCGGCAGCTATACAACGCAACTCTTCTCTGGAGTTAACAAGCTGGTGGCTCCTCCAGAGACGGTCGTAAAGAATCCAGCGTTGATTGCAATTCTATATATTTAATTGGTTAGTTGTGTTTGTGGGGTCCGTCTAGGTTAATGTTTTTGAACCCTGCACCGGGAAGTCTGCACGGTATATTCACTGCAGAGTTCGGGGTCGGTGACGTCTAGCAAGAGACGTGTGCAGTGTGGAGAAGTGTTTTTATTTAAAAGGAGATACATGTAGGCTCATAACAATTCATTGTAATCCTTCTGTCAATACGAAGGTACTTGGGTACCTTTTACACTTTTGAAGTAAAATTATTCTACTTTCGGCCAAGACACGCTATGCTGATATTTTTAGTATCTTCCTAAAAATTAATTGACTACCTATAAGATAACTTTTATAGAAAGAAAATTTGTTCTGTATAACTTTTAGAACCGATTTTCTTTGTCCTATACGAAGGTACCCGGGTACCTTAAAACAAAATACAGTAAAACAATACAGTTTCAACGTGAAATTACTCCTTCATATTCAAGTGGACAAAATTTTAAATTTGAAATCAAAGTTGTATTCAAAGATAAGTTAAATTCAGGACATCCAATCGAAGTCATCGACTTCACATGCGTGTTATTCCAAGATGTTTTACCCTTTGAAAGGAGAAGTTTACTCTGAAGAATTAAGTAGGCAATTGCCAACGTATAAAAATATTATACATTTTTATTCATTGCTCTAAATCTTAGGTCCGCAATGCTGCAGCGGATAACCTTTTTACTTCTGAGGCACTGGCGAAATACCTCTTCGCAAAAAATCTCACTTTGTTGTTAAAAATTAATACTCGACCCCGGTTTTACAGCGCCAAAACTTTGGAGTTGTATCTTCCAAAGATCAATGAAGCTGGGTGGTTCTTTCAACTATGCACCACGGCAAAGCAGTGCCAGGGGACAACGTGAGCGGGTATTGGTGGTTCAAACTCCCCAAATATTTGCTAGCTACAAAAACACATTGATTTCAAATGGTATCGGCGATAAAAGTTGTATGCAGAACGCCTCCTAAAATGAAGTCCTGTGTGCGCCTCTGATGCTGAAAATTCAGAATAGACAAACAAATTTCCTTGACAATTTTCTTATCACAACTTTTAGACTAAAAACAATTTTGAAGCAGTTTACGGAGTACAGAACCCCTTATGTTCGTTTCTGCAATCGTCAGCAGGAACAAAACGAGACTTGGACCACTGGCCAAATGCCCATGCGTCATGCTATATCTTTTCCGATTAACGTAATCAACAACGTACAACACGAAAATGCTAAAATTATTGCACTATTAATATGTATTTAATATTTTTAACTTAAATTATCAATAAAAAGGCTTTTTTTTTAAAGACAACAATGATTTTCTAAATTTGTGCGCTGTTATATTGACTTTTCCCATACAAACTGTATGAAGGTACCCGTGTACCTTCGTATTGATAATAGGTGGAAATTTTTCGCACTGACAGGAGGGTTAAGATCCTACAAATGAAATACGATTATACTACACAATTTACTAGAGTTGTTCGGCTTGGAGTCCGACTTAGTAAACGCAATAAAAAAAACTCCTCATATAGCGGTTGTCTTTTCAATAAGCATCTGAATTGCCTCTGAATCAGTTTTCAATGAACCGTTTGAAATCTGATCAAACTATAATTTCCTTTCACTCGAACTTTAGCATCGAATTTTGTTCCTTGCTTTTATAGGACTTGTTTCAATCAAAAAAAGTGATGATGGTTACCTTTTTGACAGAGTTTATGAAAGTTGAACAATATTTTCTTCGACATTGTTTCCTCCCTTTCTCGAGGGCCTAAAACTGGATAACTGGATAAAGGATAAACTGTTTTGTTATAAACTACTACCAGATCTTTTGGATTGTTTAATTATTTTTGGAAATTGTATAGCCATATTGATGAGTACTATTTCTTAGTTCAATACTGCCAGTTTTTAGCACAATAAACAATTTTCAAGCTATTCCCTCAGTCTTACTTTAAAACTCAACCATTTGTTTTCCTTACCAACGTCTTCTTTTGAACCAAAACTGTGTTTAGTAAAAGTCAAATTAGTGCACTATAGCTTTAATTGATTCTCAGCCCATATCGAAACAGTTGTCTCCACTATATGTAGCATTACTTTGCGTCCACTTAACCGCTATATTAATTTCCTACACTCGCCCAGTTGCGAGCAACTTGCGATGCTCATGAGCTCGTGTTGCTCATTGTTGCCGTTGCTGCCGCTGTTGCTGCGACTGCGGCTACTGCTGCTGGCTGTCTGGCTGCCTGCTAGGCTGGCTGGCTGGTTGGCTGGCTGAACAATCTTTCAGATCGTGTGTATCGGTCGTACACAAGTTGTATACTCGTATTTGTACGCTTCATCAGGCAGCAATACACGTTAGTTAAGTTTTTTATTTTGTTTTTTCTTATTTCTTTTCGAGCGAGTCGAATCGTATCGGATCGAGTCGCGCAGAGTAGAGTCTCTCAGTTATTTCTGGAACTTCGCGCAATGCACTTCAATCGGCGCCAATCGGATTCGGATTCATTACACGCTCTTGTGGATTAAGCGCGTCGAGTTTTTGCTTCTTCTTTATATTTATCCATTAGTCGAGCATACATACATACATATATGTAGGTCGATTTATATTTTCTATGACAAATTACAGTGTAAATATAATGAATGGTTATTCGATTCAATTATGAGTTGATGAGAATTTGTGATTTTTACGTCTAACAATCAATTCGGATCGAATGAAATGTCATTTGGCCGTTTACCGTGATTTCCTCTTTCGTGCGTGTGAATATGTACAGCGATATGTATGTATGTGTGTGGGGGATAGTTTTCAAATGGATCCCTTGTCTTGTGCGCCACCCCTTCGCATTCCACTGGCATCTCGAACCGGTACCTTTGCAGCTGCGGAATGTCTAATGACACTCCACCAAAATCTACAAAGTTGTGTCTAATCAGTAAAACAATAACAACAACAAAAGCAATAAGAACAGCAGCAAACGCGTTAATTGCTCAAAGTGCAAGTGATGAGAATTTTGACGCAAAATCTGAAATTACGCATGTTTTTCGCGTACAGCTTTTCCGTGTTTCTCGACGCGATTCTGAAAATCGCCGCCAGTGCGCGCCGCCGCCGAGTTCTCCGCACTCGGCATTGTTTATTTTCCAGTTTGTGTATATCATCACAATTAATTCAATTATGACTCTTAGTTCTTAGTACGGCCGCAAGTGGTGGCGCCGAGCGGCGATAGTGGAGCGCACTGAGCGCGCAGCCAGTGTGCGCCGTTTCCAACTGATTGGCATTCGCGCCCGGGGTGCGCGCACAGTGGATATCGCCGTATGTGCGATATTCATAGTTCAGTCCGTCCAGACGTGTGTGGTGGCAGCAATGCGACCGCCGATCGCCTGCTCGATTCTCGGCGCGTCTATGCGTTCAATCATGCGTCCTCTGGTTGTTCACGTGATCCGTTCGAGTCATCCAACGATCCACCTGTCAAAGTGCGCACTAGCCAGCTTCTTCTGATTATTCGTCTAATGGGCCATGGTCTGCATCCAATTCACACACACACATATATGTTTATTTACTGGCATACACACATTATCTGTATGTATGTGGCGTGTGTGTTTATTGACTTCGATGTAAACAAATCGCGAAATCTCTTCGAATCCCATGCATTGATTTTTTTCAAATTCCCATCACTCTTTCTCCACAGTGTACAAGATCGCATACTAAAAGCAGCAAAAACTACAACAACAATACAAAACAAAAACAAAACAAAGACGAAAATTACAAAAAAAACAAAGAAATGGCATATTAAAGCATCAAATTTACGAAGCTCGCCAAAACCGACCCAAGCATACGCGCGCGATCTGACATTAGCCGCACAACTCCTTCATGTCGATTGACGTACCGCGGCCGTACGTACTGATGTGCTGGGCAGCGAAGAAGCAGCACCAATTCACCATTAGAAAAACAACAACAGCCACCTCAGAAAATTACACATTTGCGCCGCGTTCCCGAGTGCTGCAGAATGCGTCTCGTGTCCAGCAGCGCCCCGGTCGTGCACGTCCTACAAAGCGTCTACTGCTCGCTGGTGGTGGCGCCGCTTTTCATGCTGCTGCTCGGCAACGGCGACCTGCACAGCCGCCGCACATCGATGCTGGTGGATGCCAGCCAGTCTGGCATCTACATCGACAACGGCCTGGACCAGACCGTCATGCATCGGGTGCTCGACGACGACGACAAAATGGACGTCTCCTATGAGATACTCGAATTCCTGGGCCTATCGGAGCGGCCGCGTCACAAACACGGCCATCTCTCGCTGAGGTAAGCAACGGGGACGGGCGCACACCCAGCTTCCTGCCCACATAACGTGTGTGGCACTTGGCTGGATTGCCTAACACAACTGTTAACAATGCTTTCTACTGTTGTCGTTTTGCCGCAGTTGTTTTTGTAGACATAGTGTTTGTTGCTTTAGAAACTAGTTTGAAATTATCGACTGGCTTTGTGTTATTTATAGCAACACCGCAGCTCAACGTCGCGCTGGCCCGCATGCGCCTGTGTGTGCGGTCGGACCAACTTGACATATGCAAATTTTCGTATAATTATTTTTCGCTTTGTTGTTATTATTGTCATCACTATTGAGCAACGTGCAATGCGCCGATTTGCAATTTGCGATTATTGTCTTCGGCACCATTTTGTCTGCGACATAGTGTTTCATGTCGGCCATATATTAAATTTCAAACCTGCACAAACATACACACAAGTGGTTTTGCTTACATAAAAAAAATCTAAAACAATGTTGAACAACATGGAAATTGCGAAAATGCAATTAGAACACAGCCTGACAACAGCGCAAAGCGTCAACTGTTTGCTGCGCTTGTTGGATAGGAACGTTAAACTGCTATTTATTTTATATATTTAATTATTACGTATGTATTGGCTCATTAATTTCTGATAAGACGGTTGATTTTGCATATTTGCTGGTTGAAACAGGGGTCAGTGCGTCTTTGAATTGAATAGCCCAACAACAGGATTTGCCAACTCAATTGAACAGCGAGATGTGGGTCTTTGCTATTCTAAACAGGCGTTGATGCTTTTAACAAAAGCATATATTAGATATTTTATTCTATTCACACTCTTTTCTAAAATTATTGCTTCTTTCTTTTCTTTTTGAATTTTTAAATGGAAGATGGTATAATAATTGGGAGACATTTTTTGGCTCCGTTGAGTAAACAATGTTAAGAGTGACATCAGAAAACTGTCCATCAATCCTTAAGAAACTTTTGAAGACATGCAAATAAAATTATAATTCATATTACCAATGCATATTTCTTAGTAGTTCGCTTCTATGAAAACCATTTAACTCTTTCCGTGAAGAAAAAACAGTTTTGTCATATTATTCTTGTTGCTTGTTAAGTTCTGATGATAACAATAAATTTTTGTTGAGTTCTTGTATCTATGAAAGAAGTTTTGCGGACATTTTCCGTATCCTGGTGAGAACGCTTCCGCCGAAATGAAAGTCGGTTTTATCTACTTTTTAGTGTTGGCTACTACGGGGAGTCAAACAGAGGTCAGACGTCACTCTATACTAGTAATTCAACGCACTAAACAGCTGAGCGACGACAACTGCCATATCACCATCGCCATCAATAACCAAAATTATTTCGCCAAATCGAAGCATTTGTTGTTGTTTCGATTCTTTTGCACATACTTTCAATGTTATTCGCAAAATTCCATAAGTAATCAAATGTTTTAACATAAAAGATACAACTGAAGAATGAAAGACTGTAAAATGGTGAATAGAATAGTTTCTAAATCTATGAAAAGTTAACATTGCATATGCAATGCCATGCAGCGAAGGGCTAAAAATATAAATCATTTAAATTAACTAGAATCTTTGACTTAGAATTTGGGTATAGAACCAAATACAATGACTCCGCAAAAACTTTAACCTTATTCCTTAAAACAAAACTGAAAAAATTTATAAAGTTTAGGCAGATTATTGCAGGTGCCCTCTAGAACTAAACACTCTAAAGATTTAATTCAAACCCACATTTGAGCTGCTAACATACTGCTGTACATACTTATACAATACACAGATTGACAATTTGTATTAACATTGGTTTTATACTTTTATAGAAAGTCAGCGCCCCAGTTTCTACTTGATGTTTATCACAGACTAACGGAGGAAGAAAACGAAGAGGCGCCTTCGCGGTCCAAGCGCGATTTGCAGCTGCAAGAAAACTTTATAACTGATCTCGACAAACGTGCGATCGATCAAAGTGATATAATTATGACATTCTTGAACAAAAGTAAGTACCTGCCAACAAAAAAATCGAAAAATCACCTTCCCATGGCATTGTTACTATCTTTACTACTGATTGTCGCAATGTGCACAGCATTTTTTTCAGTGTGCCACTTTTTTGTCGGTGTACGTTAGGTTGATTCGCCGTGCAACAGGTACGGCTACTCTCTCAGCGCACGACATGAGGCCAATAGCGCACTTTTTGTCTTATTTCTGCCACACATAAAACGTTTTTGTTCCAAGAAGCACTTGGTAACAAAACGCGAATACGGCAAAGAAGTGGAAAGGTATGGCGGCAGTGTGCGCCAACTCATTTGCTACCCTTCTGTGTGTTGTTGCTCTGTTCTAGACAGACACACCGTCCTGTCTCGCCTCATTGTCTTACTCAGCCATTTATCGTTTATCTGCTTTGCATTCCTTGCAGACCACCATGTCGACGAGGTGCGCCACGAGCATGGCCGGCGTCTGTGGTTTGATGTGGCCGATGTGCCGGACGATAATTACTTAATGATGGCCGAATTGCGTATGTACCAGAATCCGGCGCAGGGCAAATGGATGACCAGCGGCAAGGAGTTCACCATTGCGGTATACTCGATTGTGAAGATGGGTGATGGACAGCGGGAGCTGGAGATATTGTCGTCCGTCAACACAACGTCCGACTATCAGGGCTGGCTGGAGCTGAACGTAACGGAAGGCCTGAGCGCGTGGCTGCAGAATCCCAAAGAGAACAAAGGTCTCTACATTGGCGCACATGCGGTGCACAAACCCGAGCGGGAAGTGAAACTGGACGATATTGGCTTGGTGCATCCGAAAGGCGACGATGAGTATCAGCCGTTCATGATTGGATTCTTTAGGGGACCGGAGGTAGGAAAGAAATTGATATTATTCATTCACATAGAAAAATCATCTAATGCCGTATGCCAACTTTTTTTCAGCTAATCAAATCGGTTAAGCGCCACAGCCGCAAGAAGCGTAACACGCCGCACGCACGCCGACGCAAGAAGTCCGAAATGATGAACCCCTTCCTGGAGGGCCCCATCGAAAATATGCGCAGCTGTCAGATGCAAACGCTCTACATCGATTTTAAGGACTTGGGTTGGCATGTAAGTTGTCCGTTATCTCTTGACAATAGATAGATAGCCTGTAGATATTTTTGTATTTCGATTGGCTTAAATAAATAAATAAATAAATAAATAACGGTGCCATGACGCATTGTGCTTTCAGGATTGGATCATTGCCCCCGAAGGTTATGGCGCGTACTATTGCAGCGGTGAGTGCAACTTCCCACTGAATGCTCACATGAACGCAACAAATCATGCCATCGTGCAGACGTTGGTACATTTGCTGGAACCGAAAAAGGTGCCGAAACCTTGTTGTGCACCCACGCGGCTGGGCGCGTTGCCAGTGCTCTATCATTTGAACGAGGAGAATGTCAACTTGAAGAAATACAAAAATATGATTGTTAAGAGTTGCGGATGCCATTGAAACCGAGAGATTAGTAGCGAAACATGAACAAGAACAAGAACAACGAATTATGATGAATGTATTTGTAGACGATATTTTTAACGATATTTCTTTTTTTGTGAACAAAAAGTCTGTGAATTAAAAATATTCTAAACAAAACATAGAAATTAATCGTTTCATATTTGGGTTGTTTGCTTTTTAACCGAGAAAATACGTGGTAGATTTGATTATTTGGCTAAAAATTGAAATTGAAATTGAAAAAGTTGAGGTTGTTGTGCCAGTTGTTGATGTTTGTACTTAGTTGGCCGATTCTAATAAAATCTTATAACCCGCATAATGGTCATTAGTTAAATTTTGATATGAGAAGACATGTTCTATTTATTGTGAAACACCCGAAGTGGGTATTTTTCTTTGTTGGCTTTGAGGTATGCTGCTGATTTTTGAACATGTCTGGGTCATTGTGTCAAACTTGCTTTGCACTCAAGATATTCTTTAACTTTGGAACCCGAGACTTTTAGCATCGCCATCTAAAAAGGGTTAATTTGATATTCAAAAAGTTGTTAGTCACTTGTAAAACAGTTCAAATGTAAACAACTATGCAATACCGACATATAATTCATAGAATCCGCTGCAAGATGTTATCGAAAAATTCATTGTATACTTTTAGGTGTGTCTGAGAATCTGTTGTCTTCATAGCTGCGTTGAGAGGTTAACAGTTGAGTTGTTTACGGTTGCTACTTTTTACAGATTGCAATACATGAAATATCACTTTCACGTTGTAGATAACGCGGAACTGTGTTTTTGAAATGTCATATAAAGATTTCTTTTATTTTTCTTATCAATGTATTTGGAATGCATTTTCAGGACTTTCATGCTGTAGACAATATGACACAACTACTATACTGAGATTACCATAACAAAGCCTTTTCTAAAATTTGTATGCTAAATTTTTAGTCACTACATGTTATCTTCAGCTGATATGCCTAAAAAAACAAATTGTCATTTTGAGCCGTAATCATCCCCTATCTGTCATAACGGTACATAACCATACTTATTTGCTAACAAAACGGTGTGAGGCATTTTGCAAAACGTGAGCTGTTATAAAACTATGAAAACACAAAAAGCATAACAGAAAAATTACCATTACAATCCCACTTACAGAGGGTGTTGCGCGACCTTTAATGCCCATCGCATTGTTTACGTACGGAAATATTTCACGTGTATCTCTCGTAAGGCACAGTTTATGGTTGTTAATGTAACAATAGTTTAATATTTGTTGGTATGTATGTGTGTCTACAAGTGATAAGCTGACAAATGTAGATAATGTTTTGTAAAACTTTGATTGAATGTGCTGCCGGCTTTGAGTTTGAGATGCTAGAAATTACCTTTAAATAAGCTTTATTTGTGATCTCAATAAATAAAACAGTTGTTATCTGCTGTGTCATGGTCTATATTGTAAAATAGTATAATCGTAGAATAAAAAGAAATACATGTGAATGAAGAATGGCATCTTGGGTGCTGCATGAGAGCACGCATTCTGTTGACACAGTCTCATCAGTTTCCCAAAAAAATTCAAATGCAAGTAAACAATTGAATATACATATATATTTTTTTTGCATCTCCAATGATTAATTCGCGAATTCGTTCTACTTGTGTTGCAAAGCTGCCAAAAACAAAAATGGTTTTTCGTAAAACCCCAGCAGTTTTGTTTTGGCAGCTGTTTAAGGTGCGTCAGAATTTTCGTCATTAGCAACAAAAGAACAGTATTGGTTAGTGATTTAATTCATTGCAGTGTGCAGAAATCAAGACAAAGTTGCAAGCTGTTTATAACACTTGATACACTTATATGAAGCGTGGCTGCACATGCTGTTTTAACGAAAAGCGCGTACGAAATATGGTGATTGACAACATTTAATAGCATCAATAGTAAACTGTTGCAGGAATGTCGAAAAGATGGCAGAATTTAAATTACTTTCAACTGTTTTTTTTTCTTTAATATTAGTTATAAGTGAGCACATGACAAAAAATCACTTGAAATTGTTACACTAATTCAATTGACATCACAACCTCATTGTGGACCACAGACTGGGTTCCCATCAAGCATTCACGTTGGTTTGGCGATTTTTTTTCTCAGGAATAGTATGAATTTGCAAAGCATTGAATCATGGTTTCGTGAGCTTTGCAATTTTATTCTCAGGCATTGATGATTGCCCATCCAGCGGCTACGCTGGCTCGGTCATGTCTGCCGCATGGACGACGAAGCTCCGGCGAAAAAGGTGTTCGATGCGATAGTTGGAGGTCGACGGCGAAGAGGGAGGCCGTGTTTCCGGTGGAAGGACCAAGTAGAAGAGGCCCTGTCATCTCTTGGTGTTACCAACTGGAGAAGGCGCGCGCAAAGCAGAGGCGCCTGGAGAGAAGTTTTGCGGCAGGCCGTAACCCGATATCGGGTTGTTATGGCCAGTTAAGTAAGTAAGTTGAGGATTGCCCGCTGCAAAGTGTCTGCAAGAAACATTTCGGTGTTGAGTTGGATTTGTAGCAAAGGACGGGGGCCTTGCCGGTTATTTTAGTAATAAAAATAGCGAATAGATGTAACTATTTATGCAAATGTACAAGGAATAATAATTAAATATTTATACTTTAATTATATATACAAATACCCGAGCGAAGCCGGACGCAATTACAACTGAATATTCATACATATAAACAACATTCTATACATACGATAATGTTGCCTACTTAAAACTTACCTACCGGCTACGCGTTACAACAGTTCAACATCAAAAACGATTTGCATGGCGGTAAATGCGCAACGAACCACAAACAACCTTCTTTACAATCTTCCTTTTCACTGTATCGCATACTCTGTCGTTATGGGCTTGTTGTTGCCCCATTTACACGGCTTTACAGTATACAAGAGTAGGAAAAAAGCTTTTCAATAGGCGCGTAAATACTTACAAGTAGCAGCAATCTGCGTTGCAGTTCTTTCACCTAAATATGTTTTCTAGTTTTCTGAATTAGTTTTCCCTTTCATAGGTGAAGCCTCTTGAAATCCGCAAACATTGTGTAGATTCTAGTTGAGAAGATTATAGCTTTCCAGCTTTCTTTAATCTGCCCGTTTGAATCGCTAGAACGTTGTGGGGATATCCCCGGATCAAACAAATCTTCTCTTTAACTGAACTATTCTGAAGAATATATGTTATAAAGAAACAATGAAGTCAAACGCAGCCAAGGGCAATTCCAACCGAAGAACCCAGGCTCTGTTGAGCTCAAGCTTGACACATCTCGAGAACGTATATGAAACGTTCATCAGTATGTGTATGAGTTTGTACATATTTCTAAATCAATGGATTGGACTTTGATTTGCCGTTTTTTTATTTGTATAATTGTGGGTAATTTGAAGCACACTCGTTAAAAATTTTAATCACACAGCAGCGCACAAAGTAAAAATTTCTAGTCGTGTGTCGATTGAACCGGTTATAAGAGCTTATTTGCAATAAAATTATTGTGTTTATAGTACTCAGCCAGCTTGTACACATGCACTCTTCTTACAAGCTCATTTTTCACTTGCTTTGTTAGCCATAACAATGTTGCACGTTTTTGGAAACTTTCTTTGGCTGCTATTCTCAACTCATAAGCTTCATATTTCATGCTTCTTCAGCTGATGTCCGGAGAGAATTATGTCTCTGCATTTTAATACTTACGCACTATTGTTCTAAGTGGCAGTAGGGCAACGTTAGTTGTTGAAACTCGTTGAGAAAGTTTTCCCTCTTTCATATTTTGTGTTATTTTTTATTTTGATAATTTTTCAAGCTTTCTTCGGAGCCGAACGACGACAACGTGCCGACTGTGCTCAGCTCTATATATGCCAAATTGAACATTTATTTTTAATTTGCATCTACTTAACCAAAATTGAGCTCAATTGAGTGTCAAACTATTGCAATTGGCGCCGCTGCATCTATGATTGCAATGTAAAATTTTATTTGACTAACTACTTAGCATCGTAAAGTTGAATGTCGACATGGCCACAAAAAAACCCAAATGTGTGGATATTCCAGAACGCGCCATAACAAAATAATCTGCTTTGCAATTCCTCTTATGAATTCTAATATTTATCACAATTCCCTTGCTGCCTAGTTTTAGCTTTTGTCGACTTTATCAGTTTATACAAAATTTTTGTGCGAACAATACAAAAACACACAAGTAGCAGCGACAGCCACAACAAGCATTAGGAACATGAATCAAAACTGGGCAAAGTTCAAGCGCGAATTAAAAGCAGCCAGCAGGCGTACATACAATGCAGCGACAGTGGCTGTTTATTTTGTAACTAACGCGAAACTGGAAGATTTGATATGGACAATTTATACGTAAGCTGTAAGCAACCGCACCGAAGAGATTAGAGAAAATCAGTTGGGTATATAATGATTTTCGCTTTTATTCAAATAAATCAATTTCAATTATACATACTATATATATAGGCTTACTCACTAAAAAGTACAAACGTTCCACTTAAATGTATTTCCTCGTATTTTTGCATACAATGCAACATTTTCTTTATTACGTATTTTTTGCTCTGTTCTTGCATTCGATTTCAATTTTGTTATCGGCTATTTTGGCTACTTAATCCAAGAAAAGCTACAAATACGAGTACATATGTGCCGTTCCAAATACGAAAACGATACAAATCACATGCACAAAGACCCGAACAAGGTGTTTGTAAAAATTTTAAGCTTATCGCCCGAGGCTGTAAGTCTTTACACTTTACGTTTTATTCGCTTTTGGATTATATTTGTATATACTATTCAAATAATTCAAACCGAAAATTAATTTTCCAAAATTTTATAAACTTCAAGTAATTTGAAATAATTAGCTTGATTCAAAAACCAAAATATTCAGCATTGTTTAGCGTAATTAGTATGCAGGCTATAGCTGTCGCATTTGACATAATGGTAGCAACATGCGCTACATATCCATTTATATATATACAACGATATAGCATGCGCTACTTTTTGCCTTTTGCTTAATACAGCGATTTATGTTCGCAACAACGCAGGCACACAGTGCACCACGGGGGGTACGAACGGTGTAGGAGACCAACAAATTACCACCTAAACTTACGAGCGTTACAAACGTTGAACTTATGTAGCTGCACTTAAACATAAAACAGCGCTTACTTAACTGGTGGTACGAAAATAATGTGGATTGATGCAGCGTGGCGCATTTTCAAGTCTACAATTGTAGACGCTTTGCTGTTACGTAGAACAGAGCACTGACCAGCGCCCAGATGGCACCGCTCAGCGTGTGCGTTAGCGTAGTCACTGTGGCGCCGCTGGTCAAGTGCTTGGCCGTGTTCGGCGTGTTGCGGCAGATGGTCTCATTCTTGATGAAGCGAAACATGGACTCAACAATGTTAGCGGGCGTGATCTCACTGCACGTCTCCAGCCTCTTCACAATGCAAGCCTCCAGCTCTATCATTTCCTCGCATTGCTTTGCCCCCATAACAAATTTAGGCAGTGACTTGATGTCATCCAGACCCTCCTTGGGCACGTAGCTGGCAAAGGTGTTGTTGATGCACTGCTGTATGTCGTCCTTCTTCGACTCCAGGCACTCTGGTCCTTTCTCGGCGATGAACAAAGCTATCTGATCGCCACCCTTGTGGCACACAAAGTTCAGTAGACTGCGCACGATGCGCATGAACACCTCCTGATTCTCCTGCTCATCCTTGTCCAGACAGGGCGCAAGCTTCAGGTTGAATGCCTCGATGCAGGACAGCGCCTCGGGGCGTTTCTTGCAGTATTTGTTGAAGACCACATCCAGTTCGCCGCGCGGACTCGCCTCGTCAATCTCCGCCTGTATGGCAGTGTAATTGACAATGGACGAGGCGCACTCGCTAAGTGTGCCCACGGCCGACTCGATCTCGGCGTACGCTGCTTCGCCCTCTTCTTTGCCGGCGACCTGGATGCACTTGTCGCGCACCAGCGTCTTGGCGTCGTCCAGAGTGAGGTTGGTGTTGGCCAGCTCGGGCGGCAGTTGCTGCTGCAGGTCATTCACATTCATTTGGCTGACGTCGAGTGCAGCTTGAACAACGTTGCTTCCGCAGGCGAACACTGCCAGCACCACAAGGGTGAGCGTAACGACACTATTCATACTGTTGCTTCTTTTTATATGGAATTGAAATGCAAATCTGTCGACCTTGCAACTTTGACGCGATGGCTGAAACCGCTTTGACTCTTTTATTGCTGATACCCTAACACTTGGCTCGACTCTTTGTTTTTACTTTGCGCAAATGGAAAACCAATCAGAATACTTCCCGCTACGACAATCTGATGCACTTCGCGGACGTTGAATGACTGATTGATTGTACTGGCTGACTGGCCGAGCTCACCGAAAGCTGCTGCTGACTGATTCACTGACTGCGCCGCGCTATTGCGTATGGTTCACCTTTAGCCTCTGCTGATTGTGACTGCGATTGAGAGTACTCCTGTTCAGTGCGCTGCAACTCGAAGACTTTTTCTATACGTGCGACCAGTGACAATATTAAATTACACTGTCTTTTCTACGCGTTCGCTTGAGCACTTTTCTTTCTTATTAGGTGGGGTAACGGAGGTAATGGTGCGATGAAAAGCAAGAAGCGGTTATGCCAGTGCTGCCCATCTTGGGGATTTCAAAACAATTAAGAGCGGTATGGCAACCTCGTAGATGCTTAACTTACTAGCTGGAAATGTGAATAATGCATCACTTTTTTTTTGCATAAATTAACAAGTAGCTTTATTATTCGTTTTATCTCAAAGAGATTGAAGTCTTCTGAAAACTCAAAACCAGGTTCATTCAAATGTATTTATATAACCATTCATATCAAACATATACTCACATCGTTCTCTATTTAATTTTGAGCTAGCCAGCCTGAGTTTGAAAATGGCCTAATGAGAACAACAGCGTCAACGTGGCAATGCTACCGGCAACCGCGCGCGGAATACCAGCACAAACAGCTGCTAATGTCAGCTGTCCGCTTTCAGCGAAGACATTTTTGCGTCCAGACGTCGTAATAACTTTTTTATCAATGCGAGTTGTGAAAATTATTGGAAAATTTTGCAGAAATCTTAGCGCGGCGTTTGCAAACCTACATAGCAAGTACCCCACTTTGAGCAACGGAGCGGTGTACGCGCTGAACGTTAACCGAATTAGGCGTGGCATCGGAACAAAATGTGCTCGTAAAGTGGGAACTATAATCAAAATAAGACTGCAGCGTTTCAACTTGGCGTATCAACTAGGCGATTATTAGGACTTGCACACTTTATTCTACGCAGCAAAATGTCGGATGAGGAGAAACAGCAAAGCGGTGCCGTCAATGAGGCGCTCACGCCAGCGGAGCCGTCCAGAGATTTCATTATGTTCCCATGGAATGTAACCAAAACTTTGGTGCAATTCAAACCTTTGGTTGATATCGAAAAGCTTCAATTCGGCGAGGTGCGCTGCTGCGATGAAATTCAGGATGGAATTAATGTAGCAATGGTTTATGCTTTTTACTTTTTCTGTTTTTTTTTAGAAAATTGGACACGGTTCGTATGGAGTTGTGTATAGAGTCAACTATGAGGAACGTTTGGTGGCTGCCAAAGAATTTGGTGCATCGGCCGATCAGGAAGCTATCGAAACGGAGGTAAAATTATGGCGCCATCAGCAGTCAGATTTGGGTTATAACTTCTCAAAGGGATTAGTTTTAAAGTTTAATAGTAGTATATAGTATACGATAATAGTAAAATAATGATTCTTCTAAAAATCAGAAACATGTTTACAACATAGGTTGAAATTTTTTGTTTACTAGATAATTTTAAAGTCACTTTTGGAAACCGCGCTGTTATTGAATATGTTCTAGGTATGTTTTAAACAAGGCAACAGAAAGGAAATAATACTCTCCAAAGCATATCTTATGGCATTGTCCGACTTTGCAACTAGCATGATGACACTTGAAGCGTTTTTTCAGTCACTGGCGTTTTTTAAATGTAAAATTATGAATCATTGATTGCGGTTTTAATGCCAATCAACTTATGTGGTTTCTTAACATCTGTTTTAATTGCTGCTTTGGACCACATACACAATTTATTCTATATTTCATTGCAGGTTCGACAACTTTCGCGCGTTAGCCATCCCAACATTATACAACTTTACGGCATCTCCGCCAACCAACATTCGATATACCTCATCATGGAATACATCGAAGGAGGCTCATTGCACGCCTTTCTGCATGGTCCAGTCAAGCCCTACTATTCGACCGCACATGCCATGAGCTGGGCGCGCCAGTGTGCTGAGGTGAGTTTGAATGCCTCGCTGTATGCAGTGTGTTCCCTCCAAGTAATGCCTGCCTTGTACGTCTCTGTGTGCAGGGCGTGGCCTACCTGCACGCGATGAAGCCGAAGCCTTTGATTCATCGCGACCTGAAGCCGTTGAATTTGCTGCTGTCGAACAAAGGGCGCCACTTGAAGATTTGTGATTTTGGCACCGTTGCTGATCAGGCGACAAGAATGACAAACAACAAGGGCACCGCAGTCTTTATGGCGCCGGAGGTATGTACGCTTCCGCTTGGTGCTTAAAATAGATTTTATAGTTTTACGTTTTTTAAGGTCTTTTCCACTTGCAACTACAATGAGAAGTGTGATGTTTTTAGTTGGGCAACTGTGCTGTGGGTGGTGTTGACGCGTCAACAACCCTTTAAAGAGGTGGAAACTGCATACTCCATACAGTGGCGAATATATACAGGTGGCCTAGAATATCATGCTTAGTGCAACAGAGATTTAAACTGAATTTCATGTCCACGTAGGTCAGCGTCCCCCAATGAACCCTAGCTTTCCCAAGCCAATACAAATGCTGATGTCTGCCTGCTGGGATCCCGTGCCAAATTCACGTCCGGCTATGCAAAAAGTGTTGGCGGTAATGAACGAGCTAACTGCCTCGCTTGTTGGCGCAGATGAGCCGTTAGAATACGAATTTAGAAATCAACAAGTGATTATTACAATAAATAATTCCTCTCGAAATAACATTAATAATGTGAATGTTTGACTATTGACAGATAATTTGCAACGACTCCACGCGTTCGACCGAGGACAGCTATATGCTGGACTTTAGCAGCTTATCTCCGTCCGACCAAAGCAATGCATCGCTTGATTTAACGCCCACTAGTACCGCCGATCACACGAATAACTCCGACGCTTCCATAACACCCACGCCCACAAACAGTACTGAAATGGAGCCGGCATTTAATACGCCAACGCATATACCTACTGCCAAAATTGCGGCCTCTACGCGTTGGGATGTTATACCAGAGGAGTCCGAATCGTCGTTGTACCAACAGTCGCGGGAACAGGCGAACGCAAGTGATCCGTTCAATTTGACGCCCTCGTCCTCAACGTCACAGCGATATGAGACGATCTGCAATGGTATGAATCAAAAGGCGAGCGTGCCTATTGGTCTGCTTTCCCTTGAGGTGGATCCTGTAAGTGAAGAGATTTTTTTAAGCTTGCAGGAAGGTCATACAAAATGTGTGTTTTTGTTTGTTTACAGAACGCTTGGGAATTGAACTATAACACCGGTGCCAGGAACTTTGGTGAGTTTAGAGTTAAGTTTGCCTAAAAACCGAAACCAGAAACCCTGCAGTATGAAAGCCATAGTTGCGTAAAAGATATATGGGACAAATGTGTAAATCAAATGGAAATAACTATATGTGCAATGTTCCTAAGGCATACACTTTCGTAGCGTATGCTTTGATGGTTTACTTTCTCATGAGACCTATTAAAAACAACACAAAGATATTAGAATCATAGTTTAAATTTTAATAATGGGAACTTACTTGCTGCCGCTTCATCTTACCTTACAATTTGCATTAGGGACATAAATCAAATTCAAAAGCTGTATTTCTGCCACATACCACACTAACACCACGTTTCACTATCTGTCCGGCAAAGTTTTTACAAACATTTTTTTTTCGAATTTTTTCGAATACATAAAATCCAATATGCTTATCGAATATTCGTAAATACCAACACTTTCTAAACACTCGTGCCACTTGAACTGTCACTGACCAGCGGACACATTTAGACAGCGCAATGTTGTTGATTGTGCCGACTCGATACGTCTGTCACATGCCAACCGAGCGTTTTCGCATTCGCGCACACATTTCGAAGAATAGTTTCGAAAAAGTCAAATAAAAAGTGAACGCGAGTGTGATCAGCTATTCTTGCTTTGATAAAGTGCCGCCGCAGAAAGACATGCAGTCTCGCTAGATTGAAATTAGCAGACGACATCTCGTTGGCTGTGCTTTATGCAAAACAATGCGATGAGTAATTTGCCGCTCTGCCACAAGTATTACAAGCGAAAAGAGCGGCAAATGCGCAACACAAACACACAAATTGGTATATAAATAAATTCGATTCGTTTGGCGAGCTGCTATTTGCGATTTTATGTTCACCTTTTATTGTGCGCTGATTTCTAATGTCTCTAGTTTTGCGAATAAATTGTCAACATTCTGGTTGTGAGTAATAGTTGCGGCGACGCCACAGTGACATTTCGTGGCACATACTTAATTGCACACGCCGCCCTGCATTCATAACAAACGTAATTCAGACGTTGTAAAAACATCCGATGCAGTCCAAGACACCCACAACCGCATTGCGAACGCAGTGCACGCTGCATCGCTTATTGGGTATTAATTATTGCATTAATTAAGCCGAAGCCCATGTCGGTGGTGGCGTCTGTGCTGAATCACTGCGGCGGCGCATCTGTGAGGCGAATAATTGCGCTCGACATTGCTGTGAACTATGGAAAGTGTCGCCGTATCGATCATGTAATTAAAATTGATTTCAATTGGCTTACAGTGAAATTCGTTTGGCCTCTTAGTGCTTAGTACAGGCAACACCATGCAGCAAAACCGATAATGACTGCTTTTAGTTAAAATTGTGAGATGAGATTGTTGCACAAGTTGGACGAGTTGTCTCTAAAATTAATTTTTATTGTTTATGATTAATTTATATTTTATATAATTAATTTATATTTGTACTTTCGAATGTCCGACACTGGCGATGCATAGTGCATTGATTTTTAAGTTTGCAAGACCTAGAAAAGAACATAGTCAGCATTGAAAAAACTTATATTTGAGGAATCGTTTGATTCTTGTTCGTTTGCCCATTTGTGTGACTTTAGGTAATCATCAAAAATCGAATAAATTCGGATAATTGAAATTTTCCGTCGTAATAATAAAACGGTTGAAATATTAGTTTGTAAATTTGTATAGTGGAAAAAAGTTAGTACCCACCAGACATTTTTTGTTGCCGGCAATAAGAAAACGAGTCGCCCCCGGCAACAAATTGTTCGCCGGTAATATCGCCAGCGTATCGATTTCGGATCACCAGTCGTTCTAAAACGTCCGCCGAAAGCAACTCGCCGTGACGAGTCGTTTTCTTATCGCCGTGACGTGTCGTTTTCTTATCGCCTGGACGATTCTTTTCTATATCTAAATACATCATATTGTTTGGGAAATTATCAATTTATAAAATATCAGTCAGTTTTGATTGGGATGGAATTTCATTTGCATACAAATATTCAATGTTGCTCTCAGTGTTTTGAGCTTGAATCAATGCTGTTGATCAATGAACTGTCGACGAATGAATACAAATTGTTTAAATGCGATCAATCTCCTTGAAATACAAAATATATCAATTGGATAATTCAAAACGTGTTTTTGTGACATGTTGCTAATTTGTCGCTGCGGCAATAAATCGTCGAGTCGCCAATTTGTTGCCACTGATGATTGTTGCCTATTTCTCACATTTTGCTTGGTGGGTAGAAACGCAAATACTTCATCAACAACTTTTTGAACACTCTTACTTGTGTCCTTTTAAAATTATATCATTCACAACAAACCCACGGACGGAACGTAAAGAATATACAAAATATTGAAGCCAATCAGAACAATTTTAATTAACTTGTTGATTTTAGCAACGTGCAACAATTAATCTGGTCTGAAACACTAATTTAAATGCGATAAACGAACGAATAATTTGGCTATTTGTTTATACAGGGTGGACCATTTAAGATTTGAAATTTGAACTACGCTTTATTTCAAGAATGGCAGTCCAAATGTCATTAAATTTGTGTTCGTAATTTAGTTAAAAGTTTGACATTTAAGAAATGGGAACAAAATTGGGAAATATTGAGAACTTACTTCCAAAGTGGAGTGAAGACTCTGTAACCAAACCCAAACTGTAAGAAATTAAAAAAAAATTTCAAAAAAAAGATTGGCCTTCAACTCAGTTTGTGAATCAATTTTTTAAGCGAAACAAATGAAACTGGAACGTTAATGGACCAAACAATCCGATCCCGTTCTCGTGCAGTGCGCACAGCCGGAAACATTGCTTTTGTAGCCGAAAATGTGCGTAAACATCCATCAACGTCAACTTGCCATCGCTCTCAGGAATTGAACATTTTCTGCACTTTTTTGATGAGAATTTTGCATAAAGATCTCAGTATGAAGGCTTACAAAATTCAATTGGTCCTTGAACTTTTGGAAATTCTACCCGGAAGAATCGAAAAAGTACTTGAAAATTGAGTTGACCGAATGGCGTTTTCTAAGGCCAGTCGTGGCAGTCATGAACGATTCCGTTTTTCATTCTTAAATAACAAAGTCCAAGCTTTGTAATAAAACAGGAATTTTCAAAAAATATTCATCTTAAATCTTAAATGATCCACCCTGTATATGTATATATATTTTTTTTACAAATAAAATACATATTAAGGCGAAACTTACAATATTCATTCAAATATTCAAATTGCAATAAATTTTGACATTTTGTTTATTGTAAACAAAAATTGCTGATAGGTCAATAAAAGTTTGAGCAAACATTATTTACCACATATTTTATTGCTGATAGGTAAATAAATATTTAAGCACAAATTACTTAATTTCCATTTTATATAAATGAACACATGTACACCACAAATCATACTTAAATCAACAACCAAATCCACATAAACATTAATATCAACAGCGGCATCAACGACAGCTTTATTGAATCGTTTACAGAAATATCAACAACAAAGAGATCTATTTTTATATATAATGAAAACACTTGAGTGAAAATCTCGAATTGAGCAAATCAACTGCACAAATGTATAACAAACATCCACACGCATACACGGCGCATTGGAAATAAGTAGGTGCGGCAGCAGGGTGTGAATGGCGAATGATGCGAACGACATTGCGGGCGTTGTTCCTTGAAGAAAGCACAACACCCGCGCTGCCAACGAGTGCGCACCGAGCAGCGCCAGTGTCCGCATCTGAGTCCGCACCGATGACGCATCATAATGGACGCTGCCATGAGAGTCGTCGTCGTCGTTGGCTGCCAGACAAATTGTATTTAACAGCCTATCCATCCATCCATCCGTCTGCTCGGCTGTTGCTCGCAGCTGTCCGCCCAGCCGCCCGGTGCCTGCTCGCGCCCTCTCCGTCCATGCGCCCAAGCACCCATCTGTCTTGACCACACGCGCTCATGCTTTGCCTTCGCTGCGAAATAACGGCCGAAATTTGATTTAATTTTGCCTCGTTTCGCTGTTGCGGCCGCTCACTTGAGCGCAGAAATACTTATGCGAGGAATCATGCGACGCTGTGCGAGTTTTGCTTTATCGATGGTTTTGTTGGCCGAAAAGCACAACACTTCGATACAATCTGAGCACAACAATTGTGCAATTTGCGCTTCAAATGTACCAAAAATACCCGCACTGCCATGCAGTTCATTTATTCTTCGCTTTGGTATCGTTTTGGGAAATCTGCAACGCATGTGTGCAAAATGAGTGTGCGTAAGCGGCTCGTAAACCGAACCGCAATGTTTTTCGAAAGCATTTCCACAGCGCCACAGCGCAATTTCTGGGCTGCCTTGTCTTATGATGGCCGCGCATAGTGCGAACTCAAGCTGCGTGACACCGTTGCGACGTGCTAAATCGGTTCCTCGCTTTGCAAATAATTTTAGGCGTTTTTGTTTATTTCTGAAAATGCGTAGACCGATAGAGCTATTGAAGGTGTGTGGGGAGGGGGAGGGATGTTGAACTGGGTGGTGGATTTTTAGAATTTTGAAATTGTGGTCAACCATTTTAAGGATGATTTTCAATATTTCTGAATCTTGTTGCTGCTAAGTTTGTGGTATGCAGGAAGTTGCTAGAAAGAAGTTGCACATTAATTTTAAAAATAAACTTTTATAATTCATAAAAAAATGATAACATTAATAAATAGACTTACGATTTGATTTTTTGAGAATTTCGAACGTTCGATAAATCGGACGCCAAACAATTTTAGGAGTTATATGTGTTTTACTCAAGGTTTATCCTTTCAAAACAGTAGTTTAATATTTTAACTTAATGCTCTAATGGGTTAAAATAAAATCATGTCTTGGATCAGGGCTAGCAAACCTTTATACATATATGTACGTAGAATTTTTTGCAAAATATATTCACTGTAGCCATGACGTGCCAGTCATGCAGTGCAGTGCCAGGTACCTGAAATGACTTTTTCCTAAATTCTAAAAAAATATTGAAATTTACTCCCAAAAGTTAAAAATATATCCTACAATTTTTTTTTTTTATAATTTGCGTCATTTTAAAAGAATTTAACTTCTCATAAAAAAAATAAAAATATATAGATTTGAAAGGGGAATGCCAAATATTTTTTTGCTAGTGTTCCCAATACATCTTCGTTCTCCAAAAATCTCCCAAAAATCCACTAAGGATCCAAAAAATCCCCTAACCTGAAATATAAATCTCCTTAACTTTCTCCTAACCAATTCTTCCTCCTAAAAATTCACCTAAAAGGCCAAGAATCTCCTAAATCTAGGAGGAAATCTCCTGATCTGGCAACACTGCAGTCATGATTTATCACCGTACTTGAAGACATTAATTGATGAATACTTTGTATAAAACTTGAATAATGAAATAAATAATGTAAGTGTTTAATAAAAAAACTAAATAATTCCATATTCATTTATTCATAAGAAATGGACGTATATTGTACGTTTACGTTTAATACACAAAAATGATAACATGAACGGTTTCATGTTTATTAAAATGAAAGGAAAAGTTAGTGTGACTTCTGCTGTTGCAAATTAGCTGACAAATCGTTTATATTAGGTTCATACTTCGTTGCTTTTAGCAGCCTACAAGCTGAACTGGAGTGGTCTGTTAAACTGTTTCTTAGTGATCTTTTAATGATATTCATTTCTGAAAATAAGGACTCACATGAATAGGTAGATGAAAATATTGTCAATATAGCAAACGCCAGCTTTTGTAAACAGTTTTCAAGTTTCCAAAATGTTAGTAGTAGCATTTTTGCTCATATTGCCTTATAATCCTTCAAGTTTGATTGATTCTAACTCTTTCCTTGTTTCAACAAAATGAGTTCATAGTGAATTACATAGGAACTCAACCAACTGCATTTCAATATCTTTGATTTCCAGCCAATCAAATTCAAACAAGTTCAGTTTATCAAGTGGAGTCACATCAGGATACATAATCAATTAAAGTGTTTCCGATAATTCTTTGAATTTAGAAAACCTCAATGAAAATTGTTCGATGACAGAATTTATTACAAAAGAAAAATCTTTTGTGAGTCTTGCTTGGTCTGGTTTTTCATATGAATCCAAGTCGATTGTCAATTTTTTTTAGTTTGGGAAGTATTTGTAATTTTTGAAAACAATATTTTTAACAAAATTTTTAATCATTTTGTAATTACAACCTGATTTCTTGCAAAAAATCAACAAATCTCTGAAGCACGTTGCCGCGGCTCAACCACCGGACATTGTGATACATCAGTAAGCCATTGTACACGGAGTTGACTTCATCCAACAAAGCCTTAAACTTGTGTGTACCAACTTTTGCATACAACGCTTGTTGATGACTGTTGCAATGGAATTCCAGAATCGAACGTCCTATATGTGGTTGAAAGAAACTGAGGCGCCAGATTTAGTATTCTGTCTTGTACTGTGTTTCTGTCTTTTGTGTGTTTCTTTGATGCGATGAATTATTTTATTCTTATTTAACCTCGTTTTTCAAAATTTATTCTAAATTCGCAGTGTAGTAAATTGTAAAATGTGATATGTCAAAATAAAGTCCTTTGAAATGTCATTTAGTCAAAAATGAAATGAAATTTAGATGAAATCTTCTTATAGTAGATTTCAAGCTTTCTAAACATCAGGTTAAGATTTGTATTTTCTACAATTTAACTGTCTAACCAAAGTTTTTGAAATGCACTCATTACGAATTATACGTAGAGAAAGTAGGTTTCATTTCTGCCTCACCTCGTTGCATAGGTTTAATGTTGCTTCTATGAAAAAACAGAGCTTTTGAACCAAGTTCACATAATGCTTTATTAATTTAATTTAATTTTATTTATTTTTATTTCGAATAGGATACATTAAGTGTAGTAAGAACTAAGTCTTTTAATTACACTTCAATCATTGTGGCAACAATGCAGGGATCCCTGCATTGACATCCCTAATTGTGAGTCATTTTCCGCGCCGGCAATGGATCCTCGAAAGTGTTTCGTTTTCTTGTCCCGCTATGCGTTCGTGTTGAGTGATAGAAACTGTCAACTTGTGTAGTCTTTCAAAATATTTGCCCTGGTTATTTTGTGACTTGAAAGGCGAGTATGTTGTTTCTGTGCTATATTCGATATATTTTTGTAACATTGGGCTATTTAGTTTAGTACACAAGAAATCAAGAGTTCGAATGATGGACATTTCAAATTAGTTTGCATTGGAACTAAATTATATCGGTCCTTGCTAAAGATTCGTTGCTGCTTGTCTGTCCGTTTTGCCACTTCATCACAGCATGATTTGATTTACTCTTTTACTATATCGTGTGGCCCGAGAGGCCATTTATTTATTAATTTTTCTTGTTCACTCCTCTCTGGAGCATAGGGTCTCAAGACCCTTTGCCTTGTGAGGTCATTTTGTTCTTTGCCTAATGCAGGCAGTGAGCAGAAATCTTTGTAACTGAAATCAACTTTCGTATTAGTGACTCACATCGTTGGTGCACGTTTGCTCGAATAGCGAGAATCTATTTACAAAATGTGTGTTACGGTTTGTGCCACATAAATCGCACTTATTAGCTAAGAAAATCCCTAATGAATGCCGCAATGTTTATGCGAAGTGAACGAAACCAACGCACGCAATTTTTCAACTCTTGTGTTTAGTTTGTTTCTTTGAGTTTGCCTATTTTTATCCCACCGATATGAGAGTTTTTACAGGGTGTGAAGTGTTGGTTCGTTTTGAAATGGGTTTCTGTGAGAAGTGGCATAGAAGAACTTCTCTATAAAGAAAGAGATTTGTTTGATTCTGTTTCCATTTACACTACAATACATTGCATTACATTTACAATACAACATAGGTACTTACATACATATATGACTGTGTACTCAATATAAAGCAACAGTGTTTGCTTTTGGATTGGACGATTTGCATTTGCTGGTAGAAAACAGCAAACACTGTTCACCAATTGATTCTCATCAGTGAACGATTTGCAAATGAGAAAGTTAAAAAATGTGAAATTCAAAATTTCCGAATAGACTTCTGCTGCCTTCAGTGTCAGTGAAATGTGCATGACTCATGCAGTGTGCTTGAACGTTTTCGAAATGCTCACACATTCACACACACACACACACACTAGCGTAAACAAATATAGTCGATGTGGAAAATGGTCAGCAGGAATGGCAAATGTTCTGCAACGCAAATTACATGCGTTTTCATATTTGACAATTTAAGTCGCCCGACAACCAACCAAAGAACGAAACAGCTGATCTAAAAGTTTCATTTGATGTTTGAAGTGGTAGGGAAAATTAAGTTAAATCAGACATATAATGCAAAATGCAAATAGTTCGTTGCGCTCAATCTGCAATTCTTCCCTTTCAGCTTCAGCGGGTAAAGCTGAGCAAGACGGTTGTGGGTCAGCAGACTTGCGAACGCACAATTTCTTTGCTGTTCCCATTTGCCTCCAAATATTTTCAAAATTTATGTTTCATATGGCATATGTTTTTCGTGTTCTTCTTACTGGCAAAAAGTTACTGGACAAAATTTCTCCAGTAAAAACTTGCAAGTTCTCACGAAATGAACTGTCACTTTACGCTCTCAGTTTCTCTCTCGTTACTAGAGATTTGGCGTCAACAAACAGAATCCAGTAAAAATTTGAACAAATTTGTATAAATTCGTACAAATTATTTTTTGCCAAACAGACCTCATGTCGTGTGCATGAATTTGTACACAAATGAAAGGGATATATGGTTTTATCTTATCATCAAAAGTTTGCCATTTCCAGTTGACCGCTCAAGCTGCCATTAAATGTTTGTTATTTTTCGTTCGAGATTTAAACCCTGATTCTCAGACATGCAGTCTTATACATGAATCACTGAGCCATCGCGACTGAAATCAACAGATCAAGAATGTCTCTTGCCCAAGTGAAATATTTATGTACGATAAGTTAGGACTTTATATCGTTAACATAATGTTACGATACTTTTATCAACTTTGTCATTACATATTAACATTTCTATACCCATTGTTGTTGTTCATAGTCGATTTTTTCCGCCTGGGCTACATTGTTTTTTCGAAACGTGTTTATTTTCGAATTATAAATAAAGAGGGTTGTGCTATTTGCAAAACAAATTCCTTGAAAAATACTGCCAGGAATCAAGGCAAACCAAAAATCACAAAAAAGAAAAATAGTTGGTAATACAACTATGAGCATCTGTACCGATTTGTGCATACTTTGAGTCGTATGTACGTATGTATTATTTTTGTTTAATTTTCCTTCAGTTGCAAGTGGCAGCAAAATGGAAATCTTTTAAACTAAAGGCGACCACATTAAAGTCAACTAAAGGCATTAGGCTTTGAATTATTGCTTTCAATAAATTAAATTGCACGAAAAGTGTCAAAACATAACATTAAACAATATGAAAATAGCAGAGAATGTGTCTGTAAGGAAGCGTCTCGGAATAGGGACAACACTCTTCATATATGCCTTTCGATTCCTTGCTAACGGTAAGTCTCTGTCCGACATTGTGACACCACCCACTTGCCGGCAGTTGTGTGTCATTTGGCGCGTCATTGGTTGTTGGTCTTCATCAGCGCGTGTAATCGACAAATCAAGTTAGATGCAAAATGTTTTGGGCCGCTGCAAAGCTGTGCACAATTTACTAATTGCCGCTGGTAATTTGTGCTGCGCATCGCTCGACGAAGATCTTTGAATTTCTAAATTCACGCCAAAATAAATTATCGCATTCGATGAGAAATGGCACTTTTCGCGAGCGCCGTGTGAAAACGTCGAAAATTTATATAGTCATAAATATTCGGGAACATTATTTTGCGCGCGCAGTTCGTAGAAACGCGCCGAGGAATGTGGCAGCCGCGGCCATAGCACATCACAATATTTTGACTTGTGTGGGCATGTGCTCCTCATGATTTAAGTGGCGTAAATGTGGCTGACCAATGTGTCCGCTCACTGAGTCAGTAACGCACTATCACCTGAGCAGATATCGTGTCGCTGCAATAAATCACACAATAATGGTTGTTTGTTGTTGTGTTTTAGCGACCGATATTGCGAGAATTATGCGTCGTTTGTGATGATTTTGATGATTTTTATAGTTGACCAGATCTGCATAAATCTCGAACAAATTTTCCTAGTACAATTTCACTCGTAGTGAGTGTGTTTTTTTCATAGAATTAAAAGATTTTGTTGTGCTGTTTAAAATCGGCTGGATAGATCACGATTTTGACATTAACTATTTGAGCAAATGTTTTTTATTTCTAAAATACTGTTTAATTATATAAGATTCATGTATTTGTTATGGGATGCGCTGTTCGTTTTATTATATAAACACATTTTTTTAAAAAGATATAAAATTTTTATTAACATGTCATTAAAGTTAGTGTGAATTATGCGTGCGTAAGTTGGCCATTGGCCGTTGAACTCCGACGCAGATGTGGCAGATAACACAACCCAACAAAATTACCATCTACATTTCAACTATGGAGAGTTTAGGCATATTTTCGATTGAGCTTGTAGAACTAGAGTCGGTTTCGTTTGGACGCATTTGACTTTGAGCTGTCACAATTCAGTAGTATTGATCCTGTAATGTTTTAAAAATAAAATGAAAAATTTTGGGCCTGGCATCTCACCACTGAATAAGAAGCATGAAAGTATCTTCAAGCAATTATAAAGTTGAGTGATTAGATAATTAAGGACCAGATACCTTGAGACACCATAATGACAGTGAGAGCCATGTTTTTATTCTTATTGATGAGGATAATGTAGTGCGAAAAAGCCATGTTAGTCGGCCTTAAGTTTTACCCCCGAAAGTCGCATGTCGTACCAAGTTCAACAGTAACTCTGGTTTTACTAGGAACTTGCAATAGTTTGTTTTGTATAGCATGACTTGAAAATGTTTAAAATTAAAACTAGTTGCTTTTCTAAAAGTCAATTAAGCACGAAAACAAAATTATCCATGAAATTATACTATATATATTATACATTTATCCTATATAAATAAATATATCCTATATAAATATTCCATGTCTTATGCGGAAGTGAAGCAATGACAATTCCAATAGAAAAATATGCTCTTTATACGAAAAGCTAAAGATTAAAGATGACAATACTAATAGAAAAATATGTTCTTTATACGAAAAGCTAAAGATTAATTTATGTCTCCAAGGTGATTTCAAAAGATTAAGAGGATTCATAAAACATTGCCCGCTCTGATTTATCTTTTTGTTAACAAAAGAATTAAAAGATAAATAAATCAGCTAAGAGCATAATAAACTAATGAAACGTATAACAAAGTGGCCGTGAATTATTAAAAAAAAAAATATGCCAATTTAAAACCAATTTAATTGAATGAATTTTCTGCCTACGTCATACATTCAAAGTCAAAATATTTTAAATCCTGCAATGAAATGAAAAGGTTTTCAACCACAGCCAAATTTCAATAACGATTCCCTTCGATTTCATGTAACACATCGGCTGATAAGTCCCCGATGTGACCTATTGTAAGCGCTGCAAAACGAGAAATAATATTTTTTATTTTAAGTAGTAACCTTCAAAAGGTACTTGTACGATGTGACGGTTGGTTCAAAAGTAACAATTGTTTTAGTAAAACAACTTTACTCCTGTTCAGAACAATGGAAAAAAAAGAATTTCGAGTTTTCATAAAACATTGCTTTTTGATGGGGAAAACACCATTGAAACAAAATCCTGGCTGGACAAGCGTTAGGCGGACTCTGCACTCGGAAAATCTACCATTATTCATTGGTTTGCTCAATTTAAAGTGGTCGTACGAACACCGATGATGCGCCGCGCTGTGGGCGGCCAATTGAGATGGTTACACCGGAAAACGGTAAAAAAATCCACAAAATTCTTTTGGAAAACCGTAAAGTGAAATTGCAGGTGATAGCTGATACTATCAAAATATCAATGGAGCATGCGGATTTCATTTTGCGTTACATTTGTCCATGAGACAGCTGTTTCCAAAATGGGTGCCGCGTTTGCCAACAAACAAGGCAATGCACCGTGCCAGAAGTCTCTCACTACGATGGCAAAATTGCACGACCTAAAGTTCGAATTACTTTTGAACCCACCCTATTCTCCAGACTTGGCTCCCAGTGACCTTTATCTGTTCGAAGACTTATAAAAAATGCTAGCAGGAAAGAAATTACGCTCGAATGAGAAGGTAATCGCTCAAAAAAATACCTATTTAGAGGCCAAAGATAAGTCGTTTTACAAGATAGGTGTCGAAATGTTAGAGAAGTGCCGGAATAAATGTATCGCTCTTGAAGGAAACTATGTTGATGAATAAAATTGAATTTCTCAAAAAAAGTTTTGTTTTCTGCCTTAGACCGGGGACTTATCAGCCGATGTGTTAATCTAGTTTGTTTAGAAACCACAACTGTTTTCTCAGGCGAAAATTTGCAGAACTGCAATGAATCCATATATAAAAACGAGAATATTAGGAATATCACGTTGACATAGGGCACCTATTATCTATGTGGATAGTATCTCTTCTGCGTCTATGACTGCCTCGTTAATCCAACCTTAGGTAAGTAGGTAGTTGTGACCGTCACGAGGTGGAGCCCACTTAGACCATAAAGACCCATTGTGATACCACAAACAGTTGAGCTCAAGTCCGCTAACTCATTGAACCAGTTAAAGCTTCGTTTTGAAGTCTTGTAGACTGTGAATAGACCTATCGGCTAGATTCCGTAGATTGTCGATGAAAAAGTTGTTCAGTGAAATCTTCCTTCTTCTAGATAATGCAGGACAAGAGCTTAGAAGGTGAAGCATTTTCTGCCGATTCCTCCTTCATACAACAAGTCAAAAGAAAGCGAACCAAAACTTCTTGTCTCCTTGTCCTTCTTGTGTCAATTTCTTAGTGATTTGTCAGAACACCAATCATGGTTCTCGTCTGATCCACTTTTAGTGAAAAAAAGTTTTCCAGAACGACAGAAGTTTAAGGTTGGCCAAATTTAGCGCACAGTTGATCATTTCATTTATCCATTCATTTCGTAATTTCTTGATGTAACTGCTCCTTCGTACCCTGCCGAGCGAGCTTGCCTACTCAACAGTTCCCTGAAATGTCTTGTACTCTTTTAAGTTTTTGAAAATAAGCTGAGGATCACAAATTGAAAAAGTTAAAGATCACAAATTGGGAAAAGCTGAAAGTTTTTATTTTATTGCATTTTAGGGAATCAAAAATCAAAGGATCGATACAAGTGATTAAAAAAACTTTTTTTTTGTAATTTTGGTATGTAGTCTCTCATTATAAATGATTAGAAAGGACCTTTGATTTTAGGGAATCAAAAATAAAACGATCGACACAAGTGATTAAAAAACAAATTTTTTTTATAAATCAATTCTTAAGAACACAGAAAGCTTTCATAAGCATTCAGTCTTAGCAGTTTAATCGAAATGAAAGACTGATGTCTTCCAAGTTGGGCCACGCATCAATGCCGCTCTGAACTTAATTAGCCCCTGTTTTCCATAACGCAGTTTTATTTACTATTTGTCTATTCGTCAGCTTATCAGAAATTCTCGTTGAATATTGTTCAATATCTCATGAGCCTTTCTGCTCATTGGCATTTATTGGGCTTTTGTGTCACATTTACAGTGCCGATTCAAAATCCCAATGGAAATAAACAGATGTTTCAGACTCAAAAACTTACACAAAACAAATCAAATTCAGTTTATACGTAGATACATACATATATATGTGAAAATGTGAATGTGTGCGTTTGGAGAGCCTAAATAAATGGAAACATCGCGGTCTGTTCTAGCGCAGCCAACATGAGTCACCCGGCAGTAATTTCACTTTTATTTTGTATTGTGCGATATTTAAAAACTCAACGAGGAGGAAGAGAAAACCGTCCAATTTAAATGGGAGCAGACGAGTGTGTGTGTGTTTGTGCGTAGAATATCTGTGTGTGAGTTATTAAGTTCGGATGCTGAGGCATCGACTATGCTATGCTTTTTCTACTTGAATTTTCTTGTATTGGGACACATTCGATTACGTAGTCGCTCATAGTGCAAGTGGCAAGAAGGCAAATACAGATTTCCCTAAAATGATTTCGTTACCCACATTAGGCGCGTTTTAATGCCGATTTGCCATGTAAGAAGCTACGACCGCAACCATTAAGCATTCCAAAGCAATTTATCACTTGTTCATCGCAGCAATTTGTCTAAGTTCTTGTTTCGTAATATACAATGTTTGCTATTTTTTTATTTCACAAATACTGAATTTAAAAATTGTATGTGCAAGTGGATTTATTTTGCATTTTTCTTCTTGATTTTTGTTTTAAGTAATAACCAAAATGAAAACACAAAACGCGTCAATGGCCATTGTGACGTTTGTGGCTGATCGAGCTGGTGGTCGCTGGCGATTAGTCTTGTGCGAAAGTCACATTGAGCTAGTTGCAACAGTTAATACATAAAGACAATACAAACATACAGAATTTATATGTATAAAAGTTGCATATACACAAATTATTTTTCCACGAAATGGCATTTATTCGCAGTTATAAACATGACTGAACAAAATTCATTGAAATCGAGTTCTTGCTGAATGAGTTTGTTTTGGAGCGAAAATAGTGTTAGATCTTTCGATGACAAATAGACATCGGGTCTATCTGGTCTCATAAAAAAAATGAGAAAAAATTAGCCTATTAGTTGTTCGAGTTCGATGATAAATAGACATCGGGTCTATCAGGTATCATGAGCCATTCAAAGGGAAAAAGCTCACGGAGAGAAAAAATTAGTCTATTAGGCGTTCGATTGGAAGCTCAAAGTGCTCTATGCACACATCCTTCTTTCCTAAACTATTTAGCTTCATTTTCCGAATACAATGGGAAAAATTTACATATAGGTATATACGAGTGTATGGGAAACTTTGGCGTAGCTGCTTGAAGTCAATCACCTTATGTATCAGATTTCCTTTATGACTGAAAGAGATCAGGTTTAGCACTAGTTGAGGGCTTATTCACAGACAAATAATCTGTGCAATATAAGTTTTGTCAGTTTCTTCTATCTTAGCTTCCTTAGCTGCTGTCCAGAATAATTTATTCAGTGTGAAATGAACCTCTAAAACTGGCTTGTTATTGCTAACCATTGAGTCACTGGTTTAGGACACAGAGGAGTAGAGGAAAATAAGGAGGCTGATAGTCTTGCTAGATCTGAGGCATCTACGATCCCCCTTCCACCAGTACCTTTCATTGGGCTGGGCAAAAGCACTCTAGCAGAGTCACTAAGACTTGAGGAAAGAACCAGGAACTCAGAACACTGGTCAACTGAAACAGGTCTTAGGCAATCGAAAATCTTCATCAAAGGTTATAACTTCAGATGGAGTGAAGAATGCCTCAGACTGGGGAAAACCCAGCTTAGACTGGTCACCGGGCACTGCAGGATGAGGAAACACATGCACACAATCGGGTTTGAACAGGTAAGCGTCTGCAGACTTTGCAAAACATCGGAGGAGACTCCTGAGCTCGTCATACTGCACTGCGATGCGGTATGCCGCAGTAGCAGACAGCACCTGGGCCAGTACTGGCTTGCAGAAGAGAACGTCAAACACCTTCTCCCACGTGAGTTACTAAGCTTCATTAGGTCGGTGGGATTGAGCGACGTTCTCTAAAGTTGTAGAGAGCACAATAGATCAACTTTGGTCTCAGTGCACATTTCCCTTTTCAAATCTATTTATCTATCTAGGAGTCATTTTGAAAAATTTAGGGAAACATTTTTAGTCAGTTTTTTAATCATAGGAAGCTTGACAGCTAGATTTGATGTTTTAACTTGGAATTAAACATGAAGGTGAAGAGCTATACCAGGTTTCTTAAATGGCAAATGCTACCCGAACTACCACTTATGTGATACTAGTTTAGCCAAAGACAATATAACTATAGTTAGTTGTCTTTGGTTAAGTGAACTTTATAATAAAGAAAAGAAGTCTCACTTTGTCTTATTGCTTGTTGAAAAGCCTTCAAGACAACAGAGACCTATACAAGAGGAATCAAAGTTTCGGAGAATACATTCTCTTTGAAGAGAACTCTACCTCACTGAAAACATAGTTAGCTCGATTTTAAACGACATCAACTTAGTAAATTGTATACTTTTCGTACATTTTTTGGATGTTTTCAAGTGAAGTTTTAAGCTAATGGCAACAAGAAATGGGTTAACTTTTCAGTTAATATCTTGCCAATCCCTTCTTTTTAAAGTCCCTCTCTCTCTCTCTCTCAATTCAATCCACTTCGTTTGCATTCAAAAACTATTGTTTGCATTGATGCTCATCCGCTCGCGCAATGATTTTATTTTCTCGTGCATTTTGGCATTCGCTCATCTCCAATTGTGATTTTCTTCTTCGAATGCTTCACTTGAGAATTTTCATGGGATCGCTCGCATCTCGACTGGGGGATGTTGAGCGTGTGCGCGCCTCATTATTTGGCGCTATTCATGCTCAGCGTTCGCCTACCTCAAGGGGTCCGTGCGATGCGACTCAGTCTGCGAGCGAGCGCTGTCGTGTTCATATTGAAATCGTGTCCAACGGCAAAATATGTCCGTTCCATAGCGAAAATCGTTCCCCGTCAATGTGTGCATACATTTCGAAATAAACATTCGTACACATACACCGACAAACAACAGATTCCTCCTCATAAGACCCCTGTTCGTGCAATGCAACGCCATCTCGAGATTGTCGAGGCGTAGCGGCAGACAAGAAACGTGACCAAAGTGATTTTCATTGCAAACACTTTCGGCGAAAAATCGACAAGTTGTGTGAAATGTGAAATGCGCAAACTGATTTGCTTTACATAATTTCCCAGCGACCCGCTGAAAGTGTCGGCCGCATAGTCGGCGCATGCAATATGCAAATAGGCGTTGCTGCAGCGGCGCACCAGTGTGACAGTAATGCGATGCTATGTCTGCGCCAGCAACCAACGTGCAATCACCACATGCAGCAGACGCATAAAAAAATAAGTTGCATGCGAGCATAAAAACAGAAACAGAAAACCCAAACAATTCTGAGTCGATTCCAGCCGGTTAGTTGGTTGAGTTCAGTGTGTGTGTGTGTGTGTGTCGACACGTATGTGTGACCAGGCAAAGTGGCGCTTTTGAAATTGAACCGAGTTTCGAGGCATTTCGCAAAGTTTTGCAATAAAGTCAATTAACAAAATTATTTACATCTGGAAGGGAAGAGTCAATTAAATGACACATTAAATGATGCTCAGAAAATGGTCGGCTGAATCATTGAAATGGAATATTGAGTGAAATGAAAAGAGTTTTAACGAATTTCAATTTCCCAGTAATCGTTATAAATGTTTTAGCTACTGTTTGAATATGCCAGTTTGAAATTGTTGCATCATTAATCGCTTAAAGAACAAACGCCGCAATCGGTGTTAAAAATATTGAGTGTGGTGTTATAAATGATGAAGTTTTATAATTGCTTCTTTTGTTTTCGAACCAGTGGAGTGATTTCTGTATTCAAATCGGTGTTCAAAACACTCAATAAATATGTGGAGACTCATTAAAAGCATCATTTGTGTTATGCTGAGTATCATCTGTGAGCTTGAAATAATTAAATGAAAAGTACTCTTTCGGTTGAGAAATGCAATAGTTCCTAGAAGATGGTTCGGTTTTTCATCTATGCTCCATCTACAGGCTTTCCAACAAGAGGTGTTATTTTGGTATTCAAAGAAAAATGGTATTTGGTATTCAAAAAATCATAAATCATCTCTCGATAGCGCAATCTATTCACCGTAACTGTTAATTCAACCTCATTTTCGAAAAAGTAAGGTCCAATGACCCCGCCGGACCATAAACCGCACCAAACAGTCACACGTTGCGGATGGAGAGGCTTCTCAACAATAACTCTTGGGTTTTCCGAGCCCCAGATGCGACAATTTTGCTTGTTGACGTAGCCACCGAGGTGGAAATGGGCCTCATCAGTCAAGATGATTTTTCGATGGAATTCCGGATCATTTCATGCATTTCAAGGCCCCAATCAGCAAAGACACGACGTTGTTGATGATCGGTCGGCTTGAGTTCTTGTGTTAACTGAACTTTATTTAAGGCTTATAAAGTTCACCCAAGTCTTTATGCAAAATACGGTGTAATGACGTTTTTGGAATGCCCAATTCCAAAGAACGACGAGGAATCGACAAACCTGGGTTTTCTTCAACACTTTGGGCAGCAGCAATATTCTCAGTTGTTCTTGAGCGACGTGCACGGGTTTTATTCTTCACATCACTAACTTGTCCCAACAGCTCGAATTTTTCCACCAATTTCTGTATTGCGGTCCGACAAGGTGCTTCACGACGACCCAAAAATGCTTTAGTTTTCCGAACTGTGACTGCATGATTTTCACCATTTTTGTAGTGAATTTTAATAATTTCAATACTTGTCAAATGCCAAAGAATAAAAGCTTCAAAAGTGACAGCTACCGAAATACCGGGTGATTCAAAATAACACCTCCTGTATGTAATCGCAACGAAATTTGATGTGTTTCAAAGAACTTATAGTGTTTTCAGTTTTTTTGTCAGGTATATTGTTGTGTTCAAAAGTTATATAGATTTGTCCAAACATTGCCGACTTTCCACTCGCAAAAATTTGACCAATTTCAATTACGTCGCTTTGTCCGTCACGTATGAAACCATCAACACACTTAAATTATAAAAAAAAAACTTATTTAAAAACTACAACTTAATTCAGTAGTAACATCAGCCCCACAAGTGATACGACAACCAAAGCCACAACATGTGCGATTCAACAGCAGTTATCACCAGCACGAAGCAAACCGATTTGCACAGTTGTTGGATAATATACAGTAGGCATCAATATAAGCAAAATTCACTAAATAAATCAACATTTCCTTTTCAAAAACCTTTTTTGAAAGCAGCGCTAAAAGTTGTCAATTTTGTCATTTCCATTTGCAGCAAAGAGTGATGGCAAGGAACGTCTCACCGTCACCGACACCAAGCCCATAATGCAGAACAACACACTGGCCGAGAAGGCCATCGATGGTGCGCTGACCGAGGCCGAGACTGATGACGTCGAGGAAATCGATGGCACCGATCAGTCGTTGACTGAGATGCTGGATCCGGAATTGCAGCCAGAGCCGCCGATTGACAACAACGAAGAGTCGCAAGCCATCTACCGCGAGCATCGTCGCTTGGCCAAAGAGTATTTGCGCGTGGACACAAAGCTGTACTATGCGCAGGACTTTAAGGACAAAATACTGTTACAGATGGATCCAGAAGAGCGACAAAAAAAGCAAGAGCTGCTCAAGAAAATGAGTGAAAAGGTTCGTAGATGCGGCGCTGGCTGTGATTGTTTAATAATGTCCATAATTATTGCAGCAAGAATTACTGGAACTGCTCAACAATCTGAAGCAACAAATGGAAAGCCTGAATACGGGTGAATCGGAAAATGGATCGGGACAGGTGGCTCAACGAGCCGGTGCGGCTCCTGGTCCGCAGCAAAGTGATATGGTGGCCGACGATGGTTGGGTGGTTATTCCAGCCAGTCAGAATACGTAGCGCACACAAAGCGCCGTGCGTATGAACGTTAAGTTGATTCTATGCATGAATTGTAGATATGGTAACAGTTGACTAAAAACCGTTACCACTGCCTTAGTGTTAAGTTGTTGACCTAATCGGTATGAGCAAAGTGCGAACCATTACCACCACTTAAGCGTTATTTTTTATTTAATTATTAATAATGATGACAGATAATTAAGAACTGAAAAAAATCAATATTTGTTACTAATTAACTGATTGTAAACATAAGTTATTAAAATCGCTGAGTAATGCATTGGCAATCAGTGCAATGACTTAGATTCAATTCTTTTAAATAATTTATGCCTTCAGCCCAATCTGTTTTTCAATTTAAATTTTAAGTCTAATTAGTTTAAGTAAGAGTGAATGCTGTGTACGATTGTGGCAATTATTATGCGAAATCTATGTATTTTGTAGTAGTATGAAAAAGTGTATATCCTGTTGTGAGTATTGTTGTTAAATATTATAAATACAACTAAAACCCCACGCAATTCATATTAAATTGTAAATACATTGCATTATAATTTATGTCGACGTTTATGTACCACTCATAATAAATGCAGTCTGGCTTTAAAAATATACATTATAATTCAATTTACTTAAAAACGAATAAAACATGATATATTAAACATATTGTTGCATGCGCAACTATTCAACAGAATATACTTTCATTTAAATGTATCACAGCAACGACGAAGTGAAAATCTGCTTCAGAATTTGCGGCAACTTGGACAGATCCATGCACACATAACTATGACCAGCTGGCATCTGTGCGTTTATTCTGAAAAATAAATTCAACACTTGAAGTATTCAAATTTTTCAGCGTGAATGCATATTCCTTACTCGTCTGCCTCCTCTTCCAAGCTGCCTATGAAGATGACGTGGCCCTTCACCTTCGGTTCGCCGTTCATCAGTGCTTTGGCAAAGTCCTTGGGATGAATGCCGTAACGCGACAGATTGGCATCGCTCAGCACCACCACAATTGCGTTGTCAAAGTCCTCGGTAGACAGTGCGCTGACCGCTTCGTTTGTTGCCTTCACAGTGCTGTCGCCGGACCAGCAGAACTGCGAGTGGGCGTGCATCATACGAATGGTTTCAAAGCGCTCCTTGTCGGTCTTGGGCGGATTGCCCGCATTGACGAATGGAATTTCCCAGCCCTCACCGCTATGACCGACAATGTCGTAGACAATTTTCTTCTCGTAACCCTCGAAAGCTTCCATAACCATAACGGCGGCCTCGAGTTCGCGGTCCAACCGCCCATCGTAGCCATTGAATCTATGCAGCAAGATTTTATCATCATATTAATACTTGTATAGTAAATAGGACAATTTGCTTACCTGTACATGGAGCCCGAGACGTCCACGACGAGTTTAAGGCGATTTGGTTTCTCCTGCACATGATCCGCCCAGGGATTCGCCTCCGCACGGCGCCTATAGATGTTCTTCTCGCCGGTGATACCCTCAATCAGACGCGTGTCATCCAGCTCGCCATGCGTTTGATACTTCTGCCACTGGCGTTCTTTGCTCTTCGTTTGCATGGCATCCAGCACAGCTTTCAGCTGCTGTACCTGCTTGTGTATGGGATCACTGAATTGCGCGTACAGCTTGTGGTCATGTGCGGACATTTTGATCTCTTTCAGTTTCTCCTCGAAAGCCTTGCGGTTCATTTCGCGTGCGGCACGTTTCACTTCCTCTGGAATGTCGTCTTTCTCTTCGTCTGACAGCTGGTGTACTTTGTGGCCAGCGTCGAGCCGAAACGGGCCGCCCTTGCCGCCCAGACCGGCAGTATCACGACCGCCACTGCCGCCAGCCCAGGTGTTGCCTCCAACGTGCGGCTCATTCTTCGGATCCACCTTGCCGTACTTGGGGCCTGCAAGTGAGTAGTTCAAATGATTTTAAAATACAGTTTTAATTATGTTTGCTACAACTAACCAGAAGTACTAAGCCCGCTTTTGCGTTGCACCGTCAACTGAATCTCCTTCTTCTTTCGCAGGGCAAACAGCTCGTTGCGTGCGTACGCTTCGATTGGCAGGCCATGCTTGGCCAGCACCTGTGTCACCTGCTCCAGTGCTTCGGGTTGGTATTTGTCAAAGTCCAGCACGTTCCCCACCAGCTCTGCCATCGGCTCATTGGGATATTTCTCCAGATGCTTTACAATGTTCACAACCTCTCTGGTGGAGTAGGGGTAGTTTAATAGTCCCTCGTCGGCCATGCTGCGCAATTCACCGAATGCATTCACCAGCGTGGCCAGCGTCTTCTTCGGCACATTCGGCCCATATTGCTGCAGCAGATAAATCTCTGAATCCGGTGCGGGATTATCAATGGCGTGACAACTGAATACATCACCCAACGAGGCAAAGAAATCGTTGCCCAAAAATGGAAAACCGGGACGATTGGCCAGCACAATAACACGAAAATCGGGATGTGTTTCAATAATTTCGTCAGCAGCGTTTGCTTCAGCGGCCGCGGCACCTTCGCCGGCGGGCACAATTTTGCGTCCATCGGACAGTATCATTTCGCCGTTTTCGACCAGCGTGCGCAGAATGCAGGTAACGTTCACCGGCGCCTTGTCAGCTTCGTCAATCACCAGGATGTGCCCGTCTTTCACGGCCTTCACCAATGGACTGTCCTCGTACACCACCTGGCCGTCGCGCAGCGTGGACTGAACGGTGAGACTGTGCACGGTGGTGTCGCGATGGAGTTGCAGGTACTCGCGTGGCTTATTCATCAATTGAAGCAGCTTGTCGATGAGCTTGTTTTTGCCTACACCTTGATTACCGACCAGCAGCAAATGTTCACCGATCACAAAGTCCTGTCAAGTAAAGTCAAATCAATAAGTAAATGGAAAATGGCAAAACAAATAAGTATTTGATTTGCAAAATTCATCCTCTCACCTGCAGCAAACGCTCCAGCAATTCTACATGTTGGGGCATTTCATAGAAAAGCGTACTCGGCACTTTCGACTCTGCGCTAGTAGCCACCAGTTTCATCTCGGTATTTCCAATCTTCAACACATCGCCTTCAATACTTATTGTGCGTTTGGCTCTGCCGCGCTCGGACACTTTTTTTATGCCAGCCCGCTGAATTGCGTCATCCAAAGCGGCGCGGGGCAGCGCCGGCATGAATTTTGCCAGAAACGTATTCTGTATGATGTCGTACACGGAATTCAGGGGATTGGCATCCTGCGTATCGCTGGGAAAGGCAGCCATGCGACGTGCTATTTTCAGCAACTGGCGTGTGGACAAAGTACCAGCCAGGTTTTGCAAGGTGGGGTCGGTGGATTCGCGCAGAATGTGTGATAATTTGATGATTTTGTGTATGCTTTCATCGATTTCGCCATACAGCTTTCGTATAATCTCATACTCCTCCGACTGGTGCAATGGACGCACCTCCAAAAACATAAACAAACTCATTATCTCCGGCGTGAGCCAGTTTTGAGTGGGCGAGCTCGGTACTGGTGGCTCAGCCAGTGCAATTATACGGAACGCTTCGTGGATTTTCTGTATGCCTTTCTCAGCCAGCTGCAGTTTGGTGTAGCCCTGCTGTATGAGTGCCTCGTAGCGATCATGCCGCAGCAGTATTGTGCCGTCGCAGAGCTGCAGCTCACGATCGTGTATTAACCTGCAAATAGTTCGATTTTGAGGAACTTGTACAACGCATTATTCTACTGTACCTTTGTAGCACAGTGGCAGTGCTTTTGTGCAGGCGATTTATACCGTTTAGTACAGTAATCGAACCACTTTTGGCCGCGCGCACCAATGGCGAATCGCGCCAGACAGTGTCACCCTCCACAGTGGTGATGCGTTGCTGCACCAGATCGCGTGAAGTCATGTCCTCGTACAGCACCATTGGTTCAACGGACTGATGCAGCAGATGCACCAAGTGGTTGGTCAGCGTTGCCTTGCCAACGCCTTTTTTTCCTGCAAGGCATAAGTTCAAAGTAAATTACACAATACTTGCTTGGCTAACACCACAAATACCTATCAAACACATGTCGCCCACAGCCAGTGTTTGGATCATGGCAGCTAGAATATTGCGCTGATGATCCAAATCCACAAAACCTTTAAGTTTTTGTGCGGGCGTCACACGATGACCAGCAGGCACACCTATGTCTACATCATCAATTTTAAAAGTTACCGTTTTCTCATCATTGCTTTGTTTTTGGCAGACAATACTTTGCACAGGCTTGCTCGGTGTCACTTCTAATTTGAGTGTTTTGAGCAGAGTCTTTATGCGGTCGACGTGTTCTTTCTTCAGTGCATTTTGGTAAGGGTAGAGGCGTGTAATGGCGTCGTGCACACTTGTCGACGGATTCGAATTCTGCAAGAGCAAGTTATACACTTTGAAATGGAGCAGACAGTATTGCTTAAAACATTACCATTGCCTTGGCCACCAAATGCAAATTGTCCAGCGGGAAATCGGGCAAATTATCAGCAGGTTCAGCCGCTTGAACTGCCATACCGAAAGAGAGAAGACTTTTGAGATTTTTCACCGGTACGTTGGGCGCTTGATGCGTCAAATCGTTCAACATTTCCTGCAACGATAAGATACACGCTTTAAATTTGAATTTTTGCAAGAAAAAACCTTCCTACTTCGTAAGAGAAATGCGAAACATTGCGCGATTGAAAACGCGATCTCAGCGGCGGGTCCAGCGGTGTGCCCTTGTACTTGTGTGTTGGCAGGCCGAGTGCCACCACTCGAAAATCTTCCGACACACGCAGAAGCCCCAACGCTTCCAGCTCATCCTTGCTGTAGGTCTACAAGGAGGAAACTATGTTAGTCAATCATATTTCAATCAGTATGCCGACTTGCGGAAACCTTCGTTCTACCTCTAACAGTTTGTCGTAGCGCTCAGGCGCCATTAGGAACTTTCCATTCTCCAAATGCATCTCTCGATTTTCCAGCAAGTTATTTAAAATGGGCAACACGTTTCGCTCCGCATGCTCCACACCGTCCAGCACCAAAATTCGCCCGTTAATGGCAGCGCGCACAGCACACTGAAAATACAAGGAAAATAACCAACTGGCACTTGCAACGCATCAATTATGCTACAACCTGATCGTAGTAGACGGCTCCCTTGTTTTTGATTTCCCTACGCTGCTTCAGATCACTTTCCGTCGTGTCTCGGCTCAGCGCAATGTACTCCAGCTCGCGTTGTGTCAGCTCCAGATATTGCATGGCCAGCTGTCGACGCAGCGGCCCAGGCTGGCCAAGCAGGAACATGTCCTGCTTGAGCGTGTCCTTTTGTAGCATCCAGCGCAAGTGGTGCAGCGCCGACTGACTGAGTTGCATGTTGCCATCTTCACCATATGTCACTGTGTGCACAGTTCGAGTTTTGTGGTTAAAAATTGTATCAAGTAATTTATATGATTCGAAAACGATTTTTGGAACATCTCCTACCATACTTTTGCGGCACCAGCTCCGGATGCGCGGGTGTTTTCAGCTCTTTTATTACATCACCGATTTTTATTTGCTCACTGGACTTGGAACTGTCGTCCGATTTAGTGGCGTAGCAGCGTTGATTCCCGAGTGAAGCACGCACACCTCCCAGTCTGCTATAATTCCATAATAAAGCACTTGTTGGCTTTGGCAACTGTCTTAAATTTACTAACATTGCACTTTTAACTTAATTTACAAAACTAAAACAACTACTAAAAAATATTAACGACTACACGCTTGCAGATGCAAAAAATTCTAAGGGTGGAAGTTCAGCTGTTGAACACCTGTTGAACAGCTGTGCAGTAAGGCAGAGCTGCATGCAAGTTAAGCCCAGTAAACAAAAGTGGCAGCATTTCTGCGTTGAGCAACTGTAAAAAATATTCGTATGAAAAATTTATTTTAATTTATGCAAAATTTACCTAACAGAACACTCAGTGCGAAATTGCACAGAAAACAAAGAGTATTTTAATTTTTTCTTATGAAAATACAGATCTTGATACCGTGAAAAGTGGGGTTTCTATTATATAATCTTAATCTTAACCGTTAGAATGTTACGCGGCGCAAAACTGATCCGATAGTTCGTATCGAAAATTGCGGCGCGGCGCAAAACTGCTGCGCGCGTCAGTGTGTTTCTTTATAATAAAAAAGAATTATAATAATTAATTCATATTTGTCTGAATTAGAGTGTTTTATTTGACACCAGTACGTTTTTCTTTAAAATAATCAAAATAGACAGCAATTTTCATACATATTTACAAAAATTGCTTAGCACTAAAACGGTTAATAATAATCTTAATTTTTCTTATTAACCAGACTGCAATGCAATAAAAAATATCAAATACTGAAGTGGTTATAGCCTAAAAAACCCAAAACAGTTTCATTTTTTAATTTGACCGCTGAAATTTCGGGAAGGTATAATTTTTTGGCTAAAGAATGTTTACAGAATTTGTCAATCTAAACATTAGCTGCAAATTTGCTGAAGACAGCACTAAAAAATGTTGAATATCTTACGACTTGTAAAGAAAAAACTGATTTCGAAAACGCACTAACACATACAAACTTTAGATGGCTGTAACTTTTAAAAGGAAACTAGCTTTGCAAAACCCAGCTAGGCTTTCGTTACACTATACCAGTACTACCGACCAGTGGTGGCCGGGTGCAGGTCAGAAAAAGCTGTTGCACAGTGTAATCAATTAAAACTGAAGTTCATTCTTATGGGTTTCCTACCTTTATTTCACTGATGGACACATGTAAGGAAATAATTAAATATGAATAATTAAATATTAAATTATTTGACAGTGACAGTGCAATGAAAACACACAATGACAGTGCATTTTTGTAAAATGTAGTTTCCCTGATTCAAATTCTCTGATTGGAATACTCCTGAGTTCAGTAAGATGAGTTCCGGATACTCATTCTTATTGTTTACTAAATAAATAAATAAATAATATACATAAATAAATAAACTTAAATAAGTTGTGTCCCAATATATTATAATGTATGTCCTTCACAGAAAATCAGAATTCTGCAATACCATGTGTAGGTTTTTATAAGAAGACTTAAAGTCGATGTCATGGAATTTGTAGAATATATTGAAAAATTGCAACAATTTAATTTTATACATTTAAATTAATTCATTTAAAAAATTAATTACATTTTTTTAATTTTTTTTATTTAATGTGTTAAAAATTAATTAATTTTTTTGTGTTTGATCATTATATGGAAAAGAATCTTTTTGAAAATGTAAATTATTTTCATTGAACTAAACAACCAGAACTTATCATTTCATTGACTGCACCTTCGAAACTTTTCCAGTGGCACTGAATCAATGAGCAACTGCCCTAACCTCGTCTAATATTAGCGAACAATAAATACGGATACGCTAATATGTACGAACAACAAATGCTGGAATTCGCATTGGATTCTTAAGTTGTTGGGGCGAAGCATTGTGCAAAATTCCGTGGGAAAAGATATTTATAAATTTCATTAGAACGACGATTATTTGACACATTCACTCGATTTTATTTTGGAACACGATTTGCTCGCGCTGCAGCGGCTGAGAACGCCCAACTAACAACGCTGATAAGCAAGATTTTCTCACACGCCGTTGTGCTCGCTGCGCGCACAAGTGGAGCAAAGCGGTTTGTGCGGTGGTAATTAGTCGCGGCGATTTTGTGGCTGGGCGACTTGGCTGCGGCTGGCTTCTGATAAGCAATGTAAACAACGACTTGCCAACATGTGCTCGGCTTGCCTACAACGTTCGCCAGTGGCAGTGCTAATGTTTATTTATAATTAAAATCGGACAACATATAGTACATCAAAATGCCGAGTGTTTCATTCGACGAGCAGCAGAAGGAAGTGACATTTCTCTTAACCAATATTCCCACGATGCGGTTTATTGTTCGAGAAAGCTCTTATATTCTATTGTGGATAAATTGTGGACACTGTGTTGGCTCATTTATCGTAAAGAAAATATTGTTTTATAAGTAAAGTGTTGTTGAATTTTTGTTTTTGAGAATTTAAATGAAGATATGGAATTTTAAATGAAGATAGCAATATTCGCTTTGTGCAAAGTCGAATCACTAAGACCAGAAAGGCCACTTTAATTTGAATTTTTATCAGCTTGAATGGGAGGGTTTTGTTTCATTAAAACAAACAATCGTTCACAACCGAATTGAAATAGGTTTTTTAAATTGTTAGAATTTCAATATTTCTGGGATTCAAGTGATGAAATATTTAGTGTATGGCTGAATTATGTTTTTGAAATTTAGTTTGTTATAATAATCACGAGGTTCTAAGGACATGCATATATATAGGATCCATACCAGTGCCCATAGAGTTGTAGAGAGTTTTAAAAACTGATTAAGTCACAAAGAGAAAAATATTCAACACAAAAACTCGAGGCCTATAAACATGAGGAAGACCGTGTCTCAGAAGAACTGTCGAGAAAGTGCAGCCGTAGCAATTGGAATCAAAGTACTCGAAAGGAAAGCCATGCAATGAGTTGAAACGTCAACAAAAAATAGCGTAGACATAACTTGTCTTCAGCTCAAGTTGAAGCCAAGCTCTTTCTTCTTTACAGACTATAATATTTTTTGCAATTCTGCATCCTAGAGAATTAAAAGTTTACCTTCAGAGAAACAAAACTATGTATAGCAACATCAGAAGCCTAGAAGCTTGTAGGAAGCTTGAACCCGGTTAAATAGCCAACAGTGCATTTGATTAAATCGTCGACAGTTCTTAACCCTCTAACTCCAAAGACCGCCTGTAGACTGGCTTCACCTATTGAGCTAAAACTCACACAGTTAGGACACAGCAAAGAACTTTATAATCTGTCGGCCATGTCGGAGGCCAAAATTGAAGAGTTCAATAGACTCCGACATTGAAACTAGTAACGAAGAGGATGTTAATAGCGATGATAACGTTAATCCCCATTATTCTTTTAATATTATGGACAACCTGATTAATGATTGCTTGAATTCGACAGAAATTAATAGCAAAAGTCTTAGCAAAATCAGTAATTTTGAAAAGGATGTGGTCGCTTCTTCATCATCATTGGCATTCACTGCGTCTGCGCCCAGATCTTCTAATAACATATTTCGAAACAAGCGCAAATACTTAATCGAACTAAAAGAAGAAGCAGATGGGCCAAAAACAAGTGTCCAATTCAGAGGAAACCTAAATGGCATGAAGAATGATTTACCTGAATTTAAATCAATGATTTGGAAAAAGAAAAATTTCCAATTGCATGTGAACGAAATTTTCATACTTAATTGGAATACTGCACAAAATGTGAACTGAACCTATGTAATTCCACAACAAAATCTTGTTTTTTCATGTTCGAAAAGAATTTTTCCCAATTTTTTTTCCTGAATTTTCATGCTTTTTTGATAAGCAACTTGTTGTCATGGATTTTTACTAATTTTTGTTAAAAAAAATTTCAATTGCATTGCAGATGACACATTTTTTTAGTACTAACGATCCAGACCCGCCTTCAGGCTGGGTAAACTTTTTTAGCTCCACAACATAAAAAACACTTCTTTAAAAATTTGAGACGGCAAATATTTTTTTTAAGATTCTTAACGTTGTTTAACACGTTCGCGGAGAGTAAAAATTTCAGTGAGCGGCAAAAATAGACAGTAAATTTTTGTGGAAATTAGTAGAACTATCTGAAATTTGATTACGCACATATTGTTGCAGTTGTCAGATTATCGTATTTTAGCCGTTATACATATTGAATGATATAGCATATTATTTACAAAAATTTCAGTTGATTTAAAATTTAATTAATAAAAATTGTCTTTAAAATTTAAATGCTATAGCATTCACATCATTTTGCATCACTATGAAAATGACTGTTGTAGCATTAACGTCCGCGAACGTGTTAATTTTATGAGCGAAATAAAAAAATTCGGGAGATAGAGAGTTAAGACCTCTTATGTTTTGAATTCGTAAAAACTGGTCTTATGGTAAAAATTTGTGCTCATATGCCAATGTGAAATACTACATTATTTCGGCCAATTAGTTTGTTAACAACTGAAATCTCAATTCAATTATTTGGGCTTTGGAAACAAACGACAAGAATACACGAAATCTTCAGTAAATTCACAACATCATGCAATGTGCTGCCATTTTGTGCACACACATACTCAGAGCCAACAACACGTTCGCACAATTGAACTATTGGAGACACAGAACAGAGAGGAGCAGCCAGTAATAAAAACGTTAATTAACCGCAAAGTCTGCATGAGTAATGAAAATGAATCCTTGAAAATCCATGCAACGCAAATTGGAAATTACAAAAGAGACGAAGTAAAACGAGACAAGAGGGGGGAAAACATATCAACATGCAAAGCGAATGGCAGAAACGCAAAAAAATCCAAACTGATTGCAACTCAAAGGCAAAAGTCAACGGTAGATGCAAAGCCAAAGTCAGCACCGCCGCCCCGTACAGGGGCCACGTTGAAAAGGTATTAAAAGAGCTTTGGGAAATTGCAAAAATAATGAAGTGCCCACATTGCAGCCACGTAGAGTCACACAGAGTAGATACGGCAAAATGAAGTGATGCGGTTGTTGCTGCTGCCGTTGCTCAAAGAACAAATGGGCATAAACAAAAAACAAACAAAAGCAACAACCAGCGTTACAGCAAAAGATGCAAAAGGCGATAAATACACAAATAATTGTGTGCTTGTGTCCATTGTGTTCGTGTGAGTGTGCAACAAAAACTCCTCCCTCGGCATTTAATCATTTCCACAGCTTAAGCAAACCAACCACCACCACCACCACCACCATTACCACCACCACTAACAACAACTTCAGTCAACCATACCCTGCACACTCCACATTTGCACAGCGCTGACCAATCGGCGACGCGCACCGTACACTACAAGCAACAAAAACGCAACAAAGCAACCAACAAGCCCCCAACATCCATTGCATTGCACAGAGGTCGCCAGCAACAACAACTGCTGCCTAGCGCGCTGATTGGTCGTGCTGATAAGACACCGGCGCGGCGAGAGCGTGCGCCGTCAGTAGCCGAGAGCAGCGCTGAGAGCGAGTCGGCGTTGAAGAGTGGCAGCACGTCCAGCATGGAGCGTGGCTTTGTGTGCAGCTGGACTGCTGAATACGCTCCACACAGCGTATGGAGCAGTTGGAGCCAGGGCGAGAGAAGAGCGTATTGTCGAGTGCGTGCGCAAAGTGTTTCTCGATACGATTTCGGCTTATCGCGGCTGTGTTTTGAAACTTTAATACGTTTGTATGTGCAATGAATGTAGTCCATATGACTGCCGCTTGTGTTGTGTTATTGTTATTGTTGTTGTTGCTTGTGTTGACGTTGCGGCTATTGTTGTGACTTGAGCTTAGCTCTGCTTGGGTTAAACCAATGCTGGCGGTCACGCCAAGTGCCAGTAACAGTTTTGAACGGTGCACGAGAGCACCGAGCCAGCGAGCTGCGAGCGATGAGCCTTATTGCTGCGAGCAGCATCACACCTGCACCTGTTGTGCTGTGCGGCATTCGTGACGCGGAAATCGCCAAGTCGGTGTTAAAATGTAACGAACAACCCGAGTGATCCAAAATTTCCGCGCTTCATAAGAAAGTAATTTTTTCGCATTCAAAATCGACTAAAAAGTTTCAGGACGCACTTGAAAGTGTCATCAGGCGTTTGTGCTAATTGAATTAATTACAAGAATCTGTGGTAAAATGCAACAAAAAATGCAACAAATACATGTTTCAAAACAAATCATACAAAAAGAAACAATAAAACAGACTTGAGCGGTCAACTTTTTACTGTGTATTAAAATATTTTAAATAAATTTGTTATTACTATAACTGGCAAAGTGCATTAGTTAACACAAATAAGCAACATTAAAGTGATTTGCCGGGCCGGCAGTTAAGCTTCTGAGAAGGTGATTTGAGTGACAGCCCTTGACTGCCAAAATCCATTTAGTTCATCCATTTATCAGAACCACCCACCGCGTTGACAGCGGATCTACTTATCAGCTGTGAAGTCAGCGGTCACTATCGCGCGATAACTAGCCAAACGTGTCGTCGTTGATCTTGGCGGAATCTCCAGGCGTCAAGAAAACCAATTCGAAAATTCCAACAAGTCCAAAAAATCCAAACGTATAAAAACCGAAACAAAAACAAAAGTGAAAACAAAAGATAAAGAAACAAAATAAGCGAAAAACTGCTCAACCGGTCTTAAAGGCAAACATACATATGTGTGTGATTTTTCTGCGAACTCATTAAAATCCGCTTTTCGTTCAAATCGTACGCGCGCGCGCGTCGCGCTGCCTCACCGTTCGCAACTGTGCGACCGTGTTTTCTGCGCATCTTGTGAGTCACCGCCTTCCACTGCCCATCGCTCACCGTTTGTAAGCGTCATTGCGCACGCCGGCCGCCAGCTGCTCCAAAGCGTCTTATTTGACCACTTGAAAGCGTCGGCGTGCTGCTAAAAGCGTTCGTGCCGCATTTTCTGTGCGCCTATAATCGTTTCCACCGGTTAAAGCTTAACGCTTCCAGCGCATTCGCTGGCGACACATTTAACAGCCGAATAGCGCGTAAAGTGCAAACGCAAATATAAACTATATAACAACAACAACAACTAAACTCAACGCTCCAATTTTATCGTTGAGACGATAAAACAAAATAAAAAAAAATTAATACAAAATTTATGCCGAAAATAAACAGACAAAAATCAATATGTGTGCGCCCAGCAAAGTTCAAAGACGTAGCCAAGCTGCAAAAAAGTGTTAACTAGTGACTAAGCGCAGCGACCACAACAACAACTGGCTTGAACAACGCACACAGCAGCAACAGTTTTTGCAACTACAACCAGCTGTCATCGCTTCAGATTTTCCGCTGCTTTGCATTTGGACACACACACACACACATACGCGCGTGCAAAAGTTTTTCGCATTTCGATTGGTTGCAGCGCCTCGAAAGAAAACTGAAGATTAAGACTACTCCACACGCTGCGTTCGCCAACGCCAGCGCCACCTCAGCGCCACCGCCCGCTGCCCGCATAGCGCCGAATTCCCTTCGTTCCGCCGGTTTACCAAGTGCCGTCAAAATTGCTCCCAAAAATTACTATCCACGCCGAATGCATTTGCCGAACGCCACTGCAGCGGCTGCAGTGTACACTGGTTCCACGGTGGCTGGCGGCGTCGGCAGCGGTGGCGGTGTCGGTATCGGTGTGGGCGTCGGCCTTGGTGGCGGCAGCGGTGGCCTCATTGGCGCTGGTGCCACCATGGTAACGCCGTCCACCTCGCCAACCGACTGGTCGGCGCCGCCAATGGTCTATCGCTGCGATGCCGCGCCTCCGCCCGCCAGCAGCGCCAGCATTGGCAGCAATTCGCCGACTGGCGGTGCCAGCAACGGCACCGCCAACAGCAGCAACAGCAATGCCAATAGCTCAACCAATCACAACAACAACAATGCCGTCCATCAAGATTTGCCCTGGATGGAGCGTCTAATCCTGGAGGCACACCAAGAGTTTCCCGGCGAATTGGGTGAGTGAACAAGTTAACAAATGTGAATTGTTGTGAATGAAATGTGAAAGCACACAGATGTGAAGTTGTTTTATTATCTGATGACTTTTGTGCAATAACCAAAATTTTACTGATGAAAGAATGCTGACAAAGTTCAGGTTTTAGGCGACATGCCAAGAATAGGGAATCGAAACGTTCCACGAACTTGGGCTTTAATCAGATATATTTTACAATTATAGCTTTTATTGAAATATATGGAAGTAAAGAACAGTGTTGAAAATTAATATTAAATGTAAAATTATAAATTGGAAGATTAAATGGTATAGCTGTTTTGTAAGATATTTGGCTTTAGAAAATAATTGGAATACATTTAAAACGCACTGATTCTCAATTTTGAGCGAGAGTCGTAAATTTATGAATAGTTTTTGTTGACGCACACTGTAGGCGCGTCGCTGCTGTTAAGCAGAATTTGCATATAAGAATTCCCCGCTTTGAAGCACCTGGCTTAGTGCATATCACATAGTGTTTTTATTCGAGACATACTGTATAACTTTCAAGGTCATGAACATGTTTACAAACATTTTATGCGTTTTATAGATGGGTTTTTTTAACAACTGAGAAACAAATTAATATTTCACTCGAATGAATGAATGTCTGACAGTCTTTTTACAAGTATAACTTTAACACTAAATAAACAGTCAGTTTATTTGTAAAGAAAATTCTAGCTTAGAAATTATTTTCGTCTAAAAAATTAAAATTAAAAAAATTAACTTTAACACTAAATAAACAGTCAGTTTATTTGTAAACAAAATTCTAGCTTAGAAATTATTTTCGTCTAAAAACTTAGTCTTAATCTCAAAAAAAATTTCTCTTGCTCTGAGAAGTTTGACCACGAATTTTTAACAGTTGAGCCAACATGTTCTGATATATGAAGGCTTAGGGCTGCTCTAAGTCAGAAGAGGGATAATGGTGACGACATGGCTGAATCAATTGTTCCAAAGGCGCTGATTTTTATATATCTTTCTAATGTACCCTTAACCGTTTCGCTTTTTTTTTGCCATATGTCAACATGCTACTTTGTGGACGTCTGCATCCTCTATGGTTGCGAGAATGCGTTTTTTTTGTTGTCCTTAGAATAGTTTGAAGTTTTAGGAAAAATACGAAATTTGTAAACTGAATAATTAAGTTTAGAGAAGAGAAGTATACACGTTTTTTAAATGGTACATCTTGACATAATAAAGGAAGAAGAAGCAGAAAATATTAGATAACTTTTTAATTTGACGTTTTCTTTAAATTTAGATACTTTTTTTGGTTAATTTGGCTGAATTAAAAGAAGAAATATTCAAATTTTCGTTATGCGTAAAAAGTTTTGTCTTATTATTACAGCCACAACAATGTGATTGCTCTCATAGAAAAACATTCTAAAATACAGGGTCCGAGTAAAAAAATATAAAAATTTCTTATGGATTGTTGCTAATTTAACCACATAGAAGCCTAAAACGTAAAATTTAACATTTTTAACTTTCCCCAGTAAAAAGCTGTAGCGAAAGGGTTAATATATCGCTAACTTTGAACAGTTGCTTCTATCTTGGGGCCTTAAAAATATCATTTCTAAATAAGGAATTACAATTAAATAAAAAGTAATTGCATTGAATTAAAGTATACAAAACTTTTCATTTACACTTTTATTAAGCTGCTTTCCTGTTATAATTTTAAAATTTTTAGATTTTTTTCAATACTCTAATTTAAGTCAAAAGTCTTCTGGGTTGATGTGTAAAAAGTCACGCATGCCAAAAACCCGATCCTAATAAGTATATGGCTTCATTATGTAATGGTAACTTGAGTCTCGAATTCCTGCGTGCACAGTTTTTCTGGTATGAATACTTTCATTCTGATTTTTGCAATTTTTTGCCTTCTGTGAAATTAATGCTGGCTTGTTTTTTTTTACTCCTGGGCGAATCTTTATATCTCTCATTATATTGCAATATAAATAACCACTAATATAAACTCGATTTATAAAAGTAAGAATAATGAAGCAAAAGTATTTTTGGAAAAAACGCTACACAGAAGTCTCAAAGATGACTGTTTACACACAAAAACCTTAAAATATGCGCGAGTTAAAAAAAATACGCAGGGGAAAACATGCAATTAACCCCGTTTTAGGTGTGAATAATTAATATCGAGTTAACAAATCAATTACGTCCTTGAAATTTTCCAAAAGCCAACTCGCCGACGCCATCCGCAGCAGCTGTTGCTGACGCATCCGCGTTGCCGCAGCCATCCGCGTGACAAATTGAATTTACATATTTTAATCGAGTGCAAAAACATTATCGAATTAATTAATCATATCACCTGATTGCATGCATTCATAAGTAGGCAACAACTATTGTCATTAATATTTGAACGCATTTTCATTCCAGTGCCCACCGGCAATCCATACTTCCTGTGCTCCAAGCTGCCGGTCCACTGGCGCTCGAACAAAACGCTGCCGATGGCGTTCAAAGTGGTGGCGCTGATGGACGTCGGCGACGGCACGCTGGTCACCATACGCGCCGGCAACGACGAGAACTGCTGCGCCGAGCTGCGCAACTGCACGGCTGTGATGAAGAATCAGGTGGCGAAATTCAACGATCTGCGCTTTGTCGGCCGCAGCGGCAGGGGTGAGTGCCAGTCGCTTTTCAAGTGTTTTTATTGCGTTACTTTCAGTGTCGTGTGTAAATATCTCGACAGCAGCAATATGGCAACGTCGTCCAACTTCCGACCCAAGCCCGGAGATGCTTTGCTCCTGCTGGGCAAATGAGCCAACACGCGCACCGGGCAGCGCTGCCCACTACTTTGGCGCTGTGTTCACAGAAGTCGTCACATTATGTCCGTCGCATGCCTCGAGGTCAGCACGAAAGTAAGTGCGCAGCGCTGGCAACTGGCCGCTTGCGCAAGGCGAGCAGTCGGGTGTGCGCGTGTTGCATCGGCCTGCACCAACTGTCATCCCCCATCCATCATGCGCCGCCTCGACGACTCGCAATATTCCGAAATTCGCTGCCTGGCTTTTGGCTTTTGGGTTCTGGCATTTCGTTCTTACTGCTTTGTTGTTGTTCTTGTGTAGTGTGCGTCTTCCTGGTTGTGGCACGCAACAATTTATACCATCAATAATCGATTTTAAAGTGCGCACTTGTGCTGCTGCTGCCGCTGCAACGTGCAGCACTGCAACATGCCATCTTCATTGGCCGCTCGCCTCAAGTGTTGCGAAAATTATGATCCTTTTCAACTTTGGCTCTACGAGTGTACGACAGGGGCACTGCCCGGTATTTGGCTGTGCGTTTGCGCCATTTGGCAGTTGCCGCTTTGACGCTCATGGCTCATGGCGTGTCGGCTTTGGGCCGCCAAATTTGACTAGCTCTGCAATTAAAGCGTCCCGAATGCGTGCAATGTTTGCACAGCAGTTGGTCTAATTAGCAAGTGGCAATTTTTTTAAATGTCCTTGCCGTGCAAGCAAAACAGCCGAAAGAAAATGTGTTTAGAGCAGTTTTACTTTTCTGAAAATGAAATTCCCTTTTGGAGTTTTTTATAAACTCTTCAATTCGTTACTGTCGCACAAGATATGAAAACATGGCTTCAACTTTTGAAATTCACTAATAAAATATGCCGCGTGTGAGTGAAATCGAATTGAGAAACTAGTCTCGTAACAATTAATCCTGGTTACAGTGGCGCACGGAGGATTTTGTTTCGGGGGGTTTTGTGTAACTGTTTTGCGAAAAATTTTGATCTATGAATCTACAGACTTACTTCAGACTTTTCCCTTCCTGGCATAGTTTGGTCCTGAAAGTTCAAAATAGAAAACTTGGTCAAAAAGAGACAATTTTTTTCTTTCATTTGATACTTTCATCATTGCACAAATGCAAATATTTAAAAAATATATGAAATATGTATGTCCTTCAAAATTTAAAGTCCTTTAAAAGGGACTTTGGGTTAGAAAATGAAAAACAGACTATGCCAGGTTACTATAAATGACCTCTAGTTTCACGCCTATGTCAACATTAAGATGGGTTTCGGCAAAAAAAGTGTAGTTCGCACAGTGTAATAAATATGAAGTAACTTTTTCATTTTTCTTTCGATTCTATTGATGTTAGGCTAAATATTTGCACAAATAAAATATCTTTCATCTTAGATTTTAAAACCAGAGGAGATAATTTATTTGATCTATAAAAAATTTATTATTTTTGAAAATGGCCGAAAAACTCAATTTTTCAGAGTTTTCACCGTCAGTAATTTCTCCAAATCTCATCTGATTTGGCCAACCTGTGATCTCTGGAAAGGCTAAGGTATTATCTTCTGACCGATGGACAGATTGTGTTAGTCGGATGATTCGTTTACGAGATGTGTGCTCATAACTGAAACAACAGGGGAAAAACTGTTTTTTCGAAGATTTTTCGAATTTTTCTTAGAACAATTTTTTGATCTTCAGTTTCGTGTTCCGCGGCCCAAACTTAGTCTAGAAAACACTTTTATTTTTAGGTGCATTTTTTGTGTCGAGTAGTGTCATTGACGTTTGAATATATATGCGACGGTTCTAAATTATATTTCTGTACTAACTTAAAGATATTTCGGGGAGGTTAAACCCCCAAAAACCCGCCATTGCGTGCGCCACTGCCTGGTTAGAACACCCGCTGTAGGATACGCTGTAACATGGATGGCCAAATAGTGATAAGTTTTAATAATAATAATGTTAGTGGGAAAATATCGGACACCGAAATGGCTGATACAATTTTTTCGAACTGTTGGAAAGCGTTGCTAAATATTGTCATAATGATATTATTTATTTTTCTCTTCAGATTATCGTATATTGCAGACTAAGGCATTAATTAAAAAATTGAAATAAACGCAGTTTACAGAAAAATAACTGTTTTCAAAATGAATTGATAATTTTGAAGGCACGCTTTGTCAACTTAGATCATAAGAACTAGTATTTTAAAAATGATAAGAGAAAAGCCCCCAAATCTGCAATGTCCAATTGTTTTTCAAGTCTCTTCATATACTTTGTTTCCAGGAAGCTTGGCTTTAGTCCTTTTACGGCTATTGTACCCAGTGGTGCACACAGGAGGGAGTACAAAATGGTACTTGACTCAAAAATTATACTCAAACGCCCCAAAATGAAAACCTGTGTGCGCCATTGATTATTCCTATATACACATTCAAAAATATATGTTTTGTGCTAAACTTTAAACCGCGATTTAAAGATAGATCCAGCTTATTTAGAGCAATTTTAAATATTCAGCAGTCTTCTTCACTTCTGCGATCTATTCCAGTCAGACACCTGGACAAAGTAGCTTTAAACATGGGGATACTATGACATTTCTAAATTTTATTGAACATTTTATTCACTTCTATAAAATTTATTCCAAATAAATAACGAGTTTCAAGGACTCAGAATCAAAAAATATTTGCTTTTTTAAATCAGTTTTTCAAAGTATTCCAGCAACAAAACCCTTCAAATGCCTAAAGATTTGTCGTTTGCCATTACAACTCAACTCCTACTTTGCATACGATTTAGCGATTAAAAATAAATAAAAAAATCAACTGGACTTCATGCGGTGATTTTTGATTAGCTGCAACACTGACAGCTGAAAGTGGCAGCAGCGACAGCGATACATGCAATTTGCTGCTGTTTTCCGTGGACATTTTTCATTTATGCCTTCTGCAGTTGTGGCTCGGCCATAGCAACAATGAAAAAAAGGAAAGCAAAAATAAAATAAAATACGAAACAATTTCACTGTTGCCTGGCTGTGACTATTTAAATGTCAGTTGTCCAGTTGATTGCAATGACACTTAATCATGCGTAACATGAAAATTGTTTTATTATTTTTATATGAATTTTAAGTCCGCGAAACATGGTGGAATTGAAGTAAGCAGTGAAATCTCAATTACGAGACTAAAATTAGAGAGTTTCATTTGGCAGTTGGCGTATGGTCAGTGTGAGTGTTATTCATCAACAACACCAACTGCTGTATTCTGTAATGAGTCCTTCAAATTTGGCATTAGGACAATTTTTCATGTGTCTCTATTCTACTTAACCTCACTTAAAGCCAAGTCATTACCGTTATTCGCTGCGTCTCTTCAGTTTAGCTTTAAAATTATTATTAAATTATGTTCTGATTAAATCAAGAAAATATGTTATTATCCTCTGAATTTAATGCCTCAAAGGTTTCTCATTAGCGCCTGCATAGTTTACCGAACTGCCGCCAACTTTCAGTCACAAAGGGTTGCCGTGCTTTGGCGGCGCAGCGCACCAACGAAAGTACCGAAAACTTTACAAGATTAATGAGTTCAATTTGTTTGCTCAACTCGGCTCATAATTCGGTGAGAAACGTTTGCATGCAGTGGATGAATGAATGCATGACACGCGTCATCAATAAGCGCCTTTCAACCCGTACACCAACAATAACAGCAACAACAACACAACCGACCATCCTTACCTCGACATCACGGCATCTGATTTATCTTTTGAACTGATTTCTGGAGGCTTTCAACTCGTTCTGCCGGGTTGTCCTATTGTTACTGCTGATAGCGGCGGTCGGCGATGCTTGATGACTAATTTAGATTATTAGCTTTTTGAATTTCTTTCTTCACTGGCCGTTGGTATTATTGCTATATTTTTTCCGAAATTTGGAGCGCATACATTTCTCCAACATTAGGACAATACGGTTTTGTACATTTTCGTAATTTTCTTTGTTTTGTGTTAGTTTTGAATAAATGTGTTTTTTGGCTTTTGGCTATTTTTACATGGTGCCAGCTATTCGAGGTTCGAGTTCCATGTGGCATTGTTTTTCTTGAGCTCTTTCACGTAGCCATGGAAAGATGATAAATTTACGTTAATTTCATTAATTAGACTTTCAAACGCAAGCGGAGCAATGCTCTTGGTTCAATTGCCTTCTTTCAAATAGCGCAATTGGAGGAGTTGGCATGGCCAGCGCCGATATTTTTGTAATGTGATGTGTAAATTAACCGAAGAAGGCTTTTGATGGCTTCATTATACTTTTGCTGAAGCACTTGTAACTTTTTGAAAAGCTGACCACATTTGGAATGGTCATGTGATTAGATTTTCATGTGGCAGAGTTGTTGCAAAGAGTTGGACATAAACACAGCATAAGCCATGTAGTACTGACACCATGAAAGCAATGCAAAGCTGAGCTGTAACTCTAGAAAATGGGTTTTCCAAATATATTTATAATATTTGTCTACCCATTGCTGCCTATAAAAGACTCAGATATTTCGACATCTCTTTCTCACGGTTGCCACAGGATCACAAGTTTGCTAACCAAATTTTTCTCGAAAAGTAACTAAAATGTAGAAAATGTAATCATATGAAAAGAAAGACCGAAACTTTGGCGTTCTTCTTTTTCTCCTGTGACAAAGCTTTGTTGTATTAGGAGGAAAATGTCCAAGCAAAAAGAAATATAACATGACGGAATGAACATAGTCAATTATTACATGCCGACATGTGATACTTTGCCCCCCGGGAAGTAACTACAAACATGGGTTTAACATGTCCTCTCACGGCAACATAATGCCGGCAATAATTCCTTTGCAAAAAGTGATCAAACACAAATAAAAGTAACCAAATAACCGACCACAAACAAACTATCCCATTTTGGTTAATGTAACCAACTGTGGCAAACGTTATATCAGGTAGTAGTGTCCTGAAAGCAATCAGAAAATATTAATTTTGCTAAGATAAGGCATTGAATTTGCCTTTGTTCCTACAGTAAAAATATTTTCATTCATTTTACTGATCGTTTGTGGTTCCACATAAAGGTTACAGGTCGATTAAGGACATCACTGAAGGTGCCAACATCTTTAGGTATGAATTTTTCATCTTTATGGACACTAAGTTTGCTGCATAAACCAGTGTACAAATACATATATTTTAATTTACTAAACAAATTTTCTATAACTCAAAGTTTAATACTACAGGGGTTTCCAACAAGAGGTGTTATTTTGGTATTCAAAGAAAAATGACATTTTTTGAGATAAATGATCGGATGTTTATTTCATAATAAAGAGGAAGGTATGCCGTTAATAATGAAAAACAACATCAGCCAAATGGACACCACGACCACGCTTACAGGACCATATCCTTTTCGTGAAATTTTCCATAACTAAATCGCAAAGTGGCTGCCCTATATCCTCGATAGCCTCACGAATTCTATCTTTGAGGTCTTGAATCGACGCTGGGCTGTTGACGTACACCTTATCTTTCACGTCCCAAAGGAAGTGTTAAATCGCAAGATCTCGGTGGCCAATTGTGATGACCTCTTCCAGAGATAACATGGTCCGGAAACTTTTCCCGTAAAAGAGCAATGGTTTCGTTGCTTGTGTGGCACGTAGCGCCGTCTTGTTGAAAGTAAACGTTGTCCAGATCAATACCATCCAAATCCGACCATAAAAAATCATCATTCCAAAGGACGACGAGGAACCGACAAACCTGTGTTTTCTTCAACACTTTGGGCTTCAGCAGCAATACTCTCAGTTATTCTTGAGCGACATGCACGGGTTTTATTCTTCACATCACTAACTTGTCCCAACAGCTCGAATTTTTCCACCAATTTCTGTATTGCGAAATGTGACTGCAAGATTTGCACCATTTTTATAGTGAATTTTAATAATTTCAATGCGTATTTGAAGCGTGTATCGTTCTATTTTTAGTAATGGCGTAGTTTCTACTTGTCAAATGTCAAAGAATAAAAGCTTCAAAAGTGACAGCTACCGAAATACCGGGTGATTCACCTCTAACACTTCTTGTGTCCGACCGAAACAAGTTTTTAGGGCCGAAGTCGAAACCGATTTTGGGTTGTTTTTTAATATTCGGCCGAAACCGAAACCGAACCTTTCTAGTTGAAATAAACATCACCATATCAAGCATTCTTTTTCAACAAACGAATTTTTCTTTAAGTAAATAAAGAACAAGGAAGCAAACCTAACATAAATAAATAAATAAATAAATAAATAACATAAATAAATAAATACTTATTAATAAAAATAATTTATTCATTTTTTTTTAACATAAACATAAACAATTACCCTTTCGTACCTTCTCACTAATCGCTAATATTCAAAATTAAATAATTTATTGTAATAATATGTACTAAAAAAGCATCTAAATTACTCCTCCTTTCGCTATAATATAGTTGGCTGTTATTCCTTACGGTCACAGATATATCTGCTCGACTGCACTAACTCAATAAAATGTAAAAAATATTCTAGAAAGTTTCGGTTTCGTCCGTTCGTGCATTTTTTGGCCGACTGAAACCGAAACACTTATTTTGGCAGTAACCGAAACCGAATATTCGGTCGGACACTAGTCAAAACGAAACTCTTTTAGTTGTTTTGGCTTTTTTCTTATTGAAAATGCCATATTATTCGTTTTCCTCCACTTTCAAGTTGAGTTGCTAAAAGTCGTTCATTCATTCGTTTAGTTTACCACTGTGCAGACGTGTGCCGGGTGTGTTTTCTAGTTTGTCTGAGGTTTTTGCGGTTAACTTGGTCAACAGCTTTACATATTTTGTGGGCATTTGCAATATTTTTGTTTAATTTTATTAGTGCAAAAACTTAAGGGTTGGTCCTAAACACTTTAAATCCTAATAAACACATGAATACACAAAAGGGAAAGAGATAAATATATTTGAGTAGATGTTTAGGTTGAGAAACAAGGCTTGAACTTTATATGCACTAGATTACATTTTTTGAATTTTTTTCATGGCAATTTTTCTACATAACCATTGAAATAGGTTTACTGCTATACTTAAAAATGCTTTCTCTCAATTCAAGATTTAGTTATGGGAAATATTAACAATATTCTCATTACGCAAAGCAACACATAGTGAAATAAATAAAGTGAACCAGCTAGGGAGAGGCATGCTTAAAAAATGTCAATTGCTTTGAAAATTTGTTTCACGTCAATTCGTTTTGAATTATCCCGTTTGAGTTTGCTGTTCCCGAAATGTTACCAAATCAAATATGTATGTATGTAGAATAGAATAGAATAGAATAGATACGGGAGCCGAGCAACAACTGCCCAAGACACTGCGTCCAAAGAGAACTATTGTGTCGTATCCCTTATTCTTTATTGGAGGAACTCCTTGATTTTTCGCAGATTAGTTCCAGACAGCTCTTTTGTCTGAATTAGTTCCCTTTCTAGTATACGCTTCCTTGTGTGTAAGAGAGCGGGACACTCGGTTATGATGTGCACGGATGTTCATCATCTTCCATGCAGAATCTGCATAGTTCGCTATCTGTCAATCCCAGTCGCGCTTTATGCATATTTAGCAGGCAGTGCCCGCTCAGAATTCCCGTCATGAACTTAAGCTCCTTTCTGCTTAGGTCCAATAGGTATTTAGATTTGCCTTCCGAATAGGCCGGAAAGAATAGCTTGGAACAGCGTTGTCCCACCGTATTGGACCATTTCTGTTTGGCCCGATTTTTGAATTCCTGTTTGACACAATGCCTGAAATGAGCTCTGCTGACACCTATGATTGGCTCAGGTCCATAGGGTCGTTTTGCCGCCCCTTCCTTTGCCAATCTGTCCGCTTCCTCATTTCCATCGTGCCCACAGTGCGCAGGAACCCAGTGTATTATCACCCGGTTATCCTTTGAAATGTCTTGGAGAACATTTGCTGTCTCCCAGACTAGTTTGGAGTCAAACGTCGTCGAGCTCAAAGCTTTTATTGCAGCCTGGCTGTCGGACATTATGATTATCCTCTTTCTCCTGACATTGAGAGTCAGTATCTTCCTGGCACACTCGTTTATGGCAAAGACCTCAGCCTATATGTATATACGCTGAATGTGAAATTTCGCTGGAATTTTTTAAATCACTGCAATTTTCCATATTAAAAAATGAAAATTCTTTAGAGGTCAATTTGTTTTAAGAAAATATTAAATCGATTATTTATTTTCATATATTTAAATTTAACAATATACAAAGTGCAATGAACATATTTTTAATGATTTTTGCATATTTCTAACAATATAGAATATAGAAACAACAATGTGAATAACAATGAAATAACAATACAATGAATAACAATATGTTCATGTAACAGTTTTAAACATCTTTTTATTTGCAAACCATTTCTGCTTTAACTGTTTCTGTTTTAATAATTTATTTAAATACTTAATTCTGAAATGAATTCTGCACTTATAAAACAATTTTTTGGTTTCATAAGAAAGTAAAATATCAGAACTATGTTCAATTAAAATTTGGGATAGATTTTCAACACATAAAATTGCATTATTGTTAATTTTTATGAATATATTTTCTAACTGTAAAATTTTGCCAAGAAAGGAACGAGTAGGTTTTATTAAGGCAGATCCCCCTTTCTGGTCTATCCACGTAAAATTATTTTCGGAAGATATGTGATCACTTAAGTTTAATTTTCGAATTATATAGCCGGCAATGTATTCCAAACCATCTTCATGCAAATCATTTATATCACCTTGAATTTTGTCATCTTGTATATCAGAAATTTCGAAGTTACGCTCAGACACCGTTTCAATGCAACTTCCAGTTTGTGGCTCACACCTATTACAGTTATATATGTACAGTGGCTCAATCGCATAATCGGACAAGCTCCATTCCTTCGCTAAATGCGTGATTTGACCACCGAAAAATTTGAATTTTATGTCAATATGCACCTCGTTCGCTTTGTTATTTTCCCATCTATCAAATTTATAAAAAAAATGCAATACTTTTCCAACTGCATAGCTAAGGTGCACACAAAACCAGTGAATTCAGCGTTTTCACCCCCGATCAAATAATCGGACACTTCATATTTTTTTTATTTAACACCGTTATCATTGAAAAAATATTCATTTCGAAAACGTCAAAAAATTATTTCAATCTTTAACGCAATGGCACCTCAAGGAAAGCAGACCAGTTTTGAGACGCGCCACGAAATCGTGAAATTACATGGCGAGGGTCTTTCCGTACGAGAAATCGGGGGTCAAATCACGCATTTAGCAAAGGAATGGAGCTTGTCCGATTATGCGATTGAGCCACCATTCATTGAAGAAAAAATTACACCAAAAGCTGTTTTCGCAAAAGAATCTTGTTCTTAGTTAACTTACTGTAGGGAGAACTCTGGGAGGTTCTTCGACGGCACCACATTGAATTGGAGTCGTCGCCGTTGGCCCATTGAATCTTTGAAGTCACTCTCTTTAAAATGCATTGCACAAAGCCTTGCTTTCGTGCCAAAATTGGTCTTACAAATTTCCTCCCACTTCCTTTTTTGTTGCGTACTGGACGTGGGTATCGAACCCCCATGAGCAGTCCGACACAGTGCGCAAGATGTATTCGGCATTTTCTGAAAAATCGTACTGTGTACTTTGGTATCTATACGAATTACAACATATTACAAAATAAAAAATAAAATTTCAAAATCTACCTGTTCTATTTCTTGATATATATATATATATATGTCGCGTCCATGCTACTTCTTCAAGGGGTTCCGGTGGGCCACCTGCTCGCTCTACAATTTCACAATGAATCTCTATGCTTCAATTCATTGCTTACTTTATTTCATTTTCATTGCGAACCCGAATTCAGTTTCATTGCTTACTCGATTTCTAATAATTTTCTTTGCAAGTAAAACTACTTGTTTTGCAACAAGTAGATAATTTCTATCAACGACTTTTGCTATTGGTGCCCACCGCAACTCCCTTCGAGCAGCAATATCATTATAGCGTTCACCGGCTACGACATATATATATTTTCCTGTTTTGCTTGCGTTTTGTTTGTTCAGCTGCTTTCAGCCTTTTTCACCAAGAAAACAAAATTTTTTAATAAAAAAGAGTTAAGCATTTGACAGGGTTTTTCATAGTGACATAAAATAAGCCTGCCGATTCAAGAGAGTTGTCAGTATCTGGTTATCTTTATTATTTCACTTTGATGCAACATTTGTTAATATTTTGTATTTATCAAATCTATTCTGAAGTTGTTTTCTAAACATGAACCCTTTTCGATTGACTCAATCCCTTTTCAGCTCTCCTCAGTAGGCTTTTCTTCAACTAATGTGTTTACTTCGCTGCATCACTAATGTTTTTAAAATGTAAATTCAATTTAAAATTGTGCTCAACAACATGCTTGCTCACTTTTCCCCCCTCTTCTCGTCATTAACCTATTTCACGCATAGCCACTACTCGTATTTCATCATTTTCTCATTATCCTTCTGTCAGTAACAATGCGCCATCACATCACCTCAGAAATCCTCAAAATTATTGAGCTTCGAAATTGTGACCGTCAACCGCCTTTTCTCGCCTTCCCTCCTCCCACGTCCGGTCGGCAGCGACGGCAGCATAACGTCACATCTTTAAGAAATACCGCCGACTGTTATGGCGCGTGTAACGATCACTTTAAATTAATTCGCGCGCCACCAAAAACCGGCAACCAAACAAAAAACTCCGACGCATTGCCGAAAAATCAAAACAAAACGAAAAATCAAGCGACCACCACCGGCAACATTCTCGACGCCATCATCACTGCGCGCTCCCACCACTCGACGCGCCGCTGCACTCATCAGCGCCCAACATTGTGATTGCGCTCGCTGCTCCGGGCGGTCGTGAGCTGCTTCGGGCAGTTCCTAAATCAATTTCAGCCTCGGAATTGACATGTTGCCATATTGCTGAAGATTTACAATCAGATTTTATGCGCGCGCTGCGCGTTAATTTTGTTACTTTTTGTGCTGTTTTAATTGAATGAGCCCGCGTGCAGGCCGTTTTCGCAGCGCAGCGCTTTTCTTGTTTTCATTTCATCATTTCGTTCTCTTCTTATCTACCGCTTGCAGGCAAAAGTTTCACACTCACAATTACCGTTTCGAGCAGCCCGCCACAGGTGGCTACCTACGCCAAAGCCATCAAAGTCACCGTCGATGGGCCACGAGAGCCGCGCTCCAAGACAAGTAAGTTGATCGTTCCTGGGCGATCCGGGCGTTCGGGTGCGGGTACAATTAGGACATTGTTGCGGCGTAAGCACGATGTAGTGTTGACGGACTCACAATCAACGGCCGAACAATCAACATCGACATCGCCAAGCGAGTATGAGCTGAATGATTGTAGTGATTCTGTAGCAAACGGTGAGCGTTCAACACGTCAACGACTAATAAATGAATCGATTAAAGCTACCAAAAAGCAAGCAATTAACTACATTTAGGATAGTACGAACATAGTTTAAGTCTAACGTAGTCTATCGTAGTCAAAAAGTCTACATATATTAAGAACAATGATTCAAAGACACTTTTCTTATCGTATGTACGCGCTCCGCCGTGGAGCTATCACCTACTTTGCGCCTCAGACAGTAACCTGCAACTCTCTCGAATTATTAAACAAAATTTTGTGCATTCGTTCCGTTATTATAAATTATATAATTACCGTCGTCGTTCATTGTTAAAAATTAATCCTCAAAAGGCAACAATGCAATTTGCACAAATCTGCTCGAATTACTAGAACAGTAAGATCGAAACAAAAAAGAACTGGTAACAGGTACAAAACCATAAAAACAGTGCCGACAATCAGCTGTGTGAGGAAAAAACGTGGAACAATGTGCCGTGTCCTGCTGTGCTGCGCCTTATTATTGATTGTTTTGAAAACATTTGGCATGCAAACATGTGGTCACACTAACGCTTTTTTGCACCTACATACAAACACACTCATACACGCACGCACACACACAAATTGCACAATCGCACTTTTACTTTGCGGCCAGTGTCGATGCCGTGGCCGATACCGAAAAAAAGGAAAACCGCATAAAACGAGGCCATAATTACCATTTACGCAAGGCGGTTTGAAAAAATTCACAAAGGATCATTTACTTTTTCCGTACGCACAGCGGCAATAGTTGCGAGAGAAAAACGGCCAGTTTTAATCCCTTAAATATGCGATTTTTTAGTGCGCAGCGCAGCGCAGAAGGTGTGGCGTGGCGTGCGCAGCGGAAACATGTCAAAATATTTCATATTAGATTGACTGGATAATAAGTCCGTCACAGGCTGTGGATATGCCGCCACTTCACGGCCCGAGCACAGGCAAGGAAACGGATATGGCTGCGGCGCGGGAGATGAAGTGCGTCTGTTGGGTTAGTGTGTCAGCAAGGATACCCCGATCCGATCGCTGGCAATGCCACTGCAGTGGCTGCAACTGTACACCAACCGCAGCACATAGATACAGACACGGAGAGCGGCACACATACACCGGCGACCGCGGACAGCTCTCACGGTGTGCGTGAAGTCTTTCGCAAAGCAAACTTGCGGTTTTAAAGAAATTCTCGCTTTAGTGCAATATTTATACGAAATTCGATGCAATTGTATGTCTTCAGCACGGCTGGTTGGTTTTTCAGCTGGTCAGTTGACTGGTTGCCTTGAAATTATGCTAATTACCGTTGCACACCGAAGCGCAATTCTACATAATTCTTGTTGCTTATTAAACATTTTACACCACATATGTACGAGTAAATACATATAAGGTTTCTAATGTAATGAAAATTGTTTTTGCGTTTTTCAGGTCCCCCCGGCGGTCATCCGTTCCGTGCGCTGGGCCTGGGCCAATCGCCCTTCTTGGATGCACCATTTCCCAGTCATTTGCGGGACTTTGAAACGATGCGGCGCGCAGCCAAAGCGCCAACCGGCTCCTCCAACACCAGCCTGTCGCAATTAGGCAACAATCACTCATCGCCGAATAGTACAATAAATTCTGATTGCTACAAACCAAATGCTCCGCAGATATCAGGTAAATTGTAATAAAGCTCACATGAATTGTACACAGTGGTTCGTTGTTTGTTGGTGTGTCGGTCAGTTAATGGCTCATGTCGGTTGGTTAGCAAAGAAAGTTTTTAATGGGTACAATTGAGTTGTTACGATTTGAATGGGCGCTGAGTGGGTGCCATTAATTGTTTGAATTGAAGTTTCGAATAGCCGAAGATGTGAGGGCGGAACGGGCTCAGAGTTCAAGTGATTGGTTGCTATTATCTGTGCGGAGCACGTGCGGTCATTTAGTGCAAAGGCGCGGTTTTCATCGATTTCATGTTTTCACGGAGTATGTTTAAAAATATCAAATTACTTTACTGACCATAACAAGCAGTTGCCGCGTTACGGTTTAGCTCATTACCTCCCGCCAGAGGCTTTTGTTGCGCCTTTTTCTAGTCGCGCTGTCTGTCTCATTATTTAAATGTAGTAATGTGTATTTATGTTTGTGCTCTTCACCTACAGATTGCATACTTCTTAGATTAGGATAGGCTGGAGTGACAGCCTTCTCGTGAAAAGGTCACATAAAAACATTCGGATTGTACTACTTCCGCTTTACAACGCTAGGCACCACGAAGTTTTCAATATAAACCTCGCTATCTTTTTGATATCCAGAGCTAAAGTCGCCAGCTTAACTGGTGTAAAGCGAAGAGCCCAGCAACTTTAGTCTTATCTTGGAAAGAGAAGGACATTGGCACCTTTAGTTGTCAACTAAAGTATTTCCTTTCGACCCCGATTTTTATCCTGTGTCGCGATATTACTTTTTGGTATTTAAATCAGGAAACATTTGCTTAAGAAGTGTGCACACGAAATTTGAAGTCGCCACGTCTTTTAGAGTTCTAGAGCTAGTTTACTTTTGAACAATTTCAGCTTAAGACGGGTTAACTAAATTTTGTAACAATATTTTTTAATTACAGAAAAATCATATAATATTTATGGAAAAATACAAAATTATTACTTTTTGATTTTATTTAACCATTAAGTTTTTGATCAAACGCGCCCAATTCGTTGACTTCAATTAGAACACAAACTTAACATGACATCGTGGCAAATTATTGTAAATTAATTTGGGGATAACAGTAAAATGTTTGTAACTTGCTTTGCATTCACTTCTAAAAATATTATTTTGTTGTTGCCTACTTAAATTAAACCCATAAATCAATCGTAGATTTTGTTATAAGAAGACAAATGGGTGAAGTTGTTCTCAGGCAACATTGGGGTCGAAAGGGTTAAATAGATTTAAAATTTTACCAAGAAATCAAAGACTTTAGTTTACTTCGAGAGAATGGGGAGAAGGAGGAGCGTTAAACCAGGAATGACACTGTGTTTTCTCTGTTTTTATTTGCTTGCTTGTGCGTTCATTTGTTCTTTCAAAAGTTCATCTTGTTTGTTAATTCTCTCTTTTAAAAGTTCATGTTTTCCATAGTGAAATTAATAAAGTGCGCCAAATAGGAGAAACTATCTCTTCATCGTACACTTATTTTTTGACAGTTAATGTCATTTTGCTGACAAATGTCAGACCCGTCTGTGCTGTATTAAAAAATTTCAAAATAAATTGGTGTTTGAAAATACGTTCTGCACCAAAACCGACACCAAAAACGGTACATAAAATACATTACCAAAATACATACAGTGGGCGACAAAAGTCTACGTACGACGCCCCTTTCTGCTATCTGAGAAGTCCAAACCCAAAATGGATTTGTACTGATACCGATCATTATTACCCCTCACAAACACCAAATTCCCTACTCCAGATGCAGCGACAGCGCCCCAAACCATCACATGCCCACCAACCATGCTTGACAGTAGGAACTAAGTGGTTCGAGTCAAATTCCAAACGAAGTTTTCGGTTCGTTTCACTTATAAATGGTTTCTTGCGTGGAGTTCTGCTGTGGAAACCATTATTGTTGAAAGCTCTTTGAACTGTTCTTGGATGCACAGTCGTATCCGATCTCGTTGCTAACTCTGCGGCCAACTTAGTGGCTTCCACTTTCGGATTTTGATTAACTTCTTTCAAAATGAAATGATTAACTTCTTTCCGCGATTCAGCTTCCTTCGATGACCACTGCGCGGTTTATTTTCAACACTTTTGTTATTTTTGTAGTTATTAAAGATGGATTAAACTGTTGATTTAGTTAAATTTAATAATTTTATTCATGTCTGCATTTAATGACTAAGTTTCGCAGATAAGTTGATATTTCTTTTCGAGGAGCCATTTTCGTAACCACGCACTTTTGAAATACAACTACATAAATACAATCAATGCAGTGTCTGCTACCAAGCACAAACGCAAAATATAGATAACGGTACTTTCCCGTTATTATCTAGCAAGACACAATAACATTAAGCATGAAATGCGTGACGTACGTAGACTTTTGTCATTGCATTTTTTTTCGTTTTTTGTGAATAATTTGTTCAGTTTTAAATGAAGGACGTCAAGTTTTGCTATGCATTCATAAAAAAAGATTTAAAACAAAACTGCGTCATTACTTTTTTTCTTATTGCTTTTGGACTTCTCAGATAGCAGAAATGGACATCGTACGTAGACTTTTGTCGCCCACTGTATATATTTCTGGCGTACTGAAAGTCAATTTTAAATTTTGTGCTATTTTAGCGACAGCAAAAATAAAGGTTAATCGAACTGACACAACTAAATTTACACATTGACAATTGCTACTCAGAGAAATAAGTGTACGTCATCATACTTGGTACCTTTAGTAATGTCTTGATGTCTGATGATATTTTCTATAATCAATAAACTTCCACCGAAGCTCTCAGATCCATTCAAAAAAAATTGCTTCAGCATTCTTTACAAACCTACTCATGTATCGTCTTCACATCCAGTAAACATTTCAATTGTAAAATTTTCCCATGCAACTCTCTGCGCTTACTAAATATGTTAATTAGAAATGTACAGCAACAATGTGAGAATTTTATTGGCAACTTCCGTTTTTCGCATAGGCCACTTAAAGTACTAAAGAAATCCAAGCGGATATTGGCGATTTACCGTACGCACCGCAAATAATTTTCTTTTTCACAAATTTCATAAACGCCTGGAAACCGTACTCAAGCCGAACGCAGTCGTTCTCACACTTTGCCAGCAATAACTGCAACTCCTCTCCAGCAGCAACATTGCCTAAAAGGTGTGCCATTTTGTTGTTGTCGCTTTTGTCTCGCTCTGATACGGCCACTGTGGCCGTCATTATTGCACAATTTGCACTTTGTTAAATTTGCACATTTCTGCATTGCAAAGCGAATTGCACAGATTGCACGGCGGCAGTGCGAGGAGGAGGAGAAGAAGAAGTTAATGGAATTGCTGCTGGCCGCTGAAACGGTAATGAAGACGGTGCTGCCGACAAGATGGTGTGTATGGGTGGGTAACAGCGTCGCAGTGACGGCCCAGAACAGGGCTGGGAGCGAAAATGGAATGGAATGGAACGGAAGTCGCTGCGGCTAAAGTTGTGGCTGCGGCTGTGGCTGTGGCTGTGGTTGCCAACAATGGCTTACCGCAAAATTTCGTTCGTTTTGTGGGCCAAAAGATTTCATTTCATTGCTTTCCTTCTGATGATCGGTCCGCACTCAGACCACGAGAAGCCCAATCGACTGGTGTGCACTTGCAAGCGGTGGCAATCGTTTCGGGGCGTTGTTGTTGGTGCGTTGTGCTTATTTTGTATTTGTGGCAAATGAAATGCTACCAAAAACGAAACGAAAAACCAAAACACAAACTGTAAATCGCTTCCGTTTGATTAATGCAATCAATGGCAGGTATCGGTGGTGTGTTGGTCGGGTTCAAATGTCTGTCACCGGTGGCAGCTATGCGTTCGAGCTGCGTGCGCAGACCAACGCACAGCCGACTTTTTAGTTTCGGGTGCAGTTGCGATTTGGGCAATACTCATATTGACACATTAATGATGCACCAACATTGCCAGCAACTGCAACTTGACTGCAACAAAGTTGTGCTGCGCTGCTGAAGTAGCTTTATATTTGTATGTATGAAAGCTGAAGACTGTCCAACAGCTGTGCAACCGCATTTGGATTGATTTGCGGCTTGGCGCACTTAACGGCAAATCGAACAGTCAGACAAAATGCAATCATGCAAATAGGGCAGCCAGCTCATTTCTTTTAAATCACTTTTATCAAAACAATTATTGCCAAGAAACGATCTCACCCAATCGCCGTCCGAGCTGCAAGCAATCAATGCAAGATGTGCTATTGTAGACAGATATCACTGGGACCGTTTAACATTCACTTCCACTCGACGCTTCCCGGAATTGTACGCATTTTTCAGCGCTTCTTCTTGTCACTGTAGCCCGAACAGCGACTTTACCTTTTTTTTTCATAAATTAACAGCTTAAGCGCCGCTAAGTATCGCCCGCGCGCCAAATTCATCGATTCTGCAGGCATTTCCGGCCTTTTAAATTAAGCAAAAAAAAACTACGCTTGATAATTGGCAACGATGTGTCATTTTATTAGCGTAAATTGTCCGAATGCGGCGTGGTAGGCCAGAATACTTTTTGCCGCTTTACAGCTCGGCTTGAGTTAAAAATTAGTTGAAATACTTTATTGAAAACATTTGACAAACTCATTAACATACATACATATATGTATCTGTAAATGTATGTGTGATCATAATTAATTTTCGTAGCTGTGGACAGCAGCTGAATCACTTCGCTGTCAATGAACACCACAAGGCATAATTTTGCATGAATAAAACGGAAGATGTGGGAGAAGCTATGATTAAGTAGTTAGATATTTGCTTGTGATTTAGGAAATTTATAACAAATTAATAAATTATGAGTTGAGTCAATTCGAATTTCCTTGAATGAACATTAATTCATAATTAACATTAATTCATAATTTATTTTATTAATGAGGATTACCTCTACGAATTCAATGCCTTCTTGCATTGGCTTTGGATGGAAGCAAAGTTTAGGAGATAATATTTCGAAGGAAGAACTTATGAACACTTAATTGAACCCACCAAAATCAAAAGTCATGCTGCCGAAAATATGCGCAGGGAGGTCATTGTCGTACAATATGCGCCAGTACTGAACTTTCATTTTGAATAAATTCGAAATAAACATTTAAACACATTTTCTGTTTTGGCTTAATTCTGTCATTCAAGTTAATTTCTGAGCTTTGATGAATTCAGAGACCTATAGTCGAATTTTATGGCGAATAATTTCGTGGTACATTTTGTCTTTAAAAAGTCCTGTTTTGTAGGGAATTTGTGGCATTTTAGAAAAAAAGGGTCAAATTGGCCCATACAAATAGGAGCTACAGGGTTAAAATGCTTCACAAAAATGTTCTTCGTGGTATTTTACACCGAATTCCTGAACACGTCATATATCTAAAATGTGAGGTTATATGGTTTTCGTACGCCGATTCACCATAAGAATGTACAAAAAAGGGAAAACTTTGACCCCCCCCCTAAAAAAACTCAGACGTAAACTTTCAAAACGCCGAAACATGTATATTTTTTTTGGCCCCCTCTACCAGAATCCGTTGTCAGAACCTTGTTATTTAAAAAAAAATTTGATTTTGTTGTCCAGTGTTATTTAAAAATATATCTATGTATAAAATCCAATACAAATATTTGCCAATGGTTCAATGCCAAATCAATAACTTCTCAAAGCAAATCTTTGCAAGCAACAGAACATTGCGTGCCACTGCAGCTAACATTCATTGCAATCATAATTAATATGGGGGTCCCCGTCATTAGCCACCGCCAGCATGTCACAACAGCAAAAACAACATAATTACCACCAAGTAAGGATACAAACATTAAAAAATGGACAAGAAGTCCTTTGCAATTATCAAACGTCAATTGAAGGTTAAATTAATGACAAAAATCTGACCCCCACCCATGCTGACACTGACACTCACACACACACAGGCGCACGCACCGCGGCAGGAACACTGGACACTATCGGGTCGGTGCAATTCGCTTTGTACCCGCCGTGCAGCCGCGCATCAGCCGGCGAACACCCGCAATGCAAGCAACGTGCAACGTGTGTGTGTATGTTGTACATTGTTGTGCTGTGTTTCTATTGTTGTTGTGGGCAGCAGTGGCAACCAAAGCAATCTTCGGACTGGCAAGTGCCGCCGCTGCAGTGCGCCGTAAATTATACGTTGCTGTTGGTGGCAGCGGCAACGGTGGCGGTGACTGTGGCGGCGCTGGCAGCAGCAGCAGCCGTGCAATGCAACATTATAATTTATTTACTGGCAGTGGCAGTGACGGCGCGACCCGCTGGCATGCCATCAGCGCAAAATGCGCGCTACCGTCTTGCCGAAAGGGTTCTCAGGACAGCGGGTCGTGTTGTTGTTTGCAGTTATTGTTTTTGCGTTCGCTCTTATTGTGCGTATTGCAATTTTTGCCTAATTGAAACATTAAAATGTGATAAGTGCCGCGTTACTATCTGCCCGACTACAGTAATTGCAACCTTGATTACAGTCCATGCGTTGCGTCCCCACCCACCCGCCGCCAGCCCCTTTGATGGTATAATTTGTCTTGCAATTTTTCGTCGATTGTTTTGTAAATCGTTGCCACTCAGAAATTAATGGAATTTCACCCTTTATGCAAAATTGAGTTGTCAACGCAAGAGTTCAACGTTTTGCGCAAAGAAATTTGTGAAATTTTTAAGATTTTGTCAGCGCTAATTTAGTGAAATTTAATTAATTGTCGAGCTTAAAGATTTTTCGCGATTTTTCGGCGTCAGGCATCAGCAACATACGCTGTCAAGTGCGCTTAAATTGCCAAATAATTAATCAAAGTAAACGAAAGGCGTCTTGACTAATTTATTTGCTTCAAGTTGAAAGGAAATACTCCAAGGAGACACATACACACACGCACACACACACACACAAATACTATTTTTAGAATTTGGTTTTGCTGCGGTCGCAACCCTTTGCCGGCTTTTCACGCTGCCAGCCAACCAACCAACCTCGATGTTTATGTTTATTGACAGCACCCAGCAGGGCTTCGCATATTAGAATTTCCATATGATGTTGTCATATAAGTATGTGTGTGCATTTCGCTCAACCTGCCATTATTTTCTAATTAACAACATTTTGCAATGTTTTATGTTTATGACATGTAATTTTTTCAACCCGTTTTGCAGCAGGTTGATTGTGTTTAAATAAACGAATTCCCTGAAGAAAATTAATTTTTGAGTAAAAAATTTTAACTTTTATGACAAATATTTTTTTTTAATATTTCATGAAATAAAAACTTTTTAATACACACATACATATGTAATAGATTAAATAAAAATATGGTCAAAAATATTCAAAAATTAATAATACGAGGGTTGCCATTTATTTTTTTTTTCAAAAAGGATGAAAATGCATTTTGTTATCATCAGAAATGGTTTTATTGCTTTTCAAAGTATTCTCCTAAAGGATTTATACACTTTTGCATGCGCTCAAACCAATTGTCGAAGCACTTTTTTCACTCCGATTGGGACACCTCCAAAACATGGTTTTTGAATGCTTTAGCAGCATTTTCTGGCGATGAAAATCGTTGACCGCGCAATTTTTGTTTTGATGTGCGGGAATAAAAAGAAGTCATTGGGTCCTAGGTCAGAGCTACTGGCAGATGACGCATTAAATGGATGCTTTGGTCCATCAAATATGCGTTTATTTGAGCCGATGTGTGAGAGCGCGCATTGTCTTGGTGAAGAATGATTCGGCGTCGGCGGTGGTTTTTCCGTATTTCATTAAACACTTCTGTCAAACAAATTGTTGTGTACCACTCAGAATTGACCATTCTACGTTGCTTTAACGGCACAGTAGTCACATGACCACTTTTGCCGAAGAAACAGGCAACCTTTTGCTTCGATGTGCTGCGTGCCCGAACAACTTTTGTTGCATTTGGCTCGGCTTGGAGACCCACACGGTTGATTGCTGTTTTGTTTCGAGCTCATACGCATATATCCATGATTCGTCACCGCTATCGAATTTGTCCATCATTTCTTTGCACCAATCGACACGAGCCGTTTTTTGAGCGAATGCCAAATTATGGGGATCCAAAGAGAACAAATCTTTGTGACAGCTAAATGTTGATGCAATATCGAATGCACGGCCGTGGAACTAATGCCCAAGGATGCCTCTATCTCACGGTATGTCACATGACGATCTTTTATTATCAGTTCACGCACAGCATCGATGGTTTCTAGCACAATGACCGATTTTGGATGACTTTCACGAAATTCGTCCTGGAGCGAACGGCGACCACGCTTGGATTCGTTAAACCACTTATAAAATGTCTTGAGGGTTCATCACCAAATGCAGAATCAAGTCGATGGAAGTACTGTTGTTCAGATAATTCACTTCGGAAATCGTAAAAAATCATTACTCGAAAATATTCACGAGTTAAATCCATGTTTTGGCCGAGATGAATTTTTCAAGTCTGTGTTAACAACACAAATAGCGCTTGAACATCAAAATGTTCTAAGCACGTTTATAGTAAAAAACTACAAACTTTTCAATGGCAATCTCAGATTTTTCGAAAACGTTCTAGATCATTCTTATTGAAAAAATATAAAAGGCAGCCTACGTAAGAAAAACATAACAAACAAAAATCATCTCAAAAGCTGATACGACATCCTCTACTGGATTATTCCAATGAACTTTTACCGCGTCGAACATCTTTTTCGCCATCCAATCGATTTTGCCATCCGGGTAACATGTTCCCATTGGCGTCACCACTGCATGTAAAGAAGCTACTCTATGGCAATGTTATTAAATGTAATTCATATGTAAACAGAACGGAATTACTTATTGAACCAAGCTTCATTTGAACTAAACGCAGAGCGAATAGACCTTCTATAGATATTCAATTTTAAAGTTGCCATCTAAAGCTTTCAGTCTTTCAGAAATGTTAGTTAAAAATCTTTCTTTTATAAACTAAATTTGATGCTAGCATATTTATTGTTCACTCATAAACCTTTTAGAAGAAATTTCCCTTTTTTAATCCACACCAATTAATCTAAAAAAACCTAACCTATCTCGTTTATTTGTGTCCTTGCAGAAAACAACCTCATGGGTGCGGGCGAGTGGACGGGCTGCACGACCAGCAGCGCAGCAGTGGCCACATCCGCCTATCCCAATTACCATCACCATCACTCCCACCACTACCATCATCAGCATTACGCTCAGGCAGCCGCCTTGCCACCGCTTCCGCCCGCTCCCACCGCCGCACCAGCCCCCAATACATCCGCCGCCGTTCTGCCACATTACGGCAGCATGACGGGCTACGATACCGGCAGCGCTGCACTGGCCACCGATCACGCCAACTTCCACTTGCCCACCGTGCTGAGTGACATGCAAACGCTGTGCGCGTCCGGCGACTATGCGCACACCGGCATAGCGCCGCCCACGATGACGGGGCCCAGCGCCTTTGTGCCGCACACACAGGCGCCCGTCTGCAGTCCCACGCACTACGGCTCCGCCAAGTCGGACATCGATCCACTCAATGCCCGCTATCCGTCCTACAATGACTTTCCCAATGGCTACAACAACTACCAGTACAGCAGCTGCTCGGCACAGCCGCAGTACCCGGCCCATCCGGGTACTGTGGTGCTCTATCCGAAACTGTACAAGACGGTGAACCAGCACGAGATCCACCTGCACCTGCACAGCGCCGACAAGCTGGAACAGTACCTGGGCCCCGAGAATGCGTTCGCGATCAGCTCACTGACCGGCAATCGGTCCAGCATTGAGATCGGCATTGGCACGTCGGATCACGAGCAGGCAGCGGTGCTGCAGGACAGTCAAAGCGGTGCGACGCTGGTCGAACACCAACAGCAGCAACATCAGCAGCAACACGCGCAACAGCAGCAGCAACAGCATGTGGGTCAACAGCAGCAGCACGAGGTGGCAGCGCAGCAACAGCCACACTTGGACACGCAACAGGTCGGTGAGACGGCGGTGGCTGTGGGGGAGCAGCACAGTCAGCGCGAAGATGACTTCTGGCGGCCATATTGACAACATGCCGTTGTCGCCAGCGGCAGTGTTGCTGCCAAGACTTACTTGCACATTGAACTGAATTGAGAACCTAATGAAATTTAAGCAGAGATCTGTATTTTGTAAATTCACACAGAACGCACAACTATTGAAAGCGTTTTGTGACCAAATAATGTCCGAGCGCGCGCTCGGCATTCTATGTAGTCCTTTGTAAATAGAGCTAGCAATACCTACGCGTGTGTCTGATAGTACACTTGTGTGGTTTATTGTGTACTTAACATATGTAATATTTATTAAATGTTTGTATGTAATTAGCATAGTCGAAGTTATACAATATTATTGTATTGAATGCGATGTACAATGGCACCACGATACAAGTTTGCACGTAAATATTTTGTTATTTTATTTGAGTACATGTGTATTTAAGATAAATATTATTAAATATATACCGATCAATGGTGATTAAACATCTTAGATGGAGCAAAGCAATTTTTTTTCTAACGGAGATGAGTCGGTTGGTGGCTAAGGAATTCGAGGTTTTTAGTTGGTGGGGTGCGTGAGGCTTTCAGGGGAGCTAGGAGGAGTATGGAAACGAATTTTTGTCGCTACATTTCACATACAAATGCTTATATAGCACAATTGGCTAAACAGTTATTTTAAGGACACAAATCCATACAACTATGACCCGTTTATGGGCCAACTTTTTGGGGGTTTAAGTCCAAATCGTGTAGCACTGGTTCAGAAAATGTGTTGAATACCAAATGCTTCAATGCCATCAGACTTTCAATAACAAGTTTCAGTGGCGGATTCAGGGGGGCGGGGGGTTTGGGGGTTGAAACCCTCCGAAATATTTGGATCGACCATAAAACTACATACAAATTTAAGGGAATTTTTTTAAATATTGAGGAATTACTTTTTGAAACTCCTCGAAATATTTTTCTGAATCCGCGCCTGGCAAGTTTGAATATTTTAGACTATACAAAGTGATAAGTTTTTCTGAAAAACAAAATGTGTAAAATTTTCCAAAAATTATCTCAATTATGCTTCTTTCATTTATGTTGAGTTTTGTTTTGTTACCGAATTCTTGGGCTTAACTCTCGCTCAACGATGCTGATTAGTTAAGGTTTCATTTCTTAGTTTTTTTTAAGAAAAATTTTTCATTTGGTTGATGGTCTCTACAAAATTTCATTATAAAAAAATTGTTGCAAGCGAGTTTTGCAAGTAATGCCAACACTAATGCCACGTTGCAAGAGATTTCTCTAAGTAATACCAACACTAATGCCACGTTTGCTCAAGCTGTTCTTTCAAACAAATTTCACACGTCAGTTTACAACCTTTTTTTTTGAAAAGCTATGACAAAAAAGGAGACGAGAGCATGGGAAATATGCTTTTCAGTTTACCCAGTATTCAATTTTTAAACATTTCTAAGAATCAAAAACTTCTTAGAGTAACCCAAGGTTAAGTAGAAAATCTCACCTTTGATCCACCACTTTACAGCTTCAACCTTGGGCCTGCAATTTGTCGATTGTATGGTCAGCGACTTGATTGGGAAAATAGTCGAACACTTATGGAAAGTTGCGTTGTGAAAATAAAATCTCTCAGTTAGCGGGAAATTGGATAAGATTCTTGGGAAGTTGCATGTGATGGGGCGTCCACAGTGATAATGAAGCTGGTTTTTACACATTTACATTTCTGCATTATTGCGTGAATGTGTGTGTTTGCATGTGAATGGGTGTTGCGAGAAACGAGTTGCCGGTGCTGTGTTTGAAAATTTTCATGTGCATTATGCAAATGCGACCACAACAACATTGCCTCGCGCACCGAAAGAGACAACCAGTCACACATTAATGCAACAGTTAATTAGATGTAAGTGCGGACAATAAAAATAGCATTGCGAAATGATGAATTTTGAATGAAACCTTAAAAACGCGCGCGCGCAAATAAAGTGGAAGTTTTGCATGCGTACGACGGGCAGCGCACGACCGCAAAGGTGCAGTGCGAGAGGATCGTGCAAGTTTTGCGGTCGTGGTGGCATAGATTGAATTGGACACCGCAAGCGCAAAAATATTATGGAAAAATATAAACATATACATATGTAGCGCGCTGAGCAGCAAGCTTGACTTTGCCGCAGTTGCATGTGTGCACATATGTACTACACACTGTACACATATGTATGGTGGCGGCGTAGGAGGTGGTGGCACTAATCAAGTCGGTAGCCATTTTGCGCTTTGTTGTTGGCCAACATGTCAAGCTTACACAATTGTTTTGGTGGGCAAAAGTGTCGAAAAGTAACAAAGAATTGTTGTGAGCAGAACTTCTGACCTCTGCTCGGCACGCAGTCGCTGTGCCAGCAGCGAAGCCACACAACGCACGCAACATTGCAACGATCGCCGGCTCTGTGTGGCAGCGGCGGCAATTGCGAGTGGGGGGTAACATTACACCTCACGACCTGAGTTGAGTCGCTCGGATGACAGCGCCACCAGAAGAACTCTTACAATTCGATCAATCGAACGATCACAGAATCGGGAGACAACACTGGACGCTGCACAGCAGCAGCGCAGACGTCGAACACGTCGGCGCACGGAGCGCAGCACACACTGCCTTTCCGCGTGTGCATCAGCACTCGAGTGTAAAATCGAAACGACATGAAGAGTCTCAACTTTACACAATGCAGCATAAAAAGCATAAAAAATGCACCATATCAAATTCGCTCATTTCAATAAATAAACAACAACAACAAATAGTAGATATACAAATACAATAAGAAAAAACGTGACAGAGAAAGTGAAGCGTAGAAGCTGCCGAAGAATAAGGAGGACTGGCCCCTGGCTTGGTGGGACACACGCGCATGCGCTTGTGCGGCACATTTTACGCTCGCGCACTCAGCCGGCAATACGCTCGCACACAGTCTGCGCCGGAACATGTGATATGCAGCCTTAATGTGCGCTTGATCGATTCTGAAGGATGGCGCTGCCAGCCAGAAGTGTGTGTACATTTGATCACCTTGCGGTAAGCAAGCGCCCGTACGTGCGTACATACTTTCTAACAATTGCGCCCATGAAGCGGCACCGGAGCGGCCCGCGCTCAAGTCGAAGCTGGAAAAACTGAAGAAGCTGTAGAAGCAGCCAAGCGCAGCAAGTAGAAGCGCGCCGCGGCGGCAGATCCATGCGTTGAGACCCATGAGCCATGAGTTTGTCAGGAAGATGTGACAAGTTTGAGTTTCAATGCACATTCGACAGTGTTGGACAAACTTTTTTTGGAACAAATGTTGCTTGTGGAATTTGGTGCAGAGAGAGAGGAAATAGCATTGAAACTAGTCATAGATTGTGAAGCTTTAATTCACAGAAGATGCAAATGCCTGTGACATATTGGACAAGATTTGAAACTTGATTTCACCGATATTCACAAATTTTTAATAGAAGTTGGTTAGAGTCAGAGTCTTAGAGGACCACAATAGATTTAACAAGTTGCAAGTCTTTCCAGGTCCCTTTCATAAATTTAGTCTAATCATATATTTTGTTACAAAGCGCTCGTAAGGGGAGAACTTACATCTTTGCAGACCTTGTTTACAAGAATTAATTGGATCAGGAGAAAGATAAAGGCTGAAACAAAACTAAGTGCTACAAGCTCTTACTTAGGTACAGTGCGTTTCAAAAATAAGTGTTGGCCATATCTTTTTAACTGTAGAACTTTGCCATGGTTTTAATATCAGATCATCTTCTATATTAAAATACCGTTTTCGCGTGTATTTCTGTTTTCTTAGTTGGGTACAAGTTTTCGCGGAAGTATCAAGAATTAAAAATGAGTGCTGTATTTAAAAAACGTTTCGAAGTAGTGTTTTTGGTAAAATGGTCTAAAACTGAATCCTCCACAAGTCGCAAAATACACAAAAACAACAGTTTCATTCGTGAGGAAGTGGGTCAGTCGATTCAAAGTGTTCGGAAATGTCGGCGACGAGCCACAGAGAGGCAGGAAGAGAACCACTCAGAACAAAGCGGATAAGGCGATATACCGAATGTTTGATAACACTTCAACTCTTAGCCTGAAGCTAGCGAAGAAAATATTGTCGCAGAAGAGAGTCGAAGTATCAACGGCCACTATCCGATACAGGCTTGTGAAATCGGGCATTCCTCATAGAAGTACCATTTCGAAATCGCTATTGGGTAAGAACATGTGGAAAATTGTCTGAAATGGGATAGAGAAAATTTGGGTTGGAAACACTGAATTGGCCATCTCAAAGTCCAGATGCAAACCCAATCGAAAATATTTGGTCTTTAATGAAGCCAAAGCTTGGCGGAAAAAGAATATCAACAAGAAAACAGCTCATTTTGGCATTAAAACGGATTTCGAGAGGGGTTTCTTTGGAGTACACTCAAAAATAAGCCAAAATTGTAACAAAAGATGCCAAGCTATTACTGACAACGAAGACCTGGATAAAGTCTTGATAATAATGCGAAAAAGATATTTGCACAGCCTTTCAGAAAATATATATAATTCATTACTATACCTTCTTTTATAAGTTTTATAAGCAATATTTATTTTTGAAACGCACTGTATATCTGTTTGAGACTCGTTGGGTGTCAATACCCGATACGAGTCGTGACGTCCGAAAAGCGTTATTGAGACTGATAAATTTCGAAGAAGATGGTGCACCATCGCTACTATCTGCAGGTGTACATATGTATGTGCCGCATACTACCATTTGGGAACCAATGCTTCACGAGCTGGGAACTTTAGTTTTACAGCATGTATTGCTACGTAAAAGTTGGTCATTTAAGGCAGCGACGTACATATTAAGATTGGGATTAGAAGCACTTATTTGAGCTCACGTGACCAGGGACTGTCGGCATCACAAATTGCTCGTGTGCATGCGTTAATGTCAAAAGCGTTAGTGTAAAGTGTTTGAGAAACATACTTGCAGCTGGGAGGTCCAGGCTATCTCCGTTGGGCAGAATTCTTCGTTTGTGTGTGGAGTTTTGTTGTTGCTATGCTAGTAACTATTAATTAGGTCAGGTATGCATAATGAAAATACATTGTAAGCAATTTGGAGGTGCTTCAGTCATTGCATATAAGTATGCTGCCCCAAGTAAGTGAAAGTATGAAAACTTAATTAAAATTGTTAAATATTTGCATACATAAAAGTCAGTTTAATATTATCCCAATTTGATTTGTATTGAATCATTGTAATAATTAATTTGAATAAGTGTTTGATTGATAAACGTAAAGTGTTGGGTTTTTCCCTACGAGAGTACGTCGAACTATAATGATGCGGCAAATTTAAACGTAACCTACGACGAGCGCTTTTAATTTTCAAGGTCACATGAGTCAAAAATATTTGTTGCTTGGACAAAATACGAGAAAACAAAAATGACTAAGATTGGTGACAATAAATATTCATATTTTAAAGAGAATCTATGAAGCAAGGGTAAGTAATATATGGCTTAAAACTATGATTGAAAAAAATAAAGATTAAAAAATAAAGATTGCTGACATTTTCGTAAAGCTATCAATGCCCAATCATGCAAGTGACAAAAACTAACTGCTAGTTTTTTCACAGTAACTTTCTTTACATTAAAGACGAATCACCGATTCTGGCATTTTCCGTGATTTTGGTCCAATGCATTAGCCACTGAGCCGCAGTGACTTATGTATAATGGTTTATATATACAGGTATATTAAAGCACATACTGTGCTCGGAAATAAATCAATGCTTGGCATATTTCATCCAACTTTTCGGTATTTAAACTTTAATTCCTATTTTGATAACTAAAAGTTGCAAGTGAACTACATCCGATTATAAGAACACAATGTACGTTCAACATTAACAAAACACAGAAATAAAGGGGCATAACAAATCGGGCAGGCGAGCACGGGGTCTCGCTCCCTGAGGCCAATTTGCCAGCCACCAATTGCGGCTGGTAACCACCCACAATTGTCACAGCGCAAACGCGTCTCTCACAACTGGTTAGTCGACCAGCCAGTGTTCTCTTTATTCTCGCCGCGTGCGGTTCCATCTCTTGGTGGGGGAATTGCCGCCGTCACACGGAGAGCCCAAGTGCCGAGAGTAATTCAGCTGAATTGAATTTTGAACTCATATTGACCACTGGACAAATGCGAATTGAAACTCGAGCTGGAGCTGTGGCTGTGACAGCGGGGCCGGTGTTGTTGTGATGACGATGTGTTGTGTGAATCATTTGGCGCGCCATATGCGTTTGACGTAGGTACGCTTGTACTCGTACGTAGACGTAGGTTAGTGCAAGCCGGCGGCGATTCACCGCGAGTGTGTACGAAGCTTTCGATCGACGTCGACACCGACACCAGCGTCGGCACCTTCAGTGGACGCTAAGTTGGCGTTAGTCAATTGGCAATTTTCCAGCTTTTTTGGATTAAAGCTGCAAATCTCGACGCAATCGAAAGCGATGAGTAAATGTCACCAGACCATCTGAATCGTTGAATTGTCGAATTGTTGACAATTCAACGATTCTATGTGAGCCGCTACGAATGGGGGATTTTTCCGTTTTAAGTGTTGAACTGTGAGATGCTTTTAATATTAGAAGTGTTGTGTTTGTTTTTTATTCTATGGTAAATTGGATGTGTATGTCTGTCATGTCTTGAAAGTTTTATTAAAATTTGTATACTTTTGGATATTTTATTGTGCGAGTTTTTTTGTTTAATTGCACAATGAAATCTTTATCAGTTTATCCGACTGGGCTTTGTGTAATTCCAACTAATTTCTCGCTCGATCGCAGTGCTTTGAGTGAGTAATTAAAGTTGTTGATCTGTTGCTTATAAATCGTATAAGTTAATGTAAACACACACTTTATCATATTGGGCGCGACTTCAATTGTGAGGCATTATGATTTCACAGCCAAATGACGTTTTGTGGATGCAATTGATGACGAAATGACGATACTTCATTCGCGTGAAGTGCTGCGCGATAAACAAGCATGAGGCACTCTCCACTTTCGCTAGTTTCATCTCCACCATACACTCGTACAATGAGAAGTTTAGATGCACACCAGAAGGTCAATGAATTGCAGCGATTGCGTTTTATGCGGAATTTAGCACTTTCGGTGCGCCCTGTGTGCTGCCAGCTAATTTGTTGATAGCACGCAGAGTCGCCGCAATAAGCTTTGCTCAGTCGAAATGCGTTGCCCGATCGACGAGCTGTCAACCTGTCAATCGTGTTGATATGTTGCGTAACTTTTTTCAGCGCGGTGCCTTATCCGACGCTTAAACGTTGTTAGGATTAAGAGCAATTTTACACCTGAGCCGACATGGAACACCTGCTAATACACATTTGGATGGGTCAGTGTGGTGGGAGCGCGGAGGGGCGACTGTAGTCAGAACATTAACAAATGAAATATGCAAATTTTCGGACATTAAACTCGAAGCATAATGATTTGCATAGTGGATGATACCATGAAACCAAAAGAGAATTAAAAACAGACAAATTATGAACAAAAGGGGGGCAGGGTGTCGAGGAAGTTGTTATTGAAACAATTTAAGGAAAAAGTATTAAGAAAAGTATGAACCCTAAAGAAAAACTGTAATAAGAAGAATAATATAACATTTGTTGTATATTAGCACAGAACGTCTTCTTTAAAAGATATTTTCCTCTTTTACTGAAGCTTATACAAAATAAAATAGTTAAAAGATGAAATTGAATGGAAATGAAACAATATAAAGGTAGGAATATATACAATGTATGTTAAGCCTTTCGATCCCAAGGTTGCCTGAGAGCAACTTCACCTATTTGTCATCTTATACCAAAAGCTAAGATTGATTTATGATTTATTGATTTGTTGGTTTAATTTAAGTAGGCACCAACAAATTAATATTTTTAGAAGTGAATTCAAAGCACATTACAAAACTTTTACTATTATCCCCAAAATAATTTCCAATCATTTGCAGCGATATCAGGGAAAGTTTGTGTTCTAATTGAAGTCTACGAATTGGGAGCATTTGATCAAAATAATGTTTCTGTTTCTTTAATAATGGTTAAATAAAATCCAAAAGTGATAATTTTGTATTCTTCCATATATTTTAGATAATTTTTCTGTAATTGAAAAATATTGAAACAACATTTATTTAACTCGTTTTAAGCTAAAATTGTTCAAAAGTAAACTAGCTCTAGAACTCTAACAAAGAGGCGTGGCGACTTCAAATGTCTTGTGCACACTTCTTATGCAAATGTTTCATGATTTAAATACCAAAAAGTAATATCGAGACACAGGGTAAAATTCGGGGTTGAGAAAGTAAAGGTTAAGTTCTTTCTATACGAAGCAAAACGGAAGAAGAATAAACTAGATCAAAGAAAAATAAAAATACAAGAAGAAGGTAAAAGGTAAGGTAAGGTAAGGTGACGAACCCTAAACATTTTTGTAATTGGGTCGCTTTTGCAACCTATTTTCAACTTATTTATTTGCAACTGTAACTTGAATTTTTGTTGTACTACAATACAAATTGGTGCCGATGATTTCGTTTCTAAGATTTACATATAGTATCTTCACAATTATTATGTAAATGATGTGCCTCAAGAGAAAGAAAATTATGTGTTTTACACAGTCTAATGTTGACCAAAGCCTAATGTAATTTTCAAAATCAAATATGAAAGCCAACAGGAAACGTATGACCAGTGTGGCACGCACTGGTATGCGTTAAGTTCCCGCTAAGCGAATGCTCAACTATTTACCACACATCCGTTTTGTTTTACCATTAAAACAACATCAATAACAATGAAAACACTATGTAGCAAAGATTTGCGTGCAAAAATACAAAGCTATACGGGGCTACAAAATGTGAGTATGGCAAAGGTTGCAATCGATATTTCCGAATATAACTTTTAAGTATTGAATTATCTTATTATACTGCAGATCGAATGTCATATCGGAAAGAAATACGAGAGCTAATCGGTTGTAAAAAATCTGTGTGTTATTACTAGGTATCGGATTTATATGCAAAACCTCTGCAAAAAATGCAAAAATATGCAAAATATGCAAACATATGCAAATATGCAGTGCATATGTTAGCTCATTCTTAATATTTTTCAATAAAAAAAGTTTCTGTCTTGGTCCCGTTCAAATCGAAAGCCAAAAAAAAAAACTAACACACAGATTTTTTACTTCCAAATTAAAATCTAAACTAATAACAATACCGTATTACTTGTTTATATAATTTGGATAGGTTTGAATTGTTTGAAATCTCAGAAAATTCAAGTGTTGGAACTAATAGAACTGTTGCAAAGTCCGGATGGTACAAAGCGATTCCAGTGTCCAGATAGGATGGATTAATTAAAACAAGCCAAGCTATACTTAGCTGACACTATTCATAAAGAAATTAGGCAATCTTTGATAAGTTAATCAGGAAGTACTCTGCTAAGATGTTTAAAAATTATAGTAATCTAGAGACTGTGGATGAAAATAAAATAGAAAATAGTTCAAGATGTTTCGATGTTTCGAAAGTCGAAGCTTAAAAAAAATGATAGTTTCAATGGTGAAAGCATTGAATCAGTCCAGACGATTTCAATGTAGGGGGAGAAAATAAGGAAATATATTAATAAATACAAATATAAATAAGTCGGAATTCAATAGTTACTAAATTTCATAGTTCAAAGTGTCCATAGATAACATAAGAAGATGGAAAACGACTTCACATGGTCCAAAAGCCTGTGCTATTAAAATGATTACAGCGTCCTGTCGGCTTAAAACTCAGACTGTTTCAAGGTCCACACTAATAAGATCGGTAAGTACAGATCGGCCTGTTACAATTAGTAACCAATGCCGTGATTCGTTCTATTGTCGCAAGCCCGACAAGTACAAAACGTGGATCACATTTTAAACTATATGCTTAATCCGACTTATTTATTTGGACAATAAGAGATTAGAGATTGCGTCTCATATAGTGAACAGTCTGTTTATTGAAACATAGATTTAGTTATCATTGTTCAGTGTACGTGAGTCCTCTGAACGTAGGGTGCAATAGCCGTAAAATTATGTCACAGCATCCGTTTTGATGCGAAACTTTCAATTTATTTGAATTTGCAATTACCAAATGCTCACACACACACGCACTTGTCAGGTGTGCATAGGTGTGTGTGTGTGTGTGTGTAGTCTGCGTGTATTTGTGTGTGTGTTGAGGATGTTGCGGTCTGGCATGAGCATGACCTGTGAACTTGATTAGCGGTTTTTTGGCAAGCGTTTTGGCATATGGATGTGTGTGTGTACGTGGTCGCTGCTGCTTTGAACTTCCGTTCGTATGGATGGTTGTTGTTGATGTGGTTGTTGCTGTTCTTCCTGTTACTAATGTAGTTTTTGTTATTGTTGTTGATGTTGCACAGGCGGTAATTTGCGCTCTGTGCCATTTTTCACTTTGGCTAATTTGTAAATTAAGCCTTTACACGGCCAATAGCAACAACAAATTTAAATGCAATATATTTTTTTTTTAAATTACCACTACCCCTCGATGTGATTATTTCGTCCGTATGTAAATAACTTAAAAGAGTGAGTCGCATAGGCTGCCATCAAAAACCGCTTATTAAATATTGAAAATGTTGTGTGCCTAATTGAAAAACTGTTGATGACTGCCAATTAGTTTGGTGTTTAGGCCTTTGACTTTTTGACCATGTAGCGAGTGCGATTAAAGCACTTACTTTGCCCGCACTGTGATTTCCTCAAAACAACTTTCAATTGGTTAAATATTTACTTGCGTAAACACTTTGCGGTACAACCAATGCAAAACAGCAGACGGAACTTAGAATGTCGCAAATGCAATGCGTTGGTGTGAGTGAGGAAAGAACATTTTTTCGGAAAAAACCCAAACCAAAGACAGTTATTGTAATTAAAAAATATACCTGATTTGAAATTTTAAGTTCATTTAAAATGCAACCGCGACATTAATAAACTTATGCACAAAATTTTAAAATAGCCAAATTGTAACCGCTTTATTTGAATTTCAGCGCAGTTAGAAGTTGCAAATGATTTGTGATAAAACCATTACGAGATGGCGAGGTTTTTATATTTCAAATTCTGCACAAATAAAAAACATTTCACAACCATTTTTGGATCGGCTGCATAGGATGAAGCATGCGTTGAAAACTCACTAAACGAGGAGGTGTTAGAGAGAAGAAGCGTGGTCGCCGTTCGCTCCTGGACGAATTTCGTGAAAGTCGTCCAAAATCGGTCATTGTGCTAGAAACCATCGATGCTGTGCCTGAACTGATAATAAAAGATCATCATGGGACATACCGTGAGATAGAGGCATCCTTGGGCATTAGTTCCACGGCCGTGCATTCGATATTGCATCAACATTTAGCTGTCAAAAAGATTTGTTCTCGTTGAATCCTGCATAACTTGGCCATCGCTCAAAAAATGGCTCGTGTCGATTGGTGCAAAGAAATTATGGAAAAATTCGATCGCGGTACTTCGAAAGGCGTTTATAAGATTGTGACAGGTGACGAATCATGGATATATGCGTATGAGTTCGGAACAAAACAGCAATCGACCGTGGGGTCTTCCAAGACGAGCCATATCCAACAAAATTTGTTCGGGCACGCAGCACATCGAAGAAAATGGTCGCCTGTATTTTCGCCAAAACTGGTAATGTGGCTACTGTGCCATTAGAGCAACGTAGAACGGTCAATTCTGAGTGGTACACAACAACTTGTTTGTACGGAAAACCAACCGCCGACGCCAAATCATTCTTCACCAGGACAATGCGCGCTCTCACACATCGCCTCAAACAACCGCTATTTGATCGACCAAAGCATCGATTTAATGGGTCATCCGCCAGCAGTTCTGACCTAATACCCAATGACTTCTTTTTATTCCCGCACATAAAAAAAAAATTGCGCGGTCAACTATTTTCATCGCCAGAAGATGCTGCTGAAGCATTCAAAAACCATGTTTTGGAGGTGTCTCAATCGGAGTGGAAAAAGCGCTTCGACAATTGGTTTGAGTGCATTCAAAAGTGTATAAATCTTTAAGGAGAATACCTTATAAAGCAATAAAACCATTTTTGATGAAAAAAAAAGCATTTTTATCCTTTTCGAATAAATATATAAGGCAACCTTCGTATGAAAACTTGACCGACTCAAGGTAGTTTTTTAATAAGTACCTTCCAACGAGAAGATGGGATGGAAATTGTGTTCCTATTACGATAACAACTAGTAATGATATATGTTAGCTCTGGGGCGATAAATGATAAACATTTTCTAGCCTTGAATTTGTTAATCACACAGGATGGCATCCTGACTGATATGAAGTAAGGAGTAAAATCAAGTAGATATGATGATAATTGCACCAAAGAGCCATGACTCACCTTTCAGATATAGTAAACAGAGCTTTACTATGTATTAGCAAAGAAAATAAACATGCGCTTCATATTCTTTGGCATTAGTCACACAGGATGGGCGTCGATGTAGTCATCAACTACGGAATATGTTGTGATATATCTGCAGTGGTCTTACGTCAGGCGTTGTGCAACAAGGTGTTTCATCTGTTATACATATGAAAGTTAGAACCGAAAGCAGTTGTAGCGACAGATTGCTACGATAGCAACTTTACACCTAAAGTGTCATGAAGAGTCACTCCACTAATGTAGAATTGCTTTCGTTGTTAATGTTGCAGAGTAAGTTACTTGTAACTTGCTTGAGTAATGCACTTGTAGTTAGTATAGATTTTTATGAAATCTCAATTGATTTTCGAAAAAACTTAAGAAGATCTATTCATTAATTCGGCCCAATTTCGTGCAGTCGTAACCAACTCAATGATATTCTTGTATCTCTAATTCATGTTATGCATAAAGCTCCAATAAATCTGCTAATTTATGTTTATGTTTACATACGTGGGCAGTCCGATAAGTACTTAGCCGCACCGCCCGATGGTCCCACTATCGTAAGAGACACTACACTATCGTGTAGTACATCCTCGTAGACAGCTACTGTCAAAATTTCAGCCATATTGGATTTGTAGTTTTGTTTTCACTGCGTGTGGAAACGAACGTTTCCGAGGATTTTAGAAAAATGGAAAAAGAGCAATATCGGTCGGTGATTCGCCAAATCGGTCGCATTAGGCTACGACCAGCTGTCCCATCCACTGTATTCTCCAGATTTGGCCCCGTGTGACTTCTTTTTGTTTCCAAACTTGAAAAAGTCACTCGCCGGGCAGAAATTTGAGTCGAATGAGGAGGTTATCGCCGCCACGGAGGCCTCCAGAAAACGTATTTGCAGACGGGTTAAAGAAGTTGGAGCATCGCTGGGTCAAGTGTATCGAGTTGAAAGGAGACTACGTTGAGAAATAAATCGCCACTTTTCCAAAATTTTGGTTTTTATTTTGTAGGCTAAGTACTTATCGGACCACCCACGTATGTTGGTTTTTAAATTGAATTTGAAGTTTTGCAACTGAAAAATTTATACTTTTATGTTTCATATATTAAGCAATTGGGAGTTCCCACATCAATTAAAAATTATTATTAAGCTACGTATACACTGTAGAGAAAAATACCGAGAGCTAGAGAAAAATCTCGCCTAGAGAAGTCTAGACACTCAGTAGAGCTCTCCACGAGAGCTCGTCACAGTCTCTACCCGAGATTTTTTAGTCGAGAGTTTTTCGTAGTATACACACGTTTTTCATTGGCTCTACGAGAACTCTAGCTCTATTGAACAAGTTCAATAGAGTTTAGAACTCTCGCATGCAGGTTTTTTTGTTTATATGAATGCATATCAAAAGCTGGGCAGTCCTGTAACACGTAATTTATTTTATTTATTTAAATGCATATATGTAACAAAACTAATTCATATAAACAAAGAGTGTAGTTCTAAAACATGCTTCTACTATTCGGAGGTGCAAACATGGTAACATGTTTTCCGTCTAGAGCGCCTAAACAATTCGGGAAGTTCCAGTTTTTGTTGAATGCAATGGCATGCAGCATCCATTCATCGTCAGTGTTCGGCACCTAAGTAAAAGGGAATTTTTAGTATTTGTAGGAAATCGAGAGAGAAAATGGGTGGATGTAAGCGGAGATAATTCCACTACGGAAAGCCTAGATATGCCAAAAGGATCATATAGAAAAAAATCTAAGACCAACATGGAAAATGATCAACTTTAAATAACGCATTGAAGATATTGAACACTCCCGCTGACTCACACCAAATATTTGGTGATTATGTGGCTGACCAAATGCGCCACATTAACGACCGAAAGCGAAAGCGCTTAAAGCTAATAGTACAAAGAACAATTGTGGAACTAGAAGAAGGGCCTGACGATATAATTGTTTTACAAATACCGTCGGCACCTTCTTTAATTGAGCAAGCATTTCAAAATTTAATTGATTAATGGTTGAAATTGTTAATATATGTACTAACTACACTTTCAAATATGGTTTTAAATACATTATATCTATATGCAGTAGATTGACAACAAAACCGTAGCACATGCAATTTTATGATTTACAATTCGAAAAGGTGTAATGCAGCTTCAAAGTTAATATCTTCCATTTGTAATTACTTCTTTTGCAAAAATATGGAATTTCTAACCTGTCCTTAACTTTAGTCTTACGCATTTACCTTCAAATATTTGTTCTTCAATCCATGGTACATAGCGTCACACACTTCTGGAATTATTTTAGCGATTGTTCAAACGGGTATGCGGAAGAGGTACAAAAGCGAATGGTAACTGTCCCCTGCAAAATGTGCACAACGCATTAAATATAAAAATCTTTCAAAAACATATACTATGTATGTACCATACCTGTAGCAAGAAATCGCAAGGTCACTGCCAACCTTTCTCCTGCAGGAATCGCTTTGCGCAAATGTGTGTCTTTTTTTGTGATTACCGGGGCCACAATTTGTAGCAATGCTTCAAAATTTGTGGATGACATTCGCAAAAAATTGGCATACGCCGCTGCATCACTATTTTTTAATTCACCACGTAGTTCCCGATAAACACCCGCACTTTGCCGTTTCGCGATCCAATTTTGCCCCCAACATTCTCGACTCTTTTTTTTTAATTCTTCTTCAAATAAACTACAACTGCAGCGGTTGCTTGCTTCTGGCGCGCACTCATTTTTCCGAATTTCGTTCGCAAGAATAAAAATTTGCTCTACAGCTCTAGCCGAGAGAAAAAATTGTCATAGTGTATACGTCGAATAGAGTTCATCGTTGTATAGAGTTTATCAAACTCTACGTAGAGTCAAATCTCTAGTAGAGATCCTCTATAGTGTAAACACATTTGATAGACGAGAGTTCGAGAGTAGATAGAGCTCTATCGAAATTTCTCTACAGTGTACACGCAGCTTTAAAATTCTAAGTAAATTTTGCCATATTAAGTTAAGTAAAGTAAACACAACATTGCACATTATTATCTGAGTTTTACGGAAATGCGCCAAAAACACTGAACCGCTTATCGGTGAGGTTTCATGAATGTGTTTCTGATGTTCTAATTATTTGGCGTCTAAATTGGAAATCTCAGTTTTTTGTTATGCCTCAAGTGGCCTTTCATTAAGTTGCATTAAAAATAGATTTGCAAACCACACTCACCACTCAAGTTGCCTATCAGCTGACAAACGTGTAAACACAACAAGACGATTTATAAACAATCAAATCCATACTTTGTTGCCGCTATCGGCCTGGGAATTCCAGCTTGATTCGCATGTATAGTGCAAAGCACCCAGTCGCTGATCCTGCCTCGCGTCCGCCATCGCACCTCGCCTATCGCACCCGCGTTGCCGGCTGTTTTCGTCAATCGTTTCGTCAGTGCAGCGTACATGGCGTACATGACGGTGTCAACAAGCCAGCTGCGAGCGTAGTTCTTCTTTACGGCATATCTCAAGTCCGCGTCTGGCCGTGATTCATGGAAACCACCAGCAGCAGCACCGGAATTCAAACGCACTCTCACCGATTGTGATTTCTTTATTTTATATTTTTTTTCATTGTGCTTGTGTACTTAGCCAAACGTAAGTATATATGCATGTCAGTGCGAGTGAGTATGAGTGGCGACTGTCGCACGTACTGGCGTGTCTCAGCGATTCTTCGCAACTATTAATACGAGCACAGCGCTCAAGTTTGGATTTTTCGTTGCAATTAGTATGCGCGGCAGGTGTAGGCAAATCAATTTAATCGTCGCATATCTGACAGGAATCGGCGGACACGGAACCACCAACTAGTGCGAGCTATGCCATGCGTTCGATGCGTTTCGGCTGCAAAGGGTGACACATATTGTTTTGCTTACCACAAAACTGCATAGCCAAAGCGTGTCTGCGCATGGCGGAATGCTGCACATAACTCAAGCGAGCGGCCCTTTTGCCGGAAGTGGTCTTCATCTCATAAAATTTGCAATGCGCGCCCGTAATGAGAATTTTCGCCGCCGGTCTGCGCTGACCGCATGTTTAGAACAGTTCAGCAGTTGAGCTGATCTATCACTTTAATGCACTGTACGCGCCGCAATTTTTCGGAAAGCAATTTGCTGTGCGGTGCTGCCGTCGCACAAACTGCCCACGCAGCCCCAAAGCGTAGCCACAAGTTGCCAATCTGTCTGCTCTGATTGTGGTTGGTGGCCAACTAGTGGTGGCGGTGGCGGTGACGTTGTCGGTAATGCTCTGGTGTCGGTGTTGCTTGGCGGCTGGCAGTGTTAACGTTGATCTGGCGGTTATTTCCAGACTGTTTTTTGTTTCAAAGGAGAAGCAGTGCGACTCGTGCTGGAATTCTGTAGTTTTTATGATTTTAGGCCTTGCAAATCATGAACGGCTTGACGGTGTTAACGATTTTGCTAACCACGCTTTCTTTTCATTAAGAATTTTAGTGCCAACCATTTCAATAGGGTTTTCATTTTAACTGAATAAAAAGTTAGTGATGCAGTAAACTTGTTGAGTTAGGTTAAGTAACCTGGCTGATCAATTAAATCTCGGCTGGATTTTAGTAACTTCCAGTATCTAATACAGGGTGATCCATTTAGCGTTTGGAATTTGAACTACGCTTTATTTCGAGAATGGCAGTCCAAATGTCATTCAATTTGTGTTCGTAATTTAGTTACGAATTCAACATTTACGAAATGGGACGCTATACGCTTGAACAAAATTGGGAAATATTGAGAACTTACTTCCAAAGTGGAGAGTCTTCAACCCAAACTGTAAGAAATAAAAAAAAAAAATTCAAAAAGAGATTGGCTTTCAACTCAGTTTCAACCCGTTCCCGTTCTCGTACATTGCGCACAGCCGAAAACATTGCTTTTGTTGCCAAAAATGTGGGAGAACATCAATCAACGTCAACTCGCCATCGCTCGAAGGAATTGAACATTTCCCGCACTTCTTTGATGAGAATTTTGCATAAAGATCTCAGTATGAAGGTTTACAAAATTCAATTGGTCCAAGAACTGAAGGCTCATGACCATCCGGCACGTAACAATCGAACTTTTGGGCACCGTTTTCGAAAACCGAGTAAACAGCCGAAATTCTGAAGTCAATTGGCCGCCTCTGAGCTGCGATTTGAGTCCGTTGGGCTTTTTTTGTGGGAGCCATAAAGGACAAGTGTTACACGAACCATTCAGAGACGATTGAAGCTGTGAAACATTAAATCGAAGTTGCCATTCGGGAAATTCTACGCGGAACAATCGAAAAAGTACTTGAAAATTGGCTTGACCGAATGGCGTACTGTAAGGCCAGTCGTGGCAGTCATATGAACGATATCGTTTTACATTCTTAAATACCAAAGTCCAAGCTTTTTAATAAAACAGGAATTTCCAAAAAATATTCATTACTTTTTTTATAACCGATTCAAATTCTAATCTTAAAGGGTCCACCGTGTATCAACTGGAGTTCTGTTCAGCAGTTATTGAAGCAATGAGTCGTGAGTATATGATTTGCCTTACTTCTTTCCTAAAAGCTACTCCCAAGTAAATAAGACGTGCATAAGTTCCAGAGTTTCTTTGACATCAATCAGTCCATCATAACAACAACTTGAGCAACAATAAACTTTACTAAATAACCTAAAAAAAAAACGCAATAAGACTTTAAAACTACTAAAAATCAGTAGCGCCACTCGCCACAAATGTTTTCACTTTTTCCTTCTACTCAAACAATCCACTCATACGGAAATCTGGCGTCATTATCTACAAAAAACAATTAACAACCCCTTTAAAATTAGAAAAATACTCTAAACAGAGTCTAATAAAATTGACAACAACAACTATGGCAGGTGCTAAGCCCCCATTAGCCAGGATTCGGCCGTTCGGTTAGCGGTGCGGGAATGTACCGATTCGTTTGGGCTCGCTGATGGCTGATGCCATTTGATTGATTCCGGAAATGCTTTCGGCACAGCGCAACCGAATATTAGCAGCAATCGGCACACACCTACACGCCGCGGCAGACAAAAATCTAATCAACTACAAATTGGCCAAAAAACACACACAACGTCAACACGTACAAACACACCGGCAGAATTAGTTATCAGCCGGTCGACAAGCGGCAGCAGCGAGAACGCGCTCGCTACCAGTCGCGTTTATTGCAGAACGGCAGAACAGCAATCATACATATCAACAACAAATAACAACATCAACAACGACGACAGCAACAACAATGGCAGCAACAATAAATCGACGTAGCAAAAACTCAATTGAATTCACTGCGCGGCGCTCACTTACAGCGTAACGGCACGTTTACGGGCCATGCTGCGCGCCTGTTCAGCACTGTTGACTCAGTCAACAATACAACAAGGCGAGCTGATAAATAAACACGTTAACGTTAACGCTGCGCTTCTGTTACCGAATGACGTTTAGACCGTTTGACGGGTGGTGTTTGGCGTTTAGCGTTTAGCGGCCTTTTTAACGCCACGCACGCTAAACGATTGCGGGTAGTTCGGGGGGGGCGGGCAATTTGCATTCGAACAACTTTAACAGCAACAACAACCAGATGGCGACAAACTATACAGAAAGATAAATTATACATAAATTAATGCATAAGTGAATCAGCGAGGCTTATATTGCGGGAAAGAAAAAATCACACGGTGCACGTTGCGTTCGCTACGCTGGAAATATCAGTGCTATATGACGTGTAATTACAGTTAGTCGGAATAAGCCGTGAGCAAGAAAAACCAAACTCAGCTCAGAACACAGAGGGCAGCGTGCATTGCTTGCAAAGTTTCCACGTTCAGACGGAGAGAAATGGAAACAAATTACTGAAAAAAATGTAATTGAAGTGGGCTAAACGCGTGACTGATGACAGTCAGAGGGTATGGCTTTGATTTGTGGAAACAAAGCAAAGTGTACCATAGCACAGGATTTAATTTAATCCAAATCAATTTTTTTGCAACGTAGCAAGAAATAGATGTAGATAGATTTATAATGCATTACAAATTGAAAACAATAAATAGAAGAACATTCAATATTGAATAAAAGATATTTGTATTAGATAATCTTAGGCATGTCTGCCTATATTCATACAGATATGTTTCCAAAACCATTCATAACAGTTATATAAGTACCAATATATGGAGGAAGCTTCGGTTCAATGCCCCTTCTTAATGCTAGATTGGAAGCTGTTCATATTTAGTGTAGAGCAAACCTGTCAGAGATAAGCCACGACCCTCTACTTGTGGTCCATCCTTCTGAATACTGAGCCATGGAAACCCTCGTCCTCATTTTTAGTTTCGTAGCTTAGACTGGTCGGTCAAGGAGTTGAAACATAGTCCATATTGAGTGCAAAGTGATGACAAACATAGCATATTTAAGCTTTTTTATATCACATTATCATTTATTAAACTTCTTGCTGTTGTCATATTGCCGGTCATAGCGCAACCCAAGAAACATTTCTGCTTTATAAACAAACTGGAATTATATTTCATAATTAATGCTTTTTACTTATAATTTTGTTTAAATGTTATGTTCAACACGTACATACCTAAGTGTAAAAATATGTGTGTCTCTAGTAGGGATGCCAGAATAGTCTACGATTTTCATTGTCCCGAAATGTGGGAATTATTTTTCTTCAATCTCGGAAATTTTTGCGATTTTGCAGAAAAGTGGATTGCAATTTTGGATAGGATTTTGCTCAAGTTGAAAGTGGCAGAATATAATAGGTTTTAAATTACAGTGTAAACATATCAAACTGACATGGCAGCCGGGTAACGGGGCTAAGGTCCATAAGCATTGGTGTTGTGTGAATTTGTGTGGGATGAAGAAGGCCTGTCGGCACCGATTATGCCGATTCCGAACAGCGATTCACTGCTGACAAGAGTAAATCGAGAATAAATAAGCATACATTTTCTCTGTATGAGAAACGTGACCACCTTACAAAGAATTCCCCTATTATTTGAAGGAATTTTTAATTTTTTTTTTGTGCTTTAAATTTAAAACAAATACAGTACTTTTCACTTATAGCGAACTTCGAGGGACTGGCAAAATGGTTCGTTTTAACCGAAAGGCCCCTTTAAACGGTTTCGTAATAAGCGAAAACATAAAGCGCGTACTTTTGAAATTGGTTCGTTTTAACACGTTGAAGACCGCATTGAAAAATCAAATCAAATGTCAAATTAACAAAGTCCGCTATATGCAGTATCTCTTCGAGGGACCGGCGAATGGACTACTGTACATAAATTGAATTTAAATCACGCCCACCGGTGTACAAGCGGTCCCCAGGTAAAACATGTCGTGTGCCCACCCGTGAGCACGCGGGCCGGTAATGTTGTTGCGGAGTGACCCACCGGTGGGCATGCGGTCTTTAACGTGTTAAACAGGTTCGTTATAAACGAAAAATAGTGTACATAAAACTATGTATACGAATTCCGGAAATAATCTCACAATCCCGAAATTGAAAAATCCCAGTACGTCCAAAAATTGCCATCACTAGTCTCTACCCATTCGATTGTTTCAATTAACGTTCATCGAATGCCGTCGATCCATTTATAAGTCGTTTTCTTATGCAAAATGTGTTGGTGGGCGAAATAAAGTGCACACACCGTAATACGCAAAAAACCTCAGAAACATTTCTTCCATTTGAAAAATGCCCAAAAACCACAAGTTCCCTTAACTGCCTACTATTTATTGAAGGCATAATAGATGTGAGAGCTAACTGGTTTTGTTCCAGCGGTCAACTGCGGCACACACTGCGGTGTCCATGTGGGTAGACATGCAGCAACAATTATCCTTCGGACATTTGCCAGCACTCCTGCAGGGGCCACGCACCCACACACGCACACTCTCGTGTGTGTTGCGATATTTTCCATTTCCTTGTGTCGAAAGTCGAAAAGTGCCAACGCAGAGCGATTCTTCGCCATCGCGCCAACCCATCGGCGCACCGAAACCTGCAATTTGATTATCGCAATGTGAATTGCTGCATTTGTTGCATGCCCAGAAGACGCAACACACAGTCGACAACGCAGGCAGATGCACGACTGAAAATCAACTGTTGCCCTTAGATGCGCCCCGTCCCCACCCGGAACAATGCATAGAAAATTGTTTGTGGCATGTGTGCTGGTGTGTGGTGTTGTTGCCATCAACGCGTAGGCCTCGGTACACACGCCGACGCACCGACTTGGCATTTGTCAACAACGAGTATTTTAATGGCCAATTTCTCACGTTAAACGGTCGCCGGCCTTGTACTCAGCGCAACAATGGCCATGTTGGGCTGAGGAGGCAGACGAAAGTGGCCGCAGCGCTACTCCTGCGGCAGAATGTGTACGCACATTTTTCTGCGTACGCTTTCAAATGGCAGTTAAAGGCGGCCAGCAGTTGTCCCTTCGAGCGGAGCACAGTTGCCTACGTGCTATGACACCGCCTTCAGAGACAATGAATGCCGTGTGGGGCTCGCACCGGCCTTGTAAATAATCGGCTACGGTTTTCGGCAGCGTCACAACCACTGTCGCCGGAAGTGCAGTGGACACAAAAACTGTGCACATCGAAAGAATCTTGGCTTTTGGCCTAACGCACACGGACCGTTTGCATGTGTGCGGCTGTCGATGTTGGTGTTGGTGTGGGTGTGGGCAATGCATACAAATCATGCACAGCTGCTGCTGCAATCTGCACGTGAACAGGGGTCGCCAAAGTGTCTAATGCAATCGGCCTGAACTGAGGTCATGGCCCAGTCTATTAGGCCATATTCTTACATGTGCGTATGGGTGGTTGTACGAGCACCAATTTATGGCCATCGTTAGGGCTGAAACTGTGCATTCATTTCGCAGCGGAAATGTCCCCAAATGAGCTTTTAGTTTTTTCCACCTTACGCCTACAATTACGAGGAAGCGGCGCAGTCCTAATGACATTATCGGCCAAATGTTAGTGCAAGTAGTTGACAAGTGTTTGTAATGGCCGCATACGCACTTCCGGTCAATCAAATTGAATGGAAGCGCCGCTGCGCCTCGACAAGTAGGAGCGACATTTAGCTATGCGCACGATTATCTAATTTTTATTTGCATGCTGCGGAATGGTGACTTGCATAGACTTGTGGAGAGAGTGAAATTAATGTCGACGGAAATTTGCGTCTGCAGTAAAATTTAATTAAAAATTCAATCACTTCATTTAAATTCACTGCATTGGTGTGCAATTTAGATGCGTTTTGTTGCAATTTGTGGTGGTTATGGGAATTACCTGCCTATAATTTCAATATTTTATCAACATCCACTTTCTAATTACAATTTGACTAAATGATTGAAAGTTGCCTCTTTCCAAAGTAAAGAAAAGGAATTTTTAAATATTTATTAATTTGAACTTAATTTTAAACGTTTTCTTTAAATTATTTGTGACTACATTTGAGGAACAAATATTTTATTTGGTCTAGGCGCCACTAGTTTATTAAGTTATTATTTTTATCATGTGATAACTTTATAAACAAGGGTCCAGTAAAAATAAAAATGTTAATGAAATGTTCAACATTTTTTATGAACTATCGTTTTCTTTGTGTTTTTAACTTTTTTTTGTATATTTTTATGTGTTTATTTATAGAGTCATGCTATTTATTTTATTTTAATTTTTTTTTTTTTATTTCTTTGTTAATTCCTTTTAATTTATTAATTTTTTTATTGTTATTTATTATTTTATTATTATTTTTATTTTATAATTTTAATTTTTTCTTCTTAATTTTTATTTAAATTTTATTTATTTAAACTTTTATTTGTTTATTTTTATTTATTTCTTACTTTTACAACTTTTTATGTATTATTGTTGTCATTGTTTTTTCTTTAATTTGTTGTGTATGCAATTTATTCCTTATTTATAAGATTTTTTATGAATTATGGTTTATGTTTGTTTTTTAAATTATTATTTTAATTTTTAATTTTTTTTTTTAATTTGTTTATTTTTATTTATTTCATACTTTTTCAACTTTTTATGCATTTTGTTGTCATTGTTTTTTATTAAATTTTTTTGTTTATGCAATTTAATCCTTATTTTTAACATTTTTTATGAATTATGGTTTATGTTTGTTTTTTAAATTATTTTTATTATTTTATTTTTAATTGTTTTTAATTTGTTTATTTTTATTTATTTTTTTTTTTATAACTTTTTATGAACCTATTATTGTTGTCATTGTGATTTTTTTAATGTGATGTTTATTCTATTTATTTTTTATTTTTAACATTTTTTATTAATTAATTTGTTATTTTTTATTTTTATTTTTATTATTAATAAGTTATTTTTATTATTTTTGATTTGAAGTTTTATTTTAAGTTTTTAATAATTTATTTTATTTTAATTCACTCCTTTTTGGACGTTTCTATGTTAATTTAAAATTTTTGGATTACTTTTATTTGTTTATTGTTTTGATGTTTTCTTTATTGTATTTTATTTTATTTTATTTTATTTTATTTTATTTTATTTTCTTTTCTTTTTTTTTCTTTTCCTTTATTTTATTTTATTTTTATTTTTATTTTTATTTTATTTTATTTTATTTTATTTTATTTTATTTTATTTTATTTTATTTTATTTTATTTTATTTTATTTTATTTTATTTTATTTTATTTTATTTTATTTCAGTTTTTGCTTCTTTTTTGTTTTTTACGTTATTTTTTTCAATTTTTAATGTTTGTTGGTTTGTTTTCATTCATATTTTATTTATGGATTATCGTTTTCTTTTTGGCCGTTATTTTTATCTACATTTTTTTGGGGTTACTTTTATTTGTTTATTTATTCTACTATTTTTTTAGTTTTACTTTAATTTTTTAAATTTTGAATTTTTATTTACAGTGAATTTGTTAAATTGTTTTCAATTAATTTCACTTATTAGTACAAATTGTCGTCTTCTGTTTAGTTTTTATTTTTTTTTATAAATTAATGTTGTTGTTGTTATTAATGGCAGCCGCCGTAGCTCAGCTGGCTAGTGCGTTGGGCCGCAAGCCAAATGCGACGCTCGAACCCAGGTTCAAGACTCCGTTGCTGCTAACACCGAAAAAAAACAACAATCTTTCTTTTGGCGGCTGTCCTCTCAGCACGAAATGGCAAACCTCTGAGAGTAAAAACGCCGATGAAAAAGCTCCCAACTCGCCGTTCGGAATCGGCATAAACCTGTAGGTCCCTTCCAACCTTGAAAAATTCACACGTATAACATGGATGGTTGCGGGCCTTAGTCGCGGTATCTGGCTGTCGAGCTAGTCAATTAAAATTATTATTGTTATGAATGCCAGCAGCAGTCGATGAATAGTTTTAATAGATTTAAACTATGAATTTAAAATTTTAACTTTACCCAGTCAACAGTAACGAAAGGACTAGAAAAAATTAATCATTTAAATTAAAAACCAAATGTTATGCATATAAAAGAAAAATGGTTCGGGATATCTAATCTTTTGTATTAGTTAGACAATTCTGCAATGTTGTTACTTGTACAATAAATATCTGAAAAATAGCAAATATTGTTTGCAAATACCGCGAATATGCCAAAACTCAAAGGCCGATTTCGCAGGCGCCTACATAATATGTAAAATGTTTGTTTTTTTTGCAATATTTCGAAAACAAAAACAATTTCGTGCTGTGGCCAAAAGTGACAAATCACTGCATCGGAGCGAGCGAACGACGCTTAACCACGAAATAACGACCGCGAACACATGTTTCTGGCTTGTGCCAAAAATTATGAACATGTTAACAGGGCCGGACGGCAGGACAGCGGCCGGCTGCACTCACCAGCAGGCCAGCTACATATGTATGTAGTTGCACGCTGGGCGCGAAGGACACACCGCACACCGTCTGCCGCTGATGTGGCGCCTACTGAGTGCACAAAGTGCAGCGATGACCTTCACACTCCGCCAGAGCGCGCCAACGTCCGCCAGCGACCAGCGGCCATAGTGGTCGTTGCAGTTGCATTGGCTCGGCGTCATGCTGCATAATTTAGCTGACCAATTTGCGCAGGACATGTTCGTGTGCATGTGTATGTGTGTGTGCTGGCGGCAGTGTTGATGCCACTGTGGCAATGTGCAATCTACAGCATGCCACATGCCGCATGGCCGGAAATGCACTGGGCCAATTTTTGCGTTCCATCAAAGTTCCAGTGAAAATTCACAAAAATAAAAGCAGCCGCACACGCACCCACACATACACGCACAGAAAAATCACATAGGAAATTATTGTGTCTAGCAACATTTTAACGATGCGCATAAACATAGCAACAACACCCAGCACACCGGCGCGGCTGCACTTGACATATTTACTGGTCCGGGTCGTTGGTAAATTGTCGACAACGAAACGTTTGCGTCGCAGCATGGGAGCCGGTTGTCGGTTTCCGGCATGACCGAATGGCATATTTCATGCTGAAAGTGTTGCAATTTAATAAAAAAAAAAGTGTTTTAAAATATTTATTAACAGCAAGTTTTAAAGAATAAAACATTGCAATGATATTTAATAAAATCGAGTTGAAAGGATATGTTGAAGGTTACACAGCTTACGAAAGTGTTTTCCAAGCTTTATTTTGAAAATGAGTTCGAGATGCCAACAAAATTCTTTCATGAAATAAACCTAAATTATTGAAGTGTTAGAAATTCAAAGAAAAACTTCTTAAAATCATAACAAAGCTTATGAAATCAAAATTTAGATGTCTTAGATGCCCTATTACTTTGACTTTTTCGATTCCTGAAGACGTATTAGCAACTTTCCATGAGAAATTATTTCACACTCAGAATTTCTGTTGTAAGAGATATTTTTCTCATCTCTCATTGATTGAGTCAGGATTCGAACCAAAATGTTCCCATGGAATGCACCAATCGCTGAAGTTGTGTTGCTTTAACTCATCTGCCAAACATAAGTGCAGCATTTTTCCACCAGTGACGAAAGCGGCTTTAGTTAAACGCCGAGTGCGTCATTGAAGCCAACTTCAAAGTGCGCATCGGGTAATTTAATACCGTCATTAGTTTAAACACTTACTGGACGCACATTGTGGCACACAGGCTTTGGCTGCCCACACGGCCACCACAGCTCGTAATTAACTTCGCCCGGGTGTATATTATGTTCGGCTACTGTGTGCTGCACGTCGCTACTGTGACACGGTCTTTCGAGTTGGCGGCAACATGCTGCACGTTTTGGCGGCGTGCTGCTGGCGATTTTTAATTGTTCATAAATTTCTATGCGCCAGCTATGAATGTCCTGTTGCGGACCAACAGTGAGAATGGATATTGATGAGGAGCGGTGCTTTTGGTGGGCAACGAGGGAATTGTGCTGACTCTGGACACTATTTGTAAGCTTACACTGAGTGTGAGTCTAACCTAACTTTACATAGTATGAATGAAAATGCATTCGGCAATCAGTTGTTCATTATAAGGGATAACTATCAAAAGTTAAGGATTGTTGAGGATTGTTTGATATTGAAAAACCAACAAGCTGAGGCCAACTCCTGAAATTTCACTTGACGTGAGTAAACAAATGATAAACAAGCTTGCGCCGCACATCAACACATCGTTGCTTCAGAAAACGAATGTCGTATGTTCCATTGAATTTCATAGCACCTACGACAACCGTTTTCTCAGGCGACGAGATGCATTGCCGATATGGAAGCTAATCTGCCCACACCATCACGTTTCCGTAATGCGCTTTGCAAGAGCAAAGCGCAAAGCGAAAAGATGACTTGAAAATGATGAACTCAAATTAGTCGCTCGATCTCGTTTTCAATTTACGTCCCGTGCAAAATTAACTTCCGAGAGCGAACTCATCGTCTCATCGTGCCAAGTGCACAGGCGAAACGCAGGGCACAACAGAACGACAGCACGTTGAGCACCTGGGCGCTGACACTGCGCGTACAAGGCCCAACGCGACGTCCCGCACAAAGGCTAATAAGGCTGGCAGTAGCAGCGGCCGGCTAATCGAGATCGAGATTAAGGCACTTTGCCATAGCCGCGCCGACTTGTGTTTGCATTTGCATTCGTCGCAGTTTAAGCGCGCGCACACACGAAGCCAGACTTAATGGCTTCGCAAGACTTTTGAACTTGACTTCTTTGACTCGGTCGGCGCGGCATGGGGAGCGCAAGCTGCAGATGAGTGCCGAGTGCAGCGCGCGAAATTGAAAGGAATTACCTCGCGCTCGCCGTCAGGCAATCGCAGCGGGGCGCAATGGGCAGCAATCTGATTTGTTTGATTTGTTCTGATCGAATTATTTGCAGAATTGATCGATAGCTGTTGTGCGATCCAAATTGATTTTGAGTTGGCACTGGCGAAGCGAAGTAGCGGTGCGAAAAGTGCACCAATGCAACAACACTGCGTGCTGCTGTTGGCAATGATCGTGAATGCCGGCGCATGAGCGCCACTGATGGCATTAAGAATCGTGATGATTACTTTTGAATTCGCTACCGATGTTTTTCTGCGGTTTCACACTTTGGTCAAAGTTTCGTATGTGTGCCTGGTGGCACTTGTTGTGCAGGTGGAGCAAGGCGCGATCATGTATCCAGCTAGTTGGCGCAAGTTCAACGCGGTCAAGAAATCACCGCTCGTTGCCATTATTCGCTTCGATTTGTTTCGTAATCCGTGTTGGAACTTAAAAATGTGTTAACAAGTTAATAAACTTGTGGTGGCAAATCATTTTTGATACAAATTACAAAAGAAAAGAGAGATCTGGAGCTTTGACCTAAGCGGTAGGTGACCTGTTTAACTGTTTTCGGTAAGTTAAGTAGCAGTTAAAAAATATATGCAGAAATTTGAAAACTAACCTGGTACAGTCGTATCTGGATATAGTGAAGTAATTATTGCAAGGCCTGTCGCAGTATTGAGGTTGTTCACTATATCAAGGTTAACATTTTTGTTCAAAACTCATTTTATTTGCTCAAAATACACTTTTTGTTTTTTGCTTGAAATTGCTTTCAAAACTTGTTTCAATATTTAAAGGCTCCATGTCAAAATTTGAGTGTTCACTATATCGGGGTGTTCACTTTATAGGGTGTTCACTCTACCCAGACACGACTGTATATGATGAAACTCACTGCTTTTCAATTTGTTTCTTTCTGACCATTAAAATAGCTTTTTTAATTGTATTTTAATATTGTTTTATTCCAATATTTTTCTCCTTGTTCACTCCGTCTGGAGCATAGGGCTGTCACAAGACTTCCATCTTAATATACATAAATATATATATAATTAATTTATTGATTTTTTGGCTGCAAGCAAATCATTTCGCATTTGACATGAATAGTTTTCATGTACCATTTAAAATATTATAACTTTTAATATAATTTACGCGACAACTACTTTCCTGACAATGCAATACCAAAATATTCTGTTCGAATCACTCTGTTTGTTTACAACTTTCCACACACTTCCTACATTCCACATTTCCAAGCGCACCCGAACAGCTGCGTATAAGAAGAAGACGATAAGGAAACGTTTTCAACAAAACAAGAATATCGCGACGCAGTCACAAATAAAATAATTAATATACCATACAAAATCAATAAGATTATTATTTTGTAGTTGCGTGCACGCGTCCCAAAGTCAACGATAATCTAAAGTACAAAAATGACCACAGCAGCACGTCCCACCTTTGATCCCGCACGCGGCGGCAGTGGTCGCGGAGAAAAGGACTTGAGCGCCTTATCAAAGCAATATTCCAGCAGAGACTTGCCCGGTCATACGAAACTGAAATATCGGTATGTATATACCTAAACACCACAGTATATTATGTATGAAACTAATTAATTGTCATGTATTTCTACAATTATTTAGCGAGTCCGGCCAAGGCACCGCCGATGAGCTGCGCAGCCGTGACTTCCGCAAGGAGTTGGAAGAACGTGAGCGCGAAGCACGCCCCACCAAGAGTTTGCCCTCGATTGTGCGCAAAGCTATTGAAGCGAATAATACCACTAGCAGCAGTGGCGGCAGTAGCAGCAAACGTGCCCGTCTCGAGCAGCCAGCGGCAGCCGTAAATTTAGATGCCGATGATCCAGTGGACAAAGATAGCTCTGAGGAGGAATCCGACTCAGACGATGAAGATGATACTGCCACCCTTTTGGCTGAACTGAATAAGATTAAACAGGAACGCCTACAAGAGACCGCACGCAAAGACCAGGAAAAGAAACAAGAGGAGGAGCGCATCCGTATGGAGAATATATTATCGGGCAATCCGCTGATCAATTATGCGCCCGGTACCGCAGCTACAGCTAGTAAGAACACCGGCGGCGACTTGAAGGTTAAGCGGCGCTGGGACGACGATGTTGTCTTTAAGAATTGTGCACGCACGGAACCCGAGAAAAAGACGCATTTCATTAACGATTCGTTGCGCTGTGAATTTCATAAAAAATTCATGGACAAGTACATCAAATAGTTGTTCCCGATGATGGTGTTTCACTTCTATTTGTATTCTTATTTCGATTTAGGGCCAAGTAATGTAATTCAACAATAAAAATAAATGTTTGCTAATAATTTGCAACTACCAACGATTTAATAGGAATTAGTGAGATGTGGTATTTTTATAAGTAAGATTGTGCGTCAGACCCCAAAATAAGTGATTGTGGCAAAAATTGTCGATGTCAAATATGTTTTTACATAATCCTTGCTTAAAAAGTTGTCCACGGAACCACGCAAAATTAAATCAAGAGTAGAATTTTTCTTAAAATTAATGCACATATAATTTGTAAGCTTCTTATTTCTGTTATAATTGTAAACATTTCGAAAAAAATTTAGATACTTACTCTATACAGCCAAATTTAAACAGTTTAGAACCAACTAAACTATTACAGATTTCTGTGAGTTTGTAATTCCCATAATCATTTTACGGTATTGAATAATTCCCATAACATTTGTACATATTTAGTTATTCATTCACCCTGTACCAAGCCATCTTTGCTTTTCTGGGCATTTTCCCCTGTTTGCCCAGTGTTATTGTTTGAACAGCTGATCGTGACGTTTTGTTTTCAATTTCGTCTGCGTAATTCGCATTTGTGTGTTTGCTTTTTCTAGATAAAACAGAACGAAAGAAGCAAAATAATTAGCAGAAAACGAACAAACTATCCAAAAAGATTTCAATTCCACAGACATTAAAGTACATATTTGTCAAATACGAATTCCTGCAGCATTGTGCGATTTTACAAGCTCAGGTTTGCGTCATCGCAGAGCAAAGTCCCCGCAAGCGCTGTGGAATCAGCTGAGAAGGGGGCGAGCGTTTGGCTCCACCAGTCTCTGGGGAGCAAAAATAACGGCGACGGCAGCAATTCAGCCAACGAATAACAACAGCACAGAAGAGAAATAGACTTCGGACGGTGCGGTTGAAAAGTGCGAATTTACGTGATCGAATTGGAATAGAGGAAAAAAACACAACGGTGCGCCCCCGCCTCCACACAAGAGGGGAACATGTAGTTGCAAAAAAGACGAGCAGTAAAAATTACATATTTATTAGCCACCGCAACAACAATTCGGGCGTATCATTAAGTAATTAAAAAACGACAAAATATAAATCCGATTGGAAGGCAGCAACCACAACAAAGAAATCGAAATCGCGTAGTACGCGTTCAGCGCTGTGGTTACGCCTCCGGCAGACGCGCTGACAAATAACTGGAGTGTGTGATAAGCGAAAAATTAAATACGTGGTGCATTTTAAGTGCAGCGTGAAAGTGTGACGGCGAAGCGCACGAAAGAATTTCAAAATTAATTTTTTTATTTTTGATTTGAACTGGAACATACTGAAATACACAGCCGCGCAGCCGAACAAAAGCCACAAAGCTGGAGAAGTGGAAGAGAACGCGCAGCTCTACCAAGAAAATGGATCGTCACAGCAAAGGGAGCATTGCGGGTGGCGGTGGCGGCGGGACGCCTGATAAGGCGTCAATACTGGAAGGTAATTGAACCGTACTAGCGTTCAAGAATCAAACTTATATAGGAAAACCTCTAGCGCAGGGGTTTGGACCAGTGAAATCCACCTAAAGAAATAAACATCAATTGCGCACTGCTGTCGCCGCTGATTGTCGTTTAGCGCCTATAAATTTTTTTGTATAGCTATTTGTTTTTGCTAAGCGCCTGTTTGCAAATCATTTTCATCAATAATTTCATCAATTTGCAATACTCGGGGCTCGTGTCTGCCAACGCATTGCAAATTTGTCTCTAATATTGACATAAATCCGCGGAACACAAACAAGCTGCAAGCCAAAGCGCTGTGAGGCATAAAAGTAGTTGTCATACTTGTTGTTGTGGTTGTTGTGGCATGACGTGTGCAAGTGCCAAAAAATGTCGGTTGCCTCTGCCCGGAAGGGAAACAACAACCGTTGCGATTTGACAATTCTGTTACACTTAATTAAACGCCAATTGCCAGAGCATTTTGGCTTTCCGCTGGCACGCATCTAAAAATACATAATGGAAAATATTGACGTGTGTATAAGAGCAGCAACAACAAAAGTAACTATAACATCAGCTCGGTGCTAAGGGCTATAATAACCGATGTGATGGCAACGGTTGCAACAGCAACAACAACCACAAATACTTATGTATATATTTATGCATGTGCAAAGTGACCAGACGTCCAAAATGCGTAGGCCAGGTTCATGTGCGGGTCTATGTGGTATTGTCATTGTTCACATTGTTGTAATAATACACATTTAACAGCTGAAAGAATATGTTTTAGCTTTGGCTGAGTCTAGCGTTCTATACCAATTTCAAGGTTCACAGTTGTGTTAGTTTGGACATTTATGTAATTATAATTTTATAATAATAATTTCATAATTTTATCATGTTTATCATAATTTTTATGATCTTTTATTTTATTATTATACTATTTTTTTAATTTTATTTATTTTTTATTTTTATAAAAGTTGTGTTTGCAAATTCAGCATAATTCCCCTTGTCTTGTTGGCAGCTTTTGGAAAACATAAATAACTAAACATTCAAACGGTCACTTTCCACTTGTATTCACGTTTATACAAACCCGTACAACGCATAAACAAGTCGTCCCACTGGGACCATCATCATCATCAACAGCACTCGGGCAATGAGTGTATCTGTGCGTGTATGTGTGTATGTACCCAATGATAGGCGCACAATAGGAGCCTTTATCCGTCCCGTCACTCATCCTTTCTGCTATCCTACGCAGATTCTACACAGCATCACTTCAAGTTTGTTGCTTGCTCAAAAACCTCTGTCGCAAATGTTAATTATAGTCAACTGAATAATAAATGTGTGTTTGTGTATGAGATCTGTAAGTGGTGATTATATGGTTTGATTGTACCACAATCTAAAGCGATATGAAAACACCGTCCGTCAACACAGCGGATTGTGTGATAAATGTCTGTATTTCTATAAATGAAACGTTCATTTTATCAAAATGAAAGTGGGCAATTTTTTGAGCGACTTTGGAATAAGTAGCCAAAGCCACAAGTCCTGTGGGGAGCAGACATATACAAAAGGGATGGGTAAGCTCTAAGAAAATATTATTATTTTTATAACAATTTAACTCCAAATGGAAAACGAAATAATGCTCAAAATTATACCAAATCTCAAATCAAAAAGAACAGATCTTTGAGTTTGTTCAAGTCAGTTGACCCATTAAAGCCGGGTACCAGTTCCGCCCATACGATTTTGATAAAATTTCATACACGACCTGGAATTGACCCAAACTGATCAGAAAATTTCAGCTTTCTATGTCTGCACGTTGTTGAGATATTCATTGGGTATTTTTTACCCATTAGGCAACAATGGTAGCTTTTTCCATACTTTTCAAAGTGATCAGCTAAACATGTGAACAAAAGATGTATTGTTTACGTGTGAGTTAGGAGGCAGATTTTTGTGAGTTTCTAGGGCCACTATGTTTCGCCACATTTTCCACCTCCAGAAAATTCACCATTTTTGGAGTCTGGTAACTCTAGCTAGATGACGGAATTTTAGAGTGACCTCCACTAGACTAAGGTAGTTCCATCTTTACCTCAACCATCCCTATCAATGATTTTGAGATATCTCTACCACGAACTTTTTTGTGATTATTTTTTAAAGTCAATTTTCATGGGTAAATTTTTACCCATAAGGCAGCAATGGGTTAAGTCGCTGTAGTATCATGGTTAATGCATTGGGGCCGCAAGGTGTCTAATTCCATTTTAAACAACACCAAATAACAAAAAAATCTCCGGAAAAAACCATCTCCGGAAAATTCAAAATTTTTGGACTCTAACTAGATGACGGAATTTTAGGGTGACCTCCACTAGACTAAGGTAGTTCCATCTTTACCTCAACCATCCCTATCAATGATTTTGAGATATCTCTACCACGAACTTTCCTGTGATTTTTTTAAAAAGTAAATTTTCATGGGTAAATTTTTACCCATAAGGCAGCAATGGGTTAAGTTGCTTTAGTATCATGGTTAATGCATTGGGGCCGCAAGGTGTCTAATTCCATTTTAAACAACACCAAATAACAAAAAAATCTCCGGAAAAAACCATCTCCGGAAAATTCAAAATTTTTGGACTCTAACTAGATGACAGAATTTTAGAGTGACCTCCACTAGACTAAGGTAGTTCCATCTTTACCTCAACCATCCCTATCAATGATTTTGAGATATCTCTACCACGAACTTTTCTGTGATTTTTTTTTTAAAGTCAATTTTCATGGGTAAATTTTTACCCATAAGGCAGCAATGGGTTAGGTCACTTTAGTATCATGGTTAATGCATTAAGGCCGCAGGGTGTCTAATTCCATTTTAAACAACACCAAATAACAAAAACATCTGAGTATAAATTATTTTAAAGCATCTTGGCTGCGACAAGTTGCACTTGTCTTGCTGTCGTATATTGTAGTATATACCATAAAGTCAGTTCTATATCCACAAGCAATGTGAATTTGAGAAAAAACATTTAATCATCACTTAATTGCTGTTTAACATGAGTGGAGCTTTCCCCTCTGACACCTAATTACAATTTAATCGCATTTCGCAATTTAAGCCGCATCAAATTTCACCCCTAACGAGCAATTTTTAGCCACACACACATACATCATTTTTGCTATAAACAGCTTTGATACTCTTTTATGCGCCAAAGTTAGTCCAAAATATTGTTAGAAATTTAATATTGTCAACGATTTTAAATTTTTGCTACTTGCTAGACACAAAACCGATTTTCCGTATCGCCTTAAAGCGCATATATAATATTTGAGTTATTTGCATTTCAAATGTCGACAACATTGTCATCCACGAGCCGCTGCTGTGCTGTGATTACTGCCGCTGCCGCTGTTATCTATTGTTGTGTTGCATGACTCAGGCGACCGGTAGGCTTTGCCAGGGGCTTTTTTTGCTTCACGCTTGTTGTATATTTAATTGCACACGCTCGTCGCGCTCTTTGGTTTTCTCCCATTTTAATTGAATTGTTTTGCTGCTCATTTCATGTTGTCGTTTTGGCGAAACAGGTGGACTTTATCGATCCGCTGCGGCCCTCAAGACACACCCAGCGCCCCGTTCCTTGGGGCATATGCCGCCGATTCGCTTCGCTTCGGTTTATGCATTCCGCCCCCTTTCCCACGTTGGCGTTTGCGTGCGGCGTTACCATTCCGGTAGCGTTTACCTGTTGAACCTCATTAACATTTCAGCAGGTTCCGGCGTAACACGCTCGCTCGATTTACGGGGCCATACTTTGCGAGCTATTTTAAGCTTGCAGCATGGAGTACCGAATTTCAGCAAATACCGGCCACGAGCCGCTGTCTGAAGGTTTTATTGGCCAAATAACGGTTCGGTTGCGGTGGCTGAGTGCTGGCGCTGGTCTCGTTGCCGAGCGCTGCGATTAGATGCGAACAATTCGAGAACAGTTGTGCAAGCAACACCGGCTGACGATTACGACAAAGTCATTGCACGAAAAGCAGATATACACGTAACAGTGCTCAAGACAACCTGTCGACGGGCAGTCAGTCAATTGACAATCATACAATCAAACATGCAATCGGGCAATTACCGCTGTTGGCCCTTTAGTAATGTTACACAAAGAAACCCGCCTCTCATCGACTCGAATCGGCAATCAATCGTTTACTCGGCGTTCGACTTTTATTGAAATCATAGTAGTTTAGGTCAAAGAAACTAACACGCTTTCGTGCTCTTATCAGTTTTTGTTGTTGTTGTAAATAGCACTGTTCAAGTGTACTATCAGGGACAACGCAATGTGCAAGTCTGTTTGTTGTTTTTCGCACAATGAGCAGTCATTAAGTGTTTGTTTTATGCATTTGTTCAATGAGCAAAGCAACACACAACTTAATCACTCCATCACTGTTTGCCTTGATTATTTCAATATTTGCAAATATTAGTCACAATCAAGTCCGAGTTCTAAGCGATCGAATAGAGCAGCTCGTGATACAAAAACTACTGTGCTGCCGCACACACGTAGCGGCCCTTCGTATCGGCCATTCACACAGCTGCTGCGAGTGAAGTAGCCGGCATCGGCACTTATTTCGTATTCCAGGTGTGCAGCATTGCATTCAGGCTGCCATATGGTGCTTGAAATATTCAAATGTTAAGTGTAGTTAAATTTTAATTTGGCACAGTTTCCATACGCTTGACTTGCCATGACTTGCCTTAAGCACCGACAATGACGTTTGGCTTTGATCTTTATTTGGCTTGTTAAACATTTCCTCATACTTACGTTTATTTACATACCTAAGTACATATTTGTTAACAACAATAACAACAAACAACAACATCTTCGCTGAATGCCACTCATATTTCCCATTTTCCCATTGTAATGACGTAAACAATTAAAAGTTTTCTGTTTTTTCTTTGTTATTTATTCGTTGTTTTTGTTTTGTCATTATAGCAAACTTTCGTTTCGCTATTACCACAAATATTAAAAATTGTTAATTTCGTGAATTTGTCTCAGTCAATTGGCGGTTAATGAACCAAACATTTCAAACGATTCAAACATTTAAACGATTTTTTTTATTTCAATGAATGCTTGTGTTCAATCATTAATGCGATACTATAAAATGTTTGAAAGTTATGTGAATTTCATATTTGACTTTCTTTAAAACGCAGAACGCAATATACACTGGTGGCAATTCCCATAAACTCACATTGAGCTGAGGTATGAAAAGTCTTGTAGAAGTAGAGGAGATGATTTAAAATCAAATAAAAGTTGTAGTTTACATTTCCATAGTTTGCTGTAAGAAACGGCAGGTGTACCATAATGCACTCTTTTATAGTTTGCGTGATCGTGCAGAACATTAAGAGCGACTAGTGTTTTCTCAGAGTTGAAATGTGGCAGTTCACAAAAACTCACCGATTTAAATTGTTTAGTGAAACAAAAATATAAGTAATTTGAGTTATGCTTTTTTTGCTTTTATAAAATGATTTAGTCGAGACTATTAAAAAAGTAAAATTTGTATTTTCTTCAGACCTGCGAAAATGCCAAGAGGAAAGTAATCGCCACTTGAAGAAAACGGAAAAGCTGAGGCATTCAATCAATAAGAGTTTTCGATACGGGAAATAGGAAGTCTGTAAAAAAATGAAGTCTTTCCTGAAAAGGAAGTTTGTATGAGCCGGACATAATCAGGTGGTGATATAATGGCTTGGACCGGTATTGTCATGTATGGTACGACTTAAGGGGGCACTCCATGAAACGCTCAAAAAATGACCAATTTTCTTTATTTTACTGTACAAAAAAAGAAAGATACAGGAACAATCCGTTTGGATCATCTGTAGGTATTAGTTAAAAGTTAAAAAAAAAATTAAAAATGCCAAACATATTGAACATCTTCCGAGGCTTGGTTTAAAAAACGACGTCTTCCCGTCCACACGATGCCGTTCGAAGTTCAAGTCTGAAACATACAAATTATATATCAAATTAATCAGCAGGCTTATCGCAAGTGCGTGATCCTCAAAAGCTATAAAAATTTTCAAAATTTAGCAACAAAGCCATATAAAGTTTTTTTTTCAGTTTTTTTTAATAGATTTCAGAGGTTCATGCACTTCTCTGTTCAATATCCTATAAAACTTCGTGTAGATCGGTTCAGTAGTTTTTTTTTATCATGTGGACGGACTACAAAAACGTGTTTATGAGGAAACGCGTTCCAAAGTTATTCGGAACACCTGGTGTGGCTGCAAAAGCAAAACAAAAAAAATCGATTTTTTTAAACCATTTCATGGAGTGCCCCCCTTAATTAGCGTGGGTTTCTGAAAAAATTAACTTCTACATTTACTGCGAACTTTTAAACGTAATGAAAATAGAATAATCAAATGAATTTTAAGGGCCTAAATTTATTTTTCAGCAGGAAAATGCTGCAATTCACAGTTCCAGAAAAACAATGAACTTTTTTTAAGGACAAAAATACTCAAGATTTTGATTGACCAGTTCGAATTCCTGAGCACCTTTGGGCTCTTGCAAAGACTGACTTTAAAAAAGCGATTAAATAGGTTGGGGCTTGCATACCGGCACAAACTCTTAAGGGGGAGGTAAGGGTTTCAGCGTAAAAAAAACACTTTATGCATTTTTGTTGAATGTATGGATTGATCAAATTTATTTAAACCTTTTGTACATTATTAAGCATACTTTTAACAATATTCTGTTTCATGCAGAAATATTACAAAACAAGCCGGTGACAGAGCTTGTCCCAGAACGTCTTTGAAAAAATACAATTTGCGGTGATCACTGTATCTCGGTCGGAAATTATCTGAAATAAAAAACCATTAATATTTAGTCAAAGTATTATCAAATCGTCACCCCAACGTTCTCCGATTATTTTTTTTCATTTAAAAATTGTTGTTGCCATCTAAAGTGTAAACTGCTATTTTCTACGAAAAATTCCGCCATTTTGTGGGTGGGAAACCCCCTTAATGTAAAAAACAAATTGTTTACTAAACGTTGGGGTGAGGTATTTTATATGTAGAAAATGTGTACCAAGTTTCAAATGAATCGGTTTAGTAGTTTTTAAATGACAGTGAACACGGACTTTGAAAAAGTAGTTTTGAGAAAAACGCGATAGAAGAGAATAAGCTGTATACCTGCACTAAAGGACAGGGGACTAACTAAAGACCATAACTTCAAGAGTTTTGCTCCGCTCGACTTACAATTTTGAGAATATGTTCTTGAAATGTTTAGCAATAAGATAAGACAAACAAAAATAATTCGATTTTTCGAAAGTGTAAACTCTTACCCCCCCTTAAGAATCTTATTTTATTTGTGCCTAAAAGATTTTAAACCGTAATGGGAAATGGAAAAATTATTTAAAAAACTATAGTACCTTGAGCTATGAAAACTTTTTACTCTATGCAATTTAAAATTTTTTTTGTGTACTGAGTTTATGTGAATTGCCACCTCAAATTGTGTCATTTTTTTTAAAACAATAAATAAATTGGCAGAACAGTAACTTAATTGCGGTTTCTTCTTATAGTTTTTATGGACTATATTTTACAATAAATATTTCAGTAAAACTATTTTAACTGAATCAATGTTTTTAAAGAAAATGTAACAAAATCCAAGCAGATTTAGGTGAGTCGTCATTTCATTATTGCTTTATTTATCTTTTTTATTACTTCTATCCTTCTTCGGCTTTTTCTATTATATTCTTTTATATTCCCTTAAATGTTGCGTTTACTTTATTGTTTTAAACATTCATATGCCCTTCCATTTGCTTCGCCCTAATCCGTACCGCTTACTCTCACTATTGGGCCTTCTATTTTTGTTCCTCTCTCATGTCCCACTAATCTCTTCCGTTTCTCTCTTAAGAGGGTCGTCTACGTAGCGGCCTGATTTTCGAGCCTGTTTTTCAAAATTTATTACGAAGGAACGAAAAAAGATATTCACTCACTTGTTTTTGTTTTTTTGTTTATTTAATCGTAATCTTTCAATAGGCAAGGTTATACAAATTATATTTCTACATATTCGAGTGCGGGATGACCTTGAACGTGCTCATCAGAATTGTGATATCAATTTTCCTGCACGATTTTAGGCCAACCACGTAACCTACAACAGAAAATTTAACTAATCTATAATTGATATTACATCAGCTATGTTTAGACACGATCTCTCCAAATGGTGGACATTTTTGAAAGAAAAGTTATTTTTCGCTGTTTTTCCAAATGTTTATTGCCTGTTATAATAAAAAAAACAATATTTTGTCAAAAGCTCGTGTCTAATCATTGCGACATGTTTTCTAAGCAAGTAAAAAAAATCGAATCGATGCGTGTAAAACTTTTCTTAAAATCGTGCAAGTTAGAAAAATACGACGACTTTCGGGAAAACGCGTTTAAAGTTCACAGGGAGCGTGCGGAAACACCGTGAGCGAGCGTGCTCAATGCTCTACAGCTCAATAACCGTAAAGAGTTTACCCAAATCCTTTGAAAATAACATTCCTCACGTCTTTCAAATGAAAATTATGTAAAAAAAAACGATTTTTTAAAACTTTGTACGTAGACGACCCCCTTAAATACTCTGTATTAAAAACTGTTACATTTATGAAAATTTATTTTCTTTCATGAATGTTCTGCTCAGTTCTTTTCTTTCAAGTTTCTTCTCTTAGTTTTTCGATCCACAGCTTCCTCTATTTCTTTCTATACTTACACCTCCCACCCCGTTTAGCAAACACTTCCATATTCATACTGCTTGACCCTTCTTCTATTCACCCCTCTCTTTAGTTTTGCTGAATAAATGTAAAAAGTACTCAAGACTACAGTGTTTTATACTATCGGAAATTCTGTTTAGTAAAACCATATTTTTTAAATTCACCAATTGATAGTGAATCACTATCGATCGGTATTACATCGCCGCATGAGATTGAATATTATTATAAAAGTATATATATGCTGCGTGCGTTAGATCACGAATCAAAGAGTCGTGGGTTCAAATCTTTAATCAGCTTCTACCTAGCGCCACGTAACAATTCACATTTGTTATTGGATCCGTAGAGCTCACTTGCAATCGTGTAATGTTACCGCAAGTAACTGGACTTGAATGCGCGACTCGATTGCGGCTGACGCTCAGTTGCATTCGGCATGTACACAAATTAAAACGTCGCTTAGCGTATCGCACTCGAGTTATTAAAACAAATAAATTCAATTAAGAAAATCGAAAAGAATTTAAAATAAAAACCCACATGCTGGAAGTGATAACAAAACGTTGGCCCTTCGTTGCATTCGAGGCTGAAAATAGTAAAAGTTTCGAACCAATGCAAATGAAAATATTTGCGCGATGGAATCTAAATGGTAAACACGCTCGTGAATGAAATTAATGCATTCGCTCGAAAATGCATTCCACCCACTTCGGAGCAACTTGTTGCTGTCGCGCACGACCATGTACGGCACGCTCGACTTCGGACGTTCACGCCGACATGGCCCAATTTGATTACTATGGCTTCCGTGCAATGCAACGCGAACTGCAGTGGCACAGGTGGCCAACATTTGTTCAACCCTGCTGTCAGTGCTGGCATTGCGACAGCTACTCATCTTACCGCGCAGCAAACAAAGTGCCAACAACCCAATGAATGAATCAATCAACTCACTAACAAAGTTTGCCACAAATTGTATTTAGATTTGAGCGCAACACAATTCAGCGCCTTAAATGTTTTGCATGTTAATTTTTGAAATACTTATTCTTGTTTCTCTCCAAAGGCATTCTGCACAATCTGTTCGAGGGATTGACGGACAAGGACGAGACTGTGCGCATGGCCATAAAAAGTTCCCTAGTGAAGATACTGGAAACACATCCCACACGCGCCACCGACATACTCGTGGAGTACCGTGAGAAGAACCCAAAATTACCGGAGCAAACAGTAGTCATTCTCTTAAAGTATATAAATCTGTTTGTTTTTATTTTAAAACCGTCAATTATTGTCCGAAAATTCTTGTAGAGCCATCGAACGCGTTGTCAGCTCGGACACGACTATACCCACGGAAGCCAACAAGAAACTCATTCACATAGCGCTGGAAGAATTGACACGCTCCTCCGAACACGCACCGCAGACGCAGCAACATGCGTTGGCCATTCTGGTGGCCATTGGACGTGGCGCCGATTGCAAACTGGTAATGGAAGCGTTGATAGCAAACACCAAGGAGGGCGCTGTGGCGCACTTTATGATAATGCAGTGTCTGGGCGCTTTGGCTACAGCAAACGTGCCCGGCGTGGTGCCCTACATTAAGCCCATCTTAGGCACCGTACTGCCCAATCTAGGTGGCATTAAATTGGATCACATCAAACAGTCGCACGCCTATGGTAGGGATTTGAATTTAAGATTAGCTTAACTTCTATTAGATAATTGAATTTTACGAATACTATTCTTCGTTTTAGCTATTGGTCGCTTTAGCGAAGCTCTGCTGGAGCAATCATCACTGAGTAGCGCCGCCGCCAACACCACCAACGGTGACGTTACCTCGCCCACAACTACAAGTACCACCACTACTACTACTACCGCTACTGCTGCCGACGCAGAGCCCTCCAATGATTGTTCCACCGAGATATCGGTGGCCTACGATGTGCTTTTCAATCAGTGGCTGCATACGCGTGAGCCCAAAGTGTGCGTGGAAATCTTGCAGGCACTCTCGTCCATGTACCCGCTGCTGCCCGCCGACAAGATACAAGATCAGACGGCGCGTCTGATACCGCAAATACTTGCACTCTATCGACGCTCTGTTGAGCGCAACTCGGTTACACAATTTCTCTCGTCCGTCTTGAAAACAAACATTGCACTGCAACCGAGCATTCTGGATAGCGTGTCCGATCAGCTGGTGTCGAGTCTCTTCGATCTGGTCTGCGTGTATCCAGACTACGAGAAACCGCAAACGGTGAAGGGCCACTACGAGGTGCTGCGCTGCTTTCACCTACTGTCCGGCATCTATGCCACGAAAATCATTGACATGCTGCTCATACATTTGCGCAACAACAGTGAGCGGGAGCGCATAAAATCCCTGCTGATTCTGACGCACTTAATGAACACCTCCACGGTGTACATTGAGGACAAGCTGCAGGGTCTGATCGATTGTCTCAAGCAGATGATTCTCTCCGAGAAGGGCATCAAGATGAAGATGACCCTGTTGAAAACGATTGTTGCGCTGGCGCAGAAAGGCTTTATCAAGGAGAAGGAGTTTGCCTGGTTTGTGGTGCGCTACAGCTGCAAGTACACGAAGGTCAACCAGGAATACGGTTCGCTGGAGGAGCACGCCAACTTTGTGTTGTCATGCGAGAACTCGCTGTTTATGCTTTCGTCCACGGTGAGCACCATGGACGAGCTGCTGAAGCGGGAGCTGCTCAACTACTTTGTACTGCTTGACTACACAGATGTTTGCTCGAACTTGGCCAAATGCTTGGCCAGCCTGTTTGCCAAGTCGCCAAATATCGAGTACGACGTATCCAACGAAGAAGACACGGAGGAAAAGAAGGAGGCAGGTGGTGATGAGCCCAGCAAGCCGCAGTCGAATGTCAAAAGTGGCAAAGTTATTGTTCCCTGTCCGGAGTCAATTTTTGCGCGCTGTCTAGCGCTACTGGGCAACTATCATTGCATCAAGCGCTCCTCGAATATTCTCTCGTTTCTCAAGTACTACTATCCGCACTTGAATCCAGAGTTGAACACAATTTGGGACAAACGTATTTCGGACTTGTTGCTAAACATCAACAAGGAGTCGGTTTATTTCCGCAAATTAATGGAGTTTGTCACCGAGTCGGTGGAGTTTCTGAACACACGCGACGAGCATTTCGCCGAACGTTTGGCCAATAAAATGTCCGACCAGTTGCTGCTCTACCCCATCAGCACGCCGCACACAGAATTTGTAGTGCCCGTGCTCAACGCCGAACGCGGCATGATGATGAAATCCATTGCACTAACGCTGTGTTTCGTCACCGACGTGCAAACCGTTCACGCTAAAATTGACATGATTATCACATCGGCGCGCCAAGAGAAGCTCGACAAACACATCAAACACCCCGAGTACGAGGAGAAGATTGCGCCCTGCGCCTTGGCACTGGGCTACATTTCGCGCGTGCATCTGCCGCATTTGGTGAAGAAATTGGCCGAGTTGGCACACATTGGCGGCCGCAAGCATTCCACAGGCTTCTTTAGCAATTTGCACTTCATTAAGGACACACACAAAGAGCAAGAAAACTACAAAACTAATTTGCTAGTCATCAAGTCCTTCGGGCACATAATGGACGAGGCGAATCCGCTACAGTCGCTGCAGAACCTCGACGATACCATATTGAATTTCCTCATACTGCAGCTGACCGGCACTAAGGATCAGACCATAATGTCGGCTATTTTGAAGACCTTGCTCAGCATTTGCAATCAGATTATTGCCACCAAAGAGGAGCTGACGGCACCGCTGAAGTATCGCAAACAAATCATGGAGGCCGTCTTCAGCATACCGATTGTAGCGCCATTCGACGACCTGCCACTGCTGCCGACCATTCTTAAACTAGGCACCGACTTTATACGCATTGGTATGTTATGCTACATGAAAATATTAAGAATGTTTTTTAATAGTTTTTCTTTTTATAGGCGGCGATGATAATGCCGAATCGGTGGATGGCGCTGTCATCTTTGAAATAGCCTGCAAGAATTTCTTCTCCTGTGCACAAAATCTCAAAATGAAATTCGACTCACAGGAAGAGGATGAACGCAACAGTTTTCTGGCCAAACATCTAAACGAATCGCTGCCCGAATTGAATGCACTGGTCAAGGTGATCATAGAGATGGATCCTTCGCCAGCCACGCTCGATTTGATCATTTCGATTCTGGAGTGCTGGACACGGGACAAGAACTCTGAAGTGCGCATTTGCGCCAGCCATGTGTTCAACAATGCGCTGGACGTGTACATCAAGTCGATGAAAATAGGCTGTGAAGCGCCATCCAAATTCAATCAGACTGGACAAATGCTGGGCAAAATTGTGCCACGCTGCATTGATTCCAACGGCACTGTGCGACAAGTGTCTGTTGACATTTTGCAAAAGACATTGGAGATTTCGTGTATTTACGAGACGCTGACTATTGCGGACAGCGAAACGGACTGGGTGAAGGAGGTGGAGATGGTGAAGGAGAACATAATCACGGACGATCCGAAAATGATCTACAACCTGGCGGCCGACATTGCCAAAATTATTGCATTGCGCATGTCCAATTTTCAGTATTTACAATTTTGGTGAGCAATAATATTTTAATTTTTTTATTTTGCTCTAAATGTAAACTTGTATGTTAACAGCAAAACCCTACTGCATTGCCTCCGCGATCCGGAGCACAGTTCGTCCATTGGCGCCTCAGTGGTGCTAAAGTTTTTCATACAACACAAAGGCTCTGAGCTGTTCCATGCCATACCCGATCTGGTCAAGGAGAGTTTAGTGGTATGCGCTGTCAGCTTCAATTCAATTAGATTTGTTTACCATTGTCTGACTATTTTTAGGCTATTCGGAGTTGTGAGGTAAATCGCGCCAGGTCTGGTGTGCTGAAGGCTCTTGTGGCGCTCACCAAACACCATCCGAAACTGGTGTGCTTTGAGATGTTAACCCAACAGCTGCCCTACGAAAGGTATGCTTTGTGTATTGGCAAAGAAATAGTGAATTAATTAGTTGTTGTAACTTGCAGCAACATTGTCGAATACTGGCATCTGATTGCCACCGATGCCGAACTCACTGCCACCATACTGGAGAACTTTTTGCAAATTCTCACATCGTCCTGCTTGTACGAACCCAACGAGCCGGCCAGTGAGCGTCAAAAAATCGCGAGCGTTCAACCGTTTGCCATTTTTTGTGCGCTCAAGGAAATGATGCCCTGCACGGACATAAAAGATGAGTTGAAACGCAAGTTTCCCGAACTCTTCACCATGCTGCTCACTTCGCTGGCCACCTACACCAATTTGGCGCCACCCATGCACACCGGCCAACGCAGCAATTCGCCCACCATGGGCAACACGTCTGGAAACACTGGTTCGGCCACTGGCACATCAACAAAATCGAAATTTGGTTTTGTACCCAACAAAGATTCCATTAAACTGAATCCCTGTCAAATAGTGCTGGAAACGTTTCAAGCATTCCTCAGCAATCTGGAGATGGAACAAATTGCAACAGTGCTAACAGTGCACACGCAGCTGGCCAGCAGCACTGACTTGAAAAACTTCATTGAGCTGCTGACCCCAATGGCCATTGGCCTGGTCAACCAGCTGCAGGTGTCGTCCAGCAGCATGAAGCAGGTGGTCACCGATCTCAGCAAGTACGTGGCGTCGCCGTACGACGGACAGCGCGTAGCCGCCGTGGGACTATTCTCGCGTCTGGTGCCGCACAAGCCGTGCGGCGAAATATCGTCGGTGATCATGTTGCACCTGAGCTCGGCACTAAGTGATCCGTACGCCGTGGTGCGCGGCCTCAGCATACAGGGACTCGGCTACGTGGGCAGCCTGACCGAACACGACATTGAAAAGTACACGGAGACTGCAATAACGGCGCTGCTAAAGGGCATCGACGATACCGTCAGGTGCGCTGAATGCTTTTCACTTTGTATACAACTGAAATACTTATATAATTTTTACATTCATGTGTGTCTTTTCAGCGACTGCCTCATCAACATACCGCTGGAGAGCATGCGAGGTCTGTCGCGCATACTGCAGGCGCTGCCCAGCGACCGTGTCGAATCCTTTCATGTTTCGCTGGCCATACGCATACGGCCGTTCTTCGGCAGCTACTCGATTGAGATTCGTGAGGCGTCGATCATACTGTTTGGCGACTTGTGCGAGTCGAAGATATCGCAAGAGGGCGATGGCAGCGTATCGCCTAATTCGTCAACGGAGGCGCTGCGCGAGCAGTTGTTTGCAAATCTATTTCCACTGCTGCTGCATTTGAGCGAGGGGGAAGCCACTATTATTCGAGTATGAGAACAATTTACAAAGATTTATGATTGTTTTATGCTACAGTCGCATTTCTGTTGTTCTTTTAGGCTTGCAAGGGCACTTTGCGGAAGGTCTGTGGTCTGCTGAATGCGGCCAAAGTGAACGAAATGGCACAGCGTCATCTCATCGATCATGGTCAATTGAACTATAGTGTTTTTATAGTCGATTTTGTGAAATTAATTGTACGTATTGCTGGCACACGTTGTCTTTTATAACTAAAAATGCTAATATTGCTTTTTTAGGCTGTCGAGCTATCCGATCACATACAGGACTTCATTGACTCCTGCATACCGAAGTTGCGTAGTCAGTGGCCTGAAGTTCGTGGCAGTGCTGCCATTGTGATTGGTAGGTGTTGTCTTACATTGAAAAAGAAACACTTTCATTATTTGTTTGCATTAATTTTGACTTTCAGGCATTCTACATAATTTTCTCTCTGAACGCAACACGCAAACCGAATCTGTTGGCAACAAAATTGCCACACTACTCAAGGACGAAAATCATTTTGTACGCGTAAGGGCTGCAACTGCTTTGGGCTACTTTTTTGGCGACATTTGAGTTGCAACGTCATCAAAGAGACAAAGTCAATGTTAAATTGCCAACAAATGGAAATTAATTTCAGTGGACCCAAACAAAAAATTGAAAAACAAATGTTTACAACAATTCAATTGAATGTGTGATCCCGATGTCAATGTGATCTAAACTAAGCTAAGATTTCGCGCGATTTATTTATAGCCCGTTGTGCTGACAAACCTAACTTATGTATAATTTATGTGCACCTAAGAATGTTGTATTCGAAGCAGAACTGTGTCATCAAGCCTTAAATCATCGGCCTCAATGTTAGACAAATTTATGGAAGAAAGTCACTAAAATTTCATGTTTTCAAAGAATCTTTAAAGTTTATTATATGCGAAGAGATACAAGAACTGTTTGAGTTTATATTTGTTAGCCGTCTGCGTGTTTTACCAGGTATCCAGTTGTATTTACCCTTCAAAGAAATACATTTCCACTTGAGTGTTATTTATAGAAAATTCATTGCAATCAGTTCATTTTAAATTTAATGCCCTACTCATTTTGTTACAAAATCAATTAAGCGGCATAATTTCAATATTCAATGTATTCAACATTTCCTTGTTTATGTGACTCGACAGATTTTGCATATCGGCATTTGTATCAATTTATGGATCAGTAGTACAGCTCTGCGAGCGACTCTTTCAATTTGTATTAACACAACGCAGTCGGCACTGCATATATTCCTGCTTAAAATACATACACACATTTAAACCCTTGTACTCTACAATTATTACAATTACAATTTTGTTTATTCCATTACAATTTTCCAAATCACATGTCTTTATAAAGATTGTTAACAAATTTATAAGCTTAAAAGTATTTAAAATATATGCAAACAACTGTTGCTGATATATACGTATATAATGTAAAGAAAATGAAAATTGAGTATGGAGTGTATTGATTTACGCAAACAATAAAACAACACACTTTAATATTTATGTAGCAAAAACAACTAAGGTGTCTGTTGTCTACATATTCACAAACGGAAAATACTCAATTCTGCCGCTGGACCAGCCAATGGTCAACACTGAATCTGAGTTTGTGCGATTATTGCTTTGGAAGCAAATGTACGAAGGATACTCCGAGCCGCGACCGGTCAGAAAGCACAGCGGTGAGATAGTTAGTTGAAATTTTTGGATACATGTTGAGAAGAGAGCAATGCAGGGTGTGTCTTTGAAGATGATGGCCAAGTAACGGCCATCAGGGTCCCAGGCCAATGCTTGGGGCAGTCCGCCCACTTCACGGCGTCCGGCTTTGAATTTTGTCAAGTCGGCTATTTTCAACGCCTCCTTGGGCACGGTGCCAGCTGCAAGCAAAGAGTCAACAGTGAGAGCGGATTAAATAAATATTTAAGACTTTTTGCCAAAGGTGAAAGTGTTGCTGATGCTGTGGGCAGCAATATACAAGCCACAACTGTGCTTGGGTTGTGGCTCACCTGTAGCTTGCCGTTAGAAGTGCGCTCGATGGCGCGGTTTGCTATTGGCAATTTCCATTAAATGGAACTTGTAGCAAATTTCAAACGTATTCCATTTTTTGTGAATGTATTCGAATTGCTAATTGCCTTCTAAATGGTAATGAAATAGTTTCGACAGATGAATGCGTCAACTCACAGGTAAACAGCTGCTCCTCAAAGAAATGCAAGCGATACAGAATACTATCCCCCGTTGTTACGAACAGCAGAAATGAACTGCACGGCGACCAGCAAGCCGACTGCACAGTGCCCGTGGTGATTGTCCAGCGTTCCGGCGTCCATTTATTATCAACAGACCAAACCCGAAAGACGCTGCCCGCCGTGGCCGAAAAGAGGCAAGCGCCATCTGGCGACCATTTTAGCAGCGAGCAAGGCGGACCCACGCGTTTCAACGCGCTGTTTTCCATTTTATCCACATTCCAAATAATGACATCAGTGTCGCCGACAGATGCTGTTGCCAACAATGTTCCATCGGCGCTCCACTGCACCGATGTAATGGGACAATGGTTGGGACTGTTTAGAGAAATCCAGTAAATGATAAACACTTTTAGATGCTCTATATATGACACTCACTGCTTTATGAACACTGCTTGCGAAGAGGTGCGCGTTATGTGCATGTTGCAGTCCATGGTCCAGAGACAAACGCCTTTTTGACAACCTACCGCCAGCTCGGCAGCGGTAAACGGCCGCCACGCCATCGAAGAGATCCACTTTTGGGAACTGCTCTGTGTATGAGGAAATACGAGTTATTCCGATTGCTTTCCAACAGCTGCAGTGAATGCAAACGCTACCTTCAAGACGGGCACCACGGCCGGTTCATCGATGTAAATGCGCACAATGTCGTCAGAGCCGGCTACTGCTATTTTAAAACAATTTGGATGCCACACAATGCAGCGTATGTAGGAACGCATCCAGTCTCTAGAAACGATTTAATTGAAAACCAAACAAAATTCAGATTGCAATGCTCTAACCTAGTCTCCGAGTACTTTGCTATGCTGCAAGTACCCTGTTCTTTCAGATGTGGAAAGACCTTCATCTTCAATTTGGTGACAAAATCCAAGGTTTTAAATGTGAAATTGGCAATGGAGGAAATCAGTGGCGAACAGGCAGCAGTGCGTGGATCGCGCGCCTCGTTCAGTGCTTCTGTGAAGCCGCTCTCGAAGAATGTACGCGTTATGCGTTTCAGCACACCCTCATTCACCGGCACCATGACATTACGCCACGAGTCCATGGATGATGTGCTGGTCGACGTGCTGAACATTTCCCGGTTCAGATTGATCTCGGGATAGTACTCCGACTGCGCTCACAAGCCAAGAACACATGTGAGTGCGGTAAAGATGTTGGAATTCGGGAAAAGTCGGGCAATAGAGAAAATAAGGAAGCATGTTTGTTTTTGAAGCAATGATTTCATTTCTAAATTCGGCATCTCATGTCCACTTACCACTGGACAGCTGTCGATTTCGTTTTGCGGCACCGCACAAAGCCGGCCTGGCACCAGAAACGTGGACACATCTTGTAGCGAAACCATTTTGCCGCACCTTCACACCGGCTTGATTTTACCTTCAGCACAATATAGATTAGCCACCAATGCACTAATTCATAATTTTCTCAAAATTTACTGGAAAAATATAAATTTACTCAAATTGCTGCAAAAGGAATAAGCGGCGGTTAACATAACAGTGCTGCCTATTCAACGCAAACAATATGGCAAAGCAGGCACGCGTTAGGCGTTGCCAGAAGATAATTTTATATAGTAAATTTTTCGCCGCACAGTATAACGACCTAATGAATCTAAAACATATATTTTATAAGAAGAAACGATTCATTTGATTTGATATAACTTATAATTCTTTTTTTTTGTGGTTTTAACGTTAGCTCTGTTGGATTTTCCATGTTGGAAAGGGTGTGCAGATTTATTTGGCTAACTTCCAGAGGAGGTTATATCGCCATTACAAATGTGCTGAATCAGAAAAATTTATAATTTAAACTTAGTTGATTGTAACTTTTGAGAGTTGATTGGCTATGTTTGTGTTGTGTGTTGACAGTTAGGGCTGATATTGAAAAGTATGTATATGCTTCTTACGGTGTATTGGCTAATTCGTCGTCTGAGAAAACAATAGTCGTATGTCCTACTAAGCCTAATGGAACATACGACATTCGTTTTCTAAGGCGCCGAATTGTTAGTGCATGAGTTTGGTGGTAACTGATGTATGGGCAATGTGTGTTATATTGCTAAGTGAAAATCTTGTATGAATTTGTATAGCGAGGAGAATTGATTAATGTTTTTTAGGTTCATTAACTCTATTATATTATTGGTTTGGTTGAGGGAACGGTTTTTATGCCTTGTATTTTTGTATTTTTTGGATTTTAAGATAATGAGATCGGTGGATTCTGTTTCGTTGCATTCTTCACAGTTGATATTTGTTGTTATGTTCATTTTGTTTGATGTTTCCTTGCAAAATCCATGTCCTACTAATATTCTGGTTATTTTTTATTTTTTTGTTTGTGATATTTGCCACTGAATATTGAGTTGAGTATTGAGTATTGAATCATGTTGAGTTAGTTCGTTGATCTGTAGCAGATCGCTATCTGCCAGTACTTTGTTTAGTTGTAGTCTAATGTTATTTTTTATGTCAGTAGTATTGTGTGTGGCTGCTGGTTCTGAAATTTTCTTTGTGATGTCTTTTGTTATGTTCGTTATTGTTTTCTCAAATCTTGGTGTGGTGTATTTGTTCCAGTCTTGGATTACTTTGTAGTATTCCGTCATTGTTGGGTTGGGGGTCGTTCCCATGTTGCGTGTTCCCCTCTTTGGGTTTGCTGAATGAGCTAGCATATGGATCAGGCGCGGATTCAGAAAAATATTTCGGGGGGGGTTTCAAAAAGTAATTCTTTAATAATTGTAAAATGTCTTTTAATTTGTATGTAGTTTTATAGGCGATCCAAATATTTCGGGGGGTTTCAACCCCCAAAACACCTCCATGAATCCGCCACTGATATGGATGCAGCTTGTGTAGCGCTTTGCCTGATGTGTCGCTGTTGTTTTGTGTATGAGGGGTGTTTATTTTTGCTTGGCAATTGCGGAAAGTCGTTATTATAATCTTCATCTAGTAGATTGAAGTTGATAAAAGGAGTGGGTATGTGGTTTTGACTTACCTATAATTCTTGGGACATGTACTACAAGGGATTATGAATGTAAGTTTCGCTGTTGTACTGTCGCTCTCATAACTGAGCAGTTATATCAAGATTTTGTTACACACGACTTATATTGACTAATACTTTAAATTACTGCATTAATGTTGTTAATCCATGAGGCATATTAAAACATAGTTTTTCTTACATGACTCACTTACATCAACATAATGAAAATTAATACGATATGCTATAATCACAACTTTCTAACAATGTTGTTACAACTGCAGTGTTATAATTATTATTATTTATTTAATAGTAACTAAATCCGCATTGTTTTAAGATCTGCATAACCTTTAAAAATTTGCTTACCTGATCTGGCAGCACTGCGTGCCAACCGTTGCTCACAAATTTGGCATCACTGCTGCAAAACGTCAACTGTTGATGTTTTTATTGGCGAACAAGCAAAAAAGTTGCTTTTTTTGTTTACACAACTCGAGTAAATTAAATTTTCAAACTTTTTGCACGGCAAATTAGCTTGCAAACCGCAAAAAAAGTGTTAAAAAATAGTGAAGTGGGCTGTGTTTGCCAGCGATGTAAAGGTGAGTAAAGACCGCAGCTGGCGGACCGAGAAAATTTCTTTTCAAGCAATAAAGTACTTCAATTGATTTTTCGATATGTCTGGCGGTGCACCAGGTCTTATCGGCCCAAAGCATGCCCGTTCCGCATGCCGCAACCAAAAACCGACGTGTAATTAAAAGGCATGCAAGTAAATTTTAGTACTTTTAATAAATTTGTTCCGCTGATATGCAAAAATCCCTAAGGCCTCCGAAGCTGTTATCGCTTCTGTTTCTCATTAACAGTTTTTGTTGTCAGGCAATTTTTTATTTGAGCTAATTTAAGATGTGATAGCTAGCCTTTTTGTGCAAGCCTCTGCCCAGGATGACACTTCCGCTGCAGCCGACGCCATCGTCTCCGCCGTCGCCACGTGTGTCGCCAATGTAGCTGGTGCTGGGACCGATCATAGCTGCCGTCTTCGATGCTTTCGCATTCCCCTGTCCCGCTTTCGTGTGACTGGCGATCATTAATGAACTCTTCTTCTTCAGTGTCGCCTTTACCCTGCCGACCAGCGTCATGCCGCTGGGCGACTTGGTTGTGCTTTTGCGTGTCTTCGGCTTAGATGCGGTCATGTTCTTGCCGGCCGGACACTTGCTGTTGATCGCCGACTCCGGACTGTTGATTATCGCGGCGCTCCTTGTGTTTACGCCCAGCACCATGACTTTCGAAGAGGTTTTGCTGCTGATGCGCAGTTTGGATTTGGACTTCTTCGCGTTCTGTATGGCAGTGGCCACCAGGCCGCCCGTTTTAAATTTGCTGTTGCGGCTTACCTGCAACGTAAGCTTGTTGCTGCTGTGAACATTAGAAACGTTGACGGAGCTGATTTTTGACTGCGCTGGGGCCAGCTGCAAGCTGCTACGGTTTTTGGACTTGGTGAGCCGGCAGCTGATGAACCGCGTTGTCTCGGCCAGGTTGGTGAGCGTATTTCTGAAAAAGCGTCAGCGAATTTAGTCCACCATCCCGCCGTTCAATTATTGACCCGACTTACTTCCGTCGCTTGCCCTTCAGCTCCTTGATCTGCTGCTTGGTGGGCACTATCTGTTCTTGCTTCGTGAGCCCAACCTGCCGGAAGATTCGCAGTGTGCGCTCCTCCTCGGTCATTTCCGGAATGATGAAATTGAATTTATAGGTGCTGAGTTGCTTTTTCGGCGTCAAGGTCGCGCTGGCCTTGGCGCTCTCCTGCTGCTGCCATTTGCGCAGCTTCTGCGAACAGGCGCTGCAGTGACACAATTAATCAATGAATGAAGCAGTCCTTCCAGTGCTTGCAGTGCGATTGCACTTACTTGAGCAGGCTTTCGCAGCCTTCTAGTTTCCTCGGCGCGCGGTCGCGATCTGGCTGCGGCCCAATGACCGCCGGTGTAGTCCACGACACCGGCCGGTTGCTCGTCTCGCCGACTGTGGCCAATGGGGTGTGGTGACCGGCCCATATGTACTTCGGCGTTGACAAGTGATGCTCGGTCGACGGGGAAGTCTGAGGATTCACGTTATTGTACGGGTTTTGTATGCTACAAGAGAGATTCAAGTGAGACCAGTTTGTGTTGCACATGTACCAACCGACTTACCGGTTTTTGGTCAAGTTTTTGTTGTGCAAATTGTGCCATGAAGTGGTGCGTTTGCCAGTTTCAAATTCAAAGGAGGGGAACTCGCCCAGTTTGGAGGCGATTTGTTTGCTGATCGGCGGGCAAGGCGGTGGTGGAGCCGGCTTGTATGTGATGACATTTTTCTGAACTTTGGGTGAATCACTCTGCTGGGACGGGATCTTGAACAATTCCGATCCGTCGCCGATCTCCTCGATGTAGCGTCGCTGCAGATCGCTCTGCATGAGCATGCGCCGGGTGCGCGGCATTCCACTGTTGATCCGCATCGACACAAACTCGGAATCGCTGCTCTGCAGGTAGTACTCGTCGTCAGTGGAGAAAATCAAATCGGAGCCTGGATCTGTGGTGGGCAGATCGAGTGCTATGCGTGCCGGGTCACTTTTCTTGCGGATTAAAGTTGTTTTTTGACGCGGTTTCACTTTTTTACTCTGTGGAATAAATGACTAAAAATTTGGTCTTGGTTTGCCTGGATACTATTAAAGTGAATAAGGGGAATGAAGGGACAATGGAAGGAAAAGCAAAAAAAAGGGATTTGACAATCGGATCCTTCGAGCCGGATTTGAACCAGCGACCTATGGATATCTATGTTGTGTTTCCGCTACAGTCCACCGCTCTACCAACTGAGCTATCGAAGGTGTTACAATGTCTTGGTCAATTGAATTGTATCAGCGCGAAATGTGTTTCTTCTTTTTTTATTGCGTTACTTATTGTTCCTATGTCAATAGATGCACTATTAATACAAAGTGGTAGTTGTACTATGAATCTTCAATAAAAAAAAATAGTTTGCTTACAAATTTGGTAAAAAAAAAAAACAAAAAAAGGCACTTGGCACTCCTTCGAGCCGGATTTGAACCAGCGACCTATGGATTTCTATGCTTCATTTACGTCTACAGTCCACCGCTCTACCAACTGAGCTATCGAAGGCAATGTGAGTTTAGTGCCAGATGTTACACACAAGCACAACCACAGCGTGTGTGCTATGTAAAAAAAAATCATTCGGGCGACTGCTCAGCTATAAATAACTATGAAGCACCCCGTAGGCAAATCTAAGGCAGCAACAATGAGCCGACAAAGTAAAAATATGACAAACATTAGGAAAGAGAAGGGTTGTTGCCAGTGCTGTCATAACTACTGAAAGCATTTAGTTTGAGTTAATTTTTATTAAATATTTATAAATTATTTAAATTTATAAATTATATGAAAATATTATTATTTTTATATATTTATATTTTATATTTTATAAATTATATTTTTTTATTTTTATATTTTATAAATTATATTTTTTTATTTTTATATTTTATAAATTGTCAACGACACTAACCAAAATGTTTGTTTATAATAACCAATAAATCAGTGGCCGTAAGGAATAACACCCAAAGTCGAGTTAGGACAAAATTGAGTTATTACCACCATTGCATTCGTCGTATTCAAATGTACTACTACACAAAATTCTATGGCTTTTGCTCATAAAATGAATGTTTTACGCCCACAAATCTAAAATTTATCTAGTGTAATCTAAAGCAATTTTAAAAATTAAAAGTGCTCTCCTGAAAACTTCATAAAATCAACTTTGGCTGTTATTCCTTACGGCCACAGAAGTGTTGTCCGTGGCAATAACTAAATTTTTTCACTAATTGTTCAATAACAAAGCATTTTAAATAACAATGAATTATTTGTCGTATAATATTTTAATTAAATTGCATTAAAAATTTAAGCTATATTAAAAAAAATAATGTGGCAATTAAAATGTTTATGAAAAAAAAAAATTGAACTATTCTCCTTCGAGCCGGATTTGAACCAGCGACCTATGGATATCTACCATCGTTTTTAAATTCTTCTACAGTCCACCGCTCTACCAACTGAGCTATCGAAGGCTGTTGGTTGGCGCTGCCAAAGTGCTTACATGAGTAAGTTTCAGTAATTTCCCATGTATTTTTTGGCAGCACAATCTTCTTCAACACACTGGTTGCGGTCTTTGCTTGTGGTGTAAAGTTGAGACTCGACTAAATTCTCTCCACAAAAGCAGCGTTTGACAATCGTTGGTCAGTTGGCAGTGTGCATCAAGTTCTTTTAATTTAAGCGATTACTTTTTTTTGCTTAAGTTTTGCTTTTTTGCTTTTTTTTTTGCTTTTTTAAGTTTTAATTTTACTATATGTGTAGCATTTATTTAGAATCTGCATACAATTGCTTTGGGTAAGTTCTCACCACTGTTCACAGCTGTGTTCACTAATCAGCTTTCAATTGCTACAACCGATGAAAATATCGTTTGAAAAGCAAATGCTAGAAAATAGCCTTATTTAGAATATTCACCAAATGCTTTGCAACTCTTTGAACCATAATCATAAATGTTTATTAGAAGTATCAGCATACAATAGTCACCTCTTCCTACTATTGAGTCACATTGGCCAACGAATGAGGAACACAAAGTCACCTGGCACTGGTTGACATTGCCAACAGAAACATGCAACCTTTAGCTAAGTGTTACCACACATTAGTTTTTCGCCAGTGTCACGGCCGTTTCCTCATTAATTGCAGTCGCAGCGACGAGCAACGAACAACGACAGTCTCAAGCAATTAATTGTCACCTTATCAAAGTGCCATAGAAACCACCCACTTTGGTCGCATGGCCAACGCCAAATAATCATCGAAAATGCATTCAGAAGCCAAAAAAGTTGCAATAGCAAAAACACGAAAGCAAAAAATTATAAATGCGCCAAGCATTGCAGAGCAGTGAGGCGCGTTTCCATTGAGTGCTGTTGCCGCCACATCAAAGGCGAAACGCGCCGTGTGCCAGTCTGCCAGTAGAGCAGTTGCTGTTGGCCGTTTTGACCATTTTAAGGCGAAACATAAAGTAAATAAAATTTCTTGGCAACGCGAGAGCAAACACGCGCAAACCAAGCGCAAAATTTTGGCAGCAGCTCAGCTCAAGTGTGGCACCTTCAACGCCAACCGCGTACAACACCAACAACAGCCACATAAATACAAGTGCTGCACATTTTTACAACATGTTTTTGTTGTAGTGCCATTGTTTTTGTTGGCGTTGTGCTATTGATTTCATTTGTTGGTTAAATTGTTTTGTGTATTTTTGTGCATTGTTATTTAATTTGTAGCCGGTTAGTTGCTGTTGTTTTAGATGCAAGTGTTGTTGTTGTTGTTCTACTCGCACACGTTCGCGTGTATTGCGCTGCATTGCGACACGCTGATGAGTTGTTTTTATGGCATTTGGTAGCTGCCGCAACTGTTTGCAAGGTGCACATTGAGCGCGAGTACAAAAACAAAAAATCCCAAAAAAAAACGACAACTGCAGTTTCGCATGAAAATCACTGTCAGTGCCAAATAACAACGGCAATGAATTCAGTGTCAGTGATGCGGCAACGACACGTGACGTGTTGTTGGCAATTTTTCGATTTATGGCATTTTGACAGGTTGCGGCGTGCTCAGAGGCCACAGTGCCATCACTGTTACTTAGATATGTGTCCAACAAATATGGCAAATATTGCTGCTAAAACAAGAATCGACATAAAATTGCCATTAAAATGTGCAATCGATATAACCGCAGCGTGCGCTCTTGACCTTTTCCATGTGCAGCAAATGGTTCGACGCCCAGTCGCCCAGCCGCCCCCGACCAATTAGTTGCGCTGCGCCTTTACGTGTTTCGCAGCTTCGTGTTCGCTGGGGAATAAAACGCGTTGGCGTTGGTGTTGGCAGCGTTGAGACGACCGACTTTGCCAAAAAATTTGAGCATTCAATGTAAAGCGGAAGCGCCGCGCTGTGAATAGCAGCAAAGTGCAAAACAAAAAGCAAAGCAGCAAAGATGCAAATGCACTTTTCGCCTTTGGTTGAACGGAGCACCTAACCGGCTAAGCAGCCGCAGCAGCGTGAAAAAAGTGAAAACATTCGAACAATGAAATATTTTTGCCACACAACAACCAAAAGAAATGCTGTGAAAATAGACGAAAACAAATAGCAAACACGTAATACCTCACCAACCGTCCCCCGGGATTCAAATTGTTGTGAGAGATGAACATAAGTAACGTTTGCGTGCTAAAGCTTTAAACGGCAAGGAGCACAATTTAAAAGCTGCATGGAGTAGCATTTTGTGTGTTGAGGAGATTTGAACTGTTTCGACTATAGATGAGCCAATGAACAATTTGAAACGGTGGGCAGCAACCTTTTCATAGGTAATGATTTTACGCTTAGAGGTTTCTCATTAGCTGCACTGAGAGTAATTGCTAAAAGATTGCTCCTTTTCTATTATGAATTGAGTCAGGATAAGCACCTCGACCCTCTGACTTGTTGCCCTTTGTATCATTTTTAAATGTTTCTTTTCTTCGGTTCCAGTTGGTTTAATTTGTAACTCTAAGAAAGTGGTCGATGTGGCTTTAATCGTAGAATCGATTTAGCTATGTCCTTATGATAACTGTCAACTCTGTCCATATGTCAACTGTCAACTCGCACAAGCAACTTATTTCTTCGCTGCTTAACCCTTTCGCTATTTTGTTGCCATATGGCACATTGCTACTTTGTGGACGTCTAAGCCCTCTGTGGTTTCCAGAATACATGTTTTGCTGGTCCTTAGAATAGTTTGAAGTTTTAGGGAAAATACGAAATTTATAAAGTGAATATTAAAGCTTAAAGAAGAGAAGTATACACGTTTTTTTAATGGTATGTCTTGACATAGTAAAGGAAGAAGAAGCAGACAACTTTATACAACTTTTTAATTTAAAAGTTATATAAATCTGATTTTATATAACTTTTAATTTGAAAACCTGTAGCGAAAGGGTTAACCCAGCTGTCCGTCTAGAACCAACTCAATGTTTGAAAATTTGCAGACCACTAAAGTTGGTCTAAGAGTGAAGGATACAGTGGCTCACACAGGATTTCCTTTGCGGAGGAGGTGTTTCGTACACAACTTTTGAGCCAAATACCATTTGAAACAATATTGGTCTCTCAAAACTATTGTAACAAAGCGGTATGTGCTTGAATACAGAATAATAACTAAGACGTCGTAAGAACATTTCCAATGTTCCATTCAATTTCAGACAAAAGCTACTCTAACACAAAATCTTAAACATACTAAATCTTCCTTTGTTGTTCTTCTTCGCAGACTATTGGCTCATATTGAAAGCTCTCTTTAAACAATTTTAGTTCAATAAAAGCTTCAATTGGTTCTATTATTGCACAAAGGCCCTTGGATTGGATTGCATTGTTAAACCAGACAATACTTGAGTCGTTGACAGCACAAAGGATCTCTTATGACCTAAGTTTGCTATGTACCCGTGCCGACAGCTCAACCTAAGCTGGCCTGGTCTAACACGTAATTTATTGCGTCAAATGTGAGCAACAAAACTTGCCAGTTGTTGACAGGACCCAATTTAAGCAGAAGTGGAAGTAGGAAACTCTAACGAGATGAAAAAATTAGTGTCTGGCCAAGACTGTTTTCCTTACACACATGTGGGTGTCTCTGCCCAACCTGTTTATGTGTGTCGTTTAGACCGCTTATCTACGTATACGACAGCGACCGACAACACCAACAAAATTTACCTTTTTATGTCGGGTAATGTGAATATTACGCTCCGACAGCCACAAACGCATCATGCGAGACACCTTGATGCGTGGGTGCCCTTCATTGCCACCCGAATCGGACTTGTTCTTCTTTTTTCGCTTGGCCCGATGTTGTGAATTTTTCACAAATGCCACATTAATTTCTTCGAATTTCTGCAGATCTGTCAAGACATTAGGAATGACCGGGTTACCCGATTGCGGCGTTTCCTTGTCAGTGGAATTCTCTGGTGATTCGGTGCTGTTGTCGTCTGAGCGCGCCTCGGCGCCACCAGCCGAACGCTTCGAGATTGTCAGGGTGCTCTCAACGTTCTTTGACTTTTTGCGGTCTTTGCCGCTGTTTCGCTTCTGTTTCAAACGCCGCGATCGCATAAAGAAGCGGAATTTCTTTTGAAACAGCGGTTGAAAGTAAATGCGATCGAGTTCGGCCATTATTTTGCGCATACGTTTGTATTTTAACTAAGGGCGAGAGGGGGTTGGAAGTGCACGTATGGGAAGAGGGTTGTCTAGTTTCGCTTACCCGACGATTGTCCGAAATGTTTTCGGGCGTAGTAGGTGGTGCTGTGAGTGGCACGCAGCACGGTCCCTCGAAGTCGGAGGCGCTAAACATGGTACGTCCATCATTGTCGGAACTGGAGCCGATGCCGCCTTCATCGCTAAATGGAACAAAATGGTGCACACTGTAGTAGCCGCAAGCGAGTGAAAGGGAACGAGAGAGAGAGATTACCTCGAGTAATCGGTGAGCGGAATATTGAGCGGTTCATCGGCGCTGGAGCCCTCTCGGAGCAGTCTTTGGATGATTTTCAGTCGCAAACGCTCCTGTGGGTGGTTTTAATAGAAGAGAAATGCTTGATTTGATTTGACATGCGGAATGCTTAACTGCAACTCGACAAAATCTGTGCAAGTCGTGCGAATGCGGTTTCGAAATGCGTACGAACGGAATTTTGAAATAATACTTTTAATACACAAAGTAATTTTGAATAACTAAAGCATAGAAAAACTGAATTCAGAAAAATGGCTACAGTAAAACAATGCTACCAGTGTTGATTGTTTAAGAAAATTAATCGAAATTTATTCAACTAAAGTACAATTTACATAAATTAAGCATAATCAAAATAATATTCAGCTTAAATTTAAGCTAACTAAAAGATGTGTTGATTAAGAAATTCATTTAACAACTAAAATGCTGTTGAAATCAACTTAGAGAAAACTTTGTAACAAATTAAGTTTTAAATAAATTAAGAATACTTACTACTAGAGTTGAGTGTTATGTGTAATACAAGTGTAGTCTTACGAACTAAATGTAATCAAAGTGATGGCGACTAACGCTCACGGCGAGAGCGAAATACAATTAAAAGTTAGCTAAACTGCACACAAGAAAGATCGTGAACACACCTGTTCGGCAGCGCTTAACTTGTCTGACTATACATTTGTTTATAAAATTTTGTTTGTTTTAAATTTATTTTTCAGCACTTTCAACTGTCTCGGCCGTACTATTTCATGGAAGATTGTATCCCTAATGTGTTGTATCCCTCATTTGATTTATATCGCGTCTTATGTCCCGAACACATTGACAACTGCAGCGACATGGCTGCATGCTTCAAAAATAGAATCAAAACGTTCGCATGGGAACGATTATTTTGACGACTGCACTGCTATACGAACTCCAAATACAGTTGTCGCTGTCGCCAAACATAGAACTATTCTCTATTTCGCAGGCAACAAAATCAAACAATTGGCATCACTGCTACAAAACTAAGATTTTTAATGGCACTTGTCCTACTTTTTCGGTGTGCTTTGAACAAGAATTTGAGAATTTGTTACTATTTCAGTTAAAGTTTACTAGTTTTAAAAATTATTATACACATAGAATTTGTTACTTCAGTTAAAGTTTAGGAGTTCTAAAAATTATTACACATTCGTATTAAATTGATTGTATAACGGTAAAATAGACATTAGGTGAATTCGGTAGTGCCGAACACTTTAAAGTTTGTGTTTAGGAGCTCAAAAATTTGAGTTGCTGCAGCTTTCATTGTAATCACGTAGTTAACTATATGGCGACGGTCGAAGCCGAAGTTGTGTGGCCGCGTTGCTGCCGTCTTGAATGTGTTCGGGTCATTAGTTGTCAACTTGGCTCAATTATTGTCCAGTAGTGTTTTTCTTTTCAGCGTTCATTATATTTTTTTTTTGGCATTTGCAAATTCTCACAATCTAATTTTTTTAAATATAAAACTTTGCCGTTCTTGTTTCCTGTGTAATCCTGTACTTTGTTCAAGTATTGCAACTTTAACAATGAACATTTCGCATAAATACACGTCAAAAGTCCAGCAGTGGGTAGAGAAATAGGCAGTCCGATGTTCGTAAAAGTCAAGAAAAGTCTAGTCGGCAGAGTAAAAAGCACGAACAAATCAAATTACCACAACCAACAACAACAAATTATGTAACTCAAAAAGGAAATACACAACATACAAGAAATCAATTTCTGCATTTCTGCACTACATCAAAAAACAAATACAACCAATTGCAAACTTAACAAACACACAAGACAACTTGAGCTCAAAAGATATATATTCGAAATACAAAAATAATAATAATAATAATAATAATAATAATAATAATAATAATAATAATAATAATAATAATAATAATAATAATAATAATAATAATAATAATAATAATAGGCAGTCAGGTCGTAAGCGGCTTAACGCCTATCGGCTTTATTTCTGAAGCTGCATAAACTGTCCTACGAACAAAGAGCACTTAGAACGCATTAGGAAACGCTCTTCTCCAAACGCTTAATGGGAAACTTGTCATCGATTATACATCCCTGATCGGCCATCTTTTTCAATCTCTGTGCTTTCTTTTCGCGCCTTTCGCGCTTTCTAATCTTTTTGATTTGCTTAAGTACTTTAATAGATTTCTTTACTTTAACCGGTGATTCGTCGCCATAGTCTAAAAGTGTCTCACAAAAAGCGCGTCCCATGTGCTCGTAATCCTGAAAAGAGTTAAAAAAACAGTTATACAAATGAAAAACATTCAATCAGTGAAAAGTAGTAAAAAGTAGTAAAAAGAAAACGAAAAAAAACTACAAAATACACAACAATGAAAAAGTATTACAATAAGTGTAGTTTCGAAAGTTGAGTTGATTTAGTTTTTTTTTTGCACCAAGTTTGTAAAAGTAGCAACTAAAAATGCGGAAAGTTGCAGAACACCGAAAGTCTCAAAGGAAAGCAAGAATGTTTAAGCAAAACGGGCTGTTTTGCGACGATTCATTGGCTCGTTGAGCAGACGGAGAACTCGAGTGGCAAATGGAGCTGGCAATATGAATGAATGCATGCTCAGGATTTTTCTTTAAATGCAGCCGATTCTATGCTGATAACTAAAATTAGGATTGCAATGAGAAAGTTTAAGCAGAACGTGGCAAGAAAATGTACTTTTACTATGTATACTTTTACTATGCATACTGCTGGATCTAGTAATTGGTTTAATCTATTTTAACTGAACTGATTAAACTTTAACTTTAACTGGCAGTAAGTTCATTACATACAAATTTTTATTATAATGTTGCACGAGAATTATGAGATATTGAGAGTAGGTGGGCAAGGAGGTTATGGTGGCTATCTCTGCATGATACACATTTAGGACTATGTATGGTTTAAAATGTGTTGCAACACACATCTCAAACGCATGGGGAAAGGAGGAAGGGGACCTACATTTAACGCCAAGGTTGCAGTTTGGAGCTTTTTCCTTTGCCTGCCAAAAGTGTTTTTCAAATCTCATTTACTTTTTCACATGGAAAGCGATAGAAGTAGTGTGCAACCAGCCCGAACTAGGAATTGAACCTAGAGGCTCAGACATAAAAAGTCATCACTACTTGCTGTGCTGTTGAGAGTAACTCGGAAAAGTGTTTGGCAAGTGAATTGTGTACTACACTTTATCTGGGTCATTTATGTTTTTACTCTATTATTTACTTATACTTTTTTTTTTTTACATTTTAGTACCAATTTTGATTAAGTACGAAATAAACTATTAAACACATTTTCAATTTTGGCTTAATTCTGGCGTTCAAGTTAATTTCTGAGCTTTGATGTATTCAGAGACCTATAGTAGAATTTCATGGTGAATATTTTCGTGGTACATTTTGTCCTTAAAAAGTCCTGCTTTACAGGACATTTTTGGCATTTTAGAAAAAATGGTAAAATTTACCCATACAAATAGGAGCTACAGGGTTAAAATGCTCCACAAAAATGTTCTTCGTAGTATTTTACATCTAATTGCTGAATACATCATATACCTAAAATATGACGTTAAATGGTTTTCGTATGCCGATTCACCAAAAGAATGAGCAAAAAGGGGAGAACTTTTACCCGCTTTTAAAAATTCAGACGTAAACTTTCAAAACACCGATACACGTATGTATATTGTTTTTGGCTCCCTCTAACAGAATCCGTTGTCAGAAATCAAGAAAAAAATTTGATTTTGTTGTGCAGTGTTAACCCATTGCTGCCTAATGGCTAACATTTTACCCATGAAAACTTTTTAAAAAAATCACAGAAAAGTTCGTGGTAGAGACATCTCAAAATCATTAATAGGGATGGTTGGGGTAAAGATGGAATTACCTAAAATTCCGCCATCTAGCTAGAGTTACCAGACTCCAAAAATTGTGAATTTTCCGGAGGTGGAAAATGTGGCCCTAGAACCTCACAAAAATCTGCCTCCGAACTCACCTGTAAACAATACTTTTTTTGTTCAGGTGTTTAGGTGATCACTTTAAAAAGTATGGAAAAAAACTACCATTGTTGCTAATGGGTACAAAATACCCAATGAATATCTCATCATCGTGCAGAGATAGAAAGCTTTCTGATCGTTCTGGGGCAATTCCAGGTCGTGTATGAAATTTTATCAAAATCGTATAGGCGGAACTGGTACCCGGCAGCAATGGGTTAAAAGTGCTCCAATTTCTTTTCTGTGTCAATATTTTCTGAGTAAAATTTGAAGCTCAGTTTTGTTACTTTGCATAGCTTCAAGTCTCCAGAAGCTGTATTCAGTTCCCCAAAAATGAATCGCTCTATTTTCCCCAACTTGAATAGACCAAAAATCTTGTTGTCCTATGTTTCTGATGCTGTTTAAATTTTCATTTCATTCATTTCATGCTTTCGTTTTTCTCCCCTCGTAATTGCGTACTTTGCTTAGTGCTTAGCAAAGCGTTTCACGAATTGTGCTCACATATTTAAGCGTAATGTAAGCTGATTATTTATATACACTCCATTATCCTTGTTTATATTCGGTCAAAATGCGGAAAACAGCTTATTCGGTGGGGGCGGTTCAAGCACACACACACACAGGCAGAGACAGCGTCAGTGCAAGTGGTTGCTGGTAAAGTGCGCTGACGTTGCAGCAAAAGTTAATCGAATTGAAATTTGCCACATGCATATATTTTGCTTGCATTTTTCTTAATGATATTTTCTTAATGCATACAAGTTCAGCGCCACAAAGTTGTTCTTGTGATTCTCTAATCTTTCAATTAGTTCATTTCAAAGTATCAAATACATATTTTTCGTCACGTTCGTTCACGTGTGCCACCACGCCGATTTTCCGCCAATCTTCCACTCGTGCCCTCCCCCCGTCCAATCTGAAATCTTCTTAATATGCCCACACAACGAGTCAATGCGAGTCATACTTATCTCCCGCTGCGACAGCGACAAGCATGTCATTATATCATATTTACGATTATCATTACTTTTATTATCAATTTCCACACGGTTTATGCTGCACGCCATCAGCACACATCATCTTAATGTCTTTCTCAGTGCTTTTACTTTGTGTGCCCTTTGTGTCTTTCGTGTCTAACGCTTCCCCTGTGTCCCGGCGTCTTCCACTCTCAACCAACACACATTTCCTGCAAGCTGTCAATTTCATATTTTCCATTCATGAAATAAAATCGCAGTGTGCTTCTGCGGTTTCTGACTGAGTTGCTGTGTGGCTTAGTGTGTGTGTGTTGTGTGTTGGTGTGCGTATGAGTGGGCGTCAATGTGTATGTTTGAGTGTGAGGTTGTGGTGATTGGCAATAAGTATATCGCGATCACTTCGTGTAGACATTCTTGTTTGTGTCGTTTGTATTGTTTGTCCTATTAATAGAGTCGAACATTTACTGTGAGCAGGAGCTGGAAACCACTGTGGCTTCAGCACAGCATGTCGCCTGTATCATAATGTCAACAAGACTGCGGTCTGGTTGAGATTTCGATTTTGGCCAAACCAAAATTAAGTGTATGAATGCATTGCGCTGACAATGTGGCGAATGGGGAATGTGGCTTCCATGTATTCGTCTGTGTAGAAGAGTGTTTTTTTTTTGGTAATGCGAAAGTGAAACAGAAATTTTATGGTATTTGCAATCTCAGTTTATTGTGTACGTGCACAGTAATGCAAATGAGACAATTTTATTCGACGTGCCACAAATGTTATACATTTCAATATGCATGTAAATATGTCTTTCTTGACAAAGCTTAACAGGGTTTTTGGTAGAAAAAGTTCAAGTACAAAGAGTAGGAAGGAACCAGGGGGTTTGTGACAATGTTCAATGTAAAATTGGGGCTCAGCTGCCACCGAGAAATTTTAGGAATCTATGCGTATCGCAACCTCTAATAATTCTGTTCAATAATTCAATTACACTGTGCGTGAAATTTACCCTCAAAAATTCAGACATGGGGAGACCTACAGAGCGACTTTTCATAGGTATACTGAGTTGAGGTCCACCAGCCGTTTGGCTGGATTGGCTCTAGTTTAAGAGAAATCCGACTTTGAAGTTTGCTCATTTTAGTCGAGTTCGTCGCTTAAGTCTTCGAACGTTTAAATGCTAATAGGTCCTAAATCGTTCCGAATATCGCTTTACTGTCTTCAGCAATTTTGTAAATATTTTAACGACCAACAAATTTGCTTAAGACACCAATCCAAAAAAAAAAAAATACATTCAAACTGTGTTTTCGACAGAAATGTCCCAAAAACCCCACTTTCGTTGAGGCATAAAAACAGTATATAGCGAACCCTCGTGAAAAACATAAATGAGTATGCTTTTATATAGAGGGTTGGCTCCTGCATCTAACAAACTAAAAATTTTGCCTGGGAAACGCCCATAACAGCCGTGGCTCGGGGTCAAAGTTCAAAGTATTTATCAAAAAAATTCAATTAATCTCCAACTGATTTACACGATATGGGTATCAAACAAAAGCTATTTTTCATACCTTTTTTTTGATGTGCAACATTAGATACGTAGTATGTACTAATAAAAAGTTTTAAGCAAAAAAACATTTTTCTATACAAATTTTTTGTTAACGGATTTTTTTCTCGAAAAAATTCATTACTAAGTCACAATAAGTTTGCTACCATATTGTAGCCTGTGAAATTTCCTTTACAATGAAATACAAAACATTTGATATTTTTGTTTTTCCTGAATATATTTTTTAACATTAAACTGATTGCGAAGGTAAGTATGAAATGGCTTTGGACCAAGAGTCAAGTTAGAAAAAAATTAAAAAAATATATTCAGAAAAAACAAAAGCATACATTTTTATATTTCATTGTAAATTTCACAGGCTACAATATGGTAGCAAACTTATAGTGACTTAGTAATGAATTTTTTCGAGAAAAAAATCCGTAAAAAAAACATGTTTATAAAAAAATGTACAGAAGTCTTATTGATAAGCTTACAATTTTAACTATCCTCATTAAAAAGCTGCAGTGAAAGGGTTAACTTACCGCCGTGTTGAAGTGTGTGCCTTTGCGCGAGCCCAGCGATGAGCCACCAAATGATGCTTCGATCGTGTAGCTGTTCGTGATGCCCAGCATCCACACCACAATGCGTCCAGTGCCCTCTTTGCTGCGTTGAATTTTAAATTTGCAACTCTCGAAGGAGAACTGTAGCAATTGAAAACGAAAAAAAGCGACGCCAAGGCAAATGAATGAAAACGAAAATCAATCAGGCTTGCGCCTCATGCAAAGCTAAAAAAATCTTGAATCTTGAACCCACCTTCTCCGAGACATTTTTGTGCAACATCAACGGAAAGACCTGTTCCGTGAGCCTCTTTTCCGGATTGCGCTTATTCTCACAGCCGTAGACGAAAATGTTATGCTTGCGCGAGTGGGCGTGCATATCACAGTACAAGGCAACATTACATTCATCAATCAGTCTGTCAACAAAAAAACAAAAAAAACAGCAAATACAAATACAAATAAGAATTGCAAAACTGTATGTTGAATGCTTTCCAAGGACATTTTTTCAAGTGGAATGAAGTGAATACCTTTTAATCATGGCTTTTGTATACCAAATGGATGGATATGTCTCCCTAATGACGGTGCGATACTGACGATTGAGATCCTTGCCGGTGAGCGAGTTGCGCGTATTGCCCACAATCACACCGTCCGGATTGAGCATGGGTATCACTTTGAATATGAAGCGATGGCGCAGCCGCTTGGCCACTGCCGTGTCGCTGGTTATGAAGTCCATGAGGCCCTTCATCATCCACGACGAAGGCGTTTCGCTGGGATGCACGCGCGCCGACACTATGATCGCTTTCTTCTTCTGCCCAACGAAAGCAAACGTGAAAAAGAAGAAAGTTTACGTTCAACTTGCATGACAGACAGATATTTAAAAACATTATTACTGTTGTTTTGGCCAAAGTCTTAAAGCATGAAGCCTTGTTGTTACAACCATTTTCAAAATTACAGCCAAAGCATTAAAAAAAACACATTTCCCATAATTAAAATGTCTCATTTCCTTTCTTGTGTCATTGTTGTGCTACCTTTGAGATGAAAACATAACTTTGCAGTCGCTTTTTGTGCACTGAACAAGTCACTGGAGCACACTTCCGCACAGCAACAGCGCCGCACGACAGCAGGATTTCGAAAGTTACCGCGCACAATGACAACTTTTCATAAGGCTTGAAAAACTTGCAAAGCTGTGTAGCTGCTGCCAGCTATCGTTTTCCTCATCATAGTTTTATCTGGTTTTAGTGTTGCAGCATTTCACTTTTGTTGAAAGTGGCGCTAGAACTTTAGCCAAATAGATTCGTACTCGTTGCAAAATTGGCCAATTGAAGGACACGCAATTAGTGAAACTGCGGGCTAGTTTTTCCCTTTCCTTTGCTCTGTTTTTGATAAACTCTTGCAAAGTTCTTTGCTTTTAATCAAAGTTGTGATCCCAACTGAACCCGTATGGGTTCGATGAAGGAGACTGGCGGGTAAATCTTCTCAAAGGCCCACAACTGGCCAGTTTACTTTGTAACTACACAATCCAAAGGATTATCTGCTCTACATTGTTGCTGTAGTTTGTGTAATAAGTACAGCATTGAGCACTTTTGGAAAAGTTTACAGTTTATTTGAGACTAAAAACTTTCGCTTTGTATGTCATAAAATCTTGATTGCTACTCTCATTCTGGCCTATTATGGTTGAAGTTTGTGTCATTGGTATGTTTTCGTGTTTGTGGTTGGGTTTTCGATTTAATCCTTTTGCGTCACAAGAACACATTTTACAGGTACCCTTTGCAAAACAAATTTTTTTGTTGCACATTTCAGAAATGTTCTACTATATTCTAGCTATAAACTTTTATTGTGCCGATAGTTGAAAATAAACATAAATTTAATAAATAAAAAAAAACTAAAAACCAAACAGAAGACGATAATTCATGATAATAAGTGAAATATATTGAAGACAATTTAACAAATTTATTATAAATAAAAATACAAAAATTAAAAAATTTATTAAAAATAAATTAAAAATGAAAACTAAAAAATAATAATAAAAATAAACAAATAAAAGTAACCCCAAAAAAATTAAGATAAAAATAACGTCCAAAAATAAAACAATAATTCATAAATAAAATATAATTGAAAATAAACAAACAAAAATTAAAAATGTTAATAAAAATAACGTAAAAAACAAATAAAAAAGAAATAAAAATTGAAATTTAACAAAAAAACATAAAAATAATAAACAAATAAAAGTAACCTAAAAAATAAAAATTTAACATAAAAATAGCCTTCACGAAAAATTAATTGAAAATAAAATAAAATAAAATGAAATAAAATAAAATAAAATATAATAAATTAAAGTATTCAAAAATTAAAATAAAACTTGACATAAAAATAAAAATAATATAAAATAAAAAACCAAACATAAATCATAATTAATAAAAAATTTTTAAAATAAAAAATAAATGGGGTAAAAAATTAAAAAAATCGCAATGACAACAAAAATAAATACATAAAGAGTTAAAAAAATGTAAAATGGTTAAAAATAAACAAATAAAAACAAAAATTAATTAAGAATGAAAATAATATAAAAATAACTTAAAAACCAAACATAAACCTTAATTCATAAAAAATGTCAAAAATAAAAAATAAATAGAATACACAAAAAATGAAAAAATATCACATTGAAAACAATAGTACATAAAAAGTTATAAAAATAAATTAAAAAGTAAATACAAATTAAAATAAAGGAAATTTAAATAAAAATAAAATAAAGAAATAATAATAATAGAATATAAAAACAAATAATAAAAAAAATCAAAAATCAGAACTAAAAAACAAACAACATTAAAATAAATACGAACATAGACACATAAAAATAAACAAACAAAAATATATAAATTAAAATAAAAATAATGTCAAAAACACAAAAAAAAGAGAATTCATAAAATATGTTGAAAATTAAATTAAAATTAAAAATTAAAAACTAAATTAAAAAAATAAAAAAAACAAAAAACTACAATTTAAAAAAATTCATAAAAAATAAATAAAAACAAGCAAAATCAATGAATTAAAAATAAAAAAAGTCAATTAATACAAATAAAAATTAAAAAATCAATTATTAAATTTAAAAAATTAAAAAAAAAAATTTAAAAAAAAATTCAAAAAACTAAAATTCAAATTAAGAAAGTAAAATTAAATTGAAAAAAATGAAGTCAAACAAAAACTTTGATTAAAACACTTAAAACAAAAAGTAAACAAACTAATAAATAAATTAAGGTAAAACAAACAAATAAATAAAAAATAATAAAATCAAGTAATGAAAAAATAAAGTGTAAGAAAACTAAAATAATAGAAAAATTAAAAAAGTAAATACTCAAATTAAATGAAGCATACATTAGAGTAAAAAACTTAAAACATAAAAACTTATTAAACAAAAGATATAATTCATCTTCATGTTTCTTATCTATTTATATTTTTTCTAAATTTTTATATTTTTAGATTAAGTTTTTAATAACATTTCTGTGGTCAAAAGCAATAACCGCCTAAGTCGTAAATTGCTGTCCCGAGTAATCTCGCTTTAAAGTTTTAGCGCGTAGTGTATTCGCTATGGGAATGCGAATAGGTTTTTATTAATAACTTTTTTTATTTTAAAGTAAGAAGCTCCCCGATTTTACACAAAGGTAGAGCACAGTCAAGGGAACGTGGTGGCATCCATAACTCAATTTCTTCTTAAGTCGACTTAAGCGGTTAGTGCTTTTGACCACAGATTTCCAAACTGTACAAGGCTCATGTATATCCGGTACAAGGCGCAAAACATGTCCTTGTGATGTTAGAGGGTTAACGTTGGCACTTGACAATGGTTTTGCTGCCCGACAAGGACTAAATAACAGTTTGAAGTCATAGTGCATTTGTGTATCGAGTGTAGTGTATTAAGCATTATGTACAAAATTTTAAATAATGAACTGTAGTATGTCACGCTGTTTCTTCTAGAGTCACAAAAAACAGGCCAACATTTTCAGCAATTCTCTCTGTGTGGTTTTCTTTTTTGCGGCCAACTTCCGGCCCGTTACTTGTGTGCTGTGTGGCATGTGGCGCGCTTAAAAAGTTAATGTTTATTTAAGCCACAAAGTGGAGGTTTTTTGTGCCAAATTCATTTACCATAGAACCACTAAACTTTAGCTACAAAATTGGACGTTCATTTGCCATCTAAAAGTTTGCATATACATGTAGAAACATTGGCATTTACAACTTAAGACTTTGTGCTAATTGCAAGTTTATGCCAACACCAACTAATCGCACTGATGCTGATGTCTGCTGATGTCCGCATCACACATTTGTTTTCATCAACGTCACACTTTAGTTGTGTGTTGTTGACAGTGTTCAGATATTACTATATCTGCTTAAGTGTCTGCTAAGAGCTACTTGAAATTTTCAAATTACGTATTTAGGCAAAATTATTGCCACTGGGCTGCCGCACTCATGAAAAATGCAATTGGCCATTTTCAGCATACGAAAGTGATGAGCTAAACATGCTTTACGGGCAGTTTGCAGTAATGGAAACGACTTTGTGCTGTGTGTGTGCGCACAACTCTGCTCCAATTGCTAAATGGTCGCTGCAGCCAGCAAAGGCTGCTGGACAGCTGAGGCATGTTGCTAATTAAAAATTCATTAATGCCGACACACACACACACACACTCACACATGGCCTATGAGTATTGCAAATGTTGCGTTGCGCCCGACAGCAGCGTAATTAGCGCCGGATGTAGTGCGCCTTTGTGCGCCAGTTGCATTGCAGCTGCGTAATGATGGCCTTCGGAAGCTATTCCAGCCGGACCACTTATGCATTGATTGTGCTGCTGCTGCTGTATTGGCCATGTGTGTATGTTTCTATGTGTATTTGTGTGTGTTTGTCTGTGGAGCACTTACCTTTTGAATTTCCTCGTCGTTGGTGGGTGAAGTCACCGTTAAATAATACACATTATTTCCTGCTAATGAGCGGCACAACAGTCTTAGTTTGCAGAATTTTGATTTGAGAGGATCTTTTTGAATGGCCATTAGATAATCCTAAGAGTAAATAAAAACAGTAGATTCATTAAATTGCAAGCAAGACAAAGAGTCCATAACTACATTACTCCGAACTCTATTTCCTAACCTAAATATCCTTTCTGAACCAACGCATTTGCTCAGATTAAAAAAATAAATAAAATAGACTATTGACTGTCATAGACAGATAGTCATGGCAGAATTTCATACACGACCTGGAATAGACTCAAAATGATCAGGAACAAAATTTTTTTGTTTTTATCCCAACCATCCCTATCAATGATTTTGATATATCTCTACCACGAACTTTTCTGTGATTTTTTTAAAAAGTAAATTTTCATGGGTAAATTTTTACCCATTAGGCAGCAATGGGTTAACCCGCCTTTCAACGATCACAGCCTTCAACTGCGAAACAGAAATAAGGTGAAAAGCGTTTTAAAGAATGAATTATTGCCTTAAAGAAGACGCTGCCTTTTTAGGAAGCCCTTCTTCAATGACTTCGAAGTGAGCTATCAATGTGGATAGATGATCTCGCAATTCTTCGTGGTCCATGGTGTAAAGGTGGAGAACTTATAACATAACTCTGATCTCAAAATAGCATTAAACTGTGACTCTAACCTAATCGCCCACCTTAAATAATATTCTTCTTCTTATGAAATAACACAAGTAATGTCTGGTGTCTAAAGACTGTCAAATTAATTTAAAAAGTTTGACAGAACCAAAAGGACTGAAGAAGGTACTAATCTACGAATCTCTGAGAAAGATTCTAAGTAATCTATTAGTAAAAACTTTGTATCCAAATTGTTAACATTGAAGGAAAGAAAACTCACTAAAGAGTTTGTTTATGGATGTCAAAACAGTTTGATTATGAACATCAAAACGCCTTATATCAAAACTTCGCTTGAGACTTGTATCAACTTTGAATGAAAATGATGAATAAATGCAAAAGAATATGTTCTTTTTCGTCCTTGTAAATTGGATATTACACTCACCTGCAGTTCGGTGTACGTGTATGGATAGCTGTGCGCAAAGAACACCGTATCGTTGTCATTTGGAAATTCAATATTGAATGTCAACGTGTAGGAGCAATTATCATCGTCGTCATCCGTGGAGTTTCTGTGTGAAATTTAAATTAAAATAGACAAAGGCCGACACAACACCATTAAAAGAGAGAGAAAGAGAGTAAACGAATGACAGGGAGACAACAAAAAGGACACAGATTACAACGCTTTTCCACAAAAGATTACCATAATAGAATTTTCATTTTGCTGTGCGTGCGTGTGTTGTCCTTTTCTGGGCACATTCACACTCACACACACACACACAAGCATATGAATTGAAGGAAAGCGAAAATGTTGCGCTTCTCATAATAAACTCACTCGTCATCGTTGCGAAAGTAGCAAACGTTCGTGCCGCAGCGCCTCCAACCCCACTGCTTCTGCTTGGCATTGATCTCTGAGTACATGAGCGGTCGCATGCCCTCGTTGTACAGGCTGTCCGACTTGACCAGATTGACGATGGAGAACCTATCAGCGTTGCACGTTGCATCGAGCAGTTTCACGTTCGGATGGATGTGTGTGTGCGTGCGTTGGTGCACGACCGTTGGGCACGTGAGTTGACACGACACACAATTGTTGTTGTTGTTGTTACAATGTGGATCGTTGTTGTTGTTGTGGGCGACCGCATTGAAAAATTGAAGATGTGAAAGAAATTGCAAATTAGTGTTGGTGGCGCAAGACCGAAGAGTTGAAAATTGCATGGCTGCCGGTTGCGGCGAAAGGCAGCAGGCAATTTTGCTTTTCGTCCTTTCAATTTGGTTGTGCACGTTAAGTGGTGTCGGAAAAAAAATTCGACAAAAACTTGACTGAGAAGTCTTAAAGTTTCTGAAGCCTGGTGAAGACTGCGAAAGAAGTTATTCAACACCAAATTGTTCGAGCTATGATTTCGGAAAATTAGCAATATTTCCTTAAAGTCAATGACTTTATTGCACTTCTGCGAAGCAAAACCATTTGATTGGCACCATTAGAAAAATCGCCACAAATTGCAATGTTCCAGCAATATTTAAGTAAAGTAAATTATCCAATTACAATGTCCCAGCAATACTTTTCTATACTTAAGCAACTGAAGTTGATTGAACAAATTTGTAATTTTCCAGTTAACCCTTGCGGGACGGAGTTTAATTTTGAAATCCAAAATTCTCTCAGTAGAAATATTCTCTCGCCATGAATGTTGGGGTTAGAACAATATACTGGGTTCTCACAAATTCTGAAATCATCCTTTTATGCGGGAACACCGAAATCGTAAACAAAATATTGTGCGTGGGTCATAAGATTTGGATAATTGTTTTGAGGGGCATTAAAAACTTGCTGGGACGTATTATCCCAGTAGTCCCGAAAGGGTTAAAGCTTTGAACTCCCATAAATTTCTTGCATTTTTAGCAAATATCTGTCTGACAGGTCTACTGATGAGCCGACCCTGAATCAGGGATTTACATAAGATCTCTCAGATCATAGTGTATAACACTCTTTAATGAATTGAATGCAGTATTTTTTTTTTCATTGTTTTTTGTGGCACACATTACTCACCTATAAATCAGATGCTTTTTGGTATTTTTGACGCGAAAATAGAACCATTGCTTTGATCGGCTCGTATATAGATCCGAACGCAGATATAGTTCGTAGTACGTGTCGGTGATCATCACAGCCTTGGCCAGGTTGCCGGACTCGAAGCGTGACTCGAATACGAGGCCATCGTAGTCGGGATTGGTGGGGTGACAGTTGGAGAGTATCTTGGAGCCTCCCACTGAGGAACGGCTGAACTGCGGTTCAAAGGAATCAAAAGAGGTATGTTCAGTCGACTTATCCCTATCGGATTCTTTATCTCTATTCTTGACGTCTTGTGTTGGCGTTTCCGACGTCATTGAGGTGCGCGGCGTTCGAGCAATAAGTCGAGGTCCTGTAAGCTCTTCCAGAAATTTGCCGAAATACTGTTTGTCTGGAGAACTTGATTTTGAATTTTCTTGCTGCCTGGGTTTTGGCGTTTTATCGCCTTTCGTCTTTGTCACCGTTTCGCGAAGTGTCTTGCTACCGTCATCATCATCGGCGTTGTTCCGATCGTCGATATCAGAAGTGAGGCTACTACTACTACTACATCTACTCAGTGCTTTGAGGGATAAATCTAAGACTGGGATCGATGGCGGTGCAGGTGGTGATTTCTGAATAAGCCTTACGGGTGATACGCTCTTGGCCATGTTGGCGATTTCCCTTTGCATCTTGGACAAGTCCTTGCCGAACTGGCTCTTTATGAAAGTGGGCGTGGCTGGTGAATACTCCGGCGACTTGTTCGCCCACACACTGTCCAGATCATTTTGTTTGGCATTGTCACGCTTGTTTTTCGAAACGGTGCTCTTAGTGCTTGTTAAATCGTCATCGTCGTCGTCAAAGTCATCGAATTCATCGTTGGAGTTGCTGGAGGAGTGGCGATGCATGCTGGCAAGCAATTTGGCAAAGGAGCCCCGCTTCTTCAGCTTGTGACGATCGGGAGTGTCGCGTTCGGGTGAGGAACCGCGCGACTCGGACGACGAAATGTCCGAATCGCTGGAGGAGTGACGTTTCGACTTCTTCTTGGGTTGATCCTAATTGCGTTGCGTGCAAGGATTGGTGTGGATTGGTGATGTTTTCGACAAGAAGCGAATCGTGGGGGAGAGAAGCAAGTTTTTCAATTTAAGTCACTACTGTTGAAGCGGAACAACATGGAACATGGAACAAGGAACTGTAAAGGAACTACAAAAGCGTAAAAGCGATGTGCGACTGGCGATTAGTGCGATTCACTGGCGATGTTGAGATTGTGTTAGTGATGTGACAATTCAACAAGTTTTCGAACTTGGATTTGGTTGAAGAAGTAGTTGAAGATTAATGTAACTGAGTGCAGGTTTCTATGTGTGGATTGCTATGAAAAACTGAGTTGCTCTGTTTCTTGTCGCTAATGCAGTGTGATTAATTGTATAAATAATTTATTGGGAAATTCGAAATAACTAGTTTTAACTAATCCTAAGGATTCCACGTATAAGCGGAAATAAATATAAATTAATAAAAATTACATAAAAGAAATAAATAAAATAAATAAAATAAATAAAATTATCTAAAAATTTGTTGAACCATTGTTTTTGCTCAGCACAACCTTTCAAGCAATGTTTTTATACATTTCCCGACAAAAATTACATTGCAATTTGTTTGCCAGCTCGTTGCTTTTGACGATAATTAACATAAAAGACCGACAAAATCATATTTTCGTACGGAACCTCAAGTGCAAACTCATTTGCTGTTTGCCTTTTTGCAAAAACACACAAGACTATCAGTGCCAATGAAGTCTACAAGCTGTGCAAGTGTCGGCAACAGATGCCAACTAATTAGTCGAACAGCAACTTGTGCGCAACATGGCAAACGAATGGCGCCGCGCCGACCGTCCGTCAAGTGCGATAGGGAAACATAAAAAATGTTTTCATGTTTAAGCGCTCGAATGCGCGTCGAACTTTATCATTGCGGCGTTTGTCGAAATTTAAGTTAATTGCTGTGCATGTGTCGGGGAGCGAGAGCACGTACCGATCGACTGCATTGAAATCGTATTGAATTGAATTCAACGAAATGAAATTAAGCGTAAATTGCGCGCGAGTGGAGGCCCAAACAACAACGTTGACGAAGGCTGTGCAGTGTAAGTGCGCTGCCAGCGTTGCCATTACGAGCGGCGAGCAGCGACGTCGGCTCCACCACTCGACGCTCGATGAACAACCAGGCGTATGCTTAATTCTTTTTTAATCGTTTCGAATGCAATTTCGTGTGTCTGGCGGTTTTTCTGGCGATTTGCCTGTCGCTCGGATTGTCTGATTTTATTTCATTTCCTCTGTGCTGCGTTGCGAATTCACCTTGATGGCTCTTGTGCCATTGCAATTGCCATCAGCATCAGCATCGTACGACTTCAATTGATTGTCTTTGCTTAAAGCTGGCAAAAGCAAAGGTGAATTGATTGGAATTTGCTTCCTACATGCTTGAAGAAAGCAAAAGTGTGTATGTGTGTGTGTGTGTGTGTGTGTGTGTGACGGCAACAAGTTGACTGTAGACATTTTAAATTTAGAATTTTTATTCAAGTTGAAGAGCATTGAATTGTAGGTGGAGAAGTGCTATGAAATGTGCAAAAGGTTTGCATTTTGAAATCTGGTAAATCGAAATGCGAAAAAAGTTGTTGAGAAAAGGGGCTTGAAATAACTAAGATGTAGAAAAATTTAATGAAAAAATAAAATTTTAAATGAAAATGAAAAAATATTGAAAAAATCAAAAAGTCAACATAAAGGTTCAAATTTAATTTTTCATAATTTTTGCACATATTCAATTTTATATAAAACATATACTTTTCAAACAATATAAATATAAAAATAAAATAAAATTAAACTAAACTAAACTAAACTAAACTAAACTAAACTAAACTAAACTAAACTAAACTAAACTAAACTAAACTAAACTAAACTAAACTAAACTAAACTAAACTAAACTAAACTAAACTAAACTAAACTAAACTAAACTAAACTAAACTAAACTAAACTAAACTAAACTAAACTAAACTAAACTAAACTAAACTAAACTAAACTAAACTAAACTAAACTAAACTAAACTAAACTAAACTAAACTAAACTAAACTAAACTAAACTAATCTAAACTAAACTAAACTAAACTAAACTAAACTAAACTAAACTAAACTAAACTGAACTACAATAAATTAAAATAAAATAAAATAAAATAAAATAAAATAAAATAAAATAAAGTAAAATAAAATAAAATAAAATAAAATAAAATAAAATAAAATAAAATAAAATAAAATAAAATAAAGTAAAATAAAATAAAAAAAAGTCTGGTAAATCGAAATGCGAAATTCGAAAACAAGTCGTTGAAAACAGTGGCTTAAAATAACTTAAATGTAGAAAAATCTAATTTAAAAAAATTAAATTTTAAATAAATAAAAAAATGTAAAATTAAAATAATCAGCATAAATGTTTAAATTAATTTTTTCATAATTTTGTGTACCTATAAATTTTTATTTAAAACATATACTTCTAAAAAAATATGCTAAACTATTTCCTTATTCATTTTAAATGAGAAGGCTGCCACTCCAACATTTAACTTAGCCTACTAAACAACAAATAACAATGATTGCGGCCAAAAATGAAACTGCTACAACAGTCTCTGGTTAGCATTAGCTAATTTACATTTACTTCATAGGGTCGAGCGCCTTTCAAACTCCACAACCCCTACCAAGTATACTCAGTGCTGTTTGCCTTTTGGTGCTCAAAGTGCTCAAAGTTAGAGGTTATCATTTTGCAATCGTGTTAATGCGCCCGAAATAGAACAACTCAGAAACAGAAAGCATGACTGGACACAATACTAAAAACACTTAAAATTTCTATGTGGTACGAGTGTGCAGGTTCCAACGAAACGGTACGTAACGATGCGATATGAAACGACACGTCACGTCACTAGGCAATGTCGTCTGCGCTCCGTTGGCAATGACATTAACGCTAAATAGAACAGCTATAGCAGCAACAACAACACTAGTAACAAAACAACAATAAAGCATGAGACTAAAACACAGTCCACTTACATAATTGACGGCACTGATGGGATTATAGTTGAAGACCACCACACCATTCTCCTCGCCAACCGGACGCGGCTTCAGCTCATCGCCCGTCGTCGGATTATAGGGTTCCGGCTCATCGGGTACCGATACAATGTGTGTAATGCGCTCTTCGATAACCTGCAATGGAAAATGCAAATCAAATATAATAGTTTTGTTAAATTGTAACACGTAGTTCATTAAAATAATTTGGCGCAATTTCAGAAGCTGGGTTACTCATACGCCGCGTTGGCTTTGGTGGCACACTTTTGTTTTATGAAAAATCTATATTATAATTTTGCAAATGCCAAAAGTAATTAAAGCTAAGCGAATGTCAACCCACACGTGCGCCTATTCATGGATGTATGTTTGCATATGCGCACGTAATGGCACATATGCACACATACGAAAACATGACCTCGTCTCAGTCACATTGGATTTCATTTTGCAAAATGCTCGCATTGCATTTCACTTTTAATTTAATTTAAATTTTCATAAATGTAAATTTTGCTTTACTTGCTGCCTTACAGCACACACATACATACACACAGCACACATACACATATGCAAACATATGTATACATGCACGTGTGACGGCCGCCGCACAATGTGAGCGCAACGTTTTGCGCTCGTAAATGTTTTAAGGCTATTTTGGTGTGTCTGCATAATTTGCTGTTTAAATTTTCACATTTACGTAATTTAATGAATATTTCAAGTTATGCACCGCACACACACACACACAGACACATATCCGCCAGGTATATGCTGGCGTCCTTGCCAGTAAGTTTTCATATGCTGCCAAGCGACAAGGCTGCGCTACTCCGCTGTTTCACGCTCAAGTGAAATGCACTCCTACTTCCTGTGCACTTCTGGCGGTCGCCTTGTCAGCCTGTCTGCCGTCTAGTGCTACTATAGGCAACCTTGTCGGCTTACTTGCTTCGTGTTTGTGGTAAGAACATTTTTTTTATTTTTTTGGATGGTGTTTCTTCTAGTTTCTTGGGTGACTTTGACAGTGCTATGCATTGCGGCATGCAAGATTATGAAATATAAATTTTATAAAAAAAAATTAATTGAAAGTGCTCACACATGGTAAACATATTTCATGGAAAATGACATTCAGGAATATGCAAACTATTAATTTGCTGTATTTGGTGTTTGCTTCAAGTAAAAATTAGTCTATGAGGGTTTGTAAAAAAATTTGATATTGTAACGATGAGGCACTCTGTTGTTGTGCTATGCGTGAATGCTTTTACGAGCATACTTTTAGGCACGCACTTTAGGGTACGGCAAACTTGCTATAATTCCGATATGGCAAGGATGGTTCGCAATGGTAATGGAATGTGCAAGAACGGTCGGCGCAATAACCAGACAAGTATAAAAGGTCGCCGAGGTCGAGTCTGATTTGAGCAAGCAAAGGAAAAACATGTAATAGTAGTAGTGTAAAGATAACGAAAGTGTAAATTTGTAAATAAAGTGATTGCTGGTTTTGGAATGCGTTGTGCGTTGAGTAATTGTAGTGATTTTATTTTCAAACACAATCCAGATACGAACTTATATATCCTGTATATCAAAATTCGTAGTTAAGGTGCGAATCAAACAGCAAATTAGAGTTTGGAGTGAGGTTTAGCTTCATTTAGAATCCTTTTTCAAGTGGATTTTGGACATAGCACTCAAGCTTTTGATTTGAAGTTAAACATACAAAATCTAAATCTAATCCAATCTTATCGTCGGTTTAACCCTTTCGCCACAGATTTTTACTGGGGAAAGTTAAATTTTTAATTTTTATACTCGGACCCTGTATTTTAGAATGTTTTCCTATGATAGGAACCACGTCGTTGTGGGTGTAATAATTACTTAAAAATAAAACTTTTGAATATTCTTTAAATATTTCTTCATTTACTTCAGCCAAAATTAAAAAAAGAAGTATCTAAATTGAAAGAAAACGTCAAATTAAAAAAAGTTATCTAATTTTTCTGCTTCTTCTTCCTTGACTATATCACGATATATCATTAAAAAAATTGTATACCTCTCTTCTTTAAACTTAAATATTTAGTTTATTAATTTCGTGGTTTTCCTAAAACAATTCTAAGGACCAAATTTCAATTCCTTCAAACAATTCTAAGGACAAAAAAAAATTTATTCTTGAAACCACAGAGAGTTCAGACGTCCACAAAGTAGCATGTTGCCATCTGGCAACAAAATAGCGAAAGGGTTAACAAGTTGCTTCTTCTGAACTTATCAATATCTACTTTTTTGTCAAAAAAGCTGCAATATTGATAAAATATTCCTAACTTAGTTAAAAACTCCTATCTGTTACAAGTTCGTTATAACCTTATTTTATTAGTGAAACTAAAACTAAGCTGTGGCCTTAAAAAGTTTTGCAAACAGTAAATTGTTGTTTCTTTATATAAATTAGAGCCTTCGACTATAAGAAATTTTGTCTGCAGGAATTTCAATTCCATAACAAGTTCCGTCCCCAATTTCCAGTAAAAAACCTAGAAACTAAGCCAACACATTTACTGCATACTTTGTGGCGCCCTCTTTAACTTAATTACGGTCAATTTCGCCTACAAAAAATACGCTTGACTCAAGTTGAGGTCGAAATCTACGAATAAATATTCTTTGAAATTATTTAATTTTCATAACAAACTCAATGCAAATCCGTCAATTAATGTTGGCCACTTTTGCACGAAGCATTAGCCGCAATTGTTCAAGCGAATTCCTTCCTTTATTTTCTGGTGCAAATTATTATCGCCAAGTTGGCTTTTTCTGCTTTTTCTTCGGCTGCTGTAAGCTGAAACTGCTCTTATGTCGTCAGCTTTTATGATTGTTTTTCATATGACTTCTAACAAAAAACTTTACTACCCGAGACTTGGCCATTGGCACAGCGCAGCGACGATGACAACAAAGCCGCATACACACACACATACACACATACAGCGGGTACAGCGGGCAGAATAATTTTGCGCTCTCTACGCGCTGCTTGTCGCCCAATCGTCGAAGCTATCGTTGTTGCTGCGACGCTGGGTTTTTGTTTTGTTATGCAAATGTGCTGTGCCTGTATTTAGTTGCAGACACAGAGACTCAAACTTTGCTTTATCCTATTTCATTTCATTCTATGCCCATCTGAGCCGTGCGGCAGCAATCAAATTACACAATATCCAAATAAGATCTGCGTCGAACGCATTAGTCCTTTGCACTTCCCTCGAGTTTCATTTCACTTCGCTCACACACACTTGAACGTTTGTTGCTTGCAGATGTTGTGCCCTGAGGACGGCAGCAGTTTCGTAAAAAAAAAATTAAATTAAGAAGAAGGTCACTCGCACTGACTTTGCCGTCCAGGAGGCGGGGGGTCTCGGATCAGCTTGCGGCTTAGGGTCGCTCCCGGCTAATGATGGGTCTGGGGTGCGTGCCGGCCGCGTGGCGTTGGCCGCGTGTTTAGATGGACTGAGAGATGAGGTGCGTTGGTGTGGTGTGACGTGACCTGATCGCTTCTGTTGCTGATGGCCGCATGTCACATGCAAACACTCATTAAATGCGGTGAATTTACGTTTAATTAATTTATGCTCTGTGACCCCGCCCACCCCTCTGTTGTACGCTTTCATATTTTCAGTTTTCGTGCAGTGCTGACACGACAACCGCTGACGTGGCAGTCAAATGCCCCACAGCGTCAGGAAGCCAACAATAAGTTGCATAAATCTCATTTTTTTTTTCTTTCAGCCTATATCCATACACCTGTCCGTCTGTTCGTTTCTGCTGCTCCCCTACATGACATTGCGCGTGGTTTTTGTATGTGTGTGTGGCTTGCTGAGTACTTGATAATTTTCCACTTCATGTCTCATATTGCACGTGACATTTTGCGCTTTCGTCCCGCCTGTCTGTCGGTTTGTCATCATTATTTTGTTATGCAAGTTACATGATGCCTTCCCCCCCACAGTTAATCTCTCAGCTCGTGTGTTAGCAGTTTTTCTGCTCTTTGTTCATGTTGTTTCGCTTTTTATGCTGAATTTTTACGTTTGCGAAAATTCGCCAATTTCACCCACGTTGTTGTGGTAGTTTGGTATTTTTGGCAGTTAATGCATATTTTTGTATAAACCATTTCAAATTAACATGCAACGCTGTTGTGTTCAGAAGCACGCACACGTGGCTCGCCATTAAAATAGTTGGCGACAACGGCCGCCGTAATAATTGAATTGTTGGCACATGTCAAAAATGCGCGTCGTTGCGATAAGCAAATAATTTTCTGGATTAGCTACGTGCTGAATTTGACTGCTAATTTGTTTATGACATGTGACGATTAACATATTTGCTGCGAAAAAAATCAAATCCACTTCACTCAATGCAATAGAAATGCGTTCAGAGTTTTTTGGAATTTTCCTACAACTGAACAGTGGCGTGGTGCGCTGTGCGCTGTGCGGCTGATAAAAGCAAACAAATAAACAGTTAGCAGTCAAGCGACATCTGCAAGGGGAAGCGGACAACTACGAAAACAACGCACCAAATTGATCTAGCGAGGTCCCCAACCATTCTGCTGTAACCTCCTCACAACAGATGGCGCTACGAGCGGAGGCGACGTTCCTGAGCGGCGTTAGATGGCACCATCACTTAGGACTACCTGCGGCAGGCCAATCCCCTACCCTGGCAAAACACACAACTGATCAACGTAACCAACACAAGGCTGCCTTGTTCCAGAGAGGCCCTATGCTCCAGAGAGGAGTGAACACGGAACAAAAAAAAAAACATTCTTATACCCTCTTATCGGTCGGTGAAAGCAATGTTGTTGCATTGGATATTTTCAAGGCCTTTGACCGGATGTGGCATAAAGCACTCGTATCAAAATTGATTGCCTATGGGGTCGGTAGTATCTTCTCTCGTTGGATAACGAGCTTCCTCCATGATCGCTCTATTCGTGTTGTAATAGACGGCATAGGCTCGGAAAAGCATTCCCTTAGCGCGGGAGTGCCGCAGGGTTCGGTCCGTTCTCCAACCCATTCCCTGATCTTCATCAACGATCTATTGTCGTCGACAAAGAATCCCATCTACTCGTTTGCGGATGACAGCACCATTTGTCATTCAGACTCCTTCACAAAGCGTCCCAGCTCTGTGGAGATTAAGAGAGAACGGCGCCGTATGAATGACTCACTTAACAGCGACCTACAAATAATCTCCAAGTGGTTTCAAGTTAATCCTCGCATTACACAATGTTGCCTGTTATCCCACAAACGAGTCTCCCCACATCCCAACACATCTCTGGTTATGGGTGGTGTGGGTATTGCCGAATCGACAGCTCTTGATGTTCTGGGCATGTCCATTAAGAACGATCTTTGTTGGAACGATCATATTTTTGGCGTGTCGAAAGAAGCAGCCAAGTGCAAAAAATATTTCACTCCGTCTGATCTTCGCATTATTTACACTACCTATATCCGACCTAAAATAGAGTTTAACTCGCATGTCTGGGCGGGGGCTCCAAAAACCCATTTGGAGCTCCTCAATCGGGTGCAAAACCGTGCGATTAAACTTATAGGGGACAGTAGGACATCCAGCTCTATTGACTCCTTGGAGCATCGTTGAAACGTGGCATGTGTGGTGTTATTTTACCGACACTTTTTCGGTAATTGCTCAGTGGAGATAAGCAGCTTGATGCCATCACTCCGGGTATTCCCCCGGGCAACACGTTTGAACACTGGCGCCCATGCATTCCACGTCGAAACGATGTTCCAGCGCACTACGCACTACAGAGAAGGTTCGTTTCTGGCCCGTACAGCGCGGATGTGGAATGGTCTCCCTGCGGATATTTTCCCCAGCACTTATGATCTCCATGGATTCAAGGCAAGAGTACATAATCACTTCACTCATAACCCTAACTCCTTACTTTTATATCCTTTCTGAACCAACGCAATGTTTCGCATTTGCACGTTTGTTCGTGTTAAAAAAAACAACTTATTTCTTAGTATTTTTCATTTTCAAATGTATAAATAACATTTCCACTGAAATTTTCCATTTCGTCCTTTCCAAATAATTTCCTGTCCTCGCTTCAGCTCATAAAATATTTATAGATTAATTTACACACCGTCCACACTTCCGTTGTGGCCTCGCCGTCGCCGTCGCCTCTTCCACAATCGTCAAAAGCATTTGCGCAAATATGGCAGCAGCAGCAAAGTCCCAACACTAATCCCTAAAAGTATGCAGCAAACTGGCTTGTGCCGCCGCCCGGTTACCTGCCGCACAGGATTTGCATTTTGCAAAAATATTCCTTAGTTACAATTTTCTTTCGGCTGGATTCTGCGCTGCCAACAGATATTTCATATTTTTCCAGTTTATTGGAAAAGTGCAAACGGCAGCAGCCAACATCTGACAGGCGGGTGCAAATATTGTAGCATATTTTTAAGCGCCCAGGGAGAGTAACTGGCACGTGCCCGCCAAGACGGCTGACAGCAACTGCGACGCAAATATTTTCTGTTGCAAATATTCGAAAAATCTTTTGCTTTGCAGTTGTCAACTGCTGCGAAAGTTGTCATGGCAAAGTGACAGACGTGGTCGGGATGCGCATTGTGCGCAATAAGCATTGAACGCATTGAGCCTCAAACGCAGCGCCAGCTTTTTGCACTTTTGTCGATTTTTCTGCTTGAAGAAGCATAAATTCCAACCGACTCGCTGCCGCTCTTTCTGTATTGAAGATGACTTTCTGGTTGTGGTTTCTTATATATAAATATTTTTTTTGATATTTTCCTTTTCATTCGTCACTTACTTCCTTTTTCTTTATCTGCGTCATTTAGTTCTTTTTTCGTATTTTATGTGGTCTCATCAAAACTTTCATAAAATCTCACCGCACGAAATCAATAAAGTTTCTCGCCTGCGTTGTTGGCCTCCCGCGGGATATGTCACCACTGCCGTCAGCCCAATGATCGTTAGTAGCGTCATTATCCACAGTGACAGCGATAATATCATCGGTTTTGCGATAACCATCGACTGCACTGTCGGCACCAACCGCACTGACAGCCATCAAAACGTCAACTTCTGCGGCGCAACAACTTTGCCGCGTCTTCATTGACGCGCTCGCGCTGAAGTGGCGCAAATTCCCACGTCAACTTTTAGCGGTGTGTTGGCGACATTTAACGTTCGCTACGGTGCGTCTTTTGGCTGCCGAGCACACAGAGAGGTGTGTCGATAAAGTATGCGCGTGTGTTGTGTGTGTGTGTGTGTTGAGCGCCTCCCGCTGTGTCGTTGTGCTTTTGGTGACAGTTATATGAGGTGTGCACATGCCCGTAAGTAGAGCAAAGGGAGCGACAGCAACGGCAATAGCAGTAACCAGTGCTGCCGCAACAACAACCACCACAATGACAACACTAACAATGGTAATTGTTATTGATATAAAAATTGATTCAACGCAAACGATTACCACGAGGGCGGAACATGAAATTTTATGACTTGCTCGCTGCGTGTTGGGGCGAAGGAAGTAAATGTGTGTGTGTGTGTATTGGATGACACTTTGTTGTTTTTATGCGTGTGTGCAGGTGATTTTACGAGCTTGTTTACTGGGAAGCTGCGCAACTGCGGATGTGATGGGGGCAGAAGTTTTAAACTTTTGAACGGCTGCAGGGATTTGGCGCACAGGCAGAAGAGAGTTAAAGTTGAAAGTGTTAAACGGAAATGGCGTGGTGAAAAGGGAGAAAGAAGAAAGGGTGAAAGGACAAAATAAAACAACAAAAAGTGCTTCAAAGAGTTTCTTGTTTTAAAGTCTGTATATCCTTGTGTCTTGATTGCGTCAAAGGATCCCAGCCAAATGGTTCATTTGCAGGTAGGAAACGAAAAATTATGCCTCATTCTGCCTCTGGCTTCAAAAGTTTTATCAAGAAAATGATGTAAGCTTCAAACAAGTGTTTTTTCTTTGTAAAATTTAATTTCTTTTCTATTTGCAGTATGAGGCATGGATAATATTTTTTTGCAAAATATTTTCGTAAAGCACACAAAGTCAAAAGTCTTCTTATGAAAGTCTCATCTTATGAAAAATATTCCCAGCCGAGAAGCAAAAAATTTTCGCGCATCATCAGATTACTGTTTATCCGATTCCACTGTATTTTTTGCACATAGCGGAAAGTTTTGCCTTTTCAATCTACACATATTTCTTCGTTTCTTTTTTTTCACTGCTACAAAGAAAACTCACAAGAAAATAACATTTCTTAGAACTTAAGCTTCGCCGCCTGTACTCATCAATTTGCTGCAAGTGGGCGGCCATCGAGTGGTGTCGTCTTACAGACAACAATCATATCGCGCGCAAAGCACACCACACCCCCGACTGGCTATGCCCCACTCTCCACCTTTACCGCCCCCGGCTAAACATCGCTGCGACGCTTGATTCACGTTTACCAGACTTTAGTTGGCTTTGGTAACTAATTTTTGACTTTGTACGTTGTCGACACGCCCACAAATTACTGGCATGAAAACAACAAAAACCAACAAATGATGTATACAGCAATATACAGCAACAGCAAATGTGCCGAAGGAAGGCAGAGTAAACACAAGAAGAAAATCAAACCAGAACAGAAGAAAAATTAGAAAGTTCAAGCACAGCGCCGAAAAGTTTCTTTTCGCTGTCTTAAGGGCGATATTAAAACAAAACAACAACAAAAGAAAAGAAAACAACAACAAAACATTGATTTGGCATCGGTGAGAAGTTTGGGTGAAGTGATTTTTATGCGCGTGTAATTTTCACAAACTATTTATATAAAAATAATACGTTGTTGACATGAAATGTGGACAAATTGAATAGTTAAGAATCATATGGCAATTAGTTTAACAGTTTCACAGTAGACAATGCCACATTTTCGAGTTTTATTCAAAAACTTTTGGGTAATTTTTTTTAATTGAAACGAATTTTTTTAAGTTTTTTGTACACGCAACTGCGTTAAGGGAAGGCTCCCCTGGATTTGGACCGAAAAATGGTTTTTTTTTTTTGCATAAAACGAAGGCTACATATATGTAGAATATGTGTGTAAAAGGATTTTTTGATACGACGCGTATTTTCATGGGAGAACACACCTGTCTCACGCGCGCTACGGGACGCTCCACTGCTCTAATTTGCTTCAAACGCGTTTATCTCGAAACCATTTTTTCCAATCTAACTGAAATCACCGGACTTGATCTAATGATCCGATTTTCTTCATCTAAAAACTGCTCGAATGTATTTGATTTTCTGTATGCCTTGAACCTACAATTTGCATAAATAGTTATTTATTTTTAATTTTTAAATGTGGTTGAAATTAAAAAAAGGTGCAAAAAATTTAACTTTTTTCTTCAAATATTCATTGTGCAAGAATTTTACGTTTCAATTTTTTGAGTCTGGTTCAATGCACAGACAATTTTGTTATCTTTAAGTAATGACAATGCTTTTTGATTTCAGTCCACTACAAGAGGCTGCAGGATTACAGTTCTCGAGCGATGTTTGGCGCGCAGAGGCCTACGGAAATCGCCATTTTGTAGCCGCCATTTTGAATTTCATCAAGTTTTTTAACTTTTTAAACTCCTAAATAATAGACGAATTTAATAGTCAAAACCGGAAGTTTGTACGCCTTTTCATTATCCCACAAAAAAATTACAAACTTTGCCTTATTTTTGCCCAAATCCAGGGGAGCCTCCCCTTAAGCTAGAAATATGAGCTTGAAAGTAATTAAATAACAGTTTGATGATTATTAAAAGTTTTATTTTATTGATTTTCAGGCATTTTGACACAATTTGGCAGCAACCAATTTCGTACAAACATAATAACAGTTAAAAGTGTCATTAAAATAGTTCTAATTTTAAAATATCGCCTGAAAGTATGCCCCAAAATATCAAAGGCAACTTGAATATTGTATAACAAGCCACGATTTGCCGACAACAAAATTTTTAAAAAACATGATAACAGTCAACAATTAAATCTGTCATTAAACTAGTTCTACTAAAAAAATAGCGCCTAAAAGTATACCCCTAATTACCATGCTATCTGCTAACAACACTAACTACGTATGGCCTACTTTTGGGCGTATTTTTAATTGACCCCAATATGCTGCACAGTGGTGCACACATGATTTCATTTGGGGGAATGGGATTTGCGTACAATTTTTTAGTCAAATACCATTCGAAACCATATTTTGTAACAGAAATTTGGGATTTCAAAACCCCTCTGTGTGCGCAAATGATGCTGATTCAAAACCAGACCTTTGGAAATTGCTTATTAAACATAAAATAAAGAAAAAACAATAAATTCGCAATGAAAGTTGTAAACTCATGTACTATTTTTTTTTCAATTCCACTGCCTACATAATTTAAAAAAATTTAATTGAAATTTAAAAACAATCCCCCATTGCTTCGCTGTTGGTATTTGCTTTTGTTAAGCCAAAATAAAAATGAAAACGCAAAATAAACGCACAAAAGTGCATTTTCATGCCACTTTTCCTGCTGTATTGTTTCTATTGTTGTTTGCGATTCTTTCAAGTGGCAACAGCAACAACAATAACTAGCAATGACAGCAACTGGAGCATGGAATTTCACGTTATGACAGCACTGACTGTTTTCCCTATTAGTCTATTTGCCAGCGCCACAAGCGGGCGAATGGAAATGCTGACTAAAAATGTTCTCACAAAAAAAAAACAAAAATATGAAAGAATTAAGCGCACAAAATTCGCATATTTCTTTTATTATCATTGTGTTTAATTTTCATGAAGCTTTCACCAGTCCAACACCAAGAACAGTGAATGGCAAATAATGTGGACCCTCGTCAGTCGTCTGCGTTTTATTTACTTGAATTAAGAAATGTAAAAAGGTGCAGGCAGTTAAAATTTAATATTTTCCCAACAACCAGTAGTGTATTAATTTTGCAATAAAAATTATTAAAATTTAATTCGGTAAACAATTCTAATTATTGAAATTTATTTAAGAAAACAATTCTAATAATTTTCATCCTAAAATTATGCTCCAAATTGCAGTCTTAGGCCGCTTCATATTAGCTTCGAAACCTTTAACACTATATTTTTGTAGCATACTTTTACGCGCTGTGAAAAATCTGCAACATTCTTGACTTCTAACTTCTCGCATCTTTGAAAATCGTTCACATTCTCTGAAAACTCAGCTTTGTGCGCACACTTTTCGCTACCATAAAATGTTGCTATTTATGTACTTTAATATAATTTTTATTTACTCTTTTACACTTCTGTGCCATTTCACAATTTGCACTCACTTGGCCGCACTTTGACTGTGCAAAAAATTTGCGCCGTTCCTTGCAAACGGAAACTTTGCGTAATTTTTCCGGCTTTTTTACGAGTGCGAGCGCTGAGCAGCGTCGACTGCGAGTAGCACTTTGCTTCTGTGTAATTTGTTGCATTCAATATTTTTCATTCGCACTTGATGCACAGAACGGTGGGGCACTATGGAGAGGGGATTGGGTGGTGGGTGGCAACGGGGGTGAGCGACGACGGGGTGTCAGTGCAGCCAACTCAAGAACTGAGCAGAAGATGCGGCAGCAAAGAAAAAGGAAAAATGCAATAAAGGTGCAAACAAATAGCATACAAACGTACAGACTACTGTGAGTGGTTGTTGTTGTTGTTGTTGGAGTGGGTTGTTGAGAATGAGTTGGCCATAAAATTAGACGTTTCATTCCCCCGCCCTTTCGTATGTAGCGAGCAAAGAAAGACAGCTGGAGAAATGGACGCCAACATTTGAAAGCGACAACACTGAATGGTGTGAATGGGATAAATTCTTTCCATTTCAGCTGACACTTGAAGGTGTTGAAAAATTATATAAAAAGTGCCAGTGTATTGGTGCTTTACTCAGATTGAATACATACATATCTACATACATACATTGTGCGAGGGCAACCAACCGAGCAACCAAGCGTTTTTTGAACGCTTAGCTGGGAAAATAAATCGGTGGGTTTAAAAGGGAGGAAAAACAATTTCAGAGAGAAAAATCTATGAAAGTGACCAGAACTCGCTGAAAGATGGTTCTTGCATTCTCTTTCAATGTTGATTGGACGATTTCTGAAATTGTTTTGATGCCAAAAATACTGGGTTTTTCAAAGTCACAGCATTACTCTTTCTGCCGTCTGAAAATTTAACTTATTTTCTTCCTTTTCCTTTTCTTTAACATTTTTATATGCAAAACTTTACGATGCCAACGTTGGCTATAAATCGGAATTGGAAGGAAAAGTGTTAAAAACAATAAAAATCGCACATTTACCCACTGCTTGAGTGTTTCGGCAAGAGGCACTCATTCTAATGGTGTATGCAGAATCAATTGCACACACACACATATACACACATATGACACACACACACACACACACACTCACTTGCAGCGCGCACTCGTAAACCTCTCGAGGTTAAATTCATAGCGTTACTTCGTTTTATGCGCTGCTCCCCTTCACCTGCTTCCTGCCCAATGTGCAAAGATACTAAATTGTAAAGAGTTGTTTTTGTGTCTTCGTTTCGTTTCGCTTTTTTAATGGCAATGCGTGTGTGCAACATTGTGGCAAGAAGACGACTTGGATGGCTGTGGGATTGCTTGATTTTCTTTGGGGACTGCACGTGTGAGCCAGTGAGGGAAGAGTACTTGTTCGTTGGACTGCAAGTAAAGCTTGAAAGTTTTTTACTGCTGTCGCTGTTTTTCAAACTTTTTTCACACTAGGCCCACTTTTCGTGGAGATTATCTTAAGAAAGTATTTTTAAAAAAGTTGCCTAATTGTTTGCCCCAAATCTTCAACGTATTTTCAGCTTGTTCCATATATCCCAACATGTCATCGCCGAACGCACACTCACCTTGCATCATCGTCACCTAAGCATCCCAATAAATCAGCTTAAACTGTATCATTCATCTACATATTTCACTTTCTTTGTGCGTTTATTGGTGCGTTGTGCTTGCGTGGGCACGGCAAAGTTTTGATTTATGAATTTTCATTTTCATTTTGTTGGCTTGTGCTCATACAGCGCGTTCATAGAACGTTCGAAAATTTGCCAAAAAACAAATTCGAACCGAACGCAGCGATGCGAAACACTTCACAAGATAAACAAATCAATAAATAAAAGTGTGACCCGCACGTCTGCGGCCAACGAGCAACGCAACTAAGATCAACACACTGAAACAGGCACTTGAGTCAACACACACACACACACACACCTACACGCATGCATCCAAAGTATTCACAGTGTAGTGCTGCCGCTGCCGCTGCCGTTGTGCGGGTGTGAAGTTTGCTGCGGTCACCATGTACACAACAAATTTCGACCGAACCGACAGCAAATCGACAGGCCGCCAAGGGGCCCATCACTAGAAGTGTGCCGTACGCGCTCCAACTAGCGGCCGGTGCTAATTTTAAATGCTTGTTGGCTGCGCAAAGCCAAGTCGAATGAAATGAAATGAAAAGCCATAAAATAAAATGTTGTCGAATCGCTTAGACAAATGTCTGCTGCGTTGATGTGCGCCTAACTCGGCGATTAATATTCGTTGGCCGAGCTGAAAATACGCCCGCGCACGCCTCACAAACTCAAAAGAATGTGCCAAGATGTAGAAAGAAAAATGAAAGGAAAAGCAAGAAAAGAATGAAAAAATAAGAATAAAAAATAAAAAGAGCGGTTAATGACTTATGGACGCAGTGCGGCCTTTATGAGATAATCAAGTTTTTATTGATGTGTATTGTGGAGTAAACATTCGACTGGGCTTCCGAACGTGTCAGTATCTTTATGGCAAATTTAGTTTGGGTGTGTGTGTCGAATTTTACAGGAAGTACTAAAAAATATTATGGTTTTGGGTGCAAAAATTATAATTAAATTAACTTAATTTGATTCAATTCCATAACAAGAAAATTTTACTCAATAACTGGGTTCGTTTACTTTAGAAAAAAAAAGCAGCTGCTATATTGCTGTGTTGCTAGCCTGCAGCTGTCGCCGACGCTGACTACAACAGCTGTCAATAAATGCCAAAGAAGCATAACAAGAAAACATAATAACGAAAGGAAATGAAAATAAAACAAACAGTTCAGTTCAAATGTGACAAAATTCCTCCCCGAAGCATTAAAATCAAAATTTACGGAATTAATTTCAACCGCAAATGTACATCGGCAACAACAATAACATTTACCCAAGCAAACATCAGTGGTAAATACGAAGCGCTTAGCAGTATGAATACACACACACACACGTACAGACTCTAGTGGCGCATACGTGTGTGAGACCCAGGAGACCGCTTGTCACCCTCGAGAAATGAATGAGCAACCCTCGATTCATTTTAATGCAGAACGCGTTGCGACAATGGCTGTGTGTGTGTGTGTGTGTGAGTGGCCGTTCACACATACACTGCTGCTGTTCTGCTTTTTTTGCTTATGTGCTTTTGGACTAAAGACATAGAAACTAAAAGCATTTAAAGCAGCTTCCATTGCTGTTGCTTCTTTAATGTGTTGGGCCCGTTTCGGTTATTTAATTTTGTAGCAATTTTCTATGTTTCATCGAGATCTTAGGAAGCTGACAATTTTCGCTAAGTGATTGTGGCATCGAACGCGATAGTAAAAATACAATCGAGTTGTTAGTTGCAACATTTGTGGGACAATAAATCGATTAGTTTGCCCATTAAATTGAATTGGCAGACCTACGATTTTCAAAAGCATATGTTTGGCTTCAAAACATTTCAAATAGGGACAGTTGGAAAGTGGAATGGAAGGAATATGTGATGGCACAGACAAATGGGCAAATGAATAAATGGAAATAAAGTAATGAAGAAGTAGATAGATTGACCGAAAAGGCAGATAGATGGGAGATCAGACTAATGGAGATTTAACTAATTAGAAAAAGAAGACAATTATTGCGGTCTGCTTAACAAGTGATCGTTAAATGACTCCAGTACCCAACGAAATTGTTTTATTTACACAAAATTACTCACAATATGAGTTTTATCTGCCTAAACTTTCAACACAATTGTAGTGAACATGTTAACAATTCTGAACCCAGCAATTGCTCAACATGGCAAATTAAAGCTGTTAAAGTCGGTCTGTATTGATTTCAGACCCATTTTCATAACATGCTGAAATATTTTATGGTAATGACAATGTATATGTTTGTCACTTAACTGTCATCTCTGATCCCTTAATGGCTAATTTATTCGCTCGTTCATTACTCTCGATGACACAGGCACCCAGTAAGATTCAATGTGACTATACCAGTGCATGAACATTGTCTCCAAGTAAATCAAATTCTTTATCAGTTTCTAAATCATAAATAAAAATCAAAATTCTGGTAGCACAAATAACCATAAATAAGAAAATTAAACAAACATAGAAATGCCACTAAAAAAAGCCAAATAATGAAATTTACATATAAAGTGAATTGAGTTTAAGTATAATAACAACAAATAAAAAAAGTTCACAGGCCATTGCGCTGTCTTGCAGCGCCCATTAAATTCCCCATTATGGCTGACAAACGGTCACTGTAACGAAGACATGCGGAAAATTTGCATTTTGTACCACAACGGCAAAGCAACAACGCGACGCTTCTTTAAGTGGACCCCAATGTTTTTGGGACGCTGTGTCTACATTAATAAATATCAAAGTAAATGTGAATATCAAAATTCCATAAAACTGCCAGCACACTAAAGCAGACAAAGTCATAGCGGCCGGGCGTGCAGAGTAAAAATAAATGAATAAAGACAAATTAAAACATCAACAAAACGGTAAAAATACAGAGCAATGCTTTAATGGCCGGCAGCGCCGATTTACGCTTTGACAAAAAGTTTTAGCTGACGTTGAGCAATGCGCACACAACGTGCTGCAAGTGACGCAAGCAAGCACTCGCCCAGCCAACCGGCGATCCACCTACACGGCAACATCACCTTCGCGGCGTTGTGAAGACGAAAAGAAAAGTTGCGGAACGCAATTGGCCGTAAATTGTGACCAATAAAAAGCGCAAGCAATTAGTCAAAGCCGAAATAGCCACAGCAGACGCTGCAACGCAGACACGTCGAGCGCGTCTGTAAACGGAAAAATGAAATTTCATTGAGGCCAGAATGGTGCAGTTGTCTGGTTGTATGTGCTATATACGAGTATATGGTATATAGGGAAGGTAGCTGCAGCTACAGTGGGTGGACAGGTTATTGTGCTCAAGGAAATGTGAAATGAAATTTCAATTTTAATTGATCTTAAAGTGAATGAATGGGATTTATGGATTTTTTCTCATTGAAATCAATAGGATATTTGTTTACGGTTTTAGATATGGAGGGTACATATTTCTATAGAAATTTTCTACGCAGGCTGTGATGTATTGTTATCTGTAAGTCTTCAGGGAAAAAGTTGCTTCAGGGGAAAGAATCGAATACAAAAACGTCGTATTTACGTAGGTTAGGTAAGAGAGGCAGCTTGCGATATATCGACTAGTACACTCGGAGGCCTCAAGGGCTCATTGTGATGCGCCATAGAGAGTTTGAGTTTCTAATTCCATGTTATGTAGTGATATCAATATAAATATCAAAAGTGGAATGAAAAATTGTCCACCTGGCAAAAAGCAGCAATAACACTGTAAAACACACAAAAAATTAACAATGTTCTGGCAGAAGGGACCAAAAAAAATATACCTGTATCAGCGTTTTGAAACTTTACGTCTGAAACTTTTTTCAGGGGGTCAAAGTTTTCCCCTTTTTGCACATTCTTTTGGTGAATCGGCATACGAAAACCATGTAAACTCACATTTTAGGTATATGATGTGTTCAGCAATTTGATGTAAAATAGTACAAAGAACATTTTTGTGGAGCATTTTAACCCTCTAACTCCTATTTGTATGGGTCAATTTGACCCTTTTTTAATAAAATGCCAAAAATGTCCTATAAAACAGGACTTTTTAAGGACAAAATTTACCACGAAAATATTCGCCATAAAATTCTACTATAGGTCTCTGAATACATCAAAGCTCAGAAGTTAACTTGAACTCCAGAATTAAGCCAAAACTGAAAATGTGTTCAAGTGTTTATTTCGTACTTATTCGAAATTTGTACTAAAATCTCCTTTAAAACTTACACGTGGAATAGCAGATGGAAGGGCAACCAATATTCCAAAAAACAATGGAAGATCCGTTGTCAGAATCTTGTTATTTAAAAAATAAAATTGATTTTGTTGTGCAGTGTAATATAAAATAACTATCAAAGATCTCGTTCTGCAATCAATCTAATCTCTTCAAAACTACGCTCACTAACCAAGGAAAGTTCGAATTCCATCCGAAACATATCGAATTTGTTGCTGTTTGTAGTCTTCAATGAAAGAACGTGAAAAGAGACAATATATTCATAATCTATGCTCCTCAAACTCACTTTGAAGTCTCCTTCTTTGATTTCGTCTGACAAGTTTCAGAATGATCCAAGAGCCGAGTTTCTAAAGTAATCTTAAGAATTTAAATGTGAGGTTCTAATTAAATTCAAGTCAACCCCTTCTAAATCTCATTTGATTCACTAAATTCAAACTAAGAAAACAAGTAGAAAGTAGATTTCCATTGTTTAAATACTCTTTACTAACAGTTCTCGTAGAACCTTAAATTCTCTTGCTTAAAGATCTACAAAACCATTTAAAAAACAAAACGAACTACAGCAATGCAAGCTTCAAGCTCTGCTAGAGCCCAAGCAACACAAATATTGGTCGCAGACACTCTGAAGCCAAGACAGATGCACTCAAAAATCAGAATCTACAAAATTTTTATGTACTCTCACATTTTAAATATAAATATAGAATATCAGCATGGAAACAATTTTAATGTAGTTTTTTTAATTTAAATTATAGAAACAATTTGAAGCTGTTTTTGTCCCATATTTGATATTTTTACTTGAGTCTAACTTTTGTTTCGTCCGTCTCTGTGTGAACGGCTTCTGTCTACTTGAAAATGATGCACCACTGCACATACATTCTCCCACACATACATCCTCTCAACGTCTGACCAGCATACTGTCTACTCTATCTGACAGCTAGTCTGAACGCACAGGTAGACAGCGGCCAAACGTGTACACGCGCGCCGCCTAAAATTTGTGTGACGTGCGCACGCGATTTTTGTGTGCCCATTAATTTTTATAATTTTTGCTTTCGCTGTTTTTTTTTGGAAACATACAAAAATACAAGTTTTTCATTTCGCTTGGTGGTTGCGCTGCACAATATTTTCCGCTGGTGCACGAACAAAATGAAGCGGAAATGGCATGTTGCAAGTGCATTCCTCGAATTGAACAGGTTGTCTGCTTGCTTTCTTTCATTTAGTTGTTTGTTTTTTGTGCGTTTTTTGTTGGTTTTTTAGTTTTATTTTCGCCGTGTGTGCATTGAGTGTGTGCCAAAAAATTGTTGCCGTGTGTGAAGTGAAAAGTTTACACGAATTTTTCACACACTCCATTTGCAGCAGCGACGCGCAGCAAGTGTGTGTTTTTTCACTTTTATATTTTTGATTATATGATTTGTTTTTGCTTTTTTGCTGCAGAAAATTATTTGAACGTAGTGCTTTGAATTGTGCTAAAAGATTTTATGGCTGTTAGACTGGTAACAGATAAAAAACGAAATACGGTGCGTATGAGTGACGTCTTCGTTGAACAAACGTTGGATATATTTAGGTCAGATTTCACAGAAGATGGTTATTCAACTGTGGACTTTAATCAAGAATCGAGGGTTAACCATTGATTAAGTAGTTTTGGCTTTGGCTGATTATAGATTTATATAGATTTTTTATTTTTTAATTTATATACATATGTACTCGCGAAATTAGGGGCCAAATGTAGTAAAACTGCGTTTTAGGTTTTTCTCTCTGACGTCAGGATATTTTTTTAAAGGACTTTGAAATTTGAAGGATATGTTTATTTCAAGGAATTATTTAAAAAAATTGAGGGCATTGTAGAATAACAATATGGGTATCAAATGAAAGAGAAATGTCCTTAGAATCTTAGAAAATTTAATGTTTTGGTGCAAAAGGACAAAGAGGTATTGAAAATGTCCTTTTAAAACTTTATCTTTGAATATCCTTGGAATGTTCCAACAGTTTTTTATTGAAAATAATATACCTTGAAGACTAATATGTACTCTACCACATCCTTGAATTTCGTCCTTCTAACTTTATTAGTTTAAGATATTAAAAATGTAATTCTTTCATATTATTGGCTGCATTGTTCTGATAAAAAAATTGTTTAACCTAAAAAAATTTAAAAACTTCTTTAAAAGGTAAATAAATTGAATTTCAATTTCAATTTGCGCTATAAAATCAGCTGATTTACTTCTTGGTTAATCGATAATTAACCATTCAACATGATCAACTGATTAACAATTAGTTAACCAGGGATTGTAAAATCATAAAAAGGTAGTTAACCACTGTGAAATCATACTTTTTTTATTACTTCTGTTATTACGCTTAAATAATTTTGCATTGCCGTAAGCGTATTTAAGGAATTTGTAGCCGCTTACTTTTCGCCATTTTTGTTTAAAGTTCAGTCAATTTCCTTTACAATTTTACACTCTTATATATTTGAAAATCACTGCACGCACACATTTATATATAAACTCACGTTCGACATTGGTGGTCACGTGAAATTAATCAATTTGCTGCCATGAACTTCGCGCCCTTGGCAGCTGACATTTAGCTTTTCTCTTCTGTTGTGTTGCTTTTCTCATATTGTTGTATTTGTTGTTGTTTTTGTTGTGGCTGCAGCAAATAAATCAACAATAAATAAACATCCACCGCTGCCATCTGACAGCCTAATGCCAGTAAATGCATTGCACCAAATCTGGGTTTCTGGGTTATTCTTAATGGCCATTTTCGACTTTGGCGCTTTCGCATTTTCGTTGCCAAGTTAATGACAACTATTGACTTTTGTTTATTTGTTTCCACATCGACGCATTGAACAATCTAAACTCGATCAATTATCTGGCGCGAAACTTTGCGCTACCGCACACACTCGCACACATAAACACCCGAGCCCATAAATTCTGCTACGCTTTATCCAATAAATGTTGCGCATACGCCATGGTGACACGTATGCCGAGTGAGTGCGCGTGCGTGTCATGCGCAATATTTGATGAGCATGAAACGCAATTGTGCATGCAAATTAAATGAATTCCATCAGCATGCTGTCGAAGTGTTGTGCGTTGTAACAGCTTTTTGTTTTGTTTTTATTGTTTTTCATTTAATAAATCGATATTTCAGTTGCCATAACCCACAGTGCATCGCTTTAAACGTTCACTGATTCGCTGACTCGGCGTGTGTGAGCTTTCCTGTCTGCTGTTCTTACAGCCAGGAATAAAAAGTGGAAAAGCTCAACGAAAGAGAAATGCCAAAAGTAGCAGCAGAAATAAATAATTGAATATCAATTCACCCACAGTCGGCATTGCGCTTCCGCTGTAAATATGCAAATTGTTTCGGCGTCATACAAATTCAATTTTTTTTTAATCATCATCGATGCTGTGTTTCGTTGTGCGCTGCGCCTTATCTGTGGTGAATTTTTTGGCATATCGCATTAAAACATGTCGCTACCCGCTGGCGCCGTTGTTGTAGCTGCGCCTGGCAACCGTAATCCATCAAAAGGAGTCTGACGGAATTGAGTTGGTTTGTTGTTTATGACACTGTCAGGCTTATCGATGTCATACAATTGAGACATGCGTCACACAAAGCCAACAGTGTGGTTTACAAAATGACGGCAATTTTCTCTTTTGCAACACAAACCCTTCAAGCACCGCTTGAGGACACATAATTAATATTAAATGAAAGCTTAACATCAACATTGTTAGTGTATTGTGTATTGTTGCTTAAATTAACTACACACTTTTGTGCCTTTGCTGTCACAAATTTGTTGTAAAAGTTGGCAGTTTATCATTTGCTTTTGTTTCGATGCTCGGCAAAGCTCTGAATTTGCGGGATTTTTGAGGTTTTAAAGCCATAATTTCAGCTTTTAAATATTTCCATTTAATTAAAATACTGGCAGAAATAATTATATTTAAAAATAATAATAATTAATTTCCGTTTGCTTTTTTGATTGTCAAAATTGTGTGCTTTTCGTTTGCATAAATTGCAATAACCATTGCCACTGCTGGTGTACTTACACACAAAATCAACAGCGCCATGAGCGACGTTCATTTGCTTTAAACATTTTCATTTGAAAATTTGAAGTCATAATTACACAACGGAAATACATGTCAATTCCAGCACATTGTAACAATGCTGGAATTTTGAGTTTTTTAGTAATAAAAAAATAAAATGTATAAATCATTAGAAAACCTTAAAGCGCTTTATGCATTCATTCATTACATAATAAATTGAAATAATGAATAATTTGCCATTACCTTAAAGTAGAACACAACCTCATAGAATTCCTACAGCAAATTTCAAAGCTGTTTGCCTCAGAAACTCGCACACGCTTTGTTTTCCCCACGACCTCAAGTCGTAGTAACTTTTCCTTCATTTTTCAGAATTATGATTTTCTTATTTGTAGCGCATGAAATTTATGGTGTGTGCAAATTTTATTTCTACTCTTCACGTCTCACTGCAGCTTCATGACTTCCAGCTCGCTTTAAAATTGTTCGTCTCCCTCTCGCTAAATCCGTAAAATTTAACGCCTTCAACCACACCAAACAGCACCGAGCCAGCACGTTGCTGGCGTGAGCGTTGTGGCAAAATTTATGCTACAACAAACAATTTATTCATATTACCGAAAATATCAGTTGCAGTTGCAATTTCAGTTGCTGTTTGTTGTGAGTTTGTGGCGGTGTTTGGCCGGATTAAACCATTTCATGTTTACAGTTGAAAGAGCAAATGTCATTGTCGGCATGGTGCCTAACCTCGAGATTGTTCAACATTGTGGCGGCAAATTTTTATATGCAACTGCACTGACGCACAACTTTGAAAAAATAATATTTTGTTGTAATTTCTGAGTGAAAGTTGACAAATTAACAGTTTGTCAGTGTGGGATTGGCAGGAAGTGGTTTTTTGCCAACGGTTTACGGAGCGTATGAGTGATGCGATTGAAGCGTAACTTACACGTGTGACAAGTAACGATTGTGGAAGCCATTTGTAAGCAGAGAATATATTCAAAGGTAATGGACATGAGAGTCTTGCGGAGGCCCTTTGCTCCAAAGAAGTGAACAAAGAAAAAAATGGACAGGACGCTTACTATGAGTTGTGGGACAAAACGATAAATTGTCATATTTGCTGTGACAAATTGTATTTGTATTGTTAAATACTTAAACAAATACAAAGTGGGAAGGAAACTTTCAATGAATTTAGTATTAATTTCAGGACTAGTTTTTATATGGAATATTCTGCTCTTCGATGCTATAGTTTGCATTTTAGGGCCTGAAAACTTTTACGCCTTAAGTTACATCAATCACTGCAGCAAAAAATTACAAATTATGAATTTTCTATATTTTTATCTTCCTATTTTGAGCCAAAAATTGCCATATTTTTGGCTCATTAGTCATTTGAGATTCAACATTGTCGTTCTACTTGCTTTTTCTTCATTCTATCTATGCTATGTATATTTAATTATTTTCTCTTATATTCTTTTCATTGCAGGTAAAAACCGCCGACTCGAGCTTGGTTTGTATATTTCTCGCTCTGTTGTGCTCTTGTTGACTGGTAGCATTATTTAATTTGCAATTTTCAAAACGCCTCACCGCCACTCGTCTGTCTCCAATAAGAAATACAATAAAGACGGACTGCACTGCTGACCGCAAGCACCAATGAGCTGTCAGCAGTTGCCATGCTCTCTGCTGTAACTCGACTACTTGCGCCAGTCTTGAGCGTTGAACACTGAGAAAATGTCGAAACCACAAAGCTTTTTAATTAAATTCCTTGAATTTCTCTATTCAATGCTTGTTTTGCCGCACCACCCGCAGTGGTCTAGAAACTGGCAGACGGAGACATCAGGCGGCTTTAGTAGCAAATTTAATTGGCATTTGAAGACTGTTTATGTCATGGCAATTTAATTTGGCCAGTTTCGAAGCCAAAAAAATTTCCGAGAAATGCGCTAACCGCATTAACCGTTCTTATTTTGCTGCAAAATATGCCACTTATACAGTTTGGTGGCTGCCATAGCGCAGTTTGTAATATATTTGGTAATGAAATTTATTCTCAAAGTAAAATATTTAAGGTTTAGAAAATATAACTCATTCGACCTGTAGGCCACATGAAAATTATCATTTCTTTTGGTGACAAGAATTATTGAGAACTTTGTACACATTTGGTAATGAAATTTATTCTCAAACTAAAATAATCAAGATTTAGAAAATATAACTCATACGACCTGTAGGCCACATGAAAATTATCATTTCTTTTAATAAAAGAAATTAATGAGAGCTTTGTTTGTAACACATTTGGTAATGAAATTTATTCATAAAGTAAAATATTCAAGGTTTAAAAAATATAACTCATACGACCTGTAGGCCACATGACAAATATTATTTCTTTTAGTGACAAAAATGAATGAGGACTCTACTTTTTATATGAAAAATCGAAAATTCCACACGCTTTAAGAACAGAAATGCAGCCAAAAACTGTTAAAGCAGCTGACCTACGTTTGGCAGCGCCATATTTCTAAACTAAACCGACAGGTGGCCCCAAATAGGAGTCGCTTTCAGGCGCATAAAATGTAAAAGACAAGCTATGTAAGTTTTATTATGCGCTTCCGAGTCGACTGCGCTTACATCTTGCCAAAGCATAACTAGTAACAACAACGACAACAACAACAACGGCAAATAACACGGGAACCGTTTGTTGTGCCGTTAAAAGTAAAACAAAACTCACGAGCGGATGTAAGCCGGCGAGGGTTCGAATGTATTTGCGTGCGTATATGTGCAACAGGAAGGTATAACAACAACAAAAACATGCACAACAACTTCCGCCACTTGCAGCAACAACAGTAAAATTGTATTGCACGAACAACGTAACGCAAATGTGTCGTTTTGAAAAAAACAAAAACACGAAAGCCACATGAAGAACAACCAGCCGCGCTACATGGCAAAACATTTCTGGTATTTGTCGGTTGTTTGTTTGTTGTTGTTGTTGTTGTTGTGCGACCGTGTTTTCGTGTGTGCGCGTATTTATATGCGAAATCGCGCATTCGTTGTTGCATGTATGTGTGTGAAGCGAGTGTGTTTGTGTGTGTCTGTGCTGAGGTGAAACAAAGCAAAGCCACTTAAAAACACATTTAACCTTTCGCATAGGCCGCCCGGCCGCCCCATTGCTGCCTGCGCGCTTTTGCTGTCCGTCACATTGTCTCAATTCAAATGCAAACACACAACCGCCATAGTCCACACACACACATAGATACACTAGAGCGAGTGTATTATGAGCTGAGGGGGTTGAATAACTGCAGTCGCTTCTGTTGGTGTGTGTATGTGTGACATGTGGGGGGTTAATCTTTCAAGCACTGATTGCCTGATTCTTCTAGGAATATTTTGAATTTTTCTATGTGTTCATGCGCAATTTTTGTTTTAAGCTGACACACAGGATGCTGTCGAAAATATATATACGTGAGCAAAAAAAAAAGAAACAAGTATTCTATTTTCTACCACAATAAAAAAATCACGCTTTATGCCGACTTATGTTATGCTTACGCCCTGCTATGTGTAGCGCAATTATTTTCCATGGCATCAAGCAAGGAAACAGTCTACAAAGCATTATAATTCTCAACCCAGTCACTATGTATGCATATGAATGTATACACGTGTCTGCATTTGCCTCTATTTGTGCATAATTTATTGGCGTGTTCGACGCCAATAGCGGTGAGTTCATGATGTGAGTCGCGAACTGCTTTTGTGGGACGTGCTGGGCGCGTTAAACTTTAAACTGGCATTCGACACTATGCCAACAGTTGCTCGTTTGTTCATGTGTACAGTAACGTATGCATACATACACATGTGCATATGTATAGCTGTGCGTGTGCTTGGAAAATATTGACAGGCATTGGCAGTCAGGAAGCGCCATAGTTTTGCAACGCGAACAAATGGCGCACCGTAATCTTTAGCTTCTACTGGCTGTCGCTTCCGTCTGACTCCTCGCCGCGCCGCCGAGCCAAAGGTGCTGAACTGTCAATAACAAAAACGCGCACTGGGCCGACCAAAGGTGCACAGGTAATGGAAAACAAATGGAGCTCAGTGGAGCACATATGCATACATTTGCTTTTGTATGTGTGTGTTTGTGTATATGTGTGTGTGTGCGTATATGTGTGTGTGCGCGAGCTTACACTCATTAAGTTTACTTTGCTGTATGCTTTATTATGCTGTTTTACGTTTTAGAAACTTCATCAAAAGCTACATGCAGTCAGTCTTCTGCCTGTTGGCAGCCTTTTTTTGCCTTTTTGCCTTGTTGCAACATTTTGTTGTTGCGTCGTTTTGTTGGTTTTTCTTTAGTGGAATTCAAATTAATTTTGCTAATTGGCGGCGCACTTGCCGCTAGTTGGCAAAAGTTTAAATGAAAAGTTTAAGTTTGCAATTAGATTGCAGCGAATTTCAACTGTAAATAATTCGAAATTAATCATACGCCTCGTATGGCGGAAACTTTCAACTGTAATTTCCACGCATAAACTTGGCGCACCATTGTAACAATTTCAACGACTGTCAACCGCATTTGATTTGTGGTCGGAGCGAATGTCGCACTAACTGTTGCTGGCGACATGCCGTGCAACGTTGCCCGTGCAAATGACTACAATGCACTGCTGCGCTCTAGGGTTGTTGGTTCGTTGACGCTGCCTGGTACTGCGGCACTGCTATTGTTTTTGTAATGCATTGCTGCTGCGGTAGCGCAACTCGACAACAGTGGACTTGCTGTACGGTATCAGCTGTCAGCAAAGATTTGTGTTAGTGCGTTGGGAAAATGTGAGTTGTGTCTGGTACGTGAGTTGTGTCGTTGCAAGGCGAATGAAAGCTGTGCAGTGGCAGTGGCGACTTAATTATGAGATCTTCTGTGCTGTGTTTGTGCTGATGGAAATTGTGAAAAATGGAAATATTTTTATAAAAAAAAAGATACAAAAAATTTAAAACATTAAATGTGGAATGTTGTGAATTAATGTGGTAACAAGAAGGATGCAGGTTTAACTTGACTCTGACTTAGGTGATTGCTTGATCTTGAAACCAAAAGATAGTTGAAGCTTGAAAAATTAGAAATCAAGACCACCTCGATGTCGAAATCGACGCACTCGTATACTTTGTTAACCCTTTCGGTACTTCTTTTTTGTTTTTAACTTTAAAAGTCATTCTTTCCATTTTATTACTGTTTATGCCTACATAATGAATAATCAAAAGTCATTTTTTAAAATATTGTTCGAAAAAGTGGTTTTTGGGCATCATGAAATATGGCATAGTAAAAAATAAAAAACATCGTACAGCCTTAGTGAACTATATTTGGGATCTAACTTTTTTTACACTTATTAAAGCAATAAATACCTACTAGATTACTTACATAAACCTATAAAATAAATTGATTTTTGTATTAGAATAAATAAAAGTACGAAGTGACCTCTTTTTGTAAAATACGCAGCTCGATAGGACTGCGCACTTTCGGAACCCTTACAATTAACTTGGTACACTAATCAAAATATTTTTTTCATTATTTGATATAAAAACCTTCAGAGAAAAATACAAAAATTTAAAAATATAGTATCCACAAGTTTTTGACCTAAAACAGGCACTGAAAAGAGACTATGCCATAAGGCATAGAATAACCGAAAGGGTTAAATGGTTTTTATGAAATGTTTCCAGTTTGCTGATTTTTGTTTACCAAACGTTAGTCATACTCGGCACTTCATACTAATTTTGAAAAATTTGTTTATATTGTACTCTGAAATAAATAAAAATTTGTGTATTGTGAATTGACTATTACTCGAGTTTTCGTAATAGTATCCAAAATTCTATTAGGAACAAGTAAAATTACACTATCGTAACAATATCGAGAATTTCGAAAATCTCGACATCATTACGATATTTCGGATAAGAAAATGTCAATATCGTTACGATGTCAAGATTTTCGAAAATCTCGATATCGTTACGATAGTGTCAATTTTCTCGTTCTCGATATCATTTTAGACACTTTAGCAACACTCGAAAACGAGAAAAATTCGCGCTTTAACGATATCGTTTCTACATCGATTCGATATCGTTTGGTTTGCTGTGTCACAGCTTAATTTAAAAGCGAAACTTAAGAAGTTGTCATAGAAATTAAACATTTTGCTCGTTTATATTGTTACGAAAATGACTTTCCAAGTTCGTTTTTGGATTGTGCTTGAAAATAAAACCACTTCAATTATTCAGCGCAAACGCAGTCAAAAACCAACTATCACTTTATTTACAGATTAACACTTTGCTTGTATCTACACTTGTTACTACTTTGCTTATTCAATTAAGACTCGACCCTTTACTTGTTTTCTTATCGCGTCGATGTGTCTTGCACATTCTAGTTGTACTTTCTATCTCGATTGTTCTAGCACAGCTCATCACCTTTCGTCATCACCTTTCGGAATTAGAGCCAGTTTGTCGTACTCCAAAGTGCATGCCTAAAAGTATGCTTGGAAAAGCATTCATGCATAGCACAGCACAGAGTGCCTCATCGTTACAATATCAATGTTACTCATACGCCCAGCATTACAAGGGCAGACACACCTACCTCAAACATGCTTTCACATAAATATTTCAGTGAAACTATGTTCACTATTATTTTTTAAATATAGTATTTGTGCTTGCAGCTTCAACCTTGTTGGTTTTTTAGGAAAATTTGCTATAAAATTTCACTCACGAAATTTCATTAACAAATTCCTCTGAAAAGCAACAATACACAAAACAGTAAAATTCAATTCTTCACTGCCCTTGTACAACTTCATAAATTTGTATAAAGACCTGGAAAAATGCTTTATAACTTCAAGCAAAATACCACATTGAAATATTTCTTCATTTGGCCGAAATGAGCAGCAAAGGTTTTTGTGTGGTAGAGAAATGAGGTCGGAAAATTTCTGAATTTGCTGTTTTCATTTGCAGGAGAATTTTGACTCAAATGCTATTGAAACTAAAATAAAGAAATATTTCTTGTTCTACCTCTAACATTTATGAAAATATTCAAATTTTGGCGCAACATGTCTGCGTTTGTAATAACTGTACTTGCAGCAACAACATGCACAACAACAACAACAAACGCAACGATAAATAATGTGGGTAATAACAGCACAGAAGTTGCTGTGTGCAGTCAGCGCTGCGTGCTGCTGCGTGAAATATTGAAATCGCGCTGCATGCGGAAAGATGTACTGACTGACTGCTCTTGGTCCCGGGAGCAGTAAGGCAGTGAAGAATTGCCACAAACACAACTGTGAACAGCGCGTGCTCAAAGCGCCCACGCGCTTAGAGCACAGACGACCCAGCGTGTTGCCGACAATCACAATCACTACAACAAATCATGTCCCTTTTTTCCACCCATCTGTGGTGCTGCCGTACGCTTCTGCGTCACCTAACAACGCCAATTTCGATGCCGCTTGACTAGATTGCGACTGAAGCCGCCTGCAAGTTGAAAGCTTTTCCCTTAGTTTTCAGCCGCAGTTTCCTGATTTTGTTTTTCATTTTGGTTAGTTTCCTTTTGCCGGCGTCGCAGGCGAAATCCTTTTTTTGCGCCTTTTTCCCATTCAATGCCGTTTGCTTTTCAATTTGAGTTGCTGATGAACGGCAACAACAACAATAACAACAACAGTGGCAGCATCAACAAAAGTGTCAGCAACGAAATTGGTGCACATGGAATGGCACATGGCTGCCATTGGCTGAACGGGCATCAGTGCGATGCGCGCATTCAAACAATGCGCAGTTTTTTTTTGTTCCGGCCTGATTTCGAAGGCATTGCTTTAAGCAGGCTGAGCGCGCGGCCGCTGTTTTTTGCGTTTGGGTCGGATTTTCTTTTTCAATAACCCACAAAAGTTTCCATTGTGCTGTCATCGTGGACGCCATTGTTGAGAGCGATGCTATTCGATTCGATTGGGTGGGAGCGGAAATTGCGCTCAACTAAGGCAAAAGATGCAGCCGCACAAATAGCGGCCAATGTGGCGGTGGAGCGGAGCGGAGCGTCGAAATGCGGTCACATATTTCGTGGCGCGTTTATGGAATCCGAGCAAAGTGTTTGTGGCGCTGCAATTGTCAGCAATCCTTCGTTGGCGCGGCAACCTAGTTTCTTCACAGCTGCGTTGGTGGTTGTTGTGGTGTGCGTGTGTTTGTCTAGCGGTAGCGGCGGCTCTTTTGCATATTTCAAATGTTTGTGTTGCGTATTAGTATCGGTGGTGTCGTGCCGAAAGTGGAGGGCGTTGTAATAGTAGAAGGTCTCCTCTGGGCGCTCTAAGCGCTAAGCAAATCATCTGAATTGCTGATGACTGCCGCCGTTCGAATACGCTCGTTCGTTTGTGGTGACTGTGGCGGCCGTAAAACCATGAGAAATGCGTCTATAAAATATGTATGTCGCTGTCACAGATACGCGCACTAGTGATGCTTAGAATATGCAGATTTTCTGGTTTAAAATTGTGCGAAGCAATGCAAGCAAAGAATGCAGAGTGAGGCCCTTTGGTGCGTATACGCATCATTGAAATTTGAGTACAATGACGAGCAAGAAATTGAAGTGCTTAAATCGAATTGAATTGAATTTGAAAGGTTTAAATGTCAAATTGTAAATCGTATGTTACTCATACGCTCCGTAGAACATTTTTGCTCAGTGTTGAAGGTTATGTTGGATTTTACTGAAATCTATGTTACTCATACGCCTCGTTTGCACTCCCAAACGTTTTCTTTAAAATTGTTTAACGTTCAGCTAAAAATATTCATTAAAGCTTTTACACTTTAAGCACGTTTGTTGCATACTTTAGGTCTTACTATGTTTAATAGAATATTAAGAGTCAATATTAAATTAATTTTGACACTCTTGCTATATAGTATGAACAAACTTAAACTAAGTTTCGCCACAATATTTATTACATCAAAATTAAATCAAAGTACCAACTTAATCTCAGCTACGTCAACTATCTGCCCTTCCAACCACATCAGCTTGGCACTTGTCGCACCACTCGGAGTGCTGCCAATGTATTCACAATTAACTTGCATCATCAGCTGCGCCAACGCCTTCACAAATTCCCATTAACATCAACAACATAATCAGCACAACACGCTCCCTTCGAAGTGATATTAACGTGAAAATTGTCTGCTGCGCACCAGCAGTGGCTACATAGCTTACCAGCAACAGCAACAACAACAGCAAAAAATAATGCCTACATTTCATGCATCTTAGAAGCCAAAAGACCCGAGACCAGCGCAAATAAAAAACCATAAAATGTCGAAAAAATAAACGAGCGCGCCGAATACAATTTTCTGCCTCATGCAAATTTTACGGAGATAAACTTGTAAAAGGTGGCTTACGTTACGGTACACCCTTCTCGCACACACACATAGACACCAACACACACACACTGCTTGAGCAGCAGACAAGTAATCAGGTTTTTGCCAAACCCAAACCCATTGCAGTTGAGTATGACACCACGTTACGAGTCGCCGCCCGCAGTGCTGCTGCATGGAAACGCACAAAAACACGAAACACAAAATTACACGAAATATTTTTCAAGTTTGAGTATAATGGCAAAAGCAGCTACCGAAGTCGTTATGTGAAAAGCAATAGACGAAAAGGGTTGCGCGTGCTGTGCAGGTAGTGGGTGGCCTTCAGGGCGATGTTAATTAAACGCGCCCAATATGAAAGCCGAAACAAGCACAATGCTACTGACGAGGTTGCCGGGTTGGGTAGCCGTTTGAAATGGATATTATGTCAACGTGGGAAACGTATGACAAATGAAGGTACAGACAGCGGGATTCGCTGGCAGTCAGAACAACTAAACATACAGTTAGATGATGAGACAGAAATCTGTGTGTTTGAGTTGGAGTGCTTGAATGGTGGCTGTAAGCGAGATAAATGTTCGGCAATTTATTTTGAGTGTTGAAAATAATTGCCGGATTTGAGGAAGCAATTTTGCGATTTACCAGTCGTTGATTGCAGATTCCATGAATTTATTTGCAGAGCTTGCAGATTTTAGATTAACTTTTTTAATTATTCTTAAATTCTTCACGGGTGAGTGAGAGGTTTTATTTTGCTCCTAAATTTAAACAACTTAATACAAGGAGCGATGGATAACTTGTGGAATTAAGTGGAAAATATATAAAAAAACCATGTCAATGAATTACAAGTAACAGTAAGGTAGCCAAAAATGTTGATTAAAACTGAGCTGAAAATGTTCAATTTGCGTAAACATTCTTATGCGATATGTAAGACTTCATTTAAAGCTCAATTTGGTTTATTTTATGTTCAAAACTTGGTCAAACAATATTTTATAAAATTTTAAAGCATCGCAAAGGACTTTTCTACTCAACTTATTTATTCCAATCTAGTCTAGTTTACTAATCTAATCTATTCTAATCTAATTTAATCTAATCTAATCTATTCTAATCTAATTTAATCTAATCTAATCTAATCCAATCTCATCTAATCTAGTCGAAATCCCATCGTAATCGAATCGAATCTAATCTAATTCAATTTAATCGTAATCGTAATCGTATTCTAATTTAATTTAATCTAATCTAATCTAATCATATCTAATCTATTATAATTTAATCTAATCTTAACTAATCTAATCTAATCTAAACATAACTAATCTAATCTAATCTAATCTAATCTAATCTAATCTAACCTAATCTTATCTAATCTAATCTAATCTAATCTAATCTAATCTAATCTAATCTAAACTAATCTAATCTAATCTCATCTCATTTGATCTCATCTAACCGTAATCTAATCTAATCTCATCTAATTTCATCGTAATCTAATCTCATCTCACCGTAATCTAATCGCATCTCATCTAATTTCATCATTATCTAATCTAATCTCATCTCATATCACCGTAATCTAATCTAATCTAATCTCATCTAATTTCATCGTAATCTAATCTAATCTAATTTCATCGTAGTCTAATCTAATCTAATCTATTCTAATTTAATCTAATCTTAACTAATCTAATCTAAACTTAACTAATCTAATCTAAACTAATCTAATCTAATCTCATCTCATCTCATCTAACCGTAATCTAATCTAATTTCATCGTAATCTAATCTAATCTCATCTAATTTCATCGTAATCTAATCTCATTTCACCGTAATCTAATCTAATCTCTTCTAATTTCATCGTAATCTAATCTAATCTAATCTAATCTCATCTAATTTCATCGTAATCTAATCTCATCTCACCTTAATCTAATCTAATATCATCGTAATCTAATCTAATCCAATTTTATCTCATCTCACCGTAGTCTAATCTAATCTTATCTCATCTCGTCTAATCTCATCTCATCTCATCTAATCTAATCTAATCTCATATCCAATCCCATCTAATCCAATCTACTTCATCTGATCTTATCTTATCTACTCTAATCTAATCTAATCTAATCTAATCTAATCTAATCCAACCTAATCTAATCTATTCTATCTAATATAATCTAATCCCAATCTAATTAAATCTTAACAAAGTTTCTTTAACTCACATTACCCAGTAAAATGTAACAACGATCACTTTGTGTAATTTCAATCTTAAAACTTTGCATCTCTTTCCCCTCTCTACTACTTATTTTTCAGATTTAAGTAAACAATTGTGCACTCTTGGAACTAATGTCCTGTGTCAGGGCAGCACGAAAAGGATAATTGCTTCCTATTATTGCTATTGTTATTGCTGCTGCATGCCGTAAGGCTCAGCTGCACGCACACTTGGCCACAAAGCACAGCGAAATAAAGCACAGCAAAACAAAGCACAACAAAGCGATAGGAAGCAGCAGCGGTTCTGAATTGCAGGTTTCATATTTTCTGCGCTATGCGAAAGAGATTAAATGCCTAATGTGCTGCTATAAATTAGAGACGTGCCAGTGCCATAAAACTGTCAGTGCAAAAGGCAGCTGTTTGCTGCAAGAAACGAAATATTTACACCAACGTTGAAGTTACTCATACGCCCCGTGTTCACCCCGTGCCAACGCAACGCAAACAAAAGCGCCGCCCACCACTGCCGCACGTAGTTCGCCAACTTTGGCGGAACTATTTTAAATAAATTATTTAGAACTTTTAAAATTCGATTACGAGCACTTTTCGTTAAACATTTACATAGGAAATATCCTTTTTTGTTTTTATGGTTTGTGTTGTTGTATTTTTATTATGCCTTCATGTCCCTTATGTGGTGCGTTTGCTTTTCATATGTGTGTGTGTGTTTGTGTGTGCTTTATGCAGAACAGCAACAATTTGTTTTATACTTTGTGTTGTTGCTTTTACAGTTAGTTGGACTTCTCTTCAGCTGCATGACACTGTCACGGAGGCGAACACAATTTCATGGCAAAAGCGCAACAGCTCCTAAACGACCGCGCACACACACACACGCACACAAGTTAAGTGTTAACCAAGCCGGAATGCAGCTCGTGGGGTCAGACTCTGCCGGGATTAGGCTCTCTTCTCGCCGCAGACTCTCTTCGTTTTGCTTTCTCTCTATACTCAACTAGAACAACAACAATGCGTACAAAAACATCTCACGGGACATTTAAAGAATTTAAGCTTTTCATAAGCATTGTCAAAAACATGTTGCACAGTTTGAGTTCTACTCTGCAACATTAACAAAAAGAAAAAACCATACACCAGACTTTTAACTATACATTTTGTTTTTCTTTTGGCTTTGTAGGTTTTTTTTGCTGGCGTTATGCCTAACACTTTCATGTTTTTATGCTCTACTGGATGCAGTGGCCAGTTACAAGCAAACGGCATATTTTGTATTTGACTTTTCACATTTCTCTTTAAAGAAATATTTCTTCTTTTAATGCAATTCATAAGGAATAAAATGTAAATTCTTGGAAGAAAACTAGCGCAAATTTTGTTTCAACTCTGCTCGGCTCGGCTCACATGTCCTAATCGATTTCAATCAATTTTCTCCCCTGCAGGTTTTTGCAAATCAAATCACGTATACGCTCCGTTGCGCCACTGTCATTCGCCGTCGTTGTTTACATGGGCCTAATAAAATTTCAAACATAAGCAACAAATTTGGCACCATTATCCGGTGCGGCGCCATAAAAAACAATCGAACAAACATCAATCATGTTGAATTCGAGCTGTGGCCACTTAAAATCAGCGCACCAAACCACCCTCCCACGCCCCTACAAACCGATACAAATTTAATATGCTTTACAACCAATGGGCGCCGGTCCTTAACCATTTTTTCTCTTCACACTCTACTGCACTCTGCTCTCGGCTCTGACTAAGTGAAAACCCAATATCGAGAAGCAAAAAAACGGAAGCGCTTTGAGATTGAAAAGAAGCGGCCGCAGTGAAAGTGAAGCATATAAAAATCGCTAGCATCAAATACCATCAATCATTATCTGCACTGTGCAAGAGAATTCGGCCAGAGGCAAAAGCAAAAAAGCAAAAGCGAAAAAAATGGCTGAATCAAAAGAAAAACACTCGCACTCGAGCAGTTCGACAGCAGTCGGCCGCCCAAATAAATTCAATTTTTCCGCGCCCACACACACATTCACACCAACGACCACGCACACACTGAAATTTACGAGTTTGTCAATACAACAACAGTCACTGTGTGTGTGGGTGTGTGTGTGGGTGTCACGCATTCACGCAAGCATTCGCACTTGTCGCATCACACCCGCTCGTGCGCCGCCAAGTCGCAAAATGCGTGCCGCATATTGATTTTTGAGCATTTTTGACATGATTTCAATTTTCGGCCTTTGCTATGCTGTGCCGGCATTAGGACACAAATTTACGATGTCTAAAATGGCGTTGACATGTGCCGAGTGCTTGTTGCCTGGGTTTATATATATTTTTTTTTTAATTTAACACATCTGTTATGTACATACCTGACATTCAATCGGCCATCTGGGGGCCTGCTGTGCGCAGTCATTTTCCTTATCTTTCGGCAGCGCGAACAGATCACGTGGTTCCTTAAGGCGAGCAATGGCTCGCAGTGTTTTCTCATCAGTGTTCACCTCCAACTGATTGGTTTTCAGGCCTTTCGACAGAAAATTGCCCAAAAAACCTGCAAAGAAATATGGGAAAGATGGCAGAATATGTTTAGTCTGAATGCAATTTTATTTTAATTTAAGTTTTTCATAATTTAATAATAGAATTTTTAACACTTGATGAGTGTGCGAGGAAGCAGAATTTTGAAGAAAGAATATCACCGTGCGACAAAAATACACCTGAATAGCTTAAATATCTAAAATTGTTCTAATTTTTCGATTTATATCTGTGGAATTTTCACAAAAGCACTTAAGTCGACTTAAGTCCAATTTCCAATTTTTTTAATCATACAGAAACAATTTACAGACGCTTCTATTGGTGTAATCGGTGTGTTTCTATGACATTTAGTTACAGAGATATGACGTGTATAATTTCAACTTTTCTCGAGTTTTGTATGAGATTTGGTCTGCACCTCAGCAGTTTTTTCGCTCTCCTGAACATTTTGAAAATTAGACTTAGGTTGTTTTGTCAAAATGCCACAGATATATATCTACAGTTTTCTTTTGTACGGTGACTTATAGTGAAATTTCGCGTTCAACATTTTCCCTTCCCAACCCTTAAAAACCCAGTTTTGTTTGTGATTTCAGTACCAATTTTGAATAAATACGAAATAAACACTTGAACAACTTTTCAGTTTTGGCTTAAATCTGAAGTTAAAGTTAATTTCTGAGATTTGATTTATTCAGAGACCTATAGTAGAATGTTATGGCGAATATTTTTGTGGTACATTTTGTCCTTAAAAAGTCCTGCTTTACAGGACATTTTTGGCATTTTAGAACAAAAGGGTCAAATTGACCCATACAAATAGGAGCTACAGGGTTAAAATGCTCCACAAAAATGTTCTTCGTAGTATTTGTTATCTAATTGCTGAATACATCATATACCTAAAATGTGAGAATACATGGTTTTCGTATGCCAATTCACCATAAGAATGTGCAAAAAGGGGAAAACTTTGACCAAACCTAAAAAAAATTCAGACGTAAACTTTCAAAACGCCGATACACGTATATTTATTTTGTTCTCAGAACCTTGTTGTGTTTTTTTTTGTATTGTACAGTGTAATTTATTTTTGTATCAATATTTTAACTAATAAAAAGATACAAAATCAATGAAGCGAGAATAATAAAATTTTGACACGTAATCAAGGAGATTTGGGGTTTTAAAATACTTACTTTTGAACAGAATTCTATATAAATTTTCAAAAATATAAAGAATTAAAAGTTTCAAATGAAATTTTTCATATCCTTTTTTTACAAATAGATAAAAACTCAATTTTATTTAAATTCTTGAGCCTTTCCTCTTTCATTTCATATACATATCGCTATATTCTAACGAGGTTAAGTATTTTTTATATTTTTTTATTTTTTATCCCCTTCAAAATTTTGAAGTCTTTTTAAAAAAATAAAGGATGTAGAAATGAAAAACTGAGTAAGCAGTATTACTATATTTGGTCTCTAGTTTCACGCAGAAATTAACTTTTTCCGGTGGGAAAAATGCTGTCGCACGGTGTATTACACCATTGTTGCTAAACTTTTAAGGAATAATATAGTTAAATCAATGCAGATTTTAATGTAAAGACCCTCAAAATTCTTTCCAAGTGGCAGTTAAAGAGAAATGACACTTTTATTACTGCAAACAAGAGTTTCCTCAAATAATTCCCTTACGCCTCAAATCCATTTTCTCTGCATAAAAAGTTCAAAAGTCGCTTATTTATTCAAATAATCATACATACAATTATTTTATTTGTTATAATAGCATTGTAACCTCTATTCAGAGGTTGTTATGTTGACATAAATACCCATGTGACATTTAAAAATCATATGAAGTCAAGATGATTCCGACTCTCAGGCATGAAACACTTCTAAAACAGGTCACCGACATCGCCTCTTATCATCATTTGTGCTCTCTGTGCAAAGCGACGAAAAAGGCCTGTCTTGTTAAATTGTCTACTGTTATGTTGTGCTCATGTATTTTGATTAGTGTTGTCTCTTAATTAAATGATGCTTCAACTCACTGAACACCACCATCTCCAAACGCAAATGCCATACACTCAATTTTCGACAACGCTCGCAACAGCAGCCGACAACAACAGACTGCCGCGCTGCGCTCCAGCTACAACAAAGGGATTCGACTTCATCATCGTTTATCTGGTCGCTGTCGTGCGTGTAAATGTGTCTGTCAGGCTTATCAATCACATGGCATCTGCATTTAATTACGAAATCCCGCCATGGCGCGCATCGGTAGCCGGATGCTTCCCCCCAGAACAACACCCTACACTACTATACCAAAAACAATTATCGGAGTGTCAAAGAGTGTGAAGCGCTTATCCAACACACACTCATACAAACGCACACATTCACGCTGAATTTTACTGCTGAAAAAACTTGACAGCAGCTTTACGCGCGTTTTGCTGTGACTGCAAGCGGGTTAACAATCTTCTAGTGACAATTTGTTTGTGTATTTACGGCATAGAGCCGCTATAGCTATTTTTGCTATTTTATGTTTTCATCGAGTTTTTACAGTCTTTATTTTTTTCTTTACGCGCTGCTTACAAAAACACAGACTTTGGTTTCACCCTCAAAATAGCTCAAATTCACAAACACACCCACACACACACACCCACACACGCTTCGATGCCCAAAGCGCCACAGACTCCCACTTTATCTTTTGTCGCTTTTTATCTGCATTTCTTCACGTTTATTGTTTTCCTCTATCGTATTTTTGAGCCACTTTGAAGCAATCTTCACACTTGCGTGTTTGTCCATGTGTGTGTATGTGTGAGTGTGTTTGTGACTGTTATTACAAATGCCTGTACGTCTCTTTTCTGCACTTAAGTGTAATTGTTTGCATTTGTGACACACAAGCAAAAGCCCACACACACCCATACACACACACAAGTGGCCTTTCGCATCTTTTGTACAATATTTTTGTGCGTTCTTATGTGTGTGTGTGTGTGTTCCTTTGCCGCTATTGCCATTTGAACCGCAATTACTTTTACTCTAGTAAATTGTTTCGGCTTTCTTGGCCAACATTTCCGTTGCTTCCGCTCATTCAGCCTTTTTCCTCTTGTCTGATTTTTCATTTTTTGCAGCTTGTTGAAATAACCGAATATTTACGTGTGTGTGTGTGTGTGTGTTGCATGAAGCAAAAACTTTTACATGCTCTTGTGCCGCACAATTTTTAAATGACATTCGTTGCCGCAGTGTTTCGACGACGTTTGGCTGACTCTGCCTCTGTCTATGTATGTGTGTGTGTGTTTGCTGTTTGCTGTTTTTCGTACTTTTGCTTTCAGTTCAGTTTGTTCTTTTTCATAGCTTTTGCTTGTAGATTTTGACATGAAAGCATTTTCAAGGACGTTGAGCCATAAAAGGCTAAAAATTAACGATTTTATCTGCAGCGGTCTTTTCGCAACACTGTAATGGTTTTTGTTTTTCTTCAATTTGTATTTTTTAGTAGCAATGCTGGGTATGTCGTTTGTTAAGTGGGACAGTTTTTAGAATCCATTTGTTTTTATGTTTCATTGTTGTGATTGTAATTATTTTCGTGTTGGCTTCAATGTTACGTATGTTGATAAAAAGTTGTAGTTGCTGTTGAGAAAAGTTTTAATTTTCAATTCTGGTTTTATTCATGAAGTATCATTATACTCCAACATTCATAAAAACTCAGTGGATTTGATTGAGTCTTCTTGTTTCGGATTCGGGTTTGAATAAGGAATGAGTTGAAGAACCATTGGCGCACGTATGAGGGGTTTTTGAGATTCAAAATGCCCAAATAGATGTTTCTTACAGAAATTGTGGGTTGAAAATATGGTTTTATTGGATTCAAAAGAACCCGGATCCCCTCTTCCAAATGAAATGATGGGTGGTGGGGACAAGTGGTAGTGAAAAATTAGCAGAACCATACTTAGCCCAAGAAAGAAGAATGCGATTAGGAACGAAATTGTAATGGACCACTCATTTACATTTGGCCAAACATAAAAGCAGACATCAGAAAAACACGCTTTCTGTGACATTGATACAAACGCTAAAATATTCAAAAGTTTGGTGTTTTGTATTGATCCCACCGAGCTGTGTGGATCTCGCTAAAAAGTTGTTCCAGAAGTATCAGGTGTACAACTTTGCTTCCGCCGTTTTTTTTCCAAAATTAAAAGCTTTGTTGCGAAAAAGTGCTTACAGATGTATTATTCAAAGTATTGTCCGTCGCTAGCGACAACTTTCTCCCATCTTTCCGGCAATTTTCGGATCCCGGCTCGAAAAAAGGAGTCCTCTTTTGACGCTATCCATGAAGCAATCCATTTTTCCAATTCTTCGAAGGATTGAAAATGTTGATCTGCCAGGCCGTGTGTCATCGAACGGAATAGGTGGAAGTCAGAAGGGGCGACATCTGGGGAATACGGCGGGTGGGGCAAGACTTCCCATTTCAGCGTTTCCAGGTACTTTTTGACCACTTTTGCGACGTGAGGCCGAGCATTGTCGTGTTGGAGGATGACTTTGTCATGTCGAAATCACCATTTTTAAAACGTTGAAACCACTCCCGACACGTTCTTTCACTCAGAGCAGCATCACCGTAAGTTTCTGAGAGCATTCGATGCGCTTCAGCTGCATTTTTTTTCGAATTGTAACAGAAAAGTAAAACTTCCCGCAAATGGCGAGAATTGGGCACATAAACGGACATTTTCGAGCGTGAATAATACGAAAACAAGAACAACTGTCACTGAAACGGCGATGACAATTCGTTAGAGTGCCTAACGATATGTTAGTGGATGTGGATGTGGATGTGGACAGTGCGTCCACACTCTCTTTAAAGGCATTACCATCTATGTATTTCAACCAGCCTCAGCCGGTACAGCCACCTATCGGAAAACGGCGGAAGCAAAGTTGTACACCTGATATATCTGCGGAAACTAATATTTAATACCAGGCTGCAAGTTCTAAAGGCAGAAGAGTCAACCATTTGTGAACACTATGACTAAAAAATATCATGATTTCAAAGCGCATCATATTTATTACTGAATTGAGTTAAGTTTTTGTATATTTAGGAAAAAAGTAGTTCACACTGTTGGCAGTTTTAGTTACAGAGAGAGACCAATGTCTAATATTGGAAAACAAATTTGAAAAATATCTACCAATATCTGAAGCTCAAGCACGCAGAGGACACATAGCCTGAAGAAGAGTTGAAAACTCTTAACAGAAAAATTCATGAAAATTATAATCAAACAATGACGAAAAGGACTCCTCTAGAAGTACAGCTTTGGCCTCTGCCCCGACAGGATAACAAGAGGCAAAACCCACACAAGGGCGTTCGCTACAAACATTGTGAGTGGCAATTGGTATTAAATGTTGTTGTTTATATTGAACTCCCAAATGAAATCCTGAGTGCGCGACTGACAGGAGGTGATTTTAGTTCATCGATGTTCAGATTTTCACCTTTCATGAAAAGAAAAGAAAAAAAGAATAACAATCCAGAGGTCCCCATAGATTTTCGTTTTCCAACCATTCACCCATAATGCCCACATAAGTGTATTAGAAATGTTTCTCTGGTCTTTTGACTAACACTCAGAGATTGCCCCAATGAACACCCATCACTCTGTTGCATCTAATCGGAAAGCTACGATTAGAGAAAATAAATTATTCAGTGACAACAAATTTAAAATAGACTTAAAGTTTTCCCCCTCTGTCGGTTGATCAAAATTGATTCCAGAAAACGTTAACGTTTAAAGTTAAAGTGTTTGTTGAACTTCTTTTCAAACCATATAAAATCTAGCAAAGTTATGCACAGCTGCAACAACAATATTCATTTACAAGTACTAAAATATCGATGAGCGCACAACTGGCGCCTTCGATAATGGAGTCGTCGTAAATGACTCAAGATCCGGCAACTTTGTGCCAGCTTTACCAAAAATTTGCTTAAACACTTATGACCAAAAAACGCACAACAACAAATTTTCAACACATAATGGGTTGTGGTGTCGCGGCGAAGAGGGAGGAGGCGAACGGGGCAAATATTGCGCCACTTAATAAACAGAAAACCCCGCAAATTTTATTAGCCACTCGGGGCAGCTCTACACTAACGCGTAGTAACTGTGATAGGGCTGTTTTTGTTGTTGTTGCTATTGTTGCAGCTGCTGCTAGTCTGGTTGTGGTATTGTGGTGTCGTTGTTGTTTAAGGATAAAAAATTAAGCACATTTAGATAAAAAGTTTGCTACTTGCGCTACTCGACTTTATGTGCACTGAATGAACAAAAATGCATTTGTTTTTGTTGTTTTTTGCATCTAAGATCATGCAAAGCACGTCCCCCAAAAAACCAGTAAGCAACAACAGCAGTTGTGACAATGCATAGTCGGCAGCAGCTGCAGTCACCAGCAGCAACAAAAACGATGACAACGACAGCATCTGTTGCTGCTGCTGCTGCTGCTGCGGAAACGATTAAAGTTTATATTTTTACAAGCCAATAGACAAAATTGTTTCGCTGTCAAGATGCAAACATACCGGAAATTTGAGAAGAAGACAATTCTTGCGCAGACGTTGGGGTGCGTAAAAGTGACGTGCCAACAACAACAAAGACAATGAAAAACGCTGTAACAGCTGTTTTGGCAGTAACTTCTTTGCTGCTGTTTGTTGTTGGTCGACGCGAATGTTTTTACTGCACAATTTTATTGCTTTTAAAGCGGATTTTTTATTTTATTATATTTTTTTAATAACAGATTGACAGCGTCTGTTTGCCTCAGACTTTGGTATTGAAAGTTGTCGAATTTTTTAACTTTTTAAAAAAATAGTAATAATAATTGTGAAACGTACACTTATCTATTCGATGCACTTTTTGATATATTTTTAGACACTACGCGACGTTTTTATGCAAAAATAAATTTTTCCAAAAATGATTCAAATTTTTTTGTTTTTTAATTTTCAAGATAAAATTTTCCAAATCTTAATTTTTTCCACTCAAATTATTTCACAATGAGCAACGATTTAAAATTCATACACTTTAAACTTTTTCGCGTAAAATTTCGCTAAAAATTGCCAAAAATTTTCGAACGTCACTAAGCGCATTCGGCCCCAGACGCACCGTGTGTTGCATGCGCCGCTCAACCGTTTTGCCGAAGCTGCCTCACTGTTGCTCGCTTTGTTGATAACTGAAATCAGCGGGAAAACTTTGTGAAATTCTGTGTCTTCTTCGTTTGTGTCGTGTTGCTTTCGGTTTGTTGTTGCTTGTCTTTTTGTTTGCTTTTGTTGTTTTTGTCTTTTGCGACCAAACGCCGCAATCGGCCGTTATTCAACAACAGCCAGCAAAAGCTTTGCACATACGCTGTGTTGCATGCAAAATCCGCTCCGACCACGGCCGACACGAAAAGCTCTCTTCGTCTGACGCGTAGCTTTCGTTGGCGGCTACAAAGGCTGCTGCGACAAAAGAGCGCCAAGTCGTATGTGGAAAAGTCGCGCGTGGGTGTACGAGTTTTCCCCCATGAACAAGTCTCGTCAATCTATGCCATTTTCCGCTTTTCTTGGCGCTGTAAGGAAAGCTGCTCTCGCCGCATGTTTGCGCTCGTGCTTAGTCGTCATTTGGTTGGTGCGAACAACATTTGCACGCGTTTTTTTTCTACTTATTAATTTGTAGCATGCAGCTCGGTAAGCTTTTCATTTCATTTTCATCATTTTCACTGCCGCTGCACTTAATCTGCGTGGTCTTTGTTGCATTTGCCTCCCTTGGCTCACAACGAAAACTTAAAATATCGAATGCGCTTTGCATTTCTTGCCGTGTACACCAAAGGGGAAGTCGTTGTCGTCGTCGCTTGAAGCTTTCGAAGCTTTCGAGCAGTCTTAAAGCTGTTCCACTGGCTTACATTTGAATCGCATCACTCATTAATCACGACTACTAAACGACTTTCCATTGAAAACTAAACAAAGACATCGCTTTAATTAATCACCGGTAATGTTGCTGTTTTAATTTGAATGATTTGTTTTGATTTATCGTGCGGCTGATGACTGGGCAATTTGAGTTCGGGTAGTTGAAAGTGAAAGTCCGCCGTAAAATGCTTGTTTACATTTTCCA